>JANRMT010028174.1:19658071-19724244 GCA_026402145.1 Polypterus bichir lapradei
AACAATGTGTTTACACAGATTACTGTAGAAACGGAACAGACATGAAATGCGTGTGTTCCAAATAACGATCTATTATTTCCACTCTAAAACTCCACTTCACTCCCAGATACTCAATCAAGGCATGAGCTGAGAGAAGTTCGTGCACGTTCTAAATTGGTGGGGGGATGGAATAGCCGGCTGCTCCTAGCTTCTCTTTATCAGCACATTTAGAAGACAAAGGGCGCTGGCGGAGAGGTGTGAAGGGATTTAAGAAGCGATTTAAGGTGGGACGGAATTACGAGTTTTTTCGTAATCTCTGGTAATTCTAGTGTTAAGGAATATTATCGGTCATGAAATACTGTGATTTGAAATACATGCATTTCATGTGTGTTCTGTGTCTATAACAGTCTGTGTAAATATAGAAAGACAGAGGAAATGTGAGGCAAGAACTGCTGAACGCACAGCTAAAACAGAAAATGTGTTCATATGTGCTCGCACACAGACATTCACATCAACATGTCATTTGAACAAATTTTTTATTCAGTTTTATTCAAGAATCCAAGAATAAAATATAATTTAACAAAATCATTCAAATTTAGTTTTATTCAAGAATCCAAGAATAACACTAAATAAAAAACATTGTTCAAATGACATGTTGATGTGAATGTCTGTGTGTGAGGAAAAGTAACATCCACAATAGACATTGCAGTGTCTGTTTGCTCAACAAGACATCAAACAAGAAATGATTGAGCTGCATTTGTATGTCTGCTTTTATCCCTTTAGCGCTAACTTTTACAAGTACCATAAATTTACACAGGATGTTGCAGACTCAAATCAAATGTATGTTTTTATTATGTGATAATAATAATAACAATAATGGCAGCTCACTACTCAAAGTGCTAAATGTAAAGGTGATGTGAGATTTGAACCTGTTGCCTAGCTGTTGCTAAACAGTAGCTTGTGCACTGTGCCATTTGTGTAGATCTTAAACAATGCAGTGTTATCACTGTGACAACTGGTTGAAAATGAAACGCACACTCAACATATGCAGACATCTTTTACTTTGTACTGACTGATAGTTGGGCTTCAGCAACATGTCAATGGAGCAATTTCTTTTTCTTCGGTTTTATTCTTGAATAAAAGCATACTTGCTTTGTTACACCTTTTGTGAAAGTGTTTATTGGATATTTAGGCTTCAGTCTTCACACATCCTACACTTCACATCAACATTATACTGTAACATATGAAAACATTTTCTGTTTTAGCTGTGTGTTCAGCATTTCTTGCCTCACATTCCCTCTGTCATTCTATTCTATATTTACACAGATCATTGTAGACATGAAACACACATGGAATGTATGTATTTCACGATCACGATATTTCATTACCTATATACTTCCTTACAAACACATCATCACCAGATAAACTTTTCAATACAGACCTGAGCTGTGAGGATAGCAGCAAAGTGATATCTTTATTTGACTAAATGGGGTGGTGCGGTAGGGGGAGTAGCAGGCTGCGTTCTGCTAATCCACACATTTGCAAAACAAAAATGGGCTATTAGAGCAGTGATAAGGAGCTTGTCAGGAAAATGTAAGGAGGTCAGGGACAATTAAAAAAATCTTCAGAGATTCTAGTGTTAAGCAGTTCCATAAGAAGCCTAAGCAGAAACTGAGAAGTCACCCTAAACTGTGGCTACCATCAGCTGATGGCATTAAACAGCAAACACAGCAGATCACACAAAAGCCTTGGCAGCAGACGTGCCAGCAGAGTACAAGAATGAACTAAATCAAATTAAATGAAGCTAACGTGGGCCAAAGAGACACCTCTCATGGTGCATGCTAAGAAGCTGCTCACTTGCTGAAAACCCCTAATAGTTTGATAAAACAAAGGAGTGAATGTTTATCACATATTGAAATAATTGTGCATGTCAGACAGTAGGACACGTCAGGTTTTATTAAATGTGACAGCAGTAAGGCAGGGGAATCTTCATCAATGACCTTTGAACAGGACTGGCTCTTAAAATATGATCTTTATCATGTTTTTAATTCAATTCACTTTATTTTTTAGATAATGTTCTTTAAGAAGTACAGGCTCAGAGTTCTGTGACAACTTCACAAGTAAGCACAATTATAAACTTTATAAATTACTAATTACATATTCAGTACACATAAAACTCTGATTTGTTAAATGACACAGTTAAGAAACTCACTTTGAACCTGACTAACATAAATGGAAGAAATTCATAACAGTAACGGGGAAAAACATAATCAAAAAATGAGAACTAAGGGCAAAATCAATAAAGTGTAAATGTCATAGTGGATGGACTGGTATCCCAACAGCCTGGTCAGGAAGCCATTAGAAATGGACATCTTGCTTGGATGTGCATCCTGGCTGGGATGGCTTCTGTTTCCTTTTACATATGGGGTGAGGAAATAAAGAATGGACTGAGCAGCCAGTCCCCCTGTACATTAGGTGGTAGTGTTCTCCTGGACTGTCTCCAGTTTGGACACCCACAGAGCTACATGGAACATGTAGTTTAAAGCACAGTTCTGGTGGGTTCCTTGGGATTTACCAGAGGATGTTGCCTGTACTATTGGTCACATTTACAATGCACGGTGCTTTTCAAAGATTAATTAACAAAAGTAATAAAGATATACTTTAGTTAGTTGAATATTATCATTAATTAATATTACGATAATTTCTAATAAATGTAAGTATGCTAAATAGAAAATCAACCTGGGCATTGTTAATCAAAATTTAAACACTAAAGTGCAAAACAAACTTTCACTCTTATCAGACTCAGGTTCATATTGTTTTCTAATTAAAAGTCTTGTACATAAAGATGGCAAGAGAACAACCAGACCTACTTTACATATATATATAAAAATAAATATATATACAGTATATATCTACATTTGACTGAGGCATGTGTACATAGCAGCACCTTATTAGAAGCAGTGTGATGTTATTAAATTTAATGAAAAGATACAAAAGCAAGTGAAACCGTCCATAGTAGTTTTCAATCGATTTAGGATGTAGATGAAGCTCTTGATTCCTGAATGTGATTAGTTGACCAGATGACACGGAGGAGAAGAAAACAAAAAGCTCTTAAAACTGGGGCAAAAGGAGAAAAATAAACCTCTGGAAGGCCATGGTCAGAAGACAGAAGAAAGCAAATCAAATAGTTAGGTCTGTTGGTAATCAGTTTCTGCATCGTGGAAGTCAGAATGACCTTTGCCAGCTGGTTGCTCTCCCTTCACTGGGCACAGTTGATACAATTGGCACAGTAGTCAGTAAAGGTTTACAAGGCCTCCTCGTTTCCTCCAGTACCCCAGGTGAGTTTAGAACAGACCACTCTGAGCAGGTGTGGGTGGTACATATTATATTTTGAAGTTATCTGGCCAAATGGAAGCGTGTAAAGTGAAAATAATAATGGTCCCAAAATTGATCCCTGCGGTACACCATATATAACATGTATTTTTGATGCACAATCACCATAACTGACAAAGAATTTCCTGCATTAATTTGCAGATTATTTACTAATTTCACTAGATCTGTTCCAGTACTAAGATTTGATCTTAAACCTGACTAATACTTATCAAGAATAAACATTTTTCTTCAAATAATCACTATTACTACAAAACTACATTTTCTAGAATTTTACTGAGAAAAGGCAAATGGAGATTGATGTATAATTGTCTAAGATAGAACAATCATAGTTATTTTTCTTGAAAGGAGGCTTAATTACAGCAGTTTTGAAAGAATCTGGGAAAATGTCTGAATCTAATGAACAATCTACTATGCCAAGAACTTTTTTGATAAGTAGATAAGAAAATTCTTTAAAGAAGCTTGTAGGAATGGAGTCTACTACACAAGTGGGCTGTTTTAACTAAGTAATTATTCTATGGAGTTGCTGGAGGAGATAAGGAGGACTGAAGGAAGATGGGAGAACAAAGAGTATTGTGGTTATTTGATTATAAGTGCTTGTAAAATAAACTGTATATAATAAAATCCCTTTACCTTGAACCTGGACTGAGCTGGTGAGATTGTGTCTGAGCTTTGGGGCTCCGTGGTGTCCCCTACTGGTCACAACAGCATGACATATGAACAGCATGGAAGACAAGATGGCTTAAACTTGGGTTGCAGACCTGCTGTTCAGACAAACAATGAGAAAGTTTTGTTGGCAGTGATTGGGCCAGAGACTGTGGACAAAACTTGCTATTTCTACAGGGGACAATTGAGACAACAGCTTCTGGTCTGTTGTGTTTAGGAGCCATGAAGATTAAACATGAAGAAAGACAGGAAAAGACAAGTGTACTGTGGAAAATGCAAAGAGATAAGAGCATGTGAGGTTATATGGCACAGTGTGCCACATGTGTTAGGCATCTTCTGGAATTTTTAGTGCAGTTGTAGTCTGAACATTAGAAGAAGGAAAACACAACAGTGCTGGACAAAGTGAAGAGAAGGAACAAAGTGACAATACACTTGTGTCACCTTCTCACCATTGGAGTTGGGCTGATTAAAGAAGTTAGAGATGGGATTTTTGATTATGCCACTAGTTTTAATTGAAAGTACCTTAAAGACTGGCTGTTGTGCTCTGGTGCTGACAGACCTCTTGACTGCTCACCTTTAACCTTCTGTTATCTTCTTTACTATTAAAGACGGCCTTGCTGTGAATGCCAAGTGTGCCCAGCTGCTTGAATCATTTATATATGAGACAAGCTACTGCTTTATGTAAAGTTCAAAGATGAGTAATATGTACTGTACATTTGTTAATGTTTGACACTTATCAGAGTGGGCCTTGTGGAGGGCTTTCTTATAACGTGTAATATCTCAAAATCCAGTCAGACCAGTTTTTATGTATTTTTCAATATTTTCTCCATTCTTATTTCCATTTTATACAAATGTTTGCTCATTACTATTATAAGAAAAAAGGATCACCAACAGGTTCTCCCAAACATGATGCTGGGTTGAACATGTGAGGAGGTATTTTTCTGATATTTCTAGATTAAATTAAACTAATTCATCTTCTTTATTTTTTTCCCAGCTTACTTTCTACCGCTCTGTTACCTGAGAAAGGAAATTGGTAAGAAAAATGCTTTAGTTCAAAAAATACAAAGCATAAGTTCAGAAATATCTGAAGTATTTAGCATTAAAAGTGATTGTGTTAGTGAGACCTTTGAATTCCTTGATTCCACCCAATTGTACATTTTATGTCTTTATATTTTTATCATTTATTGTGATCTCATTTCAGATTTCAGGTCATTTCTAAAACAGCCTTATGTTTTTTATTAAATACAAGTTATTTTTGTCTACATTCTTTAATAATAACATTAAATAAATATGCATTTTTAAAGATAAATTACTGAAATACAGAATTTGTCACTGCAGATGTTTTTGATAGCAACCAAAGCTGTTCCTCTACTCACACTATTAGGTAGCACTTCTTAAAGCAGAAAATGGTACTCCTAAAAATAAAAAATAAAAATGAATTTATAAAATTCTAAATTGGTTGTGGCAGACTTGTTTTAAGCACAGAAGCTACTTAATTATCCTGTGGGTTGAGCACTGGAATGAAAACCACATTTAACACGAGTGTAAATTCAAATGTGTCCATTTTAAGTACCGGTTAGCAGTCACAGAGTGTGGTATAAAGCTAATCTCACGTCTCACTTGTATTTAGCTGTCGTCTGTTTCACTGCATCATTCGTCTTTAAGCTCAGGTTTGAGGGTCTCACATGAACATCAAATACTCCAGGACTACAATTACTGAGACACCTGCAATGAAGCCCTTGAACCCACCCAAGAAAGCTGACTTTCACATTTAGTGCCAGTAACCAACAAATACTATAAATTAGTCTGATTCTTTATCTAATTCATGAACTCTTCATTTTGCTATTAATAATTTCTGCTCAGACAAAATGTAATATTGTTTACATCAACCAACATTTATCATGGTGTAGTTAAGGCTGACACTTAAAACTAATTCATTGGATAGGCCATGTAAATATGCAGCCTGTAAATGACATTGCTGTTTGTAACATGTTCAAGTAAAACATGATTTAGTGTTACAACTTTATTGTCTGGCTATGGCTATTGGGGTAAAACAATATTAATACAATTTTTAAAACAATTTAATAATAGCATTGCTAGTGTACTGCATTTTCCATTCTCTAAGATTAACATATGGCTGGTGATAAAAATTAAAAAACAAATTCTTGAGTGAACGAAGCAAAAACACACATGGGAAACTGAGTTCAGTTCAGTTCACTTGTTACTGTTGTGTGATACGAATGTCAACTTTCAATACTTTATTTGGATTTATTTCATTTCTTATTTGTTGCAGTTTTTAGTTCACCTCTTTTTCTGGAGTAAACTGTTTTGTTTTTTTTCAAAACACTCTAAACCCTCCAAAACCTTTCAATGTTACGAGATTACAGATCAAAACATCACATTTACATCTGATTGGTGCAAACATTTTTACAGGATCTAACACAGGAGAAATTACATTTATATCTACAATTGTTACGGTTCCTAATAATCACCTGTTTTAATTCAGAAGATTACAGTTTCCTGTTGTGTTTTCTAATGACCATCCACAGCAGATGAGGTCAGTCAGTGAGAAAAGCAGGAATTGATCTATGGCAGACATATTTGACTTGTGTGCAGTTGTGTGTAGTGTGTTCAGGAGTGAGCAGCTCCAGTGAATGAATAACGTTAGTCCCTGATAGGAAAACTACAAATATTGTATACCAAAAGCACTCATTTAGTGTCATAGGAACTCTGATACACGTGATTAATGGACGGCACTACAAATGAGGCCCACTGTGTTAGGAAATGTCTCGGGTGAAGTGTTAATGTAAGATAAACGTGCCATAGACTCAAAACAAAAATAAAATCACCACTAAGTAATGATGAAGACTAATGACAAATTAACACAATGAGCCATTCCAAAAATAGGAAACTGCTAAACTTTATCCCTTCTTGCAACATTACAATATGGGAAAAGAATCAGAATTGATGTGAATTGTGTGCTAAACATACAGTGAGCGAGGAAATTTATTTCAATTTAGTTCAGTTTATTTTGTATGGTGCCCTTCACTGAGTTCACAGGTACTTTTAGACACAAATACAAGTGTTCAAAAATCCAAAATGAGGGGTGAATAGACAGGAGGATTAGAGGATTTTAAATATGTTAAAAACATTCCTGTTGTCTCCTCTTATTGGTTCACTGATTATGTAGATATGGTAATTGGCTAATGGGTGGTCCACACAAACTTAACTAAATGTCTCCAGCATGAGGGTCCAGTGCCTCGATGTTGCTGGGGCAGGCTGAAGTGTTCAAAGGTCAAATATGTTTGAAGAAACTAGACATGATTTGTGAAGATGGGTAAGGAAACAGTGATATGGAGGAGTTTATAAAAAAGCAGAGAACTGCTGTTTACAGGGGGGAATTAAACCTGGTGGCATTGGTATAAGCAGTCGGAGGGTTTCAGTGTGAAATATTTAAGACAAAAAAACATGTGATGTGTGTTTGATGAAGATGTGTACACTAACTCGGGACTTTCTCTTTTTCTCCACAGAGAAGATCAAAGCTCCAGGTATGTGCAGCACAGACTCCTCACGTGAGTTAGTGTCCATTAATTCATTAAGTCGCCTACAATAAAACTCTGAAGTCACTGGTAAGTTTGACAAGAGGCCATGGAGCCACACATCACAGGACCACCAGATACATAAAAGACAAACTAACACCGCCATTTCTTTCTATCGCACATTCTTAGACATGGCAGAAGTGCAAAGTACTTACAATGATAACAGCTAAACAGAGTTACAAAAGAAAACGCAAAAAGTAAAGAAAACTTATTGATACCAGTAAAGAATCAAAATATCCAACTCAATTACAAATTATGGTCAGATGACCAGGGAGGACAGGAAAATTAAAATGTAATTTTGGTGGATGTTGGAGAAAATAAAACTGTGAGCACACTTAAAAATTTAAAGATTTGGTTTTTGATCTCTTTTTATGGTTTGATTTGGACCAAACTCTTCTGACCTATAATGTCAGCATTACAAAGTACTCTGTACAACAATTTGATGACAGTTTGGCATTAATCCAAAATATCAATACACTTTTTAATAAATACACCTAAATGTAAAATAATCTGTTTCTGTAGTTTTAACTTTTCCAATTATATTCAACAAGTCCAAGAAATTGTGTCAATTTCACCCGTTGCAGCAGGGTGGTCTTGGAGGACCTTAGGTCTCTCCCTTTCCTTGACTGTCCACTCGTTACCTCCATGCTGGCAGGAAGCTCAGCCTTCCATATGTTGGCATACATGAGCACAGCATTTAAACCCTCTGGAGATAACAGACAGAAAACAAAGCTGCCAGCAGACATTCTGAGCCTCAGGTTAGGTAAACTGCAGATCAAATATGAAGACCCTCAATTGAAAGACAGCAAAGATGTCTGAACTGTCAGTCCATGAGCAAAACAAAAGGCTATAAACTCAGCAGGTCTTTAATAGCAAATAATTTGTTGAGGCAAAAAAAATGTCAGAGTTCTCATTCTTGTGTATCATCTTCAAGACTGGAGGAGAAAGTGGGAAGCGTGTTAGCAATGCTGTAACACATGTGTCAATAACTCCAAGCTCTGACTTTAAACCTGTAGGGCTGCTTATTCAAAATCATCTTTATAATGGCCATCCACCGCAGTGGAGTGTGGTCCATGACAAGTGTAGGGGGTCATGTTGAAGTTGTGTAACACTTAATAATGTAGGCTTCTGTATCAACTGATGCATACTTGGTTTCTCAATCCAATGGCTTCCCACTGAGGTGGAGGTTCAGCTCCACTGATGATCTGATATAACGCAGCACCAATGCCGGTGTCAGATGCATCTATCAGAGGATAAAAGGACATCATAAGATGGGAGAAATCAGACTAGGTGCTGAAACAAAAGCATGCCTATTATCACTAAACGCTTGTTCTGTTTTTGACTCCCATTCCACAGTATTTGGCTGACTAGGAGGGAAGGATTGCAAACCTTCCATAATAATCTATTAGACTGAAATAAGCCTGCACTTGACATTTAGTTTTTGGCTAAGGCCAGTTTTTTATGGCTTCTATTTTGGAGACCTTTGATTTAATGTGTTTCTGATTTACTACACAACGCAGATAATGTGGCTATCATTAGACTTATATATTACTTTTTTTAACCTCTAAGTCAAATTCCACACATTTAACCTCAGGGAACTGATAAGGACATTCACATTCACTCACTTATTGTGACTATGAGGCAACTCTTAGCTTTGAATATAATCAACATCGGCCACTTTTTCAATAACTTCGGTAACTGGTGCTTTTGTGCAGCCAGTGCATCTGCTCTGGCTTTACAGGGTTTCAGTAAATTTACATGATGAGCACACTCTATAGGTGGTCTATTGGGCTGTATCACCACTTAGTCCACTAACACCTACCTTTCTTCAACATTGTACGGTCCTTTCCAGTCTGTTAAAAGCTCTAAGTGTGAGGTGGGAATGAGTGCCATGACTCTGTCTACTGGTGGAATCTTGTGTAATGTGGTACCTTGACCATAATACTGGGGCAGCGTCTGATGGGCATTTTCAATATGTTCACATACTTTGTCTCTCTGTCACCTTGGTGAGTGTCTGAACGTGACTGGCTATTGAGCCAGGACATTGCAGTGGGTGCTGCTGGACATCTGGCATCTTGTACTACTGCTTTCCAATAATAAATAATAATAATACATTTTATTTAATAGGCTCCTTTCTTAACACTCAAGGTCACCTTACAATGAAATTAAACAATATTAATAAAATAAAAACAAAGAGAATGATAAATCAAAAAGCAATAGGAAACAAACAAAGATAACAGGCAGTAACAGTGCAAAATTCACAATTGGTATGCCAGTTTGAAAAGATACGTTTTGAGGGTAGTTTTAAAATGTGTTATTGAGTAGAGTTGACGAATATGAGAGGGAAGAGAATTCCAGAGTTGAGGAGCACTATGAGAGATGCTCGAGCTCCCATAGCACTGAGTCTGACATGTGGTACAGAAAGTCGAGCTGCAGATGAGGATCTGAGTGAGCGAGAGGAGTGTCAGTCTGGAGGAGATCAGTGAGGTTATGGAGAGCTTTAAATGTTCAGAGTGGTATTGTGTATTGTATTCGGTAGTTAACAGGGAGCCAGTGAAGTTGAGAGAGAATCAGTGCAAAATGTTCAGTGTATTTAGAACAGCAGGTTATTATCCTGGCAGCAGAATTTTGAAGAAGTTGTAAGCGATGAATACGTTTTTGTGGGATGCCAGATAGAATAGCATTACAGTAATCTATATGTGAGGTGATTCGGACATTAACCGATTCTTCAGTACTGTGTTGAGTAAGAACAGGACAAAGTCTAGAAATGTTTCGGAGATGGAAGAAGGCAGTCCGAGAAATGTTACTTATATGGGAAGAAAAAGAGAGAGTACTGTCAAGAATGATGCCCAGGCTCTTAACCTGGGAAGAGATATTTGTGTTAATATTGTTAATTAAAATAGAAGACTGGTTAACCTTAGCAAGTGTGGATTTAGAACCAATGAGGAGCACCTTAGTTTTATTGCTGTTTAGTTGGAGAAAATTGTGAGTCATCTATGTCTTTATGTGTTGGAGAGAAGCCATAAGAATATCTGGAGGGAAAACAGAAGTGGATTTAGTGGATAGATATAGCTGTGAGTCATCAGCGTAACAATGAAATTTAATACCGTCGTGTCAAAAGATATCCCCTACTGGGAAGATATAAATAAGAAAAAGAAGTGACCCCAAAACAGAACCCTGCAGGACTCCCTGAGTAATGACTGCATTCTCGGATTTAAAACCCTTTATTTGAACAAATTGTCTCCTATCAGTGAGGTAGGAAGAAAACCACTGGAGGACAAGGCCACAGACTCCAAAACTAGCTAGATGTTCCAAAAGTATCTGGTGAGATATGGTGTCAAATGCGGAGCAGAGGTCGAAAAGCACAAGTCCCATGTCAGCTGCCCGGAGAAGATCATTTGTGATTTTGACCAGTGCAATTTCTGTGCTGTGAAACCCAGATTGAAACCGTTCAAAAAGGGTATTTTTTGAAAGATGGGACTGGAGTTGGGAGGCAACTATTTTTTCGAGAACTTTAGATATGAATAGTACATTTGAAATAGGCCAATAATTGTTTAGGATATTTGGGTCTAAACCAGTTTTTTTCAGAATTGGAGTAATTGAGGCTGTTTTTAGTGAGAGGGGGACCATGCCTGTTATAAGGGAAGAGCTAACTATAGTAGTTATCATGGGGGAAATATGTGACAGACAGGACTTAACAAAGCTTGTAGGTATTGGATCTAATTGGCATGTGGAAGAATTCGATTCTGTTATAAGCTCTAAGATATTTTTTCAGCTGGCAAACTGAAATCTGAGAATAGGGTGGCTGGTGAGGGAATATGGCTGATAGGGGAGAGGATGTCATCTTCTGCAGAGATGTTGCTGGTGGATTTTTTCCATTTTTGAGTTGAAGAAATCTAAAAAGTGCAGCAGTATTTAACAGAGAGGTTATGGTGAGCAACATTTTCTGGTGGTGTAATTAGCCTTTTAATTTTAGAAAAAAAGAGCTCTAGTACTTTTCCCTCCTGTATTGATAATGTTAGAATATTATACAGTTTTGGCAGCAGAGAGAGCATTTTTGTATTTTAACATATGCTCTGAGTACATTTTCTTGTGTACAACAAGATCTGTCTTTTTAGCTAGGCGCTCCAACTGTCAGCCCATGCCTTTGAGCTGGCGGAGTTCAGATGTGAATATATGAAACAGTCCGTGTTTTTAAGGGAGCTAGTGTATCAAAGGCTGAGGACAGAGCAGCATTGTCAAGGTCTACTAATTCTGATGGTGTGGCAGCAGAAAGAAAAACAGGCTGGAATTGCAATAAATCTATAAGGGTCTCTAAGTCTACATGCTTGACATTATGAAATGAAATCACACGCTGAACCTTTAATTTACTGAGAGGTAAGCTAATGTCAAATGTAATCATTTTGTGATCCAAGATAGGTAATTTAGTAGGAATAAAATTGTGAGACTTTTTGATCTACAGCAAAATGTCTTGCTTCCACTACCTTGAGTTGCTGGTTCTGCAGGTCCCTTTTGATCTGTCTTATTCCCATTTTTTTGGAGCAGTTTGCTGTATCTTTTACTTTTTTTGAGGCATGCGGCAGTTGTCCATTCTGTTGATGTAACCAAACCAGCAGACCCTTTGTTTTTGTATCTCAGCTTAGACTAATGATGGCTGATGATCGCTGTTCGCTGCCTGATGGTTTCATTTGTTAAGTGATTACGCAAGGAATCTCTAAGCGTTTACTGCAGTCAACATATTTGAAAAACCCCAACCATATTTAGATCACTTTCCAACAGTGGTCACATTTCAAACCCATAGATTATAATGGGCAAAATCATCCGCCAAATTAAGTTAAAATGTTTCCCTCTACTTTTCTTAATTATATATTTTCCTTATGTAAGTGTGCATTATTTACTAATTTTACAATTTGAGTGCAGTAAATTGTTCTGATTACATTAGAAGAACTAGACATGGCTGCTTGACTTTTTATTTTAGCAACAGCATGTTTTGTTTCTTTGTTTTTTTGTATTTACACAGACACTATACAAAAACTGGATATACTATCTCCCGTTTACTTAATGGCTTCCAGCACAGCGGGCACTGTGGAATTGCACTTGGCTGAGAAGTTGTTGATCTGTCAGCCAGTTCCTAAAGAAGTTACAACATTTAGCTGATACAAACTAACAAAAGCCGAAAAATATCTTCACTGCAAATAAAGAGATTTTAGCCCTTTAAAAGGGGAATTAAAATACAATCTGTAGAGCATATTCATCACTTTGGGGTGTAATTTGTTTGACACATCAGAAATCATTATAATAATGGGTTAGTGATATGAATTACTATGCATGTGAGATGCCATTTGCCAGGTTTGGCTGCCTTTCCCTACTTGATCAAGGGTTTTGTCATTTCCAAGTTTCTCTGAAATGTTGCGTACGTATGGGTCAGAGTTGCCATAAACATATGCATATTTCCCTGTCAAGTTTTTCTTTTTATTTTAATAAATGCTGATGTTTCTGCAGAAAGAAGCACATTTTGAAGCTCTTTTTGTGCATTTGCAAGATGTATAAATGAGGCCCCAGAACTGCACACAGTACTCCAGATGTGGCCTCGCTAGTGCATTAAATAGTCCAAGAATAATATCCCTCAATTTCAGTTCAACAGTTTTTATGTAGAACCTGACATGACGGTGTCTTCAAGTCTTGGGATCCTAATCAATCGCAGCACTTCGTCAGTTGGTGACCCAGTCATGGTTCATTATGCCAACTATTCATCATAGGCATTTCTGTTGGAACATGTTGAGGTGTCGGGCAAAGTCATTCATCGCCCTCCATGTCTGCACTACAAAGCTATTGTAGAGTCAAACTTTTGCTGCACAATTGATTGATGTTTTAGACTAGATTCTGCGCAGACGTTGGAATACTGTCGATGCTTGGCTGATCCGTCGCCAAACATCCTCATCTGTGCCACCATTTCTTGTGAGTTCACCTATGTGCTTCCCAATTTTTCACTCCTCCAACACTGATGTTCAGCTTGGTGATTTTATTTATTGTCATGACATTAATCTTCTTGATATTAATTTAAAGGCCCAGCTTTAATGCTTCATGTTCCAAACATGTCATCATGTCTTGGTGGCCTGGTTGTGTTTCATCCTTGCCGCACACTGGTCTCAATGGGAAAATCGTTGGTGAACCAGTCCTCAGTCTTGATGTAGCAAGCGGAATTTTGGTACAAATCATGGAAGATCTCAATGATACATTATAGAATTCCATAATAACATAGGATTTGTCAGAAGGAGTCATGATGTATGCTGTTGATGAAATCAATTAAGTTGAGTAACAGTGCTTCTTAATGCTCAACATTTATCTCAATGATTTGTTTGCTGAATGACCAGTTTTAATTAATCTCTCAGGAGAGTGTCAACTGCTTCACAAAGATGTTCCTGTTGTACGAGGCTGAAGATATTTCTGGAAAGAAAGAGCACCGTGATTCCTTGCCAATTGCTACAGTCTGTTGTGTTGCCTTTCTTAGGTATCTTGACAATCACGCCCTTTCTCCAGTCTTCGTCGTCTCCTGCCAGCGCTTGTTGCATGCTTTGTCAAGGTCTCTTCCAAGGTAGTGCCTCCATGTTTCAGCAGCTCCGCCGCCAGTTGGTTTCATCCAGGAGCTTTGTTATTCTTCAGGGCCTTCTTCGCTTTCCGCACCCCGTCACCGTGATTTCACCCATACTTTACCCCCAACTCTGGCATGGGTGATATGTTGTTGATTTCGTACAGTTCCGTAGGTGGAGGTTGGTCGAGTGTTTCCTTAACGTGTTCAATCCATTGGGCATCTTGGGCTTCTTAATAGGATAGGATTCTTGTCTTTGAAAGGACTATAGACTGGCGCTCCTTTTCCCATTAGTTTGCACACGATCCAATATAAAATTTTGTTGTCATTTTTGACAGCTGCTTATTGGGCCTCAACACACTTCTCTTGCAACTAGTCCTGGTCATCAGTTTGCTAGCTGCATTTGACTTTCTCATTCAGTGCGTGATGCTATATAGGCACTATACAGGCACTTGACACTCTACTCTTCTCCTCCGCTACCCCCAGAGTGTATCCCATAACTGAGCTTGCCCTTTTAATTTGTTTTTAATTTCATAACGATTCTGAGCTACACAGAACTTTTAATTAATTTATCTTTTTCTTGACTCTTCTGGTTATGGCTATGAAGTTTGGTGTTCTGCTGACTTGTAAGCCTGAGTCTCCACATATTTTTGATACTTTGTCTCTGTCATGTTTCTCTCTACAGTTTGGATGCAGACCACACCTAAGGTTCTCAAAAGATACCGTCATAAAGATCTCCTCAAGATCACCGAGTACTTCAGGCCCTGCCTGGCCTATCTGATCAAAGCTAAGATGACGAACATCCTGGAGAGCCTGGTCAGCAAGGAGATTCTCACCAATGATGAGGCAAAGGTAGGAAAGCCTTTGTGGGGTCCATCTAAACTGGTCTGCAGTAAGGGTCTGGTATAAGGGACCAGTACATGTGATTCAGTTCCAGTTCTGTTTGGTGTGTTGCCCACTTTTGATAATTTCAGAATCAGCTGCACTTCTACAGAGGCACCTGGATAAAACTCTAATGTGTTGCTAAAAGAAAAAGAATAAAAAATGTTTTAGAGGCACCCAAGACATTTTACTTTGGTTATTAGATGTAACAAAAGTTTGCAATTCTGAAAACATGATCAGCCAATTCAGGAAATGGATATTTATGACTAATTTAATACCTGTATATCCTACTGTGATATGCAAAGATTAATAGGATATTTACTTTAAAGAACTAGACAGCTGGTTGAACATTTCAGATTTGCTGAAAGCTGCATGCTGCTGTCTGGGTTCTAGACAGGGAATCTTTGGTGCTTATTGTATTTTTAATTCTAAATTGGCCACACTGTGGGTGTGTGTTTGAGTAGGTCCTGTCCAGGGCAGTTTCCTACCTTGCACCCAGTGCTGTTTAGATAGGTCCTGCAACCCTCATAACCCTGAATTAGCTTTTAGAACAGATGTGTGTGTCAGTGAGTGTAGTCAATGTGTGTGTCACTAGAGGACTTGTCTTTTTGGATTTTAGGTACCACTTTGAATGACAGGCTTCTCTTTTGTTGGGCTTCATTCACTTGTTAACAGTTGTATTGTTCTCCATTTTTGTCCTTTGTTCACTTGACACTTAACACTAGAATTACCAGAGCCTATGAAAAAACTTGTAAACCTGGCCCACCTTAAATGCCTTCACACCTCTCCGTCAGCGTCTTTTGTCTTGTAAATGTGTTGATAAGCCCAAGCATCAAGCAGCCTACTATACCATCCCCCCACCAACACAGAATGGGCAAGAAGTTCTCCCAGTTCAACCCTTGATTAGCTGGGTGTGAGCTACCTAGAGTTGTTTAGGGGAAATAATTTCATGTAAACATATAAAACAGAAACATTTTTCATGTTTTAGTAATAAATGACAAAATGTAGACATGAACTATATAATGTGTGAAGGCTGAAGGCAAATATCAAATAAACACTTTCACAAAAGGTGCAAGTGCAATATGACAGGTGCAGTGGTAAGAACTGCTGAGTTATAATACAGAGGTCGTGAGTTCAAAACCAGCTCTCCTGCAAATTTACTGTTGTAAAGTGAGATACTCCTACTGTTAATATTATACGATAAAAACATACATTTGAATTGTGTCTGTAACAGCCGGTGTAAATTTATAGTACTTGTAAAAGTAAGCGTTTTTTTTTTACTTTTATTCTCTCAGTCACGATCACAATACAACACCCCCACCCCCCAATCCTGTCCCAGATCTGATACTGTTTGTTTTTATCTGAAACTGGGCATAACTGTAGATGTGAGTGGTGTATTGAGACAATGGAACTGGAAATTCTCTGATCTGGAGAGATAAAATCTGACACACAAACACTGGTGAATCTGCTTTCTTCGTATCTCACTGTCACTTGAATTTTTTTTATCAAGTTTCATTGAGTGTTCCTGCTCACACTGAATTAGTATGCGCCTTATGGTCCACGATGTCAAAACCGCACTGACAAAAGAGAGACATAAGTATACAGTATATGATATTTGGAATAATTCATTTTATGATCTGTATAGTACATTTCGGAAAACATTGTGGCACTGATGCAATTCATTTTTTTCATATTGTTCATATATTCTTGTGGTTGTAATCAGTGACCGCATGTTTTTTTTCTCCTGATCTTGCCCAATCTCCACATTTTGGTGTATGGTGCTGTTTCTTTTGTACTCCAGGACATGCAGAAGAAAGAATAGTACAGAGAGGTCAGTTCCGCGTTATATGCAATCATCAAATTCAAATGTTAACAGTTCCCACACACCCAAGGACTGTCCTTCCTACATTTACGATATGTGTACCTGTTGCAATGCGCACACTTTTCTCTGTGCTGTGATTACTATCACACTTAAGAGGCTGGGAGGAGTGGCGCTCTTGGATCAGAAGCTTGTCGATGTTGCATCCTCTTTTCTTTTTCCATCGCCCTTTCTTGTAAAAAGAGATGATGAAGTTCCTCTGCAAGGTGAGCTATGAACACTCTTCTTTTATCAGTGGACTCATGCCTTGTACAGTACATGTGTGTTCATCGTTGCCAAGTCAAGCATGTTGTAGCACACAGCAACCAGTGTGAGCACTGAAGTCGGAAAACAACGGAAGAACTTAAACCCAATTTAAGTAAAAATAATTTCAAATTCTTAATTCTTGGTGAGTTACAGAGATTGTGAGACTGCCTCTTCCCAACTCAGCCAACTGATTTGGATTTAGGCAGCACCCCTAAAGTAAAAACGTTCTCTCTTTTATATCCTAGAAAAGGAAAAAAACCTTAGCAGTTCATTTCGAGGTTATACGTAGCTTAAGGTTACATCTTAATTTATGACATACTGGAGTATCCTAAAACATAGAACAAACAGCCATTTGCATTTCTAAGGAACACACCCTTCTAAATATACACACTTAGAACCAATTTAAACATTCTTACAGTTTATTACATTAGTTATAAAGAGCTTATATTCTTCACAGGGTCTTCTGTTAGTATCAGAGGTCAGCATTTTCTCATAAAGGAATGTAAGCTAATAATGTTTTATTTTCTTATTTCTCACCGGCCACCCACGTGCTCCTGCTTGCACTGAATAAGGTCAGGCCTTCTGGCGCATGATGTCAACACTGCACGGATAAAAAAAGAAAGTGAAAATATATGTGACATTTTGAAGAAATCATTTTATGACCTGAATAGTACCTATCAGAAAACATCACCCTAATGCAATATTTTTGGAAAATGAACAGTGTCAGACTGGGTGTGAATTTACGCTGACGCTTTTAGTAAGGGTCAGAAGGGGAGGGGGTAGTGGGACAGCATGAACGTGACTGAGAGAATAAAACTGAAAAAAAGCTAACTTTTACAAGTACCAAAAATTAACACCTGATCTGACGGTGACGCTGCAACACCGTGTCCTCACATGCTTAATTATTAACAATATAGATTATTTAAATGATGTTACCATTTGATCTGTATAATGTAATAAACATATTTTGCTGCATTTCATCTTAAAATTATATCATCATCATATGTAAATACGTGCTAAAGTGGCTCAGGTTGAGCAATATTATAACTGTATTGCAAGTTTACAGTGAGGTTTACAACTTCTGTGGCGTAGCCGTAAGATCTGCTGACTTGTAATCAAGAGTTCCTGGTTCGATCCTGACTGACTCCTATATTTTGCGGTGTGGAGTGGTGGCTCTGAGGCTAGAGATCTGCACTGGCAATCGGAAAGTTGCCGTTTCGAATACCGTAAAATGCCAAAAGGGACTCTGCTCTGTTGGGCCCTTGAGCAAGGCCCTTAACTTGCAATTGCTAGGTGCTTTGAGTAGTGAGAAAAGTGCTATATAAATGCAAAGAATTATTATTATTAATTGTACTAATAATTACAAACAGTTCTACAAGGAGCACTTGATGGACTGATTGATTGCGTTTGGGGTTCTTGGGATGAAACTGTTTCTGAACCGTGAGGTCCATACAGGAAAGGCTCTGAAGGGCAAAAAGCTCTCCCAGCTAAAGCCTTAAATATCTGAGAGTAAGGTACCTGGAGCTGTAGAGGATAAATAATATATCGTTATTTGGAACACATGCATTTCACGTGTGTTCCGTGTCTAAAAAGATCTATGTAAGTGCAGGATGACAGGAAATGCAAGAAATGTTGAACGCATACCTAAAAGACAAACTTTTTTCATATTTTAGTACTAACAACAAAATTTTGACATGAAGTGTATAATGTGTGAAGACTGAAGTCCAAATATCAAATAAGCACTTTCACAAAAGGTACAAATATAACAGAACAAGTGTGCTTTTATTCATGACTATAACTGAAGAAAAAGAAATCAAATTAGTTTACTTTGTTGTCACGACTGCTTTAGTAGTACAGTGGTAGGAACTCCTGACTCATAATCAAGAGGTCGCGGGTTTGACCCTTGGCACGTCACAAAATAAACGTTTTAAGTAGTGAGCTGCTCTTATTGTCACTATTATACAATAAAAACATACATTTGATTTGAGTGTGTCACAGCCGCTGTAAATGTATGGTACTTGTAAAGGTTAGCTTAGTTGTTTTATTCAGTTTTATTCTCTCAGTCACATTCACGCTCACCCCAATCTGACACTGCTGTTTTCAAATAAAGATGTGCTATAACTGAGGTGAACTCAGATGAGGATGAAGGTTCTACATCAGAGAAAGAGAACAGAAGCCCTAACCACAAGAAACGTCCACTCACATATAAGAACAACGCAGCTGCATCAGGCGTAAAGGCGAAAGATGGCACCGTTCGGATGCAGTACTAGGTTGGGCATCATCCTGCCAGTCAGTCTGCCCCACACCTGTCCTTCAACGAAACAGTACAGCTTACAGAGCTCACCAACATATCGTGCAAACTCCTGCTTGTGATTGTTTTGTGATGGTCTTTATATGAAAACCACGTATATGTTACTTATATAAAAGTCAGATCGAATGTTATTTACCTTGATTTATTTACTTATTTTCAAACAGCGTAAAGTCACAAGTAAAGTGCAGAGCTTCCTGTGTTTGATCGACACGGGCATGCTCACAAATTACATGTGTACTGAAGTGACTTCAGCTGCAGGTGGAAGCTCCTGTCACACCCTATGCAATTGTGTTTGATCTTATTCAGGAAAAGATTCTAGTCACCCCACGGGAGAAAGACTTTCTGAGACTAAGGTCATAAAGCTTATGAAACTGATTCTGGACAAAGGCAGAACCGTAACAACAGTTATGTGGCACTTCCACCTGCAGCTGAAGCCACTTCAGTACTCATGTACTGCGTCAGCATGCCCATGTCAATCAAACACAGGAAGCTCTGCAGTATACTTGTGACAACTTCTTCACATTGCTTTTGCTGTCTAATAGACTGCTGCAGCACAGCAACTCTGTTTGGCACCATAAATAATGTGGTACGGGAACTTCAACCTGCAGCTAAAGTCACATCAGTATGCAAGCAATTCTTCACGCTGGTGTTTAGTTCTGGCTTTGCCATGCTGACAGTGTATGTGCCCAAAAAAAGATGTATGTCTTAATTCTCATTACCATGTACCATAACGTGGAGACTGAGCAAGAACAGGAAAAAAAAAAGTTCAAATACATAACATTTTCAAATAATGATGTTTTCATGCATGGATGTGTGTGTGCATGTGCGGGAGAGAGAGAGCGAGAGAGGCAGAGACAGATTTGATATTCATTCAAATATAAAATAAATGCTATTGCAAAGGTATAAAGAAACAAGTGTGCTTTTATTCAAGAATTAAACTGAATAAGAAAATCAAGAAACAAGATACCAAGAAGACATGATTCACCAGTGTTTGTGTGTCCATTTATATCCCTTTAGCGATATCTTTTACAAGTAGCAAATCTTTACACCGGGTATTACAGACTCATCTCAATTATATGTTTTTATTATGTAATAGTAATAATAATAATAATAATAGCAGCTCACTACTCAAAACAGGGAGAGCTCAGACTCGAACCCACAGCCTCTTGATTACGAGACAGCAGTTTTTACCTCTGCAACTGTCAAGCAGACATGTCACCTTTCTGTCGATTTATATTTAGACTTGGGGTTTTACTCATTTACAACAACATTTAAATTGAATTATTATTATTATTATTATTATTATTATTATTATTATAATCTTGAATTCAAGCACACTTGTTTTGTTATATCTTTTTTGAAAGTGTTTATTTGATATTTGGACTTCATGTCAGCATTTTATCATTATTATTTTAACATGAAAAAAGTTTGTGTTTTAATTATGTGTTCAACATTTCTTGCCTCACATTTCCTGTCATCCTACATTTACACAGATCTTTGTAGACACAGAACACACATGAACTGTTTGTATTCCAAATAATGATATATTATTTACCCCATTCAATTCCACACACCTCACTACCAAATGAAGATACTTTAGTGTCTGACTTGACTTTGGCTGCATTGGTGGAGGATGCTGCATATGCTGATCGACACATTTGAAAAACAAAGACGCTGATGAGGAGGTGCAAGGGAATTTAAGGTGAACCAGCCTTATGACTTTTTTCATAGGCTTCAGGGATTCTAGTGTTAAACTAGGGAATAGGGGACAGGCAGATTTAGAACTCTACATGGAGGATCAAATAATAATTTAAAAATAAAAAAGTAATGTAAATTCTAAACAAACATTTAAATACAAAATTAAAATGAATAAACATTAAAAATAACTTGACAATGCCAGAAATAGTTTTAAAAGGATAAACTGGGATAAACTTTTAAGTGTGGGGACAGCTGAGGAGCAGTGGAACAGGTTTAAAAATGTTTTACATGTAATGCAGGAAAGATACATCGCTAAATTTGGAATTAGTAGGAAATTTTTAAAAACTCCACAGTGGTTGTAAGAGCCATTTTCTAGTTATTTAGGTAATGTTAAGTTGATAGAAGTATTTTCTTAGTTATGTTGAATGTTTGCCAATATATTAGTGCATAGTATATGGTATGATCTATTATACAATGCAATACAATACAATTTATTTTTGTATAGCCCAAAATCACACAAGAAGTGCCGCAATGGGCTTTAACAGGCCCTGCCTCTTGACATCCCCCCAGCCTTGACTCTCTAAGAAGACAGGGAAAAACTCCCAAAAAAACCTTGTAGGGAAAAATGGAAGAAACTTTGGGAAAGGCAGTTCAAAGAGAGACCCCTTTATAGGTAGGTTGAGCGTGCAGTTGGTGTCAAAAAGAAGGAGGTCAATACAATACAATACACAGAACAGAACAAATCCTCAATACAGTATAAAAATAAAAATTTTAGAAGTACGGAGTAGAATTTAACAGTAGATGATATCACATAATATGATTTGGATTTCTTCAGAGTCCTGGAGACTTCATTCATCAAGCTGCCTCCCCCATTTGGCCATTCCACAGCTGAAATAGTGCTGGGCCAGCCAATCCAATGACAGGACCCCTTTAACCCACAATCCCTGCAATCTTCCATCAGGGGTGACTTTACCTTAGGCAGGCAAAACAACTTGGCAGGTGTGCCGTGGCACCAAGTGCCACATTTGAGTACCGAGAAGAGAAACAGAATAGGTGAGGGTTAGTATCAAATTATAACAATCATGTTACTTATGTTTTAGTGCTAATGACTAACAACAGAGATGCAGTCTGTACAGTTAATCAGCAGCTCTAATCAGGGTGTGCTAAACTGAAGTTGTGAGTCTTCAGCCAGGATTTAAAAGCTGAGACCGAAGGGGCACCACTTATAGTAGCAGGCAGACCATTTCACAGTTTAGGGGCCCTGTAACTAAAAGCTCGACCTTCCACTGTTATTTTATTAATCCTTGGAATCATAAGCAGACCGGCATCTTGAGATCTTAATGTGCGCTCAGGTTTGTAAGTCATGATAAGTTCAGACAAGTAAGCCGGACCTTGGTCATTTAATGCTTTATATGTTAAAAGGAGGATTTTGAAATCTGCCCTAAACTTAACCGGAAGCCAGTGTAAGGATTTAAGAACTGGAGTTATGTGTTCATATTTTCTTGTTCTTGTAATAATTCTTCCAAAAACATAATTGGATTTTTGGAGGCTGTATAAAGAATAGTTTGAACATCCAATGAACACCGCATTGCAGTAGTCAATCCTACTAGAAATAAATGCATGAATTAATTTCTCACAATCCTGTTTTTTTAAGATGGAAGAAACATGATTTGGACAACTTTGTAATATTCACTTTAAATGACATGCTAGAGTCAAAGATAACTCCTAGATTGCGGGCTGATGCAGTAAAATTAATGGGGATTCCAACTGAGTTAAATGATGACAGAGTATTGTTGTGATCAGCGTCAATCCCTCCAACAATTAACATCTCTGTTTTATCTGTATTTAAAGACAAGTAGTTCTCATTCATCCACTCCTTTAATTCACTAACACAGCTAATTAAAGACAACATCGGAGAAACTTCACTTGATCTAAATGAAAGGTATAACTGGGTGTCATCTGCATATGAGTGAAAATTAACATTATGTTTCCTAATGAGAGATCCCAGTGGAAGCATGTAAAGTGGAAACAGTAATGGTCCCAGTACTGAGCCCTGCGGGACACCATATTGAACTTCTGTGTATAATGATGGAGTTCTGTCAGCACATTTCTGTACATATTGGAATCGATTTGATAAATAAGAACTAAACCAGGTGAGCACGGGGCCTGTAAGCCCAACATCATTTTCTAGCCTGTGCAGTAAAATAGAAAGGTCAATGGTGTCAAACGCTGCACTTAAGTCTAACAACATAATTATAGTGGAGTTTCCTTCATCAGAGGATATCAGAATGTCATTTACAACCCGTGTTATTGCAGTTTCTGTACTATGACCAGTGCGAAAACCAGACTGGAATTTCTCAAATAAATTGTAATGCATAAGATGTGACTGAAGCTGATTGGTGACTACTTTTTCTAGTATTTTAGAGAGAAATGGTACATTTGAAATAAGCCTATAATTATTTAGTATGTGTGGGTCTAGGTCTGACTTTTTAAGTAATGGTTTAATGACAGACACTTTTAGTGCTTCAGGTAATGTGCCATGCAATAATGATCTATTGATAATGTTTAGAAAAGGCACTGCACGAACATCCATTGAACTTTTTACTAGTTTTGTTGGCACTGAATCAGAGAACAAGTAGTGGGTTTCATTTTAGAAATTGAAGTTAACAGTTCCTGCTCAGTTACAGGATTAAAATTACTAAAGTGCTGAATGCAATGTGAGAAAGATACTGCTAAGCTAGTATTTGGTATTTACTGTGATGCTGAGATCTTGGATCTTATATTTTTAATTTTCTCATTGAAGAAGTTCATAAAGGCTGTACTGCTAATATCTGTTGGTATCCTGCACTGTATATCTGAATTTTTTTAATTCAGCCACTGTTCTAAACAGTACCTGAGGATTTTTATTATTCTTATCTATTATTGTAGAATAGTATTCTGAGTGAGCTTTAAAGGGAGCTTTTTTATATTTTTAACACTCTCTGTCCATGCAATTTGAAATTTTCAAATGTTCTCCATCTGTGCTCCAGTTTTCGACACTCTAATTTAAGAGCTCGAGTGTTTTCATTAAACCAGAGAGAGTTTCTATGTGCTTTGATTACTTTTGTTTTATGGGGAGCTACTGCATCCAGAGCATCTGTCAAGGTCACATTATAAAGTGATGTTAGCTGATCTAAACTGTTTTCCATGTTTACATTTGATGTTAACTGATCTAAATGGTTTTCCACAATTACACTCGACTTACTCAAAGTATCTATAAATTTTGAAACAGAATTACAATCAAGATGTCACACTGTCTTTGTTTTAATCTGTGAGTGTGTTGGCAAGGGCAGGACTAAATCAAATGTAATTAAGTAGTGATTGGAAATAACTTCATTTAATGGAGTAATATTTAAATTTTGAAATTCAACTTTGTGAGTTATAATTACATCTAATGTGTGGTTATGATTATGAGTTGGATCTTTGACAATCTGACAAAATCCTAATGAATTTAACAAAGAAGTAAAACATTTGCTAAAAGTGTCAGTTTCCACATCAATGTGTACATTAAAATCCCCCATCAGAACTACGTGATCATAATTTATAGCCAAATCAGATAAAAGGTTGCGAAATTCAGTCATGAACAATGAATATGGCCCTGGTGGTCTGTAGACTAGCACTATAATTGTGTTGGAATCTGTTTTCATATTTAAAATGAATGCCTCAAAGGATGTAAAGTCGGCTAAAGTTTTAGACGTGATTTGCATTTTGCTACATTGAATTATTCCAAGGCCTCCTCCTCGACCAGAATCTCTAGACTTATGAAGGAATGAGTATCCATCTGGTGACGCCTCAGCTAGGGGGACAGTGTCATATTTACTAAGCCCGGTTTCAGTGAGAAGACACAGATCAGATTTTGTACTTAATATAATATCATTTACCAAAACAGCTTTACTGCCAAGAGAACAAATGTTCAATAAGCAGCATTTAAAACTGCATGCTTCTTTCTGAGCTGGTGATATATTTTTTGTTTTAATTTGAAGTAAATTTATATTACAGATGCCCCTGGTGGAGGGTCTGGTTTTATCCTTTGGTCTAATTATACACCTTATTTTTTTGTTGTCAAGTAATTTAAGGTTTGCATCAAGACTAAATTTACTGGATGCCCCACAACAGGAATTATGGGTAACAGCTTCAGGACAGTAACAGGTGGGATAAACAACAGCCTGTGATTTAAGATCACATGACTGCGGCCTGGATGGTGCTCTGATCAGTCAACCAGGCAGTTTTGCTGCCATATTTTGGGATAATACATAAGATCCCCTCCAGTTAGGATGAAGACCATCTCTTTTGAAAAATCCAGGCTTTTCCCAAAGATCATCCCAATTGTTCACAAATGCTCTGCTTTTATTTGCACACCAGGTTTCTAGCCAGCAGTGAAGGGAATGCAATCTGCTATAAATCACATCCCCTCTATATAATCTTGGTAAAGGACCAGATACAACTAAATTCCAACATTTTCTTTTAGCTTTGGTGCATAGAGAGATGAAGTTCTTCTTTAATACCTCAGATTGCTGTAAATAAATATCATTAGTGTCGACATGCAGCAATAAGGTAGATACTTCATCGTCGGTGACACGGTCCAATGCGGCCTCTATGTCAGAAATCTTGGCCCCTGTGAGGCATCTAACATTAACTGCTGGTTAAACATAGTTTAGAATTCTAACATTCTGCACTATGGAATCGCCAATTATGAGCACTTTCTTATTCTCAGTTTCCACAGGCGCGCTGCGGAGTGCTTAGAATCTGTTCTGGGTTCGAATTGATGACTTGGGTGCTGGGGGACTAAATTTTGGCTTCTTAGACCGCCATCTTAATGTTACCCACTTGCCCTGTGGCTGAATTGGTGCTGCTGACTTTAGCCGTGCACTGACTACAGTGGGACCTGGAGAGACTGAAGCCGAATCAGAAGTAGCCGAATTGTCTAAACAAACTGAGTCGATCGAATTTTTGGTTTGCGTAATTGCTATCAGGTTCCTAACGCGGTCCTCCAATTTGTGTATTTTCCCGAACAACTCTAAATTAACTAAACACTTTTAGAAGATGAAGCTGTCTACACTGTCAGCCAGAAAACCTTAACTGTACATGCTGCAGGAACATAACATATAAACGTGCCCTCAACGGGCAAAGAGCAGATAGAACTTACGTTTAGTGTTGATATCATCTTCTCCGATTTTTGTAGTAAATTCGGTGCTTTAGCGCTTTCCGCATTCAACTGAATCACCCCCACAAGATGAACTGAATTGGAATATTATCTTTCTTGTCCATCCAGCTACAGATTACTCTGTTAGTGATCTGCCTTGCCATACAGTAAGTAAGGAATGGAAGGCACACAGTTTCAAACCAAGCCCAACTGAATGTAACATAACATGCTCTATTGAACATGCAGTGCTGTACTTATAAAATGTACCGAATGTATTAAGTGTAGAGAAATAACTAATCCTTAAGTATAGAAAGCAGCTGACGTTTAGCAAGAAAAAGTTAAGGATGTAGAATAAAAATTTTTCCTTTTTTTTGCCTTTTATTTGTAACAACATTTTTCGCTATTCTTGTGTAAACTGTTTGGTTCGAATATTCACTAAACCCTTTTTAAGACAAACTTTATTGGAATGGGAAATTTATTCTGGTACGCATTTAACTCATGCTTAATCCTGCCTTACCTACTTTGCAGCTACAGTGGTTTAATAGAGAGATGAAAAAGAAGCTACACAAGGAAAAAACAGATGACTAACGTGTTTAAGACAAATAACTCCAATGTGAATTGTGGGGCATATGTGAACATGAGAGCAACCATTGAGATAGATATCAGGGATGCTAAAAGTTGGAGAGGAATATAGCATATAAGGCGAAAGAAGACCCTAACAGATTCTTTCAGTATTTTAGTAGTAAAAGAACAGTCAAGAAAGAGGTGAAGTGCATCAGGAATAATGAAGGGGGATTAAAAGACACAGACAGTGAAATAGAGGATGCCCTAAACTTACATTTCTTACGGGTCATCACATGTGAGGAAATGGATAACCTCTCAGAAGTAAATGCGACTACTAAGGAGGTACTGAGGGGTTTGGAAATTGTAGAGGGATAAGCACTGCTTAAATTAAATAAGCTGAAATCGGGTTCTTGGTCTCGTCCATTGCAGGAGATGGGTGTCTGAAGCGGAACTTGTAAGTGGCAACGTTAATTTTTCTCTTATTTTTAGTATCCTGAAGTATCCTGTATTTACCCAACTTGAGGAAGTTCTATCACAATATATGCTAGCATATATAAACATGAGTGGTAAGAAAGGGGCTCAGAAAGAAATGGAAATGAAACTCAAAGCTACACCCAAGCCTAGACAGACATCAAGTCCGAGTTCAACCTCAAAGTATGGCCTTACAGATACTGACCTGGAGCAGACGGGAAAAGCACAGATCTCCCAGGACCCTGGTCTGCTGCATCGTCTCCAGTTGAGAGCGAAAGTGGGAGCGAATGTGTAAGTGATGCAGGTCACGATAGCTCATCGATTCCAGAAGATCCATTGAAAGTAGAAATGGCCTTGCCGTCTGTGTTATCATTTACTCCTCACGAGCCGGGCGCTCCGGCTGTAAAAGGGCTTGCCGCACACCTGCAGAGCGCGAAGGCCATAACTCTAATTCCGAACTGAAGGTAATGATCGCTGAGCTCAAGAAAGATATAAAGAAAGAAATAAATGGTATGCTCAAGATAAACGAGAAGACAAACGAGAAGCTGCAGATGAAGCTGCAGGAGCTACGGCAGGATAATAAAGAATTTGAGAGAAGTGTATATAATCGCTTTTGAGGCGGCCTTTAAAGGTATGCTGTAAAAAATTGAAGCAAACATTTACGACTCGAATTGAAACATGGATGCAGAAGGAATAATATTAGAATCAAATTCGTAGCTGAACTATTCTCAAAAATAATTGGAGATAGCAGCAGCATACCGCATACGGGGATCAAATACCTCTAAACCTAGGACTTTTCTCGTGCGTTTCAAAAAATAACAATCTAAATTTAGTGTAATGTCACTTCTCAGACAGAAACAAGAGATTATATTTGAAAATAACCACATTCGTATTTTCCCTGATTTCTCACCCTCAACAGCTGCTAAACGTACCTCTTTTTATAATATTAAACAGCGCTTACAAAACGCTGAGATCAGATACAGACTCTTGTATTCTGCCAAACTGAAAATGGACATTCAAGACAAGCATTACATCTTTACCACTACGGACAAAGCAGAAAAAGAGTTGAGAAAGCTGATACCAACACTTTTTTGAAATATGATCGTGAGTCGCATCCTGTCATGGTATGGCAAAGAAGATTCTACCGGTTGTCTGATCCGTTTGCAGTGACACTGGTACTGTAATTATACATCCTTTTCCCTTCTCGGCCGCTTTCTGTTTATGCTTTAATTACAATTATATGCATATATGTATGTATGTGTGGAAAAAATTAAATTAGTAACTTTTAATTTATTTTTTCTCTTTTTACTATTCTAAAAGAGACTGTTTAATATCATACCCTTGGTTTATTGTTGTTGTTATTATTGCATTTGCATTTACTATGCTTATCCAGGGCCACTTTTTAACACCATTCCCTGAGTTTACTATCTTACTATTTCAAGACTATTGAAGATTATATTGTATGCTTATAGTATTTGGACTGTAACGGCAATAGATATCTCTTCTTTTTAATCCTCACACGCTTCTGCTGGAGGGCTTGTTTTGTTTTGGACATGCTCTGTCTCTAGGTATGTCAGAGGACCGGGACTTTGTGAAGTGGGGTCCAGCCTCAGGTGGGGAGGAAAAATGGGGGGGGGGAGAAAGAGAGCAAGGTATCTCTAATCTATCCTTTTAATCCTTACAATTATAATTACCAACGTAACAATAGGCTGCATGGCAATAACTTGTGGGAAAATTGGAAATTAAGGTCAAAGCTGTCTCACTTTCAGTTAAGACTACAAAATGACATTAAAAACTAAGAATCAATATCCCCATGAAGGGACAGTTAACTTTGTGAGCTGGAATGTTAAAGGCCTGAATCATGAATTAAAGAGAAAGAAAGTATTCTCTCACCTAACAGGTCTAAACGCTAAAATAGTATTTTTACAGGAGACCCACTTATTAAGCAAGGATCAGTTTCAGCTGCAAAGATTGGACTGACCAAATGTTCCATTCCAGCTTTACAAAGAAAACTAGAGGTGTGGGAATTCTTATCCATAGAACAGTCTCATTTGTAGCATCAGATGTAGTATCTGATCCTGAAGGGAGATATACGATTGTCATGAGTAATTTATTTAACTGTAAAGTGATTTTGATAAATGTTTATGCACCCAATGTGGATGATAGGGACTTCATCCAAAATGTATTTACTTCCATTTCCAATGTGAACACTCATAAATTATAATGGCTGGGGACTTTAATTGTGTTTTAAATCCACTCTTAGATAGATCTCCTGTCACAGGGGTGATGACATCTAACACTGCAAAGTCAATCACACAGTTTGTAACTGACCACAACTTATCAGACCCCTGGAGGTTTCTAAACCCAAATTCAAGAACATATTCCTTCATCTCACCAGTGCATTATTGCTACTCAAGAATTGGTTATTTCTTTGTAAATAACAATGTCTTGCCTATGATTAAATCTTGCAAGTATGATGCTATTGTTATTTCTGACCATGCCCCTCTGATCTTGTAGATAAAATTATTATGCCCCACATACTCATTTTGCAGATGGCATCTTAACCCACTTTTATTAGCAGACAAGAACTGTACAGAATTTATATCCAAACAAATCAGTTTTTTTTCTATAGACAAATACATCCTCAGAGGTCTCTGCAGGAATACTCTAGGAAACCCTAGTGTTCCACAGGGGTCTGTGCTAGGGCAGCTGCTATTTTTAATATATATGAATGATTTGGAAAGGAATAATAAGAACAAGCTGGTTAAGTTTGCAGATGATACCAAGATAGGTGGATTGGTAGATAATTGAGAATCAATTGAATTGTCACTGAGGGACTTGGACAGAATACAGGCTTGGGCAGATTTAGTATTACATATAGGAAGTAGAAATGCGAGGTTAGATAACACAATGGTTGATTTGAAAATAAAAAGTACACTTTATAAGAAGGATTTAGGAGTCGTAGTGGACTTGACACTATCAACTGCCAGACAGTGTTCAGAAGCCATTAAGAAGGTTAACAGAATGTCAGGTTATATAGCACCTTCATGTATGGAGTATAAGTAACAGGAGGTTCTGCTCAAGCTTTATAACACACTGGTTAGGCCTCATCTTGAGTACTGTGTGCAGTTTTGGTTTCCAGGCTACTTAAAGGACATAGCAGCACAAGAAAAGGTCCAGAGAAGAGCAACTCGGCTGATTCAGGGCTACAGGGGATGAATTATGAGGGAAGATTAAAAGTGCTGAGCCTATACAGTTTAACAAAAGAATATTAAGAGGTGACATGATTGAAGTGTTTAAAATGATGAAGGGAATTAGCCCAGTGGATCGAGACAGTTATTTTAAAATGAGTTCTTCAAGAACACAAAGGGCACTCTTGGAGAGTTGCTAAGGGTAAATTTCATACAAACAATAGGAAGTTCATGTTTGCGTTGAGAACCATCATCACATGGAATAAGTGACCAAGTAATGTTGTAGATAGACTTTAAGGGCCTTCAAATATCAATTTGATGTTATTTTGGGGGATTTAAGTGGATAGGACTGGTGAGATTTGCTGGGCTGAATGGCATGTTCTTGTCTAAATCTTGTAGAAGCACCCTCAAAACACAATGGACCTGGCAGAACTAGCATCCACACATAGAAATCTAACAATAAACAAAACTGATCAAAACATATAATTATATAAATAATAAACATACAATATTAATAATCAAAGAACTAAAGATGGACAAAAAGATATAATAAATGAAGTTACACATAAGCCAGAGAGATGAGTCCATCTTAAACATAACATCTTGCTTCTTTTTCAGATTGTCAAAGTCAAAAAAGAGTCTGAGGGGACAGAGGGTGTGGAGTCCTTTATCGATGAAGTAATGAAGAAGGACCGAGTGGTGCTAATCATTCTATGGGAGGTGCTGGCTGAACAACTTCAAAGATGCCGATCACCAAACCTCATAAGATTAATGAAGGAGGTGACAGAAGAGAGTAAGTCGATGGAGTCCTGTTCACAGTAAAATTCTGAATGTCCAAACAAACATTAAGATGAAGTAGAGGGAGGAACACAATACATATTAGAACATGGTAGACCACCTGCTTTATTCATTGTAAAATTCTCTTCATATTACTGGTGAGACATATGATTACAACAGAGACACCTGTAACCCCTCTGATATCATTAAGTTCTAAGCTCAATGTGCCCTCTGATGCCTTCAGACTCATTCTTGAATTTTCTGTAACAGACACATAATCATGAGCTTATTTGTTCTCCTCTGTCCTGACCTTAACAAGCTTGTTGTCAAGTCCTTACATCTCACTGATACAACAGTAATCCCTTTCATTTTCATGTTAGAAGACATCACAAATGGACACAGACAGGTAGATATCGTTGAAGCACCCAACGCACGTTTGTTTACAAAGTCCATATTTGCAAAGTGCGCACACAACCCATTACTCCCCCAAAGTCCAGGCCTTTCGCAATGCCTCTTTCACTAGGTCCGCCTCCACTCCTCTCCTCCCGAGCTCTGTCTCTCTTCCTCCCGACTCCAGCCATCGAATGGAGGGAGGCGGCCCCTCTTAACCCACCCGGATGTGCTCCAGGTGCCTCCCAATGAGCAGCTGCTGGTACTCCCTGGTGTGGAAGAAGTGCTGGCTGTGCATCCAGAAACAGTCCGGGTGTCCCTGGTCTTCTTCCCCCCAGCACTTCCAGGTGGGGCGGAAGTGCTGAGGGCCAGGGCTCCTCAGGCATCTTGGTGCCCCCTGGCGGTGACCACGTGCCCCTATAGGGTTGAGCTTCTAAGCTCTGTTGCCGTGGTCCCAAAACCGCCAGGGAGGTTGCCACCTTGTGGTCTGGAGGAGGTGTAATCCCTACTCCGGTCCTTCTGGGCGTCCCAGCTGGGTACCACTCCCAGCTGCTTGCCACAATAGATGATGATGACTGGCTTTTAAGTTTGATTTCAATTTCTCATAGCTCTCCTCTTGGTGCTGTGTGCTAAACTGGTGCCAGCTTTACAAAGGCAGATTTTGAGGAATTGTGCTCTACCTGGTCCTTTGCAAGTTCTGTCCACTCTCGAGATTTTAGCCACAGAAGCTTTTCAACGTGAACTTGCTGACGTATGGGTATTTCACAATCATCACTGAATCACTCCATGCTTGTTAACCAGATAGATAAGATTCTTGCTTTCTTCAGAGAATGAATTTGCTTATGTAAATAGAAAGCATTTCCACTCTATTAATGTGCTGCTTTATAGTGCACAGGAAGTGTGTCACATTGTACAAGCATGTAGCGTGTTGCATAATGTGTCACACAATTGCGACTTGCCCGCACCTAAAGAGATGCAGTATGATGAATCTGACCCTGACACACCAAATGATCAGCCAAATCAGACAACATTACAACTTTGTTTGAATGTAATAAGCAGAATGTAAAAACAGGTATTTTTTAACCAGTTCTTTTAATTTGTGCTCAATATCACACATAGTACAGCCCTTATATTCGTTAACAAGCACTATTGCATTTTGTGACTCCAAAACAGTGTCAGTCAGCACACAGCTAGGCAGTCATCCAGTGGTTACCCAGGCAGAGGTGTGTGTTACAGCAGCAACATCACCACATGGAGTTGCATCATCGGCATGGGTTCAGCTTTTGTAATATTGTCTGAAACTGAATGAACAGACGGTGAGCTGCAACTCGTCTTTTCATGTCAACTTTGATATCTGACCACTTCTTTTGTATTTTAGGCATTGTATGACTTTCTTAACCTGAACTTTTGAGTGTCTCCACCACACTGTATCACTCCATAACTTCCTTTTGTTGTTTATACAACTGCTTAAGCGAAAAATTAATATGTTTTACCTTGCCTCCACTTTGCATTCACTGAAATTCTTCTTTTTTTCCTATGATTTTGCCAGTCTTTTCACAAAACATATTGATTTACATATTCAAAGGGGCGTAATTCTGGGAGGAGTTGACATAGGGCGGCAGGCACGTGCACTTGCATTACACTTCACACTAACTGGGATTTACGGAGTGGAAGTGCATGGAAGTTGTCTTATGCATAGTTTTATGCATTTTAATTTTTTTTGGAGGAGGTTTCAGTGAAGGAGGTGTAGAACAACAAAGCAGAACTTTCCTTGCATTCCTTTTCCTTCCTATCATAGCTGGCTACTGAAAAATGTTTGTCAATACAAAAGTATTGTTAGTGTAGGTTTTTAGAAATGCTGCTGTTGGATGTTATTTGGCTGGCTGTGTTTTCACTGATAAGAAATAAGAATTGGTTTAAATTTAAATGCATTAAACACCAAGTAGGTATGAAGTTTAAGAGAGCTTTTTACAGCCTTGGTTATAATTTACAGAAGCACTCCTCAGTCTTTTCTGCTAATATCAGAAGCATAAGAATAGGGAAAGCAGCTGATTTCAGAAATTGGGAACTGAAATGCACCCAACTGGACAAATGATTTATCAAAAAGATAAAGGGAGCAGTGAGACCAAGAATGCTTTGAGTCACAACTGAAACTTCAAACAACTGTGCCACCTGGACATCAACCTTTGTCTGCTTACAGAATTGCAGGATGATCAGGTTTGTATGAAGTAGTTTGACTGTGATGACCTGGTTACCCACAGCTGGCATAATCATAAACCCGGGTCACCAATAGTCATGAAATCAAGGATCACTAAGGCTGAGAGGATGCATAAGAACAAGAGTAGGTGCAAATCAGTGCAAAGTGCTTTTAATTTTGAACAAAGTGTTCCAAATCAAAAGTGCAGTGCGGGTGTTTTCTTAATTAAATAATCTTTCATAAAAAAATAAGTGCTAAATGGCAGTTAAAATTCATTAAACAAATAAACCAACAAACAGGTCAATAATCCAAGGTTAAAGCAAAGGCAGAATCTTTCCCTTAAAACTATACACAAGTCACCATGCCTCCTTCCAAACCAACAACATCTCCTCTGCTCACCTTTTGTGGTGTACTTAGCGATAGGAAACATCCTCTAGCAACTTAAACTTGTTTGTGTCCTTAGCATCAGCAAAGACCTCACAAACCCTGCTTTCTTCTCCCACTGCCATCCCTCACCATCCTGTGCCATCTCCTGACACAGTTGGTTGGCTGGTTAACTGCTTGCCTCCTCAATCCTGGAGCTTTTCTGTGTTTTCTTTTCTCTTAACCTCCTTTTGTTTCTTGTTTTCATCTGTCCTTCTCAGGCTCCTTTTAGACTCTGTAGGTGCAGGTGAGCTCTGCATAATGACCTAGCGAATGTCAAAAAGGAAACTGACTGGGCAGATTGTGCTCTTATGTGCAAACTCGAACAATTTCCTCATTAATGATTCCTGAGCTGCTTGGCTTCACATTAACACATACCTACACCCACAAAGCCCGAGCACACTGTTTTTATTTTAAAAATATTCAAACCACCATGGGCAACTGACGTGCGTACAATTTTGCCACACTCCATTTTGCTTTCACTTATGATATTATCCATTTTACAGTAATAGTGCTTAAATATTAACACTTATTAAACCCGCTTTCTTGCTGGTATGTTTGTTCTATTCTACCATAGTGGGCCGGGTGCAAGATAGAAATTACAGTAACAGCCATACCTAGGTAAAGTCTGAAGGTAGTTGGCCATTGTCCTTGGTGCAAGTGCATTGCAAATGTGAGCTGTACCTCCATACAGCCTGGTAAGAGCAAGAATAGGCAAATGAGGGAATCAACTGACATGTGACATTTGACTTTTGGTCTATAGGAAAAGCATCTGTGAATTTGGTAAAAGGGAATTCTTGTTTTAACACCAGAGTTACCAGAGCCAACGAAAAAACTCAGTGTCAGTGCCTTTTGTCTTCAAAATGTGTCGATAAGCCCAAGCAGCCTGCTATACCATCCACCCCACCGCCTTAGAACAGGCAAGAAGTTCTCCTAGTTCCTGCCTTGACTGATTATCTGGGAGTGAGCTACCCAGATTGTAAGGGGAAATAATTTGATGTGTGTTTTGTGTCTACAACAATCTCAGAGGTTGTAGCAGGAAGCAGTGAGGAGGGAGAGAGCAAGTCAGTGCAGCAAGAAGCGGACGAGCAAACGCTCGCAGGCAGCTGAAGGCAGCCTGGGTGTTTGGCCAACACCTGGGAGAAGTTGTGGTCGCTCCCGTAGAGTTTGATTTGAAGGGTGGGAGTGATCGGAAGGTGCAGGACTCTCCGCGGAAGGTAGGAGTCGGGACTTGAGACATGGTGTTCCCTGCGTGAGAGCCTTGGTCGTGGGGAATTCCCAAGTCGCTGTCCGGAGGAGCCGACCGGAGCCAAGGATCGGTAAGGCAACTGACAGCAGAAGCAGGTACAAATGTCAGTTGCAGAGTGAGCGTCTCACTTGTTGCGGGGCCCAGATGGGTGAAGCAGGAGAGACGTTGGAGTGAAAGACACCGGGCTTGCTAATGATTTTAAAGACTGTTTCCTGTTGAACGTTTTAACCTCGTTGTTTTAAGAAGATTTTCTATTTATTGATTTTTTAAACTCCACATTTCTTTTATTGGATTATTTATTTGAACTTTGAAAGCACTGCACTTTACTTGGAACACTGTTTTTGTTTTGATATTTTTAATAAAAGCACTTTGCACATTTATACCATCCCCTTGCTCGATTGTTATTGCCTCAACTGTCTAGCTCAGAGGTGACATTACCGACGGTGTTGGGTTCAAGGGCTTCCAAATAGCAGATGGGAGCGTGGAGCCGAACCCACATCATCACAGTTTCCTGTTCTTTTTTATGTTGACATTATTCTCAATATGCCCACTATTCTACTCTGTGGATTTTCTCATTTCTGAGGTCTCCCTCATGTAACTGACTAACATTTTCCAAACAAACTGGATATGTGTCACTGGTCTGGCCCTCATGTCCCATTATATGTCTATCACCAATTCATCAAATTTATTACACATTTATAATTATGGAGCCCAGTTTTATAAAGTTCAAAACTTCATGTTTTAAAGAAAGTAAAGCTTCGTCCAGGATGGCCTCCATCACTGCTGTGATTGACCTGTCTGTCTTTATTTCATTTATAACAGGAAAGAAACTCTTAGAGGAGATTGACACAAGAAACGAGCCACCTGTCTCTGACCCTCGTGCTAAAGGTAACTCCTTCCTTTTACACATCTGATCAGCAGTTCATCCAGTCCTGTTCTCATCAGGTCTCCTCATTTATTCTCACTTTCACTTCTAGACCTCCATGAGACGCACAGACAGGCTGTATCTGAATCCACAAGAACTCTGGGGGTTCCCTCTTCTCCTGGAGATCCACACACCACAGCTGTGGGCTTTGAGACTCGATACACAGAGTTGGTGCACATTAAACAGGACACAAGAAACCATAAGGAGACTGAACATGAACTTGTGAAGACTGGGAGGTTTCATGAAGAGCTCATAGAGGAAGGAGAAGCAGAGAAATGTGAACGAATCTGGACTGAGCAGCTGTTTAGAAAAAGTCCTGTAAGTGTAAATCCAGTCAACATCATAGTGGTCAGTGGGATGCTGGGAATTGGGAAGACCACCATGATTCAGAAGATCATGTATGACTGGGCCAGAGGCACTCAGTACCAGAAGTTTACATTTGTGTTCCTATTTAAATTCAGAGAACTGAACCTCTTAGACAATGAGAATGAACCACAAATGTCACTGACCAAACTGATTGAAAGGCACTATAAATATCTCAGTAATGAGAGACTGGAAGAAATTCTACAGAAACCTGAAACTCTCCTGTTTATATTCGATGGGCTGGATGAGTACAAACACAAACTGGACTTCATCCAGAGTCAGCTCTGCTCAAACCCAGACGTTGAGGTGCCTGTCCACATCCTGGTCACCAGCCTGGTCAGTCGGACATTACTGAAGGGCTGTTCAGTCTTGATAACAAGCAGACCAAGAGCCTTGGAAGCCATGGACATGGAAGGAGTTGATCGATTTGTAGAGATCCTGGGGTTCCTCCCTGACCAAAGGCTGATGTACTGTAAGAAGTTCTTTGGTGATGCTGCTCTGGGTGCTGAGGCTTTTCAGTGCATGGAAAAGAACACAATCCTGTACTCTATGTGCTTCAACCCCTCATACTGCTGGATGATCTGCTCTGCACTGAAGAACTGCTTCATGACACCTGAAAAAGCCAAAAGTGAAGCTCTGCAAGTAAGTTCGTGGCTCTGTGAGACTCAGAATAAGGAGTTAATTAGAGACACCATTGGAGAGGATTTAAAGATGGACTTTAGAAGCATGACTTTATCTGCTGTGGACTGTGCTGTCCTGGCTGCTGTCATCAGTTGCTGTGGAGAACTTAAAGAACTTGACCTGTCACATACACCTCTGACCCCCGAGAGCATCAAGAGACTGGAGCCGGGGCTCAGCTGCTGCAGTGTATTATGGTGAGTGATACGACTTTGACGACTTTAGTTTTATCTGTAATGGCACTTTGTGTCAGGGCACTGAGCTCCACTGTCATAGGACCTCATAATAAGCCCCACCCACTCAACAGGAAGTGAGGTCATCTGCTAATGACATGATAATTATACCATCTCATTCTCAATGTTCCTTTGCAACACGTCTGAACAATCCAGACCTCACGCTGTTGTATCTGTTTCAGACTCTTAGAGTCATTAAAGCCCCCTCGTGCAGACAATGAGCCGGTACCACTGGTGTAGATCAAGAGATTAAAAAGATGGATGAAAATTCTCATACTCTCACTGCATTAATTTATAACTAAACAAAAATGTGAAACATTATATTGTGTGAATGTGACCATGGCGGCTGAGAATTAAACCTAAAGTGTGATTACGAGAGTGCAGAGGAATGAATCTCCAGTTCATTTTCACCATCACTGTGTGCTGAATGCTGCAAATAAATTGATGGCAAAGTAGGTTGATCAAACTGGAGGTTTGATTTTTCACAATGATGTATTACTGATTATTGAGCGGAATTCTTTTTTATTTCTTGTTACACTCACTACATGCCTAGACCACCTCATCTACCTCCTTTGGTGGTTCTGTTCAGTGTCCCTTGTGTATTCCTAAAGTCCTCACCTTCTTCATGAGATGGGGTTTAGCGGTTCAGTGCAGGACTCTGGTCTGACCACAGGTGAGGATCAGTTGGTGGGATTGTCAGTAAATAATGAGCTTCATCTGAGGTCTGTGCTCCTCTTCACCACCCCTGCTGTCTTTGTAGGAGCTTTGACCTCCTTCTTCTTGTATTATTTCTGATTTTATGTTGAACGTCCATTGTTGTTTCCATTACACTACGGCCCCTCATAACACATTGATACTCGGCCCACTTTAGTACTGTAGTACTAATCTGCCTATTATCATTGTGTTTGTTATTTGAAGGAGTGTTTCACTTTGCTGATGATGTTCTTTAAATGCAGTGCCTTGCTTTTAGCCATTCCTATTTCAACAGCCCAGTGCCTTATGTGTGTCATTGAACTCAAGAATAAATTCAAATCAGGAAAGTGGTTGACAATGATGACCCCACATTTCCTTTCCACAAACTCTAAAAACCTCATGATGCTCTTGGTACTGAACCCTCGCAGTGTATGTACATGTAAACGGGCTGTCATCCCGGACTAATGGGTCAGACTAATCAAAATGGTTGCTCTCATCCTCCTCTTCCTCTCTCACACTATTTTTACATTTGCTGCTGTCTGTGCTCTGCTGACCATTGGCAATGGAAACCAAACTCTCTGCCTTGTTACTCTTTTTTTTGATAGTCCACTGCTAGTAGTTTTGTCTTTTATTTTCTTTAACTGGCCCTGTTCACTATGACGTCCTTCCATGAGTATCTCTTGTTGACCATCTGTCCTTCAGGTGTTCCCTCAGTCAGTCAGTTTGTTTTGGAGGAGGCACAGTAGTGCCATCTTTAGGTTTTTGTCCTCTGGTGCCACTTTAACATCTGACACCTCCTCCTCTTCAGTGCTCACCTCCACATTTTTATTAACACTGTTCTCAGATATTCTACCAGCTTCAGCCAGTGCAATCTCTTCTGTGTTTGCGCTCCGACTTGTTTCATTCTCTTGCTTTTTGTTGGTCATCACTGGCTCACCTATTTCATATTTAGGTGTTACTGAAATTTGTTGTTACTTTCTCCTATTTTCACTTCACCCTGTGCCCCAGTCATTGCATCAGAATAAAAAGCCAGTTTGTCCTCCATGTCTGATTCACCAGTCACTGAGTCTTTCACTTTGTCACCTTTGTCACTTTGTTCTCCTTAAAGAGCTGTCAGTACTCACCAAACATTCCTGGCATATCTGAGTTATCTTTCATCTAACTGTGCTTACATTTGTTTGCCTTATTCCCTGTTTGACTAATTTTATAGTGCTTCATTGACTCAGTGGAGACAAACACAACATAATCACACGCATCTAATTTAAATTTCAGAACTACATCAAGTTGTTCATGTACTTTATGTCATTTAATAGTGCTGTCGTCTGAGTAGGACGCCATGTTTCCAATCAGGAGATCTGCTTCTTGGCGGGATCATCATCATGTCCGTTATGACTTCACCATATCTGTAAAATTCATTTAATAATACTTTGTTTTTCAAAAATGAAAGTACATTAGAAACATTGACTTGTTTAACCAAAGTCAGCAGAGATAACACCGTGACTAGCGATCGGTTTATTAGCAGCCCACCCTATACCAGGACAAGAACCAAAATTTCATCATTCAAGTAAACCACAACTGTTTTATTCATTTGTGAGACTAATCATACATTCTTGCAGGCAACTCTTTTTGTCATCTCATGTGCTCAGGCCTCGTTGGAGACCATCAGGTCCACAATCACCTTTTGTTCTGTTTTTTTCTTGAGCAATTTTCAAAATTTCACAGGTGAAGTCGGGAGGAATTCTTTAGGTGTGAGCAGCCACACCTGACTTGTGCAAAAAGACCAGAAAAGAACAAATATCATCTCAAATAAATAGCAAATCAGTAAAAAAAAACACTAAACATTAGGAAAAAGGGTTAAAAGAGACAAAAAGAAGCCAAAACAGTCACAAAGAGAGACCCTGTGTGGACAAAACCAACTGGTAATCCCAGACACAGCCATGACAGCCAAGAGCAATCAACAGACAGAGAAATAGGAGACACAGAGTATGGATGGATGGATGGATAGATAGATAGATAGATGTATGTCACTTTAAAAACTTGATGTATACAGGTAGTCCCTGAATGGGGCCTCAGCTGCTCCTTCATCTGTTTGGAGGACACGACATAGGCTCCTCAGTAACTGCCACTCCACCATCTTCGGCCTGGGAACACTGCAAGCGGTGGCTGGATGAAGGCTGAAGGGGGGCGATTTCGCTACTCACACAGTGTAGTGTCCCTCGGGCGGCTCCGGTTGATTAATGGGGTGGTGGGGGTTGCACCCCATTCATTCTCAGTGTGCTGCTGGGTGTGCGGCAAGAGGTGACCGGGGGTACATAGTCACCGGGGCCACAGTTACCACTCTTGTGCAGGACGGAGGCTTGATGGGGCGTTTCACTGCCCGTCAACCACCACACAGCCTTGCATTGTTCCTCGGATTTGCTGCCCCGTTCGTTCTCGGTGGGCGACTGGAAATGCTGCAAGTGGTGATCCGGTTGTGACTTAAGGAAGGCCATTGAGGGTGAATGGGGTGGTGGGGGGCAGCATTGTAGTGTGCCTCACGTGGCTGCCTGTTGAATGGGGGCAGTGGTCAGTGATTCACTACCTGCCATTGGCCTCACCCTGTTCATTCTCAGTGGGCAAACACTGCAGGCAACATACTGTAGTGGAGGTGACTGTGTGGTGGGCGGGTGGTGAACTGCCTCTCATCGCCCTCATTCATTCTCAATAGCAAGCCTGCTTGTACTGTTATGTACATAGCAGAAAGTTGTCTCTTGTCAGTACACCTCATGTGTTGATGACGGGTGCCCTCCTACTGTGTCAACGTGTACAGTGCTGTGCAGAAGAGCTCTTCTTAACCTTTTGACTTCACCCTTCAAGAATGTCTCTGAAATACAAATCTGATGCAAATGCTGGTGATACAGTAAAGAAGAGAAAAACCATCACCATGGAGAATAAAGTAGAAATAATAAAAAAGTCAGAGAGAGTTGACACTTCATCATTCACTGGCAGAGCACTTGGTTACAGTCGGTCAACAACCGCATTTATTAAAATAATGAACCTGTTCCGACATACATATAAATTCAATTTAAGAACAAACCTACAGTCCCTATCTTGTATGTAACCCCGGGACTGCCTGTATAAGGTATCTTCAGTTTTTCCTTTCTTCAGATGAATTTCATAAAGCTCACCTCTTGTTCCCACGTAAGTTATTAAAATGTTTAATACAGTATCACCATCACCACCCTGGTATGCGCCTCCTACTCTGCATATAAATTCAAACAATAGCTTGAAAAATTCAGAAATAAAATGATCTCATGATTCACAAGCGTCAATAATTTTCATATATAAAGACCAAATGACCCCCTACTCTGTTCTTTACGCCCCTCACCATTGCACCTGTCCAACTCCCCACATTTCATCAAACATGTCCAAGTCAGCAGACCTCTACTCACTGATCACAAGAGTGCTGCTTTATTTCAGTTCACTTTTGCGGAGTAAAGTTTCTCAAAACTGTCCAGAACATCTGAAGGATGAGAAATACAAACAGTCAAGTCATCCGCACAGGCAACCATCATAAGTCACAGATTAGAAATCTGGAGCCTCAGGTGTAAACCTTGCTTAGATTCCAAACTAAGACTTTGTTTACGCTCAAAACACAAAAATGGCAAACACACAAACAAAAAAAAAAAACAGATTTGTCAAACTCTGCGCCACATGGAATATAAAGTTCCTCCATAAATCCAGTTCCTAAGTAATGTCTTTACTTTCAAACTATGGGCAGAACACCAAAAATGAAACTTCAGTGAGTGTAAACTTGAGGTGTTACTGAAATATGGCAAAGTTTAAGGAGGAATTGGGGGGTTCTGTGTCTTATAGCTGCCAGTACAAACAGTGGCCTGGTGGTCTGAGCAAAGCTCCATCACATGTTACACATATCACTGTGACAAAATATTTTAAATAAAGTGATATTTGTCTCTTTTCATGAAGCAAATAAATAACAGAAAATGCTCCAACTTTCAAATTAGGTAACTAGGTTGCACTGATTGTTGAGTACATTTTCTAACTTCAAAAATGTGAAGGTGATTATTTTATCACAATTAAAATACATAGACAAACAAACTTAACAACTAAATGTTTTCTGTCATTTAAATATTGTTAATGGCATTTGTGACCTTTTGCATGATCACACCTGACTTATCAGCAGATTTAGACATCCTAGAGCTGTCAGCTTGGAGTTTTGTGCTGAATTAGAGCTGACATTACAAAGACCACCGCACATAAATTACATCATGCCTGTTCTGGATGGACATCAGATTGTCATTGAAATTCAAAAAGAAACAAGATTTCCAGTCCATTTCATTCTCCTGCTGCCTTGAGTTGCTAAAATGGCAGCACCAAACAAGTCTGTGTAAGACTTATGGATGACTTAAATGTTAAGCTAATTTTCATGCCAAGCTCAGCTTTTATAAATCCTGTATTTTGCATATAAAATGGCTTATGCACACTTTATACATGAGACCTCTGGGTAATAATGAGGCTTTAAAGACAGAGGACCTCACATATAACACTGTGTGTAGAATTCACATTGAAACATAGTGTACAAACAAAGGTGTAAATGTGCGTATGCACAAAAAATCCAGGGGCCTCATGTATAAATGGTCCGTATAAACAAAAATGTTGCATACTCCTGTTTCCATGCTCACAACACGACGCATAAAAACTAAACTGGGTGTAAAACCACATAGATTCTCACACCAGCACCTCCAAACCTGAACCTCCCTGTGTACACACGTATCCTCTCGGTTTTCCAAACTGGCAGCACCCAGCATCAAAGCAGTGCTGCTGTTCCTGTATGGTTTCCATTTCTTTTATAAATTCACATCCCTGACGCGGCTTTATCAAATACACTGAAATTAAAAGCATATCATTTATTAGTTTAAGGCACCTGATTGTAATCAACCTGTAACAATATACTGGTCTACGGAATTTCCAAACTATTCCAAATACCATAGCTGCTTTAGCATTGTTACTCTCACTGCACCACTCAATGCACTATTTTAACCCACTGTGTCTGAGTGCGGAATCACAACTGTACAGAAGCTGATTGGAATGCTCTACAGCGGGTTGTGTCAAGAGAGCAGAGTATTATTGGGATACAGCTTCAAGCCCTGGAGGACATTTATAGCACATGCTGCCTCATGAAAGCCACCAGCATCTACATGGATTCCACTCAGCAATGTGCACAACCTGTTTGAACTTCTCCCATCCAACAAAAGCTTTTCCCACACAGATCTCGAGGCTCAGAAACAGTTTCATCCCAAGAGCTCTAAACACACTGAATTAGTCCATCAAGTGCTCCTTGTAGAACTGTTTGTACTTATTAGTACAATGACCTCACTGTAAACTTGCCCTACAGTTATAATGCTGCACAACCTGAGCCACTTTATGAACCATTTGCACTATCGGCACTATATGTACATGTATATTGGATTTATGCTTTTATATTGTATATTTTTCATTTTTTTTTATTGTATTATTATTATCATTATTTTATCATTTTATAGGAAAATAAGTTTATGGAGGATTTGCATATTGAATCTCATTGTACCATACAATAACAATAAAGGAATTCAATTCAATTCAATAGAAGAGAGTGCCTCATATTTACAGATGATGATGACTGGCTTTGAACTCAATTTAGATTTCCAAGAGCTATCCTCTTGGAGCTGTGTCCTGTTAGAATACTAGGATGTACTGTATACTTGATATCATTTTTAAGATGAAACTTATTAAAATACGTATATTACATTATACAGATATATTCTTAACTTCATTTAAATTATGTATACTATTAATAATTAAATATGTGGGGGCACGGTGGTGGAGCAGTAGCGAAGAGCTGGTGCCCTGTGGAGGGCTTGATCATGCCTCGCACGGTATGCTTGCTGGGACTGATGGATGGAATAATTAAACATGTATTATGAAGATTTTTTAATGTTCCTTAAAAGATTTGAAGAATTAGTGTTCTAAGCTTACAGCTTCTTTGACATTTATTACAGAGCTCATTAGATGGTGATTGGTTACATGAAGAAAGAAAAGGAAGGACAGGAATTGGGGGTTAATACATTTGAAAGATACAGTACTGCTGCAATAAATTATTTCATCAAAGGTTGCCCATGATGCAGCAAACATCTTGCGGGAGGCAGGAACAATCTCTGGACAGGGCGCCAGCTCATCACTACAACTGCGCCACCGTGTTCCCATGTTTAATAACGCTTTAATTCATTTCATCATGAAAATTATATTAATTATACATCTTATTATTCTAAAATGTTCAGAAAGCTGTGACTGACTGTCCAGGAAAGAGAAAGCCTGTTTAAGAAGCATGTAGTGATTCACACATATAGAACACACAGAATAGGAAACATTCAACATGCTACTTTAGTTACTATGGGATCTAGTAAATTAAACATTGATTTTAAGATGAAGTTTATGACATTCTACTTTAATAACAAAATAAACTACGATATTATTTTTTCTTCACTGTGTTTCTATTTTTTTTTCTTTTCTCTGTACCCTAATACACAAATATATGACACTCAGACTGTGGGCAACAACTCACCTTTCATGGCAACTTTGATACGTCTCTGACCATTTCTTTTTTATTTTGCGCACTGTGTGACTTTCTGAACTTGAACCTTCGAGTGTCTCCACCACTCTGTATCACTTAATCAACTTCCTTTTGTTGTTTATACCATTGCTTAAGCCAGCAAATAGTACATTTTTCCTTGCCTTCACTTCACATTAGTTGAAATTCTTCTTTTTCTCACATTCTTTTACCATTGTCTATTAACCAAACACTGAACAGAAGGTATTTCTTTTATTGATTTGCATATTAAAATATGCAAAATTCTAGGAGGAGTCAGGTTAGGGTGGCAGATGCATTTCATACTGACCGGGATTTATGGAGAGGAAGTGCGTGGAAGTTGGCTTACACGCAGTTTTGTGCATCTGAATTTTTTTGCACAAATGCACATTTCCACTTTTGTCAGCGTTATATATGAGGCCACAAATGCATAAACGGTGTGTATGCCATGTTCCACACACTTCTCCTTTATAAATCCCAATGAACGTGAAATTTAATGAATGTGCACACACCTACAGCCCCACCCCTGGAAATCACATTACAGACGCATCTCACACAACCCTGTGCTCCCTTGTCACCCTGGTCATTTCATGATTCTATTCATTCCCTCATACTGACTAGATAAGCTACACAGAAGCTACAGTACAATTCTGACTTAGATTTGAATGTCTTTAAAACTGACACAGTGACAAATATGAGCACAGAGACGTGGTTACTTCATGTACTGTATCTGTGTGTTATGGACCTCCAGTGTGAGTGGCTCTGTGAGACACAGAATGAGGAGTTAGTCAGAGACGCCATTGAGGAGGATTTAAAGATGGACTTTAGAAGCTCAGCTTTAACTGTGCTGGCCTCTGTCATCAGCTGCTGTGGAGAACTTCAGGTCCTTAACCTGAAGACGGCTGAGTGCATCAGGAGACTGGCATAAAGGGGGCTAAGCTGCTGCAGTGACATCTGGGGAGTGATTGACTTGGATGAGTTCAGTTTTATCTGTGAAGGCACTTTATGTACATGATAGTTACTGAGGGCACCACCGTCATGGGACCTTCTAATAAGCACCACCACACTCACCAGGAAGTGATGTCACACTGTTACTGACATGCTAACTGTGCTCCCTCATTTTTGATGATTCTGAGCCCTCCAGACCTTAAACCGGCATCTCTGTCTCAGACTGTTCTAGTCATTAAAGCAGACACTGAGCCAGTACCACTAGTTTATATACACAGATTTAACACATCTCCATTTTATAATGTATTAATTTAATTGAGCCATTGGTAACTAATCAGCCATTCATCCATCCTTTGATTTTCCAAACCCGCCATATCCTGAGCAGGGTCGCAGGGCAGCCTGAGCCCATCCCAGTAAGCACAGAGCACTGGGCAGGTTAATGGGCTGTAAATGTTAACACCAGGACTGTGAGTGAAATCTGAAGTGTTATAACGAGAGTGCGGAGGACGCTAGCAATGTGTAGACACTCAGAGAATCAATGAGGGTGAGAAAACTTTAAAACATCTCACCCAAGAAGATCAGCAGGTTCAGTCAGTTTATCTTCAATGTCACAAACCCTGGCAGCCAGGAAGCATTTAATTGGGACTAATGGGTGTTGGCAGGAATTCTGACATTCTGGACTATTAAATGGTCAGTTCTGAGTTCTTTATTTTATTATTATTTGACCACTGCCTTTATCCAAGGCATCTTACAACATTTGAGATACAGTTGGTGAAATTTCATTTATGTTTTCCAAATGGGAGGAAAGGCAGGTGCTGAGTACTGAATCTAACTTTGACCACTTGTACACCATTCTCCTTCTTTCGGCCACTACTCAGCACTTGTGTCCACAGGTAAGGATCAGCTGGTGGGCTGATTCATAAATTATAATATTCATCAGAGGACGCAGCTCCCCTTCACCACCGTGATCTGGTAAGACATTCACAAAACACAGACACTATGTGGCATATGGTCACCACTGTCACTGATGTCCACAAAGCACATCTGGGCCGAAGTTTCCAACTCCCATGAGCTGTCAAATAACTGCAAGAACAAAGATCTGGTCCAGTGTTATGGGCAGGACAGACTCCACGCTGCTCCTCCTGAGTCTGATTTTCAGTTATTGACGGCGTCTCCATGTCACTACTCTGACATATGTGCTCCAGGGAGGCTGAGATGTGTGGTCAGTAAGTAACTGGAACATCACCTCCATTCTTACAGCCTTGACACTGAGAAGTCTTGGTCACTGTGGGTGGTGCTGAATATTGTGTGCTATGTCTGGGGCGTCATCACGTTTATTGATGGTGGTACAGTTTAAGAGTTTGATAACACAGCAGAACAACAGATCATGTGAGCGGGTCATTACAGAACAAGATAACCAACAAAACACGTCAATCACACAGAGATTTTCAAAATAAGAGTCTGCACGTATAATACTGGAATGATACTGACAAGTTGCACTAGATTATGGATGAGTCACCATCAGCGTGACCTGACAATCCATAATGCAAATGAGCAGTTACAGAGCCATCGGCAGGGGAGCCAATATAAAAACAGCGAGACTGCAAAGTCACAACAGAACTCCAGTTAGTGCAGCAGTGGTGAGCAGTCCTTTAATGGACAGAGAGCCACCTAAAAGAACCACATAAAGAGCAGAGGATCCATTCCAGCACCCGGTGCTGGTGCTACAATACGTTGTGCTCTTTATAGTCGTTAGGGACACACAGCAGTCAAAGTTCTGCTGCCAAAGCCTCATTGAGACAAGCCTCTCATGCCTTGGTTCACACTGTAAAGCACCAAGCCATAGGCCTTTGAGCCCCTCCATATTTGTCTGATGCCACACCAGAGTCACAGAGAGTCCACAGTTGATTGACAAGTCAGCTCCATACCCAGCCCTGTGTGTAGACGTCAGTCCTGTGGTAGCCAGCTGGTATTTTTCAGGAGTTTTTTTCCCCTTCCCCACTGTGGAGGTTACTTTCAAACTTTCCAGAGCCAGGTTCCATTATCACTGTCTGAATCTCTCTGATCCTTGCCTGTCACCTGACAGAGATGTCACCCCAACTACTGGAGTCCATGATCTCACTCACCTGAAATGACATTACAGTGTTTTTACACAACTTGTAGTATGAAGTTCATTGCCTGCATAAGTTTCATGTGGAGAATGGAGAAGAAGCCAGAGAGTGACACGCTAACAATGTTTTCACAGACACGGCACACTCGACAATGTATTAAAATGCAACAACAGATTTGCTTTATGCAGACAAATTTTGTACTGTGTACTGTGGTGGTGTACTGCAGAAATGCTGATGCAGTGTGGAACTTCACTGTATGAGGTACTGTTTAGGGAAAATAATCATGTGATCTGAGTACACATGAGCCATCAAACCATTGTGTGTTTATGTGATTCAATACATGACTGTTGTTTTATAGAATAAACACAGCTTTGCCTCCATACCTGAGCAGATATTTATGAATCATTTGTTGTAAGTCATGGCAGCACATGTCTGTGGTGGACAGCTGTCACTCGGTGTGACGTTGATGCTCTTCCACTCAGGAAGTGTCAAACAAATCCAACAAGTCTGGCATCAAATCATCAAGTTTTATAGAACAACTGATGTGAATATCCAATATATGCTAAATGCTATTCCTTATTCTGTAAAAGGGAGAAAGACTGAGACTGGTCATGTGACTCGTTCAGTGTATCACAGGCAAAGGGAAGAATGTCACCAGTAGTATACTGTCAGGGACCTTCTGTCAAACTGTCAATCAAGATGATTTATGACCTTAAGCCCCGTCCCTTCCACCTGATTGGTGGATTTGAATGATGCGCCCCACCCCTGCACCTGTTTGCCCCCCTCCTTGCCCCCACCCCCAACCACCTGTTCGGCCACCTGTTTGCCCCCCTCCTTACCCCCGCCCCATCCACCTGTTTGGTCCTACTTTCTGTCAAGGGCAATTTGATGGATGCCCCCCACCCACTGAACCCCCCCACTACGACCCCGCCCACCCCCCTACTTGGCCACCTGCCCTGCCCCATCTTGCTAGGGCAAGTCCAGACATGCCCAAGGTCTGCCTAGGCCCCCGTCTTCCAAAGACAAGTTCAGGCATGTTGCAACCGGACCCTCGACAAGTTCAGGCATGTCCCCGGCCTGAAGGGCCTGCCTAGGCTCCCCCACTCCACCTGGACAGGCAGCACCTGATGGCGGGGCAGCCCCTGTTGGTTGGCCCCTCCACTTCCTGGCACACTTCTTCCAAGGACACACACACACACACACACTCCGGCCAGACCGATCTAACTTGTCGCCGTTCCTGCCAATATTGCCTTGGGTAAGAATCCTTGTATCTATGTAACTATTATTTTTAAAATATCTATCTAATCTTTGCTGTATCATTTGAAAACCCTTTGTATTTTATCTAAGCCCACTTACAGGTCCAGCTTTTCCCATCTCCCTGAAAATCCTTTCACAGAACAACAACTGACTTCCAACTCACAGATAGGCTCTGCGTTTAAAAGCCTTCAACATCGCACACAGAAAGCAGATGTCAGGCCGCCTCTGCGCAGCCTGGCTTTTAGCAGCCTGTGCGCGCGCCCGCGAGCTGGTCAGTGCCAAAGCTCTACGCGGCCCCGAACAGACACGTAGCTGTAAGCTGCAACCTGTATGACCCCTGGAGCGCTGCTAGGCCATATGCTCACGCAGCTGACGCTTTGAAGCGCGCGATTGCCTTAACACAGTTGTCAAAACCCCTCCTCCCCAGCCCACTCTGCGCGCATGCTTGTCAACAGCTGAGTGTAATACTCCCCTTCTTCCATCCCCATGCGCTGGGCATGCAGGTTGTTCCCAAGATGCATGGATCTTTAAAAGTTAAAGGCTTTCATGATAACGTGTAAAACACAAGATAACTAGTTTGATATAAGCCCTTTAAAAATCACACAGTTAAATAATATGCATCAGTTCCCTTTTAAATCACGTTTGAGACGTCTAAATGCTAAATGCTATATTAAGTAATATAATTATAATTTGTATTCAAATCGATCTAAAACAATCCCTTGTTCTATCGATGTTAATCCTCCCCTAATGAAAAAATGCGTTTAGTTTTTCTAAAAGTTAGATTGCCTTCATCAGCTCGGATATCTCGGGCTAGAGAAAGGAACTTTAAAATACTCTTTGTCAAAACCGATCTTTCCAAAGCAAATTGCCCCTCATACACACAGTTAAATAATATGCAGCAGAACCCTTTTAATTCACGTTTGAGATGTCTAAATGCTAATTGCTATATTAATTAATATATTTATAATTTGAATTTCAATCGATCTAAAACAAGTCCTTGTTCTATCCAATACCACCCATTTTAATCCTCCCCTAATGAAGAAATGCGTTTAGTTTTTCTAAAAGTTTGATTGCCTTAATCAGAGTGGATATCCTTTTTCCACTTTTTCCAAAGCACTGCGCCCCAACACCTCCGGACGCCTGAAGCTAAGGTGGGTGTGGGGAATCAGTGTCGATTCACACTTCAGCTGATAGGCCGGCTCAGGCCGTTTATAACCTTTAACCTCATGGCCGAGCAAACTTTGGGAAATGTGAAAACGGTCTTACGGAGAAGCGTGCAGCTGTTTAAAGAAATCTACAGGATACAATGGATTCTATTAAACAAATTCTGGACTTTTTGATGTAAGGATTTTTAGATGTCAGCCTTGTGACGGACAACGGACATTACACGGGTGTCCAGTTAAAATGATGGGCAAGCATCTGTTACCACAGATCACCGGGCACATTTCAAAAAATCCAGCTCTTTCGGGTATATAAATAAGCTGCGTCCGGAACCCAAACCCATTTCTCTACGCTTCGTTCAGAACAACAAGATGAATTTCTCCCAATACGGTTTGTCATCACGAATTTATTAGAATAATGTATTGTAACTTTAATGACTACAGCTAAATGAAATCTAATTATTCTTCATACAGCCTATTCTGCAGCCAGCCGCGTCACCGAATCTCCAGGTAAGGCTATTCATGATTCTTATACGCATTAAATGAGCATGTTTAAAAAACTGAGGTCTGAATTTTTATATTTTTCAGCTTAGAGCTGTTCATACATGCCGACTCACAAAACGACAAAAACCTTTTTTTAAAAAAAAAAAATATTTTGTTTCATACGTGCATGATTATCAGGATTTAGTCCGCGCGTTCGTGTGTCGGCATGAGCTCGGGAGCGCGCGTGCATGGGTATGTGTAAGCGTGTACGTGTTTGTCAATATAAAAGTCTAAAACTGCTTATAACATGTTTCTATCGGTCTGATCCGTTCATGAAAGGGGATGATGAGTCTATAAATGTGTCTTAACTAACCGCATGAACGACATGCGTGAGTGAATATTTGAGTATAATTACTGGTGTGTAATGGAAAATGTCCAGGAATACAATAAGAAAGTTTTATTTAAAAACGTATGGCTGATTCATTTATTTTCTTTTCTTTAGAGGTCTATATACAAGTAGATTCTCCGATCAAATTTGAAACAGGAGAGAAACTTTATTAAAATGATAAAATGTTTACAACATTCCTATGTGCGTACGTGTGTGCGCAGGCTTGTGCGTGTGCGCGATCGTGCATGTGATTACTAGCGCTCGTGCGCACATGAGCTTTGCTAAATGAAAGGTAATTTAATACATACTAGGCGCCCCAAAAGTCCGGGTGATTTTAGACATATCAAATGTATTGTTGAATCATGGGGTAAATGAATATTATAACATGTTCATTTATTTATGAGATTATATTTTAATAACTTGAGACCTGGCTATTTTGAAAATGATTTTTATCCAGCTTAGTGTAGGGATTGTGCGTGCGGTTTGTTAAAGTGCCTATCATGTGCAAGAGTCTGTCTAGCTAGCATAAAATAGAATTATTTATATTGCCATGATTCTAGCAGGATGAAAAGGGGTGATTCGGATTAAAACTTTCTGGGTTAATTAACCGTTTGAGCTGTGTGTGTGTGTGCGTAAGCACGTGTAGATGAGTTTGTGTGTGTGTGTGTGTGTGTGTGTGTGTATGCACGCGAGCGCGAGCGCGTGTGTATTTGGATTGCTTGTTTAAAGAGCACGTGCATTTTGTTTCAGCCGTTGCAAGCGCTGGAATGGGGAAATTTTATTTTAAATAGCGTATGCATTTTGTTTTGTAGACGAAAATTCTGTACAAAGCGAAACAGTTTCTCATAGGGATTACCCTGATTTGTACATTCACAGTAAGTGTCCTTTTCAGTTTATCGAAGAAACTTAGGGGAACACACGTATCTCCAGATTTTGTGAAAATAGGCCTTTAACTGAGAAGGGTATATTTTTTATTTTCAGGCTCAGCTTTCCCGGGTGTTTTAACGCAATTGCTGGATGGTTCAGAAAATCTAGCACTGTACCAAAACTGGAAGACTCCACAAACACCACCCCCCCTCTGAGATCAGCATTCAGCATTCTTTTGCACCCTTTCAGAACAGCATTCAGCATTCTCCTGCACCCTCTCAGAGCAGCCGGGGGCAATCTCCTGCACCCTCTCAGAGCAGCCAGGGGCATTCTCCAGTGCAATTGGCGCCGTCTTCTAATTCTAGCAGGCGTTCAACCCCCGGGTGGGACACTTTGCCGACAGCGCTTCACTCTGAGCGAGAATCTCAGCGAAGAAATCGTTATTCACCCCGATATTCCCATCGGCCTGACCACAACCGGAGACATTGCGAAAGACTGGTGCAGTTGGGCGACGTTCTTCGCTGGGCACTGGAGCAATTTATAGAATTAGAGTCTCCTGGGTACAATTCTGTACCCGACATGAGTTTACATTTGATGCATCTGTATACTTTTTCCCCGGTTCTACCCCGAAATTAAAGTATAGGTTTTATATTACTTTTTTCATTAAAAATAACAAGGAATGCAAATTTTTATTTTCTGTGCTCATAACTGTAACCTTTGCTTAAATTTAGGTCATACCTGAAAACAGGTCTAGCGGCAGCGGCAACGACCGCGAGAGCAGCAGCAGCAGTGGCAGTGATACAGAAAGTGAACGTGAACATCCTGGAGGGCGCAAAGGTAGGAAAAGGCCGTCCAGTGAAAACCTGAGACTATTAAAAGAGATGTCTGATAACCTCGAATATTCTTTAAAACCCCCTAAAATACCTACCCCTCCGCGATCACCTGAAATTGTTCAATCACCAATCCCAGTGACACATCCGATCGACAATTTTGACCTCATTGATACTTCGCTTCAGGTTCTAAATTCTGATGAAATAGCCGTAGTTAACGCTCTCTTAGAGCTTTTGAAGAATACCTCTTCTGAGGACAGAACGTCTTCAGGCCCTTCACAACAACCAATTGCCCTAGACACGAATGTAAAATCCCCACAACCTTCTACCTCAGGGATATCAGTGGCCTCATGTACATCATGTACATCAGGTACTTCAGGGACAAGTAGACCCCCACTTCAGCACATGCCGGGCGATGACTCGACTATTTTGATCGACCCTGTAATACACCCTTCTACCTCAGGGAACTCAGGACTCAGTAAGCTCAGTCTTCAGCACTCACCTGTTGATGACTTAAAAGAGCCAGATATGTCCTCCCCGCATCCTCAGACAGGATCAGGAGTGACTAATTCAACCCTGGTAAACTTGAGTCTTGAAACCAACTCTCCACAGCCATCTACCTCGCATACGGTGAATCCAGCGTCTCCAGAGCCATCAGTAAACTCTCCACAGCCATCTACTTCGCATACGGTGAATCCATCGTCTCCAGAGCCGTCAGTAAGTTCCCCACAACCCTTTACCTCTCGATTAAATAATTTGTCTATAACGGAGTGTCCAAAATTTAACAATATCGAGATTAGACACCAGTTCAATTTTTCTGAGGCCTACACACTTGATTCATTTGCCGAAGCTTTTAATCATATACACGAGACCCTTCAGCAAATATTAGACAGTTTTACGAGCACTTTGAATCCTACGGATCTAGTTCAGTTAGAATTACATGCCGAATCTCTCAACCCCAGTGTTTTTTCCCTAACCCCCGCAGGCATGCTTTCTGTTGAAGACTTTTTTAATCAAATTGAATTACTTCTCCAGAGTCACGCTACTATTTTAGCTGATTCCAGTCTGACGCTAATCGTTCAGGTGGTGAGGGTTCCATCTGGGGGGTCTAGGTGTAAAGCCTGTGATGATCAGTGCTGTTTTGCCAGGGGTTTGCTGGCTGTATTAAACGATAGATTCAGAAACAATCAGAAAATGTGTGAACAAGAGGCTCATCATTTGCACGTCAGGGTCGGTTTATCAACGGATCAGAAAGTAACGTTTTCAGATGTCGAAAAATTTGAGAGGCTACTAGGAATTAAAATTATCGTCTGGTACAGGGAACCGAAAATGAATGCTCTATTAAACTTTGAAGCTTCCCGAGGCAGAAAACTAAAGACGGCATTCCTGTTTTTGCACCAGGAGCATTATTATGGTATTTTGAATCTAAAAGGCTTTCTGGGATTTGATTACATCTGTGATTTCTGTTACACGGGATACTCTATACCGTCACGTCATCGTTGCGAACAGCACTGTGACGTCTGTTTATCTACAGACTGTCGATGGGTTGACGGGGAGGCTTTTCAATGTCCCGACTGTCGTCATTTCTGTCGATCAAGGGTTTGCTTCGAACTCCACAAAACACTGAAATTGAATGAAAAGACACGTCGGTCTGAAAGTTTCTGCGACGTCTTCAAAGTCTGCGCTCTCTGTTACGAGAGATACAGCTTGAAAGCTGGGTCAAAACCTCACAAGTGTCGACCCAGACACTGTCGCGTTTGTAGAGTGGTCGTGAAAGAGTCAGATGAAAATCATCAGTGTTTTATTCAAAGCTTACCGCAAAGACCGATCCACGAAAAGTACGTGTTCTACGATTGACGGAACTCACATCCCCAATTACATCCACTGCATGCATTGGAATGGTCAATCGTGGAGATGGGCCGGCGAGGACTGTGTAGCAAAGTTCTTTCACAGATATCGATGTCCGAAATACCAAGATTACACGTTCATAGCTCACAATTCTAAGGGATATGACGGATATTTCCTCATGAAATATCTCGTCGAGAGTGGGCAAAGTCCATTTGTTACAACTCATGGTTGTAAATTAATGTGCTTTATAGAACAAGATTATAACTTGAGATTTATCGACTCGTTGAACTTCTTACCTATGAAATTGAGCAGTATGCCCAAAGCCCTGGGATTCCAGGCTCAAAAGGGGTACTTTCCCCATTTCTTTAATACCGCTGAAAATCAAAATTACATCGGCCCATACCCCGAGCCTAAATATTACGGCATTCAACACATGATGAGCCAGGAAAGAGAGGAGTTTTTGTATGGTACGACTCGATTAAAAGTGGTACCTTCAACTTTAGAAAAGAAATGGCATACTATTGTTGAAACAATGTGGTTATTTTGAGAACGGCGTGCATGAAATTTAGAGATTAAGTGCTCAGGTTCGGTAATATTGATCATTTTCAGTGTATGACCCTAGCTTCTCTCTGTCTGTCCATGTACAGACAAAACTGCATGCCTGATAATGCAATTGGAATCATCCCGACTGATCATTACAAAAGCACTCACAAAGCTTATTCTAATGCTTCTATTCAGTGGCTAATGTTTCTTTCCGAGAAGGAAAAAATAAACATTCAACATGCCCTGAATCACGGTGAACTCCAGATGGGGTCCTTTTATCTAGATGGTTACACCGAAGTTCAGGGTGTCCCGACGGCCTTTGAGTTTGCTGGCTGCTTTTATCATGGATGTCCAGCGTGCTATGATGCACAAGCCAAGCACCCTCTTACGGGGACGTCTTATGCAGAATTGTTTAAAACATTTGATGACAAACTCAACAAATTGCGTGAAAAATTTAATCTGACGGTGTAAGTGATTTGGGAACATCAATGGGAGCGAATGAAAAAAGAGGACATGGAGTTTCAGGATTTCTTAAGACGCTTTGAGTTTCCTGAACCTATCTATCCCCGTGATGCCCTTTATGGAGGGCTCACCAACGCTATCAAATTATATCATAAGGTTCAAGGCGACGAGCAAATGCATTATTGCGATTTTACAAGTCTGTACCCTTACGTCAACAAAACAAAAACCTACCCGATCGGCCATCCGACCTCTGTTTTTGAGGAGTTTGGTGACCTTAAGCAATACTTTGGGCTCATTAAAATCACCATGCTAGCCCCTTGCAATTTGTATTTTCCGGTCCTCCCTTTAAGAATTTGCAATAAATTGATGTTCGTTCTGTGCCGTACGTGTGCAGAAACCCAGACAACCACCGGCCTTTGCCGTCACATTGATCGGGAAAGGTCTTTAACAGGAAACTAGTGCAGCGTCGAAATACTCAAGGCCTTAGATAAAGGGTACAAAGTTTTAAAAATTCATGAGATATGGCACTACGAGCAGAGTACTGCAGATTTATTTTCCGATTACATCAAAATTCATTTGAAAGGCAAACAGGAGTCCTCTGGCTGGCCATCTTGGGCCGGGGAGGAAGCATCCCGCCAGCACTATGTTGACGACTATTTCTTAAAAGAAGGCATAGTATTGGAGCGTGAAAACATCGCCTCCAATCCCGCGAAGAGACAAATTTCCAAGTTATTTCTGAATTCTCTTTGGGGAAAATTCGGTCAGAAGCCTAACCAACTGGCCATGACGTTTTTTAAACACACACAAGAATTCTTTGATTACCTGTTCTCAGACATGTATCGGGTCTCCTATTTTGGCTTTGTCAGCGACGAAATCGCTCAGGTGCAGTGGAGGTATGCGGATGACAGATACGTTCTACCCGCGCCTGTCAATGTGGTGGTCGCCGCTTTCACAACGGCCTATGCCCGGCTAGAATTGTACGAATTGCTGGATCGTTTAGGGCCGACGATTCTGTATCATGATACAGATTCCGTTATCTTCACAGCCTCGCCCGGACAATACACACTGCCGCTCGGTGACTATTTAGGCGAACTCACCAACGAACTAGATCCTGATGACTACATAGAAGAATTTGTTTCTGGGGGTCCAAAAACGTACACGTACAAAACGTTCAAAGGCAATGTCTGCATGAAAGTAAAGGGTATTACTCTCAACCACCAAACGGTTCAAGAGGTAAACCTATATTCATTAATGGATCTAGTGCATAGTTTTGTAGAACACAATCTCACAAAAGAAATAACCGTTCATGGTACGCAGATTCATAGGAACAAAAAGACCCTGACGTTGCAAAATCGTCCACTCAGAAACATATTCAGAGTGGTGTACAACAAAAGGGTTCTCTTGCCCGATTTCACATCTCTCTCCTATGGATACTAAAGAGGGCTTTGATGCAAGACTTCAGCACCCGTTCTCAAAAATAGTCTCGGAACCCTCCTGTTCGGGCAAATCGCATTATGTGAAAAAGCTTTTGGAGCACATAGACCATGTGCTTTCTCGTCGCCCTGACAATATAGTCTGGTTTTATAGCTGCTGGCAGCTTCTGTACGACGAACTGTTAGCCCGATTTCCCAAAATCTAATTTTTGGAGGGGTTACCTGCATCCTTAAGCGACGATGAACTAGTGCCGCCTGACCGAGTTAACTTGGTGATCGTCGACGATTTGATGGAACAGGCGAGCCATAGCCAAGAGATAGAGAGGGCTTTCACAAAATATACTCATCACAGGAATTTGTCCATCATTTACTTGGTCCAAAATTTATTTTTTCAAGGCAAGAAAAGTAGAACGATAAATTTGAATGCCAATTACATCACCCTTTTTAAAAACCTGAGAGATAAGCTGCAAATCACCAATTTAGCGCATCAAATGTATCCCGGTAGGGTGAAATTTTTCTTGGAGGCCTTTGAGGACGCTACTCGGTCCCCTTACGGTTATCTGTTGGTGGATCTGAAAGCCCAGACGCCTGACGAATTTCGTTTATGTACTGGCTTGTTTCCTCCCGACTGGCCTGCGGCGTACGTCGTGAAAAGATAAAGACGTGCGATTTTCGAGTATTTGAGAAAGAGACGGCATGACGTGCAGAATAAAAAGAAATCTCCCTCTGCTCAAGACCCTGCATAGGGTCTCCTGTCGCCGAAGAAAAGCGATGCTGACGATTTCATTTATGCTCTGGCTGAAATAGCTCTCAATACTTTAAAAGGCCATGTCTCCCTGACTTCCAGACAGTTCAAGTTGCTCAAGAAGCATCGTTGCGCTGTTAAAAAACTCAGCAATAAAAAACTGACCGTTAAAAAGAAAAAAGCCCTTTTAAATCAAAAAAGGAGGTTGTCTTAGAGCCCTGTTAAGTACTACCATTCCTTTCATTAGTAGTTTAATAGGTTCGAGAGTATAAAAATGGAATACACGCGCAAGATGTACCTGGTCCCTTAACAACAAATGGCTCAGTGGCAACAGAAACCCCCAGCTTCCAACGAACTTTTAAGCGCTACGGAAAGTGAACTGGATAAACAAATGAAACTCATACTTGAACGCGATGACTTGGGCATCGATTCAAAAGTAAAACTTTATACAACTGTCTTGCAGAGATACCTTACCTTTGTGAAAAAAGCGGATAAAGAAACCGGTTCTCTGACATTATTGATGCCTGTCGAGAGCCAGGATGTGCCGCCAGAGGCGCTCAAAGATGCGCCTAGTACCCCAGAAGAACGGGTGTACGACGAGATTTTGAAAAGCGCTCCGGATAAATCAAAGAAATATACTGAAATTATTTTACAGAAAATGTCGCATCACCCTAATACATCCTACTGGAATGGCTTGGGAGAGTTTGTGTTTCATGGAGAACCGTTACCCGGTACGAATATGGTCGATCTAATGCGAAACTTAACCGCTCGTCACAACATACCGTCCTATCGGAGACCTAGGGGGTGGAAAAAATTTGTTAAGGCCCTGGCCGGTTTGAACATTCCGGCCACGGCCGTACCAAACATGGACACGAGAGAACTTCTAGAGAGTTTCAAATCTTCTGCCCCAGATGGGGCCTCTGCCTATGCTGCCTCTGCTGCCACGGCATCTGCTTCCAATACACCTGTTGGCAAGAAAACCAGATCTCGCAAAAAGAATGAATGGATTCCTTATTGAAATGTAATTATATTTTTGTTTAATAAAATATTATATTTGATTACACAGTTTGCCTATTCTTTATTAAGATAATTATAGGTCATAGAACTCTGCATACAGGGGTAATCCTGAAGGCTTCTAGAACTGTTCTTAGATAAGGTGTTGACAAAATATTGAACCATATCATCGTTCTTGGTGACTTCATTAAAATACAGGTTCATGACCTCTTGATAAGAGCGTCCTTTTCCTCTATGATACAGGAAAAAAATACAGTGTTGTCCGCAGACGGTGGAAAACCAGCTTTAAAGATGCTGGGTATGGTGAATAATTTCTTTACAGTTTCTTTTTAAAAAGCTGTATATTTCCTCAGGAAAATAAATAAAGTCTGATGGGGCGCTGTAGGAATTGAAAAATTCCTCAGTTCCTTCTTCCTCTGAGATGTATCGCCAGCCAGTGTTCTCCGGGTTGATTTTGACGGTGAGTATTGACGATGATCATGGTCGAGAGCTCTGTAAGTATCTTTTCAGGCAGTTCATTGCACGCTAACACTCCGTAAAACAGATTTTCTGTGTACGGATTACTGGACATGAGTTCGTTGATCTGCAGGGTGTTCATGCTTTTTAGTAATCATAAAGTATATTTCTTCTCTGGTTTATTTCAATAATGTTGTCAAAGACCCCGTACACTATTAGATTCACAGTATTGGGTAGGGGTTGCTGAAAGCGGATTTCAGATCTCATGTTCCCAGTTTTCATCAATGAGAAATGGTCTCCGCATTCTTGATCGGGCGTCAAATCAAAGGCAAACAGGGTGTAACCTCGGGAGAATTCAGAGCGGCTGATGGCTAGAGGCAGGTCTTTCAAATGCTTTCCGGAGGCCAACACAAGTTTGTAATATTCTCGAGCGGTGGTGTCATTAGCAAAATTGGGTTGAAATGGTTTGGCGGAAATCTGTTCTCCGTCCAAATACAAGGCCAGGAATTCCACATGGTTATGCTTGAAATTGAAGGGGTTTCTGGCGTAATCCCTGAAAAAAGGCATCATTATCCACCAGGCTTAGGACCATGTACTTGGGTAATTGTCCCAAGAACAAGTTCTCCTGATTGCTCACCCGTATCCCGGCCGGTAAACTGAGAACTTTCATATTCACTCTTTCCACGGGGTACTTGGCATTGGCGGTGGTGAGAGTGTGTGCGTGACTCAATTTCACCGTCGCTGAAACTTTAACTTTCTTTACAAAAAGAGCGGCGGATAAAATATTTACTTTGTAACGCTCGGCATCTCCGGACATCAGACAGAATTCATTTTTGCTCCGCACCATTTTTATTCTGACGTCCACTTCGTTTAGAATTAATTTTTCTTGAAAAAATAGGTCGGAATGAATAGATCCAAGGAGTTCTATTGTCTTAGAAATGGCCGTATAACCATTTCTTTTTTTGAATCCCTCATTTGGGCCGTCCAATGCGGTGTTTTCATGTTCGTTGGCAGAGTCTTTGTAAAAAAGACCCGACGCAAATTGATACTTGAGAGTTTCATTGCTGTAATTTAACAATCAAACAAAAGGCCCTGTATGGGTAAAGGCTGGAACTCTGTGATATTAAGCAATCTCCCAAGGTGACATCCACTTGTGAAAATAAAGCGGCTATCGGATAATTAACAACGGCTACCTTGGCCACAGGGGGTGGATTAGTTCCATCAGCATTGACGATTTTGCATTGGACATGAAGAAGCGTGTTATTCAGGTCCAAGTAGTCTTCCCTGTTCCTGGTAATCACAAACTCCAGCGGCGCGACTTCTGATAGAGCTGAGAGAGGGGGTACCTCGACGTAGATGTTTTTTCTACACTAGTCTGAGTATAGGGTACCGTAAACAAGTCCAGTTCGGATTTCACACATTCTTGAGACATTCGATGAACGAAAGACATCTTGAGTTAAAAAATGTTTTTCGATTTCTTTTTTCTGCGGGTGCGGGACTTATCCTTGTGGCGGAGAGAAGAAAATGATGTAAAAGCTGAACGCCGCGTTTTTTTGATGATCGGGGCTGCTCGTGACCCCAGAGGTCTCTTACGTTTAGTTTTCCTCATCACCATCAGACCCGCCCCCGCTTGATTTTCTTCATTTCCTTGAGTCATCGCACCTGACATGGCTCCAGCCACCACGTCTTTGACAATATTCTTAGCGGCTGATTTAATGTGTGGTTTGACAATTTCGAACCCTTTTTTCAAGAGAGGCAAAGCTCTTCTAAATAGTCCTCGAAATATCCCTCCGATCCCAGAACCGTACATCACCGGGGCCCCAGAGAACCCGGGGAGACTGTTACCGGCTTGGGCTTCATAATAATGCACGTAAGGGCTAGGGTCCAGGTAAGATCTCATCTCTGTATTAGTCGTGTATACACCTCTTGGAGGGTCTGAAATGTAACTTGACTATGACCTTGCCAAACTGAAATGGAACCGCTTTGTTCTGATCCGTCTTTATTTCAATGGTCAAAGTATCAAACTGAGTCTTGCTGACGGGAGCGTAGTGCGGCTTGTCGTAGGTGATTGTGGTAATCCTATTCATCTCATCCTCAATATGTACGCATCTCAAGAGAGGGACGTAGCTGTCTCCGACTCTTTGGTGAGACACAATGTCACTGTAGACGTACAAGGAATAAAACCCCGCTCTGATATCCGTGGGGTAAGGAGCTTCATTCATCAAGCCCATGCTTATGTCCGAATGAGCTCCTAGAATCCTACCCAACTGTCCCTTGACATGCAGAGTTTCATCCTTCACGGTGTTAATGACGTAGAATCTTCACTCCAGAGCGCTGTAGCGGAATCTCATGGTGTTTTCAGGTATCGTAGTGACTGCTGAACCTGCCTCGATGGATTTCGGTTCTTTCGCTACCACTTCATTCATCTTGGCTGTCACTTTCTCGATGCTAGAGTAATACCCCGACTGAATAGTATAAAATTTAGCTATTCGCGGGGACACCACGATAAATTAATTATCCGGTTTGTCTAGGGTATTCCAGGTGTGCGGATACTGAATTTCGGCAAAGCCAACTTCCCAGGGTCCCTGTAGTTCGATTGGGGCGGCTAATTTGACAGTAAATTTGGCGATGGTATTAGTAGGGAAAACATCCTGGGAAGAATTGCTGGGTAGTACAACGTAAAAGCTTTTTCTCTCCATTGTGAACACACCGTGAATGAAATACTATTTTTTGATTCTCAGTATTTAACGTCTTGCGCGTAGCTTCAGGGATCCAACTGTTAAACTTTTTGGGCCATCCGAGCCATTTCACCAAAATATGTTTTTTTCTACGGATATTTTTTTTCGCCAAAATCTTTTCAATCCTGAAGACGTCTGTACCTCGAATCTTTTGTAACCCGGCATCGTAAAAGGAGCCTATAATGTCTTCGCCGTCATAATCCTTGAGCTTGTAGATGGGAGGATCCCTGGGGACTAGTTCAGAAACGGTAAATACCTCGTCTGAAAATGTTTGTTCGTAGCCCTTGGTAAAAGGATTCCGGGATTTCAACACTCTCACCGTATCGCCGACTTTGAATTTATATTTTAGACTTCTTTTGGTTTTAGTTAGGCCGTATAAGTTTTTAAAGACTTTCCAAGAATTGGAACTATTCACCTCGGCAGGGGCCATTTTTATGCCTCAGTGATAGCTGAGATTATAAGATTTCAACAAGTCCTGTAGCCCCGGCAGATAGGACTGGGTATTCCGGGAGCTGAAATAACACCACATTTTGGTCTTCAGAGCTCGATTGAACCTCTCCACCACCGAAGCCTTTAATTCACTAGTGGTGGTAAAATGTTTTATTCCGTGTTTGTTGAGCAGGCTTTGAAATTCGTGATTGAGAAACTCTTTACCGCTATCCATCTGAAGTTTGACGAGTACTCTACCTTTCTCCAAAATTTCTCGAAAAGTCCTGGTTACTTCTTTACCCGTTTTGTTTTTCAGAACCCTGACCCAAGCGTATTTAGAAAGAATATTTATACAAGTCAGTAGATACTTGTAACTGAGGTTATACTTGGCCAGGTTTGTCATATCGGCCAGATTGACCTGCCATTGCCCGTCAATATCGGAAACATAGACCTTATTCCTTTTAAAATGGATTCTGGCCGGTTTATGTATCGTGTAGGTGTATTGCCCCGATAACCAATCGGACACCTGTTGGTCCCCAATATGGTGATCCACTTGCGAGAGAGCTCTTTTCTAGGATTCTTTACCCCCCAAGGCCCCAGGATTCTCAGAGTTATAATATGTTTTTTCCAAGACCTGCTCCATCGCCGGTGATCAAACAGACACTGACAACACTTAACAAATTAGAAAACCTTTATTTAGGAGTCTGAATTGTTCAGACTGTTGTGGTTTCAGGCTCAGAAAGACCCATCAGCTCTATCATATCATCAAATTCCAGGTCATATTTAGTCCAAAGATTCATATAACCCTCATGATTAATATTACGCTTACAAAACTCATTTGCCACACGGCGGGTTACACAGTAGGAGTATTCATCCATTTCATAAAATGACTGCATTACAGTATCATAAATAGAGCTGGTATTTTTATCCACAGTCTTTTCAACCACTACGTATATTTTGGGAATCGGCAGTAGAATATTAAAATACCCCAGAACTTTCACCGACAGTCGTTTCAGCCAATATTTACGGAAAATCTTCAGAATCTTCTGAAAGCGACCTTGACGGTAGGTGATTTCAGGTTCAAAGAGGCAGGTATGCCTTGCCTGAGCAGGGTGATTTATACCGCAGCCTTGACATTCTTTTTTCTGGTCGTAGTAGACAATAATGCCCAGCAGAGACGTCTGCTTTCCATCAGACCTTTAACAAGCTGCAGGGCCTTTTTCCAGGTTTCAGGCAGTACACCATCAGGGCAATCCATATTTGTCTCAGAAAGTCCGATCGACATCGGTTCCTGCGGAACTTGTTTGTGCACCCGAGGCTGCCCTGGAGCTAGATGAGAGGTTTCCGTCTGATCACCATTAGCGGAGACGACAGTATCCGGCTGATCACCATTAGCGGAGACGGGTGAGGACCTCGTCGACCAAGGAGACTGGAATCCGCTGTCTGTCTCAAGGTCTCTTGACCAGAGAGTGTAATCAGGCCGTATAGTAAAATACCGCGGGTCAGATTCTTTGTGGTCCTGAATGCAATCCATCTGGACAGAGTTATAGAATTGGTAAGATTCAGGTCTTGAAGCCACAGTCTTTTGAGTCTTGGCGGAAACCCTGAGGATGTTACGCCGACCTCCGTCGTTTCAGAGTCCGTAGCTGACAATATGCAGGGAGCTTTAAAAGCTTCAACGAATTCTGAAATGGTCTGATCCTTCGTCTGGATCCGTTGACTAAAAGACTGAGTATTTATGGTAAAAGGGATGGGGCGTGGCATAAAATAAAGGTGGGTTTTCCATTTTGTCATCGCTCGATTCGAGCGATGTTTCAGACCAGTTAGTCCGTTACTCGGCCATCGCTTCAGCTTGCAGAATTCAATCCTTGAATACTAAAGGCGGACGACAGTTTTCCTTATCATCCTCGTTTCGCACAACTTAGTCCGATCCTCATCGGGCGCTTCAACTTCAAGAAACTCAGAAACCAAACATCTTTTAACCCTTTTCAAACGATCCTTCAAATAGACTCTGTGGAACCAGTGCTTCACTGGGGCATTGGTTATAGATTCCATTTTTTTCTTCACAGAGTGTTTAGAACTGAGGAAAATGCATCGCTTTTTATACACCAGTTTCAGAAGTGTACCAGGAAGTGTAGGGGCCAACCAACAGGGGCTGCCCCGCCATCAGGTGCTGCCTGTCCATGGAGGGGGGGGGAGGCTAGGCAGGCCCTTCAGGCCGGGGACATGCCTGAACTTGTCCAGGGTCCGGCTGCAACATGCCTGAACTTGTCTTTAGAAGAGGGGGGCCTAGGCAGACCTTGGGTATGTCTGGACTTGTCCTAGCGAGATGGGGCAGGGCAGGTGGCCAAGCAGGGGGGTGGGCGGGGTCGTAGTGGGTGAGTTCAAGGAGGGGCAGACATCCATCAAAATGCCCTTGACAGAAAGGAGGACCAAACAGATAGATAAGGGTTGTGGGGGGTTCAAGGGGGGTGGGGGGCATCCATCAAATTGCCTTTGACAGAAAGTAGGAACAAACAGGTGGTTGGGGGTGGGGGCAAGGAGGGGGGCAAACAGGTGCAGGGGCGGGGCGAAGCATTCAAATCCACCAATCAGGTGGAAGGGGTGGGACTTCCGGTCATCAATCAAAAAGGGGCGGGGCTTAAGGTCATAAATCATTTTGTTTGACAGAAGGTCCCTGACAGTATACTACTGTCACCGCTGACAACATGTCCACAAAACTCTCCATGGAACTCAAGCTACTTGCTAAAGAGACAAGCCTACCATAGCCAAAGTGAGATGTGATCTGCCACCCCACTGAGAAAGACAACATGTGAGGTGGTCAAGGCGGCCCACACCAGCAAAGTGCACAATCCGAGCCAGGTGGGAAGACACACAGGTTACAACAAAGGAAAGGTGTGTGATGTTGTCTCAGCGTCTGGGCTGTTTGGTGTTGATCTGGAGATTCTGTCCACAGACCAGGAAAAGGCATTTGATTGAGTACGTCACAGATATCTGAAGAGTGCTGGGTTTGGTGAGACTGACACAGATATGATTAGGCTCTTGTACATCAGCGTTTTTGGTGTTTTAAAAGTTAACGACACTTTGAGTGCCCCCTTTTTGGTGAAGAAATGGGCTTGACAGGGCTGTGCCTTGTCTGGGATGCTGAACACTTTGTCCATTGAACCTTTTCTCTGCCAGATCAGCCGCAGACTGCAGGGTGTGACACGGATGACGTTGTCTTTTTTGTTACATTTAACATTGACATTGAAGTATTAGTCT
>JANRMT010028174.1:19724644-19742552 GCA_026402145.1 Polypterus bichir lapradei
ATTGAAGTATTAGTCTTGTGTCAATGAGTATTTGAAAATATTTTTTCATCAAAAATCAACAGGGCCAGGAGTAAGGCATTCATACTCGGCTCCTTAACATCACGTCCACTGACAGATCTTACGTAGAACAGAAAGCGTTTTTGATATCTTGTGGTGGTGATGGATGCTGAAGGGTGGACGACAGTAACTGGGATTGACTTTTAGATAAAAGAGCCACTTGACTTAACAAATGGAAATGGACTTTAACTGAACTATCATTTAGGGGATGAGTGACTCACAGTTTGAGAGCCTCAGTACTTTGGCACAAACCTGCAAGTGCGGACACCTGGGCTTTCACACAGGATCCAGAAATTGCTGGTCAGTTTCTTTTGGGATGATCTCCACTGTGTAAAGCAAAGTGTCACATTTGGAACAAGACAGTCAGGGCCATTGATGATGTTCCAAAAGTTGCTCAATTTAGACTTCAGGTGCTGCAGAAACTATTTGTCTGTTTCTTACCCCCTCAGCATTTCATTGGGCTCCTCTTTCCATCTGAGAGGCTTTGGTTTTGACAGGCAGCTAATAGTTATAAACAGACACAAAACAGACCTGTCCAGCTTACGTAACTTTTACAGTTGGCATCTTATTAATGTGGCACTCTGATTGTATGATGAACTTTGTGACATCGGGTGGGTTATTTGATGAGACTTTCATGTTTAATTCCATTTTTTGATCTGCTCTTTTGTCCAGTGATAGTTTTGTTAACATACTCATCAAACACTGAATACTAAAACTGTCTCAAATTTATAATGACAGTGGAAAGCTTTTACTGACCCCTTAGTTTTTGCCTCAGTTTTGGGGGTCAAGACAGTCAGGGTGATTCTGGCTTTTTTATCATTCACAGCCAAAGACCACCACAGGTTGAACAACTCCATCAGGGCCATTAATACAGAAATGGAGGACTGCCCTGCTGTTCATCTGTCCCATCTCACAGAACACATAATGGTGACATGTCATAAAGGGGCAGCAGTGACTGCCAAATCTTCTGTCAAAGACGGACCTTTACAAATATTGACCAAAGATAGTAGACTTTTCTGGATTAAAAATTGTTATTGATATGCCAAAGAGAGACAATCTGGGGGTGGGAGGTGAGAGGGCACCTGCATGGAGGGAGCTGTATAAGACTTCAAATAAGAAAAGAACATTCAAACTGCAGTCGAGAATTCTGAACAAAATCATCACTACTTCCTTTATACTGTATAGGTAATTAACCAAAAAGATGATGATAAGCGTAGTTTTGTGGACAAAACGAAACAACAGTCTATGTATTCTTGCAATGTATTAGATTGGGATGGTTCTTCTTTTTTTTTAGTGATGTTTGTAAAATCTTTCAAGTCAGAGTGGAATAAAAGTATGCACTGATCTGATGGTGTGTGTAGTTGAGGTGGCCAAAAGAATAGGCTATAAGAATGTGCGATCTGTGTCCAGTGTGAATGAAACAGTTGCTGTCTTTTTGAATGATGAAACATTAGTTCATGATTTAGTACAGGAAGGGGGACACTTGTGTCGTGTTGCTGTTATCGACACCTGCTAAACGTGGTATTATTCCAAACGTACCTCCGTTCTTTAAAAAATTAAGTTTCACTAGAAGAACCCAGAGGTTTGGTGAAGGAATGTCTGAATTAGCCACGCTACCACTTGTGCATTAATCTGCTGAATTAAAGCATGTGATCTCTTTCATGAGACAAGTGTATATGCTATTAAATAACAGGAATACAGGGCTGGTCGTCACCCTGAAGTTTGAAGTTGACGAATGTGATTAGGTGGTGTTTGTTTCCACAGAATCAATGAAAATGTTTTATGTGTGCTCAGTGTGGTATATTGTAAGTCTGTTGAGCTATTGGGGGTCTGTATAAATAAGGAATTATGGGTATTGTAGAGTTAATAGGAAGTAGATTGTAATACACATGTGGTGTGACGTGTACTCAGCAATGACCTCTGTCCATTTGAAAACAGTAATGAATCACTTCGTCTCACAATAACAAATCTGCTGCATGCCGGGAAGTTCCAAAATGACAAGATCTTCTTTATCTGTGATCCATGGCTACTTCCAGGACTTTTGGCTTTAAGGTGCATTTGATTTCTCTTGAAGAATTAAAAGCTTTTGTCAGGGTGGACCACCAATATCCTTTTAAAGTTGACTTTTAGGTTTGTGGAATCCTTCTTGAACCACATACAATTATTGTATACAAATGTATTTTGTGTATTAAAATGAAGGGTGGGCTAGGATGTCCCTTTCAAGTGTCTCAGGGTACTCAGCAGGGTTGTGCCTTGTCTGGTATGTTGTTTTGCTGTCTTGGACCCTCAGCTTCACCAGGTTAGATGTCAGCTTCAGGGTCTGACCATTCCTTGCTTTCCAGGAGAATCATTTAAGGTAACAGTGTGTGCTGATGACATCTCAGTGATTATCACACATTGTGATGATGACAGACCCCTGCGCTGTTGTTTAGAAGCATTTGAAGCCATGTGCTCTAGTAGAGTCAATTGGGTAAGAGTAACGCCTTTCTAATGGGAAACTGGGAGAACACAAAACCTCCAAGACTTCCAGGAAGGCTACACAGGAACAGATTGACTTTTAAATATCACAGAGTGCAGGACAGCAGATGACAATCAGTGTGGAGTGTTGGATCAGGTCCACCATGGCAGATTACAGAGATGGAGATGGTGAATTAGCAAACTATCATTCTGTAGATGGATACTCCTTATTAATAACTTAATCTGTTCTATGAGGTGGCACATGTGCTGACCCCTCAATCTAAATTTTATGTAAAATATTACTGGACTGTTACTGGGATGGCCTGCCTTGGGTGAGGAGAGACACAGTCCACCTGCCCGTAGGTGAAGGAGCTCAGGGACTGTTTTTTTGCAGAATACAAACCTTCAGGCTTCTTGCCTTACAATGGTTAATTTATGCCTCAAATCTACTGCCCTGGAGGTCCCTAACTTTTGATTTCTATTAGTTCTGAATTTTTAATTTTAAACCCAGCCACAGGGGATGCACAAACCAGTGTATTTCTTCGTGACAGTCCCAATGGGAATTGGGGGGGGGGGGGTTATGTCAGGAAGGGCATCCGGTGTAAAGTTTTGCCAAATCAATATGCGAACAACAATACAAATTTCCATACCCGGGTTAACACAACAACCTCCACCAGTACTGTTAGTCAACAGGGTGCTGGCTGAAATTGAGCTACTGTTGCCCGAAGAAGGAGAAGGAGAAGAAGAGGGGGAGATGTGTCCGGAAGCAAGAGAGTGGAACTGAGGGTAGGAACATAGAATTTTGGCAGTATGACCGGTAAAGGAGAGAGAGTTAGCAGATATGAAGGAGAGAAGGAAGGTTGATATATTGTGCATGCAAGAGACTAAATGGAAGGGGAGTAAGGCCAGGTGGATCAGAAGGGGATTCAAATTGTTCTATCATGGTGTGGATGGAAGGAGAAATGGAGTAGGAGTTATTCTGAAGGAACAGTACGTCAAGAGTGTTTTGGAGGTGAAAAGAGTGTCAGGCAGAGTAATGATTATGAAGCTGGAAATTGGAGGTGTGATGATGAATGTTGTTAGTGCATATGCCCTGCAAGTTGAGTGTGCAATGGATGAGAAAGAAGATTTTTGGAGTGAGTTGGATGAAGTGATGGACAGTGTACCCAAGGGACAGAAAGTGGTGATTGGAGCAGATTTCAATGGACATGTTGGTGAAGGAAAAGAGGAGGTGATGGGTAGGTATGGTGTCAAGGAGAACAATGAAGAAGGTCAGAGGATAGTGGATTTTGCCAAAAGGATGGACATGGCTGTGGTGAATACTTATTTTAAGTAGAAGGAGGAACACAGGGTTACGTACAAGAGTGGAGGAAAATGCACACAGGTAGATTACATCATGTGCAGAAGTGTCAATCTGAAGGAGATTAAAGACTGCAAAATGGTGGCAGTGAAAAGTGTAGTTAAGTAGCATAAGATGGTGGTCTGTAGGATGATGTTGGAGAACAAGAAGAGGAAGTGAGTAAGGGCAGAGCCAAGGATCAAATGGTGGAAGTTGAAAAACGAAGACTGCAAGGTTGAGTTTAGAGAGAAGGTCAGACAGGCACTGGGTGGTAGTGAAGAGTTACCAGACAGTTGGGAAACTACAGCAGATGTAGTAACGGTGAAAACAAGAAGGGTGCTTGGCGTGACATCTGGTGGTGGAATGGGGATGTATAGGAGAGTATACAGAGGAAGAGGATAGCAAAGAAGAAGTGGGATAGTCAGAGAGATGCAGTAAATAGAGAAAAGTACAAGGAGAAAAGGCACAAGGTGAAGAGAGAGGTGGCGAAGGCTAAAGAAAAGGCGTATGATGAGTTGTATGAGAGGTTGGACACTAAGAAGGGAGAAAAGGACTGGTGGGCTAAACAGAGGGACCAAGCTGGGAAAGATGTGCAGCAGGTTAGGTTGATAAATGATAAAGATGGAAACGTACTCACGAGTGAGGACAGTGTGTTGAGCAGATGGAGAGTACTTTGAGAGGCTGATGAATGAAGAGAATGAGAGAGAGAACAGTTTGCATGACGTGGAGATAGTGAATCAGGAAGTGTAACAGATTATCAAGGAGGAAGTAAGGACAGCTATGAATAGGATGAAAAATGGAAAAGCTGCTGGTCCAGATGACATACCTGTGGAAGCATGGAGGTGTTTAGGAGAGATGGCAGTGGAGTTTTTAACCAGATTGTTTAATGGAAATTTTGGAAAATGAAAGGATGCCTGAGGAGTGGAGAAGAAGTGTACTGGTGCCAATATTAAAGAATAAGGGGGATATGTAGGACTGCAAGAACTACAGGGGAATAAAATTGATGATCCACAGCATGAAGTTATGGGAAAGAGTAGTGGAAGTTCGGATAAGAAATGAGGTGATGATTAGTGAGCAGCAGTATGGTTTCATGCGAAGAAAGAGCACCACAGAGGCATTGTTTGCTCTGAGGATGTTAAAGGAGAAATAGAGAGAAGGCCAGAAAGAGTTGCATTGCGTCTTTGTGGACGTGGAGAAAGCATATGACAGGATTGTGGTGTTATGGGTCCACAGCTCATTGAGCAAAGGCCATTTTAAATAAATAATCACTGCTCTCGAGACGGCTTCGTGAGGGGGCGTTGTTGTAGCAAGCCGCGGGGCAGTCGGCGGTGTGGGCGTTTCTCACCGAGTGCACAGGTGAGGAACTGCCCACATCCGTGATTGCTCCCAAGGGTAATATGCTACAGCTGTGATGGACCCTCGCGTTATAAAAAAAAAACGCAAGTCGGAGCAAGGAGGGGAAAAAAGAAAGGAAGAGAAAAAGACGGAGGTTGTAGGGAGTGAGTAAGGAAGCAGGCGGTGCAGGAGAGAGACAGACACGTGGAGCGTGTGGTGAGCGCGCGAACGAGCACTCGTGGGCAGCTGCGAGGAAGCTGGGTGTTAGGCCGACACCCAGGCGTTTGAGTTGATGTTGCTCCCGCTGAGCGACCACGTAGCGGGAGTGACCAGATGGAAGCGACAAGCCGCAGAGGGCCGAGGAAAGGCAGCGGAAGTCGGGAGGCTTGGTGGTGGAGTCCCCAATGTGGGCGACCTGGCCGTTGGTGGACATCATGTCTTGGGGACTGGGATGAGTGCCAGATCGAAGCCAGGTATCAGGAGGTCTCCAGTCTCGCGTGTGTGTAAGAGGAGGGCAGCTGCAGAGAACGTCTTGCCTGCTACTAAGCCCTAACGGGATAAGCAGTTGAGACGCTACCAGAAAAGCACCGGACTTGTTGTTGTTGGTTTTAAGAACTGCTTCCAGAGGAACATTTTAACCTCGTTTTAAAAGGATTTTTTTTTTCTATTTGTTGATTTTAACCTCCACTTTGTCTTTTATTGGATTATTTATTTATTTGATCTGGAGAAGCACTGCACTATTTATTGACCACTGTTTTGTTTTGATGATTGTTTTTAATAAAAGCACTTTTGCACATTTTTACCTTCCCCTTGCTCAGTTATTGCCTACACTGACTAGCTCATCGGTAACATTACCGACGGTGTTGGGTTCAAGGGCTTTCAAAAATCAGATGGGAGCATGGAGCCAGAACCCGCATCGTCACAAGGGTGCCTCTGAGCCCTTTCTTATTTGCAATGGTGGTGGACAGGTGGGCAGATGAGATTAGACAGGAGTCCTCATGGACTATGATGTTTGCTGATGACATTGTGATCTGTAGCGAGAGTAGGGAGCAGGTTAAGGAGATGCTGGAGAGGTGGAGATATGCTCTAGAGAGGAGAGCAATGAAGGTCAGTAAGACCACCAAGACAGAATACACGTGTGTGAATGAGAGGGAGGTCAGTGGAATGGTAAGGATGCAGGGAGTAGAGTTGGTGAAGGTGGATGAGTTTAAATACTTGGGATCAACAGTACAGAGTAATGGGGATTGTGGAAGAGAGGTGAAAAAGAGACTGCAGGCAGAGTGGAGTGGGTGGAGAAGAGTGTCAGGAGTGATTTGTGACAGACAGGTATCAGTAAGAGTGAAAGGGAAGGTCTACAGGACGGTAGTGAGACCAGCTATGTTATATGGGCTGGAGACGGTGGCACTGACCAAAAAGCAGGAGACAGAGGTGGAGGTGGCAGAGTTAAAGATGCTAAGATTTGCATTGGGTGTGACGAGGATGGACAGGATTAGAAATGAGGACATTAGAGAGTCAGCTCAGGTTGGACGGTTGGGAGACAAAGACAGAGAGGCGAGATTGCGTTGGTTTGGACATGTGCAGAGGAGAGATGCTGGGTATATTGGGAGAAGGATGCTAAGGATAGAAATGATAGAGAAGAGGAAAAGAGGAAGGCCTAAGAGATGGTTTATGGATGTGGTGTTGAGAGGACATGCAGGTGGTGGGTGTAACAGAGCAAGATCCAGAGGACAGAAAGATATGGAAGAAGATGATCCACTGTGGTGACCCCTAATGGGAGCTGCCGAAAGAAGAAGATTAGTTCTGAATTATTTTGATATACATGTTTTTCTTGTTGATACAAGGAAATTTGTTATATCACTTTTACTGTTTTTTATAGTAATGTCCTTTTACTTTAGTAGATGAAGTTGCAAAAAGTGGGCATAAATGTGACATCTCCTTCCTGGTTTTTAGAAGAGACATTCATATGAATAATGTTTTAAAATGTCAATTTTTAGAATTGGCTCTTTTAATTTGTACACCAGCAAAAAAAAGGAATTAGTAAGAAGGGCCATTAATTTGATAAGAACAAACAAACCTGGGAAACTGCACTTGATTTAGCGACTGAGCTGGTGTGAGGTCTGTGCACTGACTGGACCTCCGGTGGACCAAGCACAAACGGTACTCAGAAATCAAGGGGCTGAACCGGTGTGTGAGGAGACCACCACATTACAGGAGGAGGATTCAGAAACTGAGATTCTGGTGAAGCCCAACGCTGTTGACTTTAGTAACTGCCAGGAAAAATGTGGCAGATTGATGAGAGGGGGGCTTATTGTTTAACTTTTTAGGAATGAAATCTTTATATAAAATGTGTGTGCAATTATCACACTTTCACTTTTCATACTTTCCACACTTGGTGGGGGCACATTTAAAATGAAACATCACAGCTAAGAATCATAGCAAGAATGCATTGAGTACTGATGTGCTAGTGAATGCTCAAAGGTTTAGTTAAAAGCAAACTGAAAGTATAATTTGCTTGTTATGAACTCATTGATGACTTAAATACTTCTAAAGGTATTTGGGGTGCTGATAAAGTGTTGAGCACTGTGGATAAAGGGGAGATTAATCAAGGGCTGGTGATGGGGGCCCATTCATTAATGGTGGCAATTTTTTTGTTTTTTTGTTGTGTGTGATTATTTTGGTGAGGATCCTTCATTTTCTTATTTAATTTGATGCTTAACTGCTGTTATTGTTCCTTTGTTTAATAAAAGAGTCGCTCCCTGTGTTGGGTTCTGGAGAAACGTGTATGATGAAGAGAGGGTCATTACACCAGAAAGATTTAGAAACACGATCTGTAGAGAAAAGCCAAGCAAAATGACACCTTTTATTGGCTGACTAAAAAAATTACAATATGCAAGCTTTCGAGGCAACTCAGGCCCCTTCTTCAGGCAAGATGTAATACAGAAACTGAAGTTTCCTGTGTTTATATACACTCTAGGACAAGAAACAACACTGGTAAATATTTAAAGGAAAAATCTTAAATGTAAAAAATTAATAGGTTCATTCAGGCTAAGAGGATTCCATCTTGCCTGAAGAAGGGGCCTGAGTTGCCTTGAAAGCTTGCATATTGTGGGTTGACAACAAGGGGGATGCGGTTCTTGTTGTCTTTGTTTTTATATTCCAGAAGGTGGTCTCTGGGTATGGCAGTAGCTCTTCTTATTTGAGTGTCTGTTGTTTTGGGGGTATAACCTTGTCTGATGAAATCTTGTCTAAGCTCCTGCAGTTGTTGATCCCGGTCTATCGGGTCTGAGCGAATACAATTGTACCGTATTGCTTGGCTAAAAATAATGGAGCGCCTTATATACTTGGGGTGGAAGCTGTCACTTCTTAGGTAGGTTCGTCTGTCTGTTGGTTTGTGAAAAACAGAAGTTACAAGGGTGTTGTTTTTCAGTTGAACGGTGGTGTCAAGGAAGTTGACTTCTGTTTTTGAGTAATTCAGTTTCAGCTTTATGTTGGGGTGAAAGGAATTATAGTCATTATGAAAATGGAGGCACTGGCAGTCCTGATTATGAAGATGTCATCTATGTAACGGAGATACAACATTGGTTTTAAGATGCACATTGACATGAAATTTTCCTCCAATTTTGCCATAAATAAGTTTGCATAGTGAGGTGCAAACCGACAGCCCATTGCAGTCCCCATTTGTTGCAAGTAGCAATCTTGTCCAAAAGAGAATAGATTATGTGTCAGAGTGAATGTTATCATTTCTATTACTGACTTTGTGGGTAAATCATGTTGTCTGAGGTACGTTTCAAATGCCAATATGCCATCATCATGGGGTATGTTTGTGTACAGAGCCTCAACATCCATTGTGGCCAGTAAGGTTCCCTTGCAGAAAAGGTTTCAGGTTGGGTGGAGCACCTTCTTAAACCCCTCGCCCGCAACACAACCAGCTACATCCAGGACACCATTGACTTCTTAAAAAAACTGTCTGCTTTAGGCCCCTTACCTGAGAGCACCTTACTCCCTTTACCAGTGTTGTTTCTTGTCCTAGAGTGTATTTAAACACAGGGAACTTCAGTTTCTGTATTACATCTGCCTGAAGAAGGGGCCTGAGTTGCCTCAAAAGCTTGCATATTGTAATCTTTTTAGTTAGCCAATAAAAGGTGTCATTTTGCTTGGCTTTTCTCTACATTCATAATAACTAACACGGTACAACACCCTAGTACTAGAAACACGGTCTGTAAAAGATTACAGGATCACATGTTTGCCTGGTGCTGTGCGAAAGGCAGCGGGCATTCTTTTTTTTTTTGCGAAATAAATCATTTTTATCTGTGTCTGAGTGGGCTCCGCTTTATGTAAGTGACTTATTTAAAAGTATTTTAAAAATGTATGTGTTTGGGAATTTGAGAGCACACAACTGGATGATTTCACATGAGGGCCAGACAACATGAGTCACCTGAAATTTCTTTCATGGACATTTCCAACATTGGTCACCTTAGACTTATATTGTATCAAAATGGTTTTCTCATTTTAGCATTAAAGAATATTTTTCAGCCATCACTATAAATATATTGGGTGCATAATAGAAATAAATGTAAGTTTTTGGAGACAATTGATCTTCATCAGAATTTTACCCAACGGCCAGATCAATAGTGTAGGAATACTGGCCTGGAGTTTGTAATCACAGATACCATTTCTGCTTGTATGATAAGGGAGGGGCTGATCTTTTCTGTGGTGTGCAAAGCAGTCATTCAGTCTCAAGGTCATATATAAAAGAAGTATGTGTGTGTGTGTGTTGGGGTCTTGGAAACCCTGTCTGCGATCCTAAAGCGAATAAGGTGGAGAACCAAGAAAATATATTTTTTTTAATTCCAGTAATATCACAGTTAAATATGCAGTGGTGGCTTTTCAACGAAAAACCGAAGTACTTACTCAGTTATCTTCATCCAGTGAAGCACCAGTGGATCTCAATGTCCTCATCACTGTTTGTGCCCACATGTCACACCGGCCCACAAGTCAGCACAACATGAAATCAGAACACGTGCCCATCTTCTGTATATAACACCTTTAAGGAGAGTGTTGGGCTGAGGTTCACACTGGCCTTCAGTCTGACTTGTCCAGCTCTGCTAGTGGTCATCATGTCACTTACTGAGACCCCCAGGGTTGTCTGTCAGTCTGTGCATTTAAAGAAACAACACAATGGGGGCTCATTTTTGAATTACATAAAAGAATGATGAAGACCCTGAAGTCAAATGGACAACATGGACACTGAGCTGAGAAACTCCTGACCTGGGGCCTCATGCATAACGCCGTGCGTAGAATTCGCACTATAACATGACATAAGCACAAAAGCCGAAATGCGCTTATGCATAGAAAAATCCAGATGCAGGAATCTGTGCGTACTCCAACTTCCGCGTTCTTCCGCTACATAAATCCCGGTCAGCGTGAAAAGTAACACATGTGCACGCGCCTGCTGTCCCGCCCCAACTCCTCCCGGAATTACGCCTCTTTGAATATGCAAATCAATATAAATAGCTCTTAAGCTCAGTGTTCTGTGAAAAGACAATGGGAAAAGCAAGAGGAAAAATGGAAGAATTTCAGCGAATACCAAGTGGAGGGAAGGAAAAAACGTACTATTGGTTGGTTTAAACAGTGGTATAAACAACAAAAGGAAGCTGATCGAGTGACATAGAGTGTCGGAGAAACTCGAAAGCTCAAGTTCACAAAGTCACACAGTGCCCGAAATAAAAAAGAAGTTGTCACATATCAAAGTTGCTGTGAAAAGGCGAGTCATAGCCCACCGTCTGAGTGTCATATGAAAGATATTAGGGTACAGAGAAAAAAAAAGGCACACAGTGGGAAAAAAATACGAAATGTCAACTTTAATCACGTAGTTTATTTTGTCATTAAAGTAGAACATCATAAACTTCATCTTAAAATCGTTTAATCTACTAGTTTCTCAAATCACATCGTAATTAAAGTTGCACATTAAATGCTGTATGTGCTATATGTGTGTGAATCACTACCTGTTTCTTAAACTGGCTTTCTCTACCTCCAACAGGACACAGAATCCTAAAATACTGAGATATATACGTGATATCATTTTCATGATGATAGGAGTTAAAGCATGTTATTAAACATGGAAACACAGTGGCTCAGTGATTGTGCGCGACCTTCAATGAAATAATTTATTGCAGCAGTACTCAGGGGCGGCTCTAGGCTCATGGTGGCCCTGGGCAGAGAAAGAATCGGTGGCCCCTTCGCCCGCCAATGTCAATATGGTACCTTATGCACGGCGGATGGCCACGTCTGTTGTGGACACTGCATAGCTGCCTCGTGCTCATGACACAAGCGTTTAACTTTTGTCGAAATTTGCCTCTGCGTTTTTAGCTGTGCCATTATTTTCTCTTTCTGTTTTATATTCAATATATATTGGCGTGGCAGCCCCTGAAATTTGGCAAACTGTGAACCTGCACAGGGCCGCCCCTGCAGTACTGTTTATTTGAAACGTACCAACCTCCAATTCCTGTCCATCCTCTTCTTTCTCCAAATAACCGATCGCCACACAATCAGCTCTGTAATGGACGTTAAGCCATCTATAAGCTTAGAGCGCCGATTCTTCAAAACTTTTAAGGAACATTGAAATATCTTCGTAGTACATGTTTAATTATTCTATCCTTCACGCCAGTCTCAGTGAAACATACAGTGCGAGGCAGGATTAACCTTTAATTATTAACAATATAGATTATTTAAATGAAGTTAAAGTTTTATCTGTATAATAAACATGTTTTGCTGCATTTCATCATAAAAATGATATCGTAATCAAATGTACACTCTTTATATAGTGGCTCAGGTTATGCAATATTATAACTGTACTGCAAGTTTACAGTGAGGTGATTGTATTAATAAGTACTAACAGTTCTACAAGGAGCAGTTGATGGACTGATTGAGTGTGTTTAGAGTTCTTGGGATGAAACTGTTTCTGAACCGCGAGGTCCGTACAGGAAAGGCTCTGAAGCATTTGTCATATGAGAGCAGTTCAATAGACAGCATGGCTGAGACAGCGTGTCCTTGAAGCTGTATACTGATAATTCTCTTTCCGATCAGCTGCTGTAGTGTTGTGATTCACACTCAGATACAGTGATAGAAATACTCCGAGTGGTGCAGTGAGAGTAATATGGAAAAAGGTGATCCGCTGTGGCAACCTCTAACGGGAGCAGCTGAAAGAAGAAGAAGGTGCAGTGAGAGTAACAACGCTAAAGCAGCTATGGTATTTGCAATAGTTTGACCATTCCGTGACCATTCCATTATATTGTTACTGGTTAATTACAATCAGATGCATTAAACTAATAAATAATATGCGGTTAATTTCAGTGTATTTATAAAGCCGCGTCAGGAAAAGAAAGGATAACCACACAGGAACAGTAGCACTGCTTTGACGCTGGGTGCCGCCAGTGTGACCCGACATTTGCGCGATAGACATATGAGCGCCGACAAATTAGCGCCGATTAAAACGCGGCAACAAAATCGCGCCAACAAAATCACAAAAGTTTCATTAAATATGAATTACTAGTTTAAAGCATATATAATAATGTTTATTTTAGAAGTCAATATTATGAGACGCGGCATGCCATCAGCACGGCACGCAGATAGTCCTTAAGATCACGCCCTGCATATGTAGGAAGAATTGCAGCAAGACGTCTTGATAGTTGAGCGTATTTAGACTTGCTGGCTGCCTGACTGCTGGTAATTCCGCTTTGCATACGACGCGCTATGCCAACCCTCGACTGAGTTATTTGTTTGCAGCATGCCATCAGCAGTTATAACAGTTATAACCTAGCACATAATGTGTACATAATGCGCACGTACGCATCCCACTCTCTTGGCCTCTCTCGTGATTTTGTCGTGGCGATTTTGTCGGCGCGGGTTTGTCGGCGCTAATTTGTCCGTCGCAGTTTTGTCAGGGCGCATATGTCTGTCGCGCTTTTGTCGGTGAACCGCCACCAGTCTACAAAACCGAGCTTAGAACTTGTGTACGACAGGGTATGAGGTACCGTAGAAATGTGCGTGGCTTTACAGCAAGTTTAGGTTTTATACATTGCGATATGAATGTGGAAACGTTCTTACGCAACATTTCTGTGCATATGCACCGTTTATACATGAGGCCCCTGTTGAAAATGAAGAAAATGGAGTAAAGGATTATGGGAGAAATGATGACAATGAATGGGACTGAGGTGACAAGTCCAGTGTGACATTTCCTGTCCTGAATGATTAGATGGGTTATTCCTGTTACTCACTGTCATCACACAGGTGTCACTTGGTGTCTTATTCCTCGTATTTTTAATTTTTACTGACATATCTGACTAACGTGCAGCATGTCGCCATGGTGCTGTGACAAACAAGAATGGATTAAAATGGAGAAGCTCATTGAATTGAATCTGATGGTGTAGAAGACCCCAATCCCCCCACCTCTTTCCTGTTTCTGATCTCTCCAGTGGTGTGTTAGCACCCCCTTGAGGAGATGACATCAGGTCAGTTAGCTCTCAGATCAACTGAACCAAAAGACATGAGGTGCTGGTGTGGGACCTGAGAGGAGATGTCACTGAGCAGCAGCACTGATGACCAGGGATATTTTTAGGATGTCCTTTACCAGGTAGAGGTGTTTTATGGTGAATACACCAAACCTGAAGGATATCAGCAGAGCTGAGCCTAAGCCCCTTCTCATCTCCCACTGGTCTTCTTCACACCACAGGCCTTGTGTGGTCCTTGTTGAAGTTCCTGTTTCACTTCTCCTCCTCCTTGCTTATCTTCTTATCATGCTGGACTGATCAACAAAACTGGGGTCTGCTGGTGTGGACATTTCACAACATGACTGACAGTAACTGGCAGCACAACTCTGAGACCCCTAGAAAGGCAGCAAATAGAGAGAACGAGAAAGAGAGCCGTCCATTAAAAAGCCATCTGTCTGTGTCTCATCTTCACTCCACGTTTGTCCCCCGACATTGTCCTTCTCTTCTTCTTCTCCATACAATCCCAGTGTCATCTTCTTAACCTTCATCTCTAAACGTGTCTCACTCCTTCAAGAGACTCCAGCAGATCAAATGATTTTCTTCTGCTCTTCCTGCTTTTCTTGGAGATTTTTTTTCATTCACAAGATGCTCTTTCTTCTGCTGTGCTCAGTGCTTCATTTTGGATGGACGTCATGAGGACTCAGGCTTTGTCATAGGGGTCACTTTTTTATTTTACTGTTGTCCTCTCTGCTCTGTCTGTCTCTTCTCATGTTCTCACTTGACTCTCTTTTTGTGTCCACAGCCTGGTGTCATGTGGTCTCACAGCCAGATGTTGCTCAGCTCTCTCCTCGGCTCTCTCTACTCCAAACTCACGGCTGACTTTTCTTGATCTGGACAGCAACAACAACATGGAGGACTCAGGAGTGGAGCAGCTGTGTGAGGGGCTCAGGAGTCCAAATTGTGAACTGGAGAAACTGGAGTGAGTAGAAAACACTGAGTGTGTGAGTCTGTGTTTGTGTATGTATGTTGGGTGTGTATGCGTGTGTGTGCGTGTGTTTTTGTATTTTGAATTTCCTCCTAACAGTTTAGTTCATTTGACTCTTACTAGCACGCCATCTTTGAACTGCCCCGACTGACCGGCTGCAGTGTCAATATGATCAATCAGAGTCGCTGAGTTGAGCTTTTCTCGGCTGTTTGTTATGAGGTCGTCACCCACACACCTTCCTTTGTCCTCACTTGTCTCTCTTTGTCTCCACAGTCTCAGGTCATGTTGTCTCACCTCCAGATGTTGCTCAGCTCTCTCCTCAGCTCTCTCTGCTCCAAACTCACAGCTGACTAAACTGTGGCTGAATAAGAACAACATGGAGGACTCAGGAGTGGAGCAGCTGTGTGAGGGGCTAAGGAGTCCAAACTGTAAACTGGAGAAACTGGAGTAAGTAGAAAACACTGAGTGTGTGTGTGTGTGTGTATGTTTTATGAATTTGTGTGCTAGGACTTTATGGGTGTCCTGCCAAACCAAGCCCTGTGTCTCATCAGGACAGTCCGCAGTGTACCATGTGAACAGACCGATGGACGTGAGGAGAACACAGATGGAGATTTCACTTTAATAATTCAATTCATGAGGACACCACTGTGACCCTGAGATCCTCTCCTATGCTGGTCACTCTCATTGTCTTCTCTGTCCAGTCTGTTGTTTTATTTCCTTTCCCACATTCCCAAGCTGTGTATTTTTTTATGTCAGTCACCTCTTTGTCTCTGTCCTTCATTGTCACTTCCCTCCCTATCACTCCTCTGCCTCTGATCTCCTCACCTAAGTGTCTTAAAAGTCACTGAAACACAATAAGTAAGAGAAAGAGAGACAGTCAGTTGGGACAGATAGCAGTGGACAAAGACTAACAGACGACTGTCAGACGGGACCAGGCAGGGTAGGACACCAAAGAGAAGACAATGGAGACATGAAAGAGTTTGACATCACTCACTGGACCCTAGTGGCCTCATGACACCCAGAGTGTCACCTGCATGCTGACATCATCCTTGCTGCTGGGCTGTATGTCACTTGTTTCTGATGCTGTCTTACAAGTTTCTCCTCGCACTGAGGGGCTGAGTTATACATTTCACTGCTCTCTGTTCCCTTGGAGGGTCTTTACTGTTTTTTTCCAACTCCCCTGGACTGAATGGTGAATTGTGAGTGAGGGGTGAGTGCATCTCGGCAGCAATGCGTGGGCAAAGTGCAGTGGCAGTGGGAGGCAGCAGAGGCAGCGCAGCTCAGCAGGAGGTCAATAAGGAGGGATCAGCTGATGAGGGTCTGTTAATAGTCAGTAAGTAAGTGGGCTTCACAGTGCAGAAGGACGGAAAAGATTACCAGTCAATTCGGTGATATTAAGGAGGGATAGAAGGAATGGCGGCAATTTACATATTCGCAGTATTTAAAGTTGTGTTGAGTTTATAAAAACGAAGCCATGAGCAGAGTTAACTTGGGAAACACAGAGGATTATGAGATTATTATAAGTCAAGTTAGAAATAAAAACAATCAGCTTACAGGGAGACAACAGCCGAAGTCACAAAGCATTTAGTAGTGAGAGCCCCTTAACAATAGAATTACCAGAGCCTACGAAAAAACTCGTAAATCCGTCCCACCTTAAATCGCTTCTTAAATCCCTTCACACCTCTCCGCCAGCGTCCTTTGTCCTCTAAATGTGCTGATAAAGAGAAGCTAGAAGCAGCCGGCTATTCCATCCCCCCACCAATTTAGAACGTGCACAAACTTCTCTCAGCTCATGCCTTGATTGAGTATCTGGGAGTGAAGTGGAGTTTTAGAGTGGAAATAATAGATCGTTATTTGGAACAAACGCATTTCATGTCTGTTCCATTTCTACAGTAATCTGTGTAAACACATTGTTAAAACAGAAACGTTTTTTATATTCTAGTAGTAGATGACAAAGTCCAAATATCAAAGAAACATTTTCACAAAAGGTACAAATATAACACAACAATTGCGCTTTTATTCAAAAATATAACTGCAGAAACAAAAAGCCGTCTTAACATGCGACATTGACACCTGTTTATTATGACTGCCTCTGTGGTGCAATAGAATCAACTGCTGAATGGAAATCAAAAGGTCGTGAGTTCGAACCAGCACCACTCCGTTTTGAGAAGTAAACTGCTCTTATTCTTACTATTTTAGAATAAAAGCATACATTTGATTTCAGTCTGTAACAGCCGGTGTAATTTATGATCCTTGTAAAGGTTAGCTTTGTTTTTTTTTGTTTTTTTTAATTCACTTTTCATTCTCTCAGTCGTGTTCAGAATCAATCCATACAACCCCATCTGACACGGCTGTTTTCACATAAAGACGCGCTATAGCTCTGCAGTGTACTTGTGACTGCATTCTCGTACCAAAGTTTGCGAAATGAAGTGTCTGCGTGCACTTTTCATGGCATTACACGTGTATTTTTTGAGCATGCCCGTTTGAGCATGCTCAAACACAGAAACATATGTTGGTGTAAAAGTATAACAAAACAAGTGCACTTTTATTCAAGACTACCTGTATAACCGAAGAAAAAAGAAAGCAAGTTACAGTAGGCGATTGATACAACAGCTTGCATGGTGCAATACTAAGAAGTGCTGATTTCCATTCCGTGCTATATAAAATCATCACATTCAAATATTAAAAGTTCCCACACACCCAAGGACCGTCCTTCCTACATTTACGACACGTGTACTTGTTGCAGTGCACACACCTCTCTGTGCTATGATTCCTATTACACTGAATGAGCACCTGACACTGTACTTTCTTCCCTGGGGGAAGGTCCCACATCAGAGAATTTCCAGTTCCTGCATAAATTCACACCCGATCTGACGCTGTTCGTTTTCAAATAATATTGCATTAGTGCGATTATATTTTCATATATATTGTCTCTTTCTTTCAGGTGTGTAATAGAAACCACAGCATAGAGGGAAGTGTGTACATTGCTTCTTAGAGGAAATACTTTTACACCAACATATGTTCCTGTGTTTGAGTGACACGGGCAGATGGGGAGTGTCTGATGATTGCATATAGCGCCGAAGTTACTGCTCTTTACCATTCTCTCCTCTGCATATCCTGGAGTACAAAATAAACAGCATACAGCAACATGCAGGGACTGGCAGGAACACTCAATAAAACTGAATAAAAAGAAAATCAAGTGACGGTGAGATACGAAGATACGCTTCGAAGATACGCTTTGCCAGC
>JANRMT010028174.1:19754383-19766797 GCA_026402145.1 Polypterus bichir lapradei
GTTTTCAAATAATATTGCATTAGTGCGATGATGTTTTTACATATATTGTCTCTTTCATTCATCTTGCGGTTTGTAATCAGTGACCGCGTGTTTTTTCCCCGATCTTGCCAGTTCGCACATGTTGCTGTATGGTGGTGTTTCTTTTGTACTCCAGGACATGCAGAAGACAGAATAGTACAGAGCAGTAAGTTCAGCGCTATATGCAATCAGACAGACAGAAAGACAGACAGGTAGAGAAGGCACTAGATATATAAATAAACAGGGAAGGCATTGTATAATAGATATATAAAAAACAGCTAAGGGGATAGATATATAGAAAGGAAAGGCACTATATGATAGGCAGACAGGGAAGCTCCTATATAATAATAAAATTACTGTTATTACTATGTAGATAGACAGGGAGTTCAGGCAGGCAGAACGGCGAAGGTTAAAAATAAACAAAACTTTCTCCCTAGCGGAGATTCGAACTCGGATCTCTTGAAGTTCAGCAAGTCTGCTGCACTCTAAGTGACGAAATCTTACCAGTACACCACAGAAGCTGTTGTAAAAGTCCTGAACCGTTTATGAAAGTGTATTTGCTCTTTGGCGGTTAGGCTTCACACATTTTATAGTTTATGTCTACATTTTGTGACATTTATTACTAAAATATGAAAAAGTTTCTGTTTTAACATTGTGTTTACACAGATTACTGTAGAAACGGAACACGCATTAAATGCGTGTGTTCCAAATAATCATTTATTTCCACTCTAAAACTCCACTTTACTCCCAGATAATCGAGGCATCAGCTCGGAGAAGTTCGTGCACGTTTTGAGTCGGTGGGGGGATGGAATAGCCGGCAGCTTGCAGTTTGTTTTTATCGGCACATTTACAGGACAAAGGAGGCTGGCAGAGAGGTGAGAGTGGTTTTAAGAAGCGATTTAAGGTGGGACGGATCTACGAGTTTTTTCGTAGGCTCTGGTAATTCTAGTGTTAAGGAAAAAGGCCCAGCACAATCGCAGGGGGAGTCCTTGATTCACATCCTAGCATTAGCAATGCAGGTGTACAACCTGTGGACTCTTGCACAAGCAGAACGACAAATTAAAGGTAAATGTTGATTCCTATCTGGTCACACATGGCCTCAAACACTTTGCTTTCAAAATTACACCCCTGATCTGAATGAACTACAACAGGAAACCAAAACAGTTAATGATGCCCTCAATTAGAGCCTCTGCCATGGTCTCTGCTTCTTGATTTGGCAAAGCATATGCTGTTGGCCATTTGGTGAAATAGTCAAGCACAAAACACTTTCCTCAGCTAGATTGCAGGAAGAGACCCCCACTCATGCCTTGGCTCCCCCGCCCGATATTGGAGGTTGTCCAAAAGGGCATTCTTGGCTGTGCAGGGTTCACACTGACAACAGAAATTCTCCATGTCCTTGTGACAGCGTTGCCAATTAAAGTGCCTGCAGAGCCATTTTAGAATTTCTATTGCTCTGAAATCTCCTGCCCTTGGGGCTTCATGCAAGTGTCGCAGAATCTGCACCTGTAGCCCCTTGGGCACTACAATCTACCATCTCCCCTCACCAGTTACCGGTTCCAGCCGTCTCCATTTCTAGACCCCCGGATGGTCATACTGTCCCACTGGGACTAGAGCCCCTTTATCACAGCACTCTCTGGTGCTACCTTCTCCCATGTCAGTCGAGCTTCTATCTCTACCCAATTCTTTACTTTGCTCAGCTCTTAGTATTCACACCAGGTTCTTAAATCTTTTGGCACAGTTAGAACACAGCAGGGGGTCCCTTCTCCATCTCTACGGCCTTCTGCTTCTCCCACTCTTCCTGTTGTGTGCAGTACTGACAGTCATCCTCTGCACATGGTCACCAGCACAGGGTGTCTGCATTGTGGAGGGTGATGCCTTCACAGTACTTCAGTGAGGATTAGGATATTGAAGCCTCTTGAACCAACAGGCCACTTGTTCTATTGAAGGGCTGAATGATCACGCCGCACAAAAAAGAGCAGGTGGCAAAGTCGGTGATGGAAACGTCTAGTAGTTTATACTGCCGCCAAGAGCTCCCTTTGCATAATGCGGTCGACCCAGAATAAACAGCCCATCAACTGCTACACTGCAATGGTTTACCAGGTCTGAGTGGGGAAGAATTCCTTCTTGTCACACCATTTTAAAGTAGTGTGATAAATGTGAGTCTACTGAGATTGTGAAAGACATGTTTGTTATACCACTGAGAACTGTGAGACCACCAAAAATATCAAAAGAGTGTGAAGAAAACACAGAAACAACTTTTAAGGGTTGGGGATTCCATCCCCATATACTGTAAAGTACTTGTTCCAATGAGTATAGTGAAACACTGACATTTTATGAGGTGGGATTAGAAGTGGGAATGCTGGGAAAGGAGGCACTGAGGATCTTGGGATGGAATGACATCATCATTGCAGGACCAGAGGAAATAAAGTAACTCGAAAGTGGCTCGGACTTCTGGGTAGGGTTTTGGAGACAAATTCACGGCGGTGTTTTCTCATCTTTCCTGTTGAAATAAAGATAGAGCGGTTAGTACACTGTCACCATCCCCTGCCTTGTGGTTTCGCACTGCTCTTTGGGTCCTTTAGCTGCTCCCTAATCACTCGTGTGTGACAATGGTAAGACAAACAGAAGATGTTCAGTATGATGTGAGTCAGTCATGTTAAACATTTCAAACTAGACTGTTCACTGAAGTACTGAGAAAGATTTATCTCATCACCCCTATAAAGTATGCATAGTGTGGATATTTTTAGGGATAATTTAGCTTTTTTATTTTTTTAGTCCAGTTCACTGAACTGTTAAATGGAAACTGGAGTACCTTAAACTAGAAACTTAAAAATGCATAGTTAATGGTGGAGATCATTTAAAAATGTTATTTTTAATGTTGTTTAAAACGAGGTAATAAGCCGTATTGGTTAATTAATTATTGAACTACTTAATTCCTTAACTGGCATTGTGAGTCAAATGACACTCTAAGAGCCATTTGCTAGTTATTTAAGTTACATTAAATGTTTGCCTATATATTAGTGCATAGTCTATTGGAGGTTCCTACAACCCCCTAAGTTAAATTGAATTGGTATATTCTAACGATTTCTAACTTCTCTGACTATACATTATACTCAGTTAGTGACCTGCCTTGCCGCGTGTAAGGCGTTTAGGGCACACGGTTTTAAACTGTGCCTTACGTGCCAAGTAACATGAAAGACAACAGGCTCTATTGAATGTGCAGCGCTGTAGAAGAAGTAAATCATCTTTAAGTATAGAAACAAATGAAGTTTGACAAGAAAAGCTAAGTTTAGAGAAGATACATTTTTTCTGTTTTTTTTTTTTTTTTTGCCTTTTATTCTACGTGTGTAACAACCTTTTTTCTTTATTCTTGTGTGGACTATTTGCTTTGAAAATTCACTAAATCTTTTAAAACAAACTTTTGGACTGAGAGATTTCTTTCGGCACACGTTTTACCTGTGCTTGATCCTGCCTTACACACTCACAGTAACACTAAAAGTTTAAAAACTACCTTAGATTAAAAGAAAGGAACTTGCATGTTTTAAGTCTGACGTCAGTCCACGACAGAAGAAAATAATGACAACTTGAAAGACTCAACAGGTACTTTTAATCTTTGCCTTTGATCGGAGTTGAACATTTGAGAGAATTGCTAGCTCTCCTTGTGTGACTGTATAAACTAAAATAAAGGAGCTTAAATACCTTAAAGGGAACCTGTCGTGGTGCATGATCGACATGACATCTCTACCCGGAAGTCCGAGGGGATATCAAAATCCAATGATTATGATGCAACAAAAGAGGACCATCTCCAAGAAAACAGCAAGCAGTTCACCGTACCAGCACAGACAGAGTTAATCTCCGGACGCTTGTTATTGACCAACCCTTCAGAATCTGGGGCCTCATGTATAAATGGTGCGTACACACAAAAATGTTGTATACTCCCGTTTCCACGCTCAAATTGTGATGTATAAAACCTAAACTTGGCGTAAAGCCACGCAAATTTTCATGACAGCTCAAACCCTGGCGTACGCAAGTTCTCCACTTGGTTTTACAAACTGGCGGCACCCGTGTCAAAGCAGTGCTTTTGTTCCAATGTGGTTTCCCTTTCTTTTTTAGATCCACATCCCTGACACGGCTTTATCAAATACACTGAATTTAACTGCATATTGTTTATTAGTTTAAGGCATCAGATTTTGATTTACCTGTAACAATATAATGCTCCACAAAATGGCCAAACTATTCCAAATACCATAACTGCTTTAGCGTTGTTACTCTCACTGCACCTTCTTCTACTTCTTCTTTCAGCTGCTTCCATTAGGGGTTGCCACAGCGGATCATCCTTTTTCCATATTACTCTCACTGCACCACTCGGAGTATTTATATCACTGTATCTGAGTGTGAATCACAGCAGCAGCTGATCGGAAAGAGAATTATCAGTATACAGCTTCAAGCAAAGCACACGCTGCCTCAGCCATGCTGTCTATTGAACTGCTCTCATATGACAAACACTTTAGAGCCTTTCCTGTACGGACCTCGCGGTTCAGAAACAGTTTCATCCCAAGAACTATAAACGTGCTCAATCAGTCCATCAAGTGCTCCTTGTAGAACTGTTTGTATTTATAAGTGCAATCACCTCACTGTAAACTTGCACTATAGTTATAATATTGCACAACCTTAGCCACTTTATAAAGCGCGTAATTACATATGATGACAATATCATTTTTAAGATAAAATGCAGCAAAATATGTTTTATTATATTATACAGATAAAACTTTAACTTCATTTAAATAATCTATATTGTTAATAATTAAACATGTGAGGTCACGGTGTTGCAGCACTAGTGACAATCTGGCGCTCCATTCACAGATTATTCCTGCCTCACGTTGTATTCTTGCTGGGCTGGTGCCACACTGGAAGGATAGATGGATAGAATAATTAAACATGTACTATGAAGATATTTCAATGTTCCTCAAAAGTTTTGAAGAATCGGCGTTCTAAGCTTACAGATGGCTTAACGTCTATTACAGAGCTGATTGTGTGGCGATTGGTTACATGGAGAAAGAAAAGGAAGGACAGGAATTGGGGGTTAGTATGTTTGAAAGAGAGTACTGCTGCAATAAAGTATTTCACTGAAGGTCGCGCACGGCACAGCAAGCATCTTGCGTGAGGCTCGTCACTATCACTGTGCCACCATCTTCCCCTGTTTAATAACATGCTTTAACTCCTATCATCATGAAAATGATATCAAGTATACATCTCAGTATTTAAATTATTCAGAGAGCTGTCATATCATGAATGTAATAGATTCTGAGTCCTGTCAGAGTAAGAGAAAGCCCATTTAAGAAGCATGTAGTGATTCAAAAACATAGAGCACATAGAAGAACAAATACAAACAAAGCATTTAACGTGCTACTTTACTTACGATGGGATTTGAGAAAGTAGTATATTAAGTGATTTAAAGATGAAGTTTATGATGTTCTACTTTAATGACAAAATAAACTATGTGGTTAAAGTGGAAATTTCAAGATTAAAGTTGACATTTTGTGCTTTTTTCCCACCATGTGCCTATTTTTTTTTTCTCTGTACCCTAATAAGCTTTCATATGACACTCAGACAGTGGGCTACGACTTGCCTTTTCACGGTGACTTTGACATCTGAAAACTTCTCTTTTTATTTCAGGCACTGTGTGACTTTGTGAACTTGAGCTTTCGAGTTACTCCAACACTCTATGTCATTCGATCAACTTCCTTTTGTTGTTTATATCCCTGTTTAAACCAACATATAGTATGTTTTTTTTTACTTTGCCTCCACTTGGTATTCGCTGTAATTCTTCTATTTTCCCCCACGCTTTTGTCCATTGCCTTTTCACAGAAGCCTGAGTTTAAGGGCTATTTATACTGATTTGCATTTTCAAAGAGGCGTAATTCTGGGAGGAGTTTGGGTGGGGCAGCAGGCACGTGCACGTGTGTTACTTTTCATGCTGACCGGGATTTATGGAATGGAAGAAAGAAGTTGGCATTCGCACAGATTTATGCATCTGGATTTTTTTGTGCTTATGCACATTTCCAGTTTTGTCCATACCTGTACACCATGTTATAGTGAGGCCCAAGGTGTTGATCTTCAGTGAAAAAAGTGAATCTAACTTTGAAAACATAAGCACAATCATTGAGATAGACATCTACACTTTGAGAAAGGAATACAAAAAGTTAAATGACAAATTCCTTTCCATGCAAGTGATGAGGATGAACAAAAGAGGCTACATAAAGGTTTTGATGCTAAACTGAAGACTTTATACATGTTTGTTGGAAAGACAGAGGGCTGGGTTATGGAAACGTGTCACACTAAAAGCCTCAACAAGCAGCCTCCTGATTCTGCAAATCAAAGGGGTACAGAATTATTGATGATATCACTCCTGCCGACAGTGTATCCCATGTCTCTGCAAAAAATAAAAGTCGAGCAAATTCAAGAGCTACCTCTGCTAGTGTCATCAGAGCACAAGAAACATTATACGCAGTGTTGTTCGCCAGGACTGAAGCCGTAGAGAGAGAACGGGCTCTAGATATAGAATACAGATATAGATACAGTCAAAAGCCAAAACGGAATTTGAAGAAGCACAGCTAAAGGCTAAAAGAGATTATCTGGTGTTAGAAGCTGCAATTGCAAAATCAAATGCAAAACTGAGAGCTCTTAAAGGATGCAGCCAAATTCCAAGTAAATCAAATCCATATAATGCTCCTGAAAAACCAGATGTGAGGAATGAAGAACCATATAATGCAAGTATTTATAATTTTTTTATACAAAAATAAAAGTAAATACAAGCCTCACCAACCACATTATGAACAGTGTTATGAACAGCAGTACAAGACGCAAGTGTCCAATGTACCCCATAGAAAGGTTCCAGTATTTGATGGTGACCCATTGGCTTATATGAACTTTCTCAGGGTTTTTGATCTTGCTGTTGATGAGGTGGTGGACAACCCCTGAGATAAATTAGAATTCTTAGTGCAATTTACCAAAGGCATGCCTAATGACATGCATAATGTGCAAAGCTGTACATACCTGCCTCCAGCAGAAGGTTACAGAAAGGACAGGTAGAAGCTTGAGACTTTTTATGGAAACCACTTACAGATAGCCGATGCGTATATGAAGAACGCCAAGAAGTGCCCACAAATAAGATCAGATGATGGAGAGGGTCTAAGAGCCTAGACCTGCAGTAACTGTATGAGTGTTATGATCAGTTTGAAAGATAGAAATGAGTTTGACAACAATTCAAATATTCGCATTATGACATCAAAACTCCTCGAAGAACTGTGAGGGCATTGGTAATGTACAGCTTTCAAGACTGAAAGTAAAGAAGACAGAAGGCCATGACTCTCTGACCTAGCTGACTTTCTGGAATGATGGGCTACACTAGCGATGCACCCTATGTATGGCACTGCCTACCAAAGTCATACCTTCAAGAAGGAAAAGGACAAGACTGATGAAGGGAATTATCCTTTGAAAAGCAGACTGAGAAAAAGCACTTTTGCTACAAGCTTTACTGTAACTGGCAAAAAGTGAAATACAGACACCTCAGTCAAAAAGGCGGAGATGGCAGTTTGTGCATGTGGTAAGCCCTGTCTATATGGCAATAAAAGTCATAATCTTGTTGAATGCAGTGCAATCCAGAAACTAACTTATGACAGTAGAATTGACTTTTGGAAATCCAAGGGCTTACGCTTTAAGTGCCTTAACACTAGAATTACCAGAGCCTACAAAAAACTTGTAGATCCAACATTCTGTAATCTACTGTATGTAGTATTCATTAGAACATTAGAACATTCTAGACGAGAACAGGCCATTCAGCCCAACAAAGCTCGCCAGTTCTATCCACTTGTTTCCTCCAAGAAAACATCAAGTCGAGTTTTGAAAGTCCCTAACATCTTACTGTCTACCACACTACTTGGTAGCTTATTCCAAGTGTCTATCGTTCTTTGTGTAAAGAAAAACTTCCTAATGTTTGTGCGAAATTTACCCTTAACAAGTTTCCAACTGTGTCCCCGTGTTCTTGATGAACTAATTTTAAAATACAAGTCTCGATCCACTGTACTAATTCCCTTCATAATTTTAAACACTTCAATCATGTCACCTCTTAATCTTCTTTTGCTTAAACTGTAAAGGCTCACCTCTTTTAATCTTTCCTCATAACTCATCCCCTGTAGTCCTGGAATCAGCCTAGTCGCTCTTCTCTGGACCTTTTCTAGTGCTGCTATGTCCTTTTTGTAGCCTGGAGACCAAAACTGCACACAGTACTCAAGATGAGGCCTCACCAGTGAATTATAAAGGTTGAGCATAACCTCCTGTGACTTGTACTCCACACATCGTGCTATATATCCTAACATTCTGTTAGCCTTCTTAATGGCTTCTGAACACTGTCGGGAAGTTGATAGCTTAGAGTCCACTATGACTCCTAAATCCTTCTCATAAGGTGTACTCTTGATTTTCTGACCGCCCATTGTGTATTCAAACCTAATATTTTTACTTCCTATGTGTAATACTTTACATTTACTGACATTAAATTTCATCTGCCACAAATCTGCCCAAGCCTGTCTGCTATCCAAGTCCTTCTGTGATGATATAACGGATTCCAAATTATCTGCTAATCCACCTGTCTTGGTATCATCTGCAAACTTAACCAGCTTGTTACTTATATTACTATCTAAATCATTTATATATATTAAAAATAGCAGCGGCCCTAGCACTGACCCCTGTGGAACACCACTCTTAACATCGGCCAGTTCTGATGAGGTTCCTTACACCATCACCCTCTGCTTCCTGTGTCTGAGCCAATTCTGCAACCATCTAAAAACATCTCCCTGAACTCCCACTTCTTTTAACTTGATGCCCAACCTCTCATGTGGCACCTTATCAAATGCTTTCTGAAAGTCCAGATAAATAATATCATAAGCTCCACTTTGATCGTATCCTTTTGTTGCCTCCTCATAGAATTCCAGCATGTTAGTAAAACACGACCTCCCTCTTCTGAACCCATGCTGACTGCTCAGAATAACTCCTGTCCTTGCCATGTGTTGCTCAATCTTATCCTTAATAATTCCTTCCATTATTTTTCCTGTGATGCATGTTAAGCTTACTGGCCTATAGTTGCTTGGATCTGCCCTGTCACCCTTTTTATATAATGGGATGATATTTGCCATTTTCCAGTCCTTCGGAATCTCTCCAGTGCGCAATGACTTCCTAAAAATATGTGTCAAGGGTTTATATCTGTACTCGCTAGCCTCCTTAAGAACACGAGGGTAAATATTATCTGGGCCTGGTGATTTGTTTGATTTCAGCCTATTTAATCTGAGCAGCACTTCTCCCTCTACAATTTCCAAATCCCTCAGTACCTCCTTAGTAGTCCCTGTTACCACTCTGAGGTTATCCACTTGCTCACTTGTAAACACCTCAGAAAAATGTAAGTTTAGGGCATCTGCTATTTCACTGTCTGTATCTTTTAATTCCCCTTTACTATTCCTGATGAACTTGACCTCCTCCTTGACTGTTCTTTTACTACTAAAATACTGAAAGAATCTCTTAGGGTCTTCTTTCGCCTTATCTGCTCTATTCCTCTCCAACTGTCTTTAAGCCTCCCTGATATCCTTCTTAATGGTTGCTCTCATATTTTCATACGCTCTACGATTCACTTTGCAGTCATTAGTCTTATATGCCTTATACAGCAGTTTTTTCCTTTGATCCGGCCCACCTTAAATCCGTTCGCAAGCAGCTTGCTATTCCATCCCCGCACCACCGCAGAACATGCAAAAAGTTCTTCCAGCTCATGCCTTGATTATCTGGGAGTGAAGTGCTAGAGTTTTAGAGTCAAAATAATAGATCGTTATTTGGAACACATGCATTTCATGTGTGTTCCGTTTCTATAATAATTTGTGTAAACACATTGTTAAAACAGAAACTTTGTTCATATTTTAGTAATAAATGTTACAAAATGTAGGCATAAACTATAGAATGTGTGAAGCCTGAAGTCCAAAGATCAAATAAAAAACTTTTTCAAAAACGGTTCAAGAACACTACAACAGCTTCTGTGGCGTAGCGGTAATATTTTCTGACTTTTAAGAAAGAGTCCCCAGTTCGATCCCCACTGCCTCCTATATTTGCCGTTTTCAGTAGTGAGCTGCTCTTATTGTTAATATTATACAGTACACACATATATTTGGTTTGCGTCTGTAACAGATGGTGTACATTTATTGGTCTTGTAAAAGTAAAAATTTTTTTCACTTTTATTCTCTCAGTCACGATCACGATGCATACTACTGGCTCCCCCCCAGGAATCTGACACTGTTACTTTTTATCTGAAACTGGGAATAACTGTAGATGTGAGCTGGAAATTCTCTGATCTGGAGGGATAAAACTCATTTTATGACCTGTACAGTACATTTCGGAAAACATCATGGCATGGATGTAACATTATTCGTATTATTCATATTCATTCGCATAACATCTTGCGGTTGTAATCAGTGACTGCAAGTTCTGCGTGTTTTTTTTTTCCCTCATCTTGCCAGTCTCCATGTTGCTGTATGGTGCTGTTTCTTTTGTACACCAGGATATGCAGAGGTAACAATTTACAGAGAGGTCAGTTCAGCGCTATATGCAATCATCAGATTCAAATGTTAACAGTTCACACACACGCAAGGACCGCCCTTCCTACATTTACGACGTGTGTACCTGTTGCAATGCACACACTTCTCTCTATGCTGTGGATTCTATTAAACACCTGAAAGAGAGAGACAATATATGTGACATTTTGAAGAACTCATTTTATGACCTGAATAGTACCAATCAGAAAACATCATCACACAAATGCAATATTATTTGAAAACGAACAGCGTCAGATTGGGTGTGAATTTATGCTGCCGCTGTTACTTAGAGTCAGATCAGGAGGGGTGGGGTGAGGGGCTGGTGTTAGAGCATGATCGTGATTGAGAGAATAAAACTGAAAAAAGCTAACTTTTACAAGTACCATAAATTTATATCCAATGTGCCATATATTTGTCTCTTTCTTTTTTTTCTCTGTGCTGCAAAACCCGTCCTTCCTACATTTATGACATGTGTACCTGTTGCAATGTGCACACTTCTCTCTATGCTGTAGTTTCTATTACATTGAAAGGGTACTTGACACTTACTCAGTTTACTTTACTGGGGAAGCGGCTGTCTTAGAACAGAAGCTTTTCGATGTTGCATCTTCCTTTTCTTTTTCCATCACCTTTTCTAGTAAGATGCAACGACAAAGTTCCTCTCCAAGTTGAGCCATGAACAATCTTTATTTCTCAGTGGCCCCCATGCATGCCTTGCGCAACACGGAGAAATTGTCTGTCATATTGCCTGCTAAACTTATTTTAAGAGAACTGTGTGAAGAGAAATATGCATGGGATCAAGAAGTGGAAGTTAAGTATGTCCAGCAATGGAAAAAATGGATGGACGATTTGCAGCTTCAATGTAAACAGGTGCATTAAGCCAATTGGATTTGGTCACATAATGTCTGCACAAATGCATCATTTTGGAGATGCCTCAGAAAATGGGTATGGCACTGTTTCCTACCTCCTCCTAACTAATACAGAACATAAGAGACATTGTTCATTTCTAATGGGGAAATCAAGAGTGGCACCACTCAAACCTATCACTATACCAAGGTTAGAACAAAAAACACAAATCATATAACGTGAAGGAATACAAATCAACAATGAGTCTGAAGCTACTGTCCTTGAAAGAAAGATGGCATCATAAAGGTTGGAGGAAGACTCAGCAAAGCTGCTATGCCAGAAGAGGCAAAACACCCTGCAAACATTCACAAGAATTCACATATTGCTACTCTCATTTTGCAACACAATCACCAAGAACATGGATATTGTGGACGTAACTACATGCTAGCACAGTTGCATCAGAAATATTGGATCCCACAAGCTAATTCAGCTATTAGAAAGATTATCTCAAAGTATACTACATGCAGAAGATACAATGCACAAATAGGAGAGCAAAAGATAGCAGATTTACCAGAAGATCATCTGCTCCCTGACCAACCACTCTTTACCAATGCTGGAGTCGATTATTTTCGCCCCTTCCAGGTAAAAAGAGGATGAAGCCTAGTGAAGAGATATGGAGTCATTTTTACTTGCCTAACAATGAGGTGGCACTCCAACCACCATAGAAAAACTTCACACTGGTTCCATTCCATCTGAACTAGTGTGGTGCTGAGGTGTCACCCACCACATGGCTGCACTTTGCTCCTAATCTGGGCTCCTGATTTGGTTTGTCATGTGTTATGTGCGGCAATGTGCTGTATCAGCACGTGCTCCAGAGCTTTCTATCTCTCTCTCTAACAATGAGAGCAGTACATTTAGAAATTGC
>JANRMT010028174.1:19777876-19798197 GCA_026402145.1 Polypterus bichir lapradei
TATCTATCTATCTATCTATCTATCTATCTATCTATCTATCTATCTATCTATCTATCTATCTATCTATCTATCGTCCCCCTGTTCATGTGTCTCTCGATTGCTGTGATCTGGAGTGAGCATGTCTGTGGTTTGGCGGTGGTCAGCTGGGTACTCTTGTAAGTGTATTTCTTTTTATCTCTTTTTTCTTCATTTTCTTTATTTTTCAAGGTAATACAAAGTTTTTGTGATCTTGGAGGATGCAATAGTAGCCAAACACTAAGGTGGCCCCTAAAAGTGTACCAAGTGGCTTATCGCCTTGTAGTTTTGCTAATATTTGAAATATACAATAAAGCTGCTGGATGAACCCATCATTTCTATTGAGCAGTGGTATGTAATTAATGGTGTTTTAATATCAGTTTTGACATTATCAGCCCCTGCTTACAAAGTCATTTCAAATGTCCCTCCCTTTCTAAATAATGAAATATTACTTTGTGAACTGCACAGATACTGTGCAGTGATGTCAGAGCTTGTTATGATTCCAACTGGCTGTTGATCAACTTTATAAGATTCTAAACATCTCTAATTATGAGATTAACGTGGTGTTACGATTTAAAGTTGAAGGTTCAGAGTATGTGGTGTTTGTATCCTTTGAGACCATGAAATGTTTTAATTGTGGTGAGCCATAAAGCTGTTGATTGCAAAAGAGAAAACATTTATTTAAATGAAGATGTGAACCATGGCAGTGACATGGATTTTGAAGATGAGAGGAGGCAGAAGAAGATGATTGAGAGATGAATTATCATTTAGATGATAATTTTTCAATATGCAAATTCTCATATTAAAACACTGATTAGAGTTCAAAGATGTCTTTACTTGTATTCTCCTCATGTCATACAAGTACATACACTTATGTCAGTGTAACATTCAAGTATGTTCCACATATTGTTAAATGTTTTGTCTTTTTTTTTTTTAAATTGTTCACTTATTAATGTACTTTGGAGCTCTGAAGAACAGAGAATGTAACACAATTTAACACTAATAATTATCACAATGGTAACAATAATAATAATAATAATAATAATAATAATAATAATAATAATAATAATAATAATAATAATAATAGTAGTGATTCCAAACAGATTTGATTTGAAATCTCATTTAAAGTCCTTGAGATAAGCTGGCTACCATATTTTGAACATGGTGTATGATTTATGCCCAAGGGCGACTTTAAGCTTTTTGGTCCTCTGTGTGATGTACTATTTCTCCATCATGGCCAATCTCCCTTCTTCCCAGGGCTAGTGGTTGTTCTGTGTTTTGCTCTTCTGGAATTTGCTCTTCCATGGTAGGAAAGTCAAAGTCTTTCTCTGCTGCCCCGTAGGTTTCTTTTATTTCTCCTCACAATTTGCCCTCTGTCCATGTTAATGTGATATGATCGCCGTCCCACAGATTTCATTATTGTTGCCCTTGGTCACCAGTGTGTTTTTCCTGTTAGTGGTTGATCTCTTACTTTATCCTTGGTGTATCATTCTGGGAGATCTAAAGCTGAGGTGTCACAGTATTGATTCTGTTGCAGCTGTCTGTTTGCATACTTCTCCTGCTTGCCCCCTGTCCCTACTGGTTATAGGAAGCTCTCAATCATTGGCAGCAGTATTTTGGTGTGTCTGCCCCTCAGTGCCATTGCTGGACCACTATCTATTCCTTGGCCTGGAATATTTCTGTGATCCAGCATTGCTAGATACAGATCATTTCCAGCACCAGGGTATCCTGGTGAGGATGTTTTCTGCACGAATTCCCAGGCTTTGCTGATTTTTTTGAATTCTTCTGATGAATACTTGGGGCCAATGCCAGACATCACTATATCCAGGATTCCATAATGAACAAAGTGTGCTTTCAGTTTTCTTATCATTTCTGACTTTGTTTTCTAAATGGTGCACCTCTCAGAAGTTAGATAGATAACACCCTGTTATCAGGTAGTCTCTGTCATTGAATTGTTCCATGAATGTTTTCAGCGGTGCATACATGCCTGACCAGTAAACACACTCACAGGCTCATCTCAGGTATCCTTTAATTCCAATATGAGAAGCAAGGATCCTTTGCATTATTTCCAGGCTTAGGGCGTAGGTGTGACAACATGGTCACCTCTAAAAATTATTTGGTTTTATATACTCAGCTGTGGGAATATTTCGTCAGGTTAATAGGCAGATGTTCCTTCACATCTGGCCAACCCTGCAGTATCACATTCTTTAAGGTTTGAACCTTATTGTCTAATTCAGTGGCTCTCTGAATGACTTCAGTCTCTCACTTGATATAGCTAAGTACAACATCATAGTCATTGACTCCACTGATCCCCTGTCGTGACTGTTAAGACTCTGCTCACTGTGTCAGCTAAAAGCAAGTGTTTCCCTGGACAATAACACTGTTTGACCTGATACCATTGGAGTCTCATATGCATGCCTTGCAGCCTTTTTGGTTTCTTCATTATACACTTCAATGGCTTTTGATTGGACTGTACTTCCACAGGTCACTTGTACGTGTGCTGGTGAAACTTCTCCATTCCAATCACTACTGCCAGCAATTCTTTTTCAATTTGTACATAGCCTTCCATTAGTGTTCTACTGGCATATGCAATTGGTGGTCCTACTTGCATCAAGGCTGCCCCAAGCCTGCTTTCTGATGCATCACATTGTATGGTAAGTTGTTCTGATGGGCTGAAATACTTCAACACCATGGCCTCTGACATAACCTCTTTGATTTTCTTAAATGCTCATTCATGAACTTCCAGCCACATCCCACATGCATCTGTCTAATGGCTTTCTCTGGTCAGTCACTGAGCAAGTGACCATCTTAGGGCACTTCTTTCAGCCTCAGGCGCCGTTTTGTCTGGGTTTAGCTTGACAATATACTCTCTGTATCTGTCTAAAAGCATCTTCATCTTTTTATCATGGTCTTTTTTTGCTTCCTCATCATTATCTTCCTCACCCACAATAAGTATGTCTTCTGCAGTGATTCTGACTACTGGAATTCCATCCATCACTTTAATGTCCTCTAAACACTTTCTGGTGCTGGGCTAATTCCCAGTGACATATGTATCCACCTGTAGCAACCCATTGTTGTGACAAATGTGGTGAGATAGCTGGATTATTCCTCCCACTTCACATGCCAGAATTTATTTTTCACATCACAGAGACAGAACACACGCACTTTACTCAGGTCTGGCAGTACATCCTTAGTTGTAGGCAGAGGATAATGGCTTCTCCTGGGCACCCTGTTTGAAAATTTGGGGTTGATGCACACTCAAAATTTTCCTGATGGTTTGTGCACTACCACCATGCTTGTAATTCAGTCTGCACTTTGTTCCACTGGAACTGTAATACCTCGTTTCTGCTGGTCTTTTAGTTCTTCCTTGAGTGGCTTATAAAGGACTATAGGAACTCTTCTTTTTTGGTAATTTCACAGGTTACACTACTGTCCACTTTATGTTTCAGTTTTCCTTCAAAAACACCATCTTCACAAAAGACATCTGCATATTCCTGTTGTATCTATTCCTTTGTCAATACCTTTGTCTAGTTAATTGCCATAATAGTTTGATGAAATCAGCTGTAATCAGCTCCATTTCTTTGCATGCCTTGCTACCTATGATGGCCTGTATATACCTTTCTAAACTACAAGTCCAATTTGTGACTTTTTCCATCACTTTGATTAGTAGCTTATAAAACTCACATCCCAGGTGCTGTTAGAGTTGTTTTATTGTTCATTACTAAGAGCTGCTTGCATGGATGCAGCACTGTGCGCTTCAGTATATTTGCTGTAATGATGTTCCAAGTGGCAGCACAATCTCACTGAAATCAGACTTGCTTTGTGTTGACCTGCATGACTGCATAGACAGCTGTGCTTGAATCCTGGTTACCTCGTGCCATTTTAATGCTCCCTGCCACCATGCCCAAGGTGATACTCAACACTTCATCCTCACTTCTGAGTCTGCGTCTGCAGGTCCCATTGCAAGGACTGCTGCTTTTTTGTCTCTATATCTTTACAAACTTAGTGCTTAGTTTTCCCACACTGTTTGCACTTTTGCCCATAGGCAGGGCATTTCTCCTTTTTGCACTCATTGCCTCTTTCACCGATTGGGTCTCCCTTGCCCCTTTGCTTTTTCTTCGCAGACGCAGCCTGTGCTGTTACTGAAGTACAATACAATACAATACAATACAGTTTATTTTTGTATAGCCCAAAATCACACAGGAAGTGCCGCAATGGGCTTTAACAGGCCCTGCCTCTTGACAGCCCCCCAGCCTTGACTCTCTGAGAAGACAAGGAAAAACTCCCAAAAAAAACCTTGTAGGGAAAAATGGATGAAACCTTGGGAAAGGCAGTTCAAAGAGAGACCCCTTTCCAGGTAGGTTGGGCGTGCAGTGGGTGTCAAAAGGAGCGGGTCAATACAATACAATACACAGAACAGAACAGAACAAATCCTTAATACAGCATAATAATAACAATTTTAGAAGTACGGAGCAGAATTTAACAGTAGATGATATCACATAATAAGATTTGGATATTTTTAGAGTGCTGGAGACCTCATCCATCAAGCTGCCTCCCCCATTTGGCCATTCCACTGCTGAAACGTTGCTCGGCCAGCCAATCCGATGAAAGGATCCCTCTTTCCCATGATTCCTGTGATCCTCCACCAGGGATGACTTTACCATAGGCAGGCAAAACAACTTGGCAGGTGGGCCGTGGGCACTAATTGCCACATTTGAGTACAGAGAACAGAAACAGAATAGGTGAGGGTTAGTAACAAATTATAACTATAATGTTACTTATGTTTTGGTGCTAATGACTAACAACAGAGATGCAGTATGTACAGGTAATCAGCAGCTCTAGTCAGGATATCCTAAACTGTGAGTAATGATGAGTGAGTCTTCAGCCGGGATTTAAAAGCTGAAACCAAAGGGGCATCTCTTATAGTAGCAGGCAGATCATTCCACAGTTTAGGGGCCCTGTAACTAAAAGCTCGACCTCCCACTGTTATTTTATTAATCCTTGGAATCCTAAGCAGACCGGCCTCTTGAGATCTTAATGTGCGCTCAGGTTTGTAAGTCATGATAAGTTCAGACAAGTAAGCTGGACCATGGCCATTTAATGCTTTATATGTTAAAAGGAGGATTTTGAAATCTGCCCTAAACTTAACCGGGAGCCAGTGTAAGGATTTAAGAACTGGAGTTATGTGTTCATATTTTCTTGTTCTTGTAATAATTCTTGCAGCCGCATTTTGGATTAACTGGAGGCCGTATAGAGAACAGTTTGAACAGCCAGTGAACACCGCATTGCAGTAGTCAATCCTACTAGAGATAAATGCATGAATTAATTTCACAGAATCCTGTTCATTTAGAAAGCACCTTAATTTCCTAACAGAAGTCTGTGCTTCAATGACTTTTGCTGTTTGTCTCAACAGTTCGGCACCTCTGCCTATCTGCATACATTTATTGAGGCTAAGGTCAGTCTCTCTAAGTAGACACTCTCTTAAATGGGAGTCCCATGTCCCACCCACCAATTCTGTCTCTGATAAGAGAGTCAGTGATAACACCACAATTTCATGCTGTATGAGTCCTCAATTCAGTTAAATATTTGTCCAGGCTCTCATCCTGGCCCCTGCTGCCATGGCCTCACCTATCAATAACCCCTCTACTTCTGTCCTGACCCAAGTGTTTGGCTCACTTCTCTGCCTTTTTACCAATTAGGTAATGTAATACTTTCACTTGGTCCTTGTCTGTTTTATCTCCCATTGTCTTTATACAGGATGAATTTTCCCTTCCAATCTTTATATACATTAGAATCATTAAAGTCTGTTTTTCCAGGAGGCTTCACTACACGTTAATATTTGAAAATGAACATTTGTAATCACTGACTTATAAAATGTTTTATTTTACTTACAGACACTCTTTGTCATTACCACAGGATTCCATTAGAAACTGACACTCAGAACTCTCTGTCTTGTGCAGCTTATGTTGGCTACGATGTGATTCTTTTTATTTTTTTCCAGTTTTACCGAAACTCTGAAAATTGCCATACTGCTGCCACCCACATTTCAATATGCAAATTCTTGTACTGAAGCCACAACCAACACTTATTAGCATACAAACACACAGACATACAATGCTAAACTTGTGTAACCCTCTAAAAATTTCCCCCTTATTTCAATGTAACATTCAAATATGTTCCACATATTGTTACAATAAAGGCACTGAGGGGAGAATGGAGTCTGCTGGATCCTCTAAAATAATAACTGCTGATGAGGTTCAAACAAAGATCGTTAAAGAGCATGACCATATGGTGGCTACGGCCAGTGATCAACCCATGACTAGCACTCAAAATAAAGGATCCTCCGTCCTTAGCAAAGGAAGAAACAACAGAGACTGTGGAGGTACTGGCAACTGAAATTGCAGATATCTGAATCCATCAGACAGACAGGATGGCTAAATTGATTCAAACAGAAACAAGCAGCACCAGAATGGTAGAGGAAGAAAGTCCGGACTCAAGTGGTGTAACACTGTCTAGTACTGCCATGAAGTGCTCAGTTGAATCCAGCGATAACACAAATGAAGGCACGTCTTACTTGATCTTAGAGACAAAAAGATTAATAAAAGTAGTAAAAAAAGAGGCTAGAGTGGCAAAGAAAGTGACACCGTATTTGTAAAGAAACTTTAGTGAGAACCACAAGAAAAAGAAAAACAGCAGGACCCAGGGTGGGTTCAAAGAAAAGCCTCATGTTGGACAGCACATCCATAGAGCAGAGCAGAGTGAGAGGTGAAGGGGTGGAAAACACAAGATGTGTGTGATAAAGAGGAAGAGGGAAATTGCGAATCAGACACTTCCATCAGGATTTTGTGCTTTTACCAGTCACAGTCTAAAGGAGGGTACAGTATGAACAGCATCCAAATGTTTTTAGAGTATATTGAGGGCAATAGGGACATCAAAGTTGAGTGAAAAGGGAGCAACGGGCTGATCTCCATGGCCTGCTTAGACCATTTCTACTCTCCTAAACATCACCTCAATCTAATACCCAATACACTCATCACTGCTGTCACTTTTTCTGATCACTCTAAGCTTTCTGTTACTTTCCTGCTTCCATCTTCTCAAAACTACAAATCTTACTGGAACTTTAATACATCTCTACTTCAACACACTCATTTCACAGAAGTATTTCGCTTTTTCTGGAAGCAATGGCCCCCAACCAAAACAACTTACGAGACCCTTATACAATGATAAGACAGAAAGTTTTGCCAACAATAAACAGAGTACGTCACTACAGACTGCATTTATGAAATGAGAAGACTTGAGGAGGAGGGATCATGAAGAATTCTGAGACACTACTGTATGTTTGCACGGATGAACTGCTCCATAATCAAAACATAAAGACGCAGACTTTACAGGATCTACTGGAACTGAGAGCTCAAGGGGTGTTAGTATAATAATAATAATAATAATAATAATACATTTTATTTATATAGTGCCTTTCCCATGCTCAAGGCGCTTCACAGAGTCTTAGAAAAAAAACAGCAGGGTATATGTAATATTGGATACAAATGTTTTCTTGAATAGAACAATGAAACAGATAAGAAACATTAAATAGAATAAAGGACAATAAACCATCCATCTTAACTACAAGGTCATGGGGGTCTGCTGGAGCCAATCCCAATCAACACAGGGCGCAAGGCAGGAAACAAACCCCGGGAAGGGCACATACTAAGGACAATTTAGGATCTGCAATGCACCTAACCTGCATGTCTCTGGACTGTGGGAAGAATTCAGAGCACCCAAAGGAAATCCACGCAGACACAGGGAGAACAAGCAAACTCCATGCAGGGAGGACCCGGGAAGCAAACCCGGGTCTCCTAACTGTGAGGCAGCAGTGCTACCCACTGCGCCACCCAATAAACCAAAGTAAAATACTAAATTCAATACTAAAAGAAAAACTTAACAAATAACCTAATTTGTGATATAACAGACACACAAATTATCCTGAGCACCTGGACAGTGAGGTAAACTGAGAGAAGGGCAGAATGTGAAGTTAAGTTAAAAGCCTTCCTGAACAGATGAGTTTTCAGTTGTTTTTTAAAAGAATTCATGGAGTCAGCTGACCTGATTAATTTCGGTAGGTCATTCCAGAGTCTGGGCACTCGCTATACAGCTGAAGGCCCTGCTGTCACTCATGGAGTGGAGATTAGTGTGGGGCACAACAAGATTACCAGAATCAGAGGACCTTAGTGGGCGGACAGGCACATAGTGATGGAGAAGGTCACTGAAGTAGTTTGGCGTGAGGTTATTTAAGGCTTTGTAGGTTATTAGTAAGATTTTATATTCGATTCTGTAAGACACAGGGAGCCAGTGAAGACGGAGCAGGATGGTGTGATGTACTCGCTTCTGCTGGTTCAAGTGAGGACTCCTACAGCTGAGTTTTGAATAAGCTGGAGCTGTGATATCAGATTAGAAGGTACACCTGCCAGCAGCGAGTTACAATAATCAGTGCGGGATGTGATAAAGGCATGGACAAGTTTCTCGGCATTAGAAAAGGAGAGAAAGGATCGAACACAGGATACGTGATGGAGTTGAAAGTAAGAAAGTTTCTTAATGTGATTTATGTAGGTGGAGTAAGAAAGGGAGGAATCAAAAATGACACCAAGATTCTTTGCAGTAGAGGCAGGTCTGATGAGATCACCACCAAGATGGACTGGGAAGGAGCTCATTTTATTAACTTGCACTTTAGTGCCAATTTGCAGGAGTTCAGTTTTGTTGCAATTTAATTTTAAAGAGTTCTGCTCCATCCAGGTTTTAATTTCACTAAGGCAGGTTGTGAGCTGAGAAAGCTTTGATGAAGTTCCACTTTTAACATTGAAATAGAGTTGAGTATCGTCTGCATAAAAATGATAACGCAGTCCATAGCTACGAATAATATGGCCAAGGGGAAGCATATAAATACAGAAGAGAAGAGGGCTGAGGACAGAGCCCTGAGGAGCTCCTTGTGTGACTGGCGCTGAGCTGGATCTGCTGTTGCCAAGACTAACAAACTCTTGTCTATCAGTCAGATAGGACTTGAACCACTGGAGGGCAGTGCCAGAGATACCCAGCATGTTCTCCATTCTAGACAGTAGAATGTCATGTCTGACCTGACCTCAAATGCTGCACTGAGGTCTAACAGAATTAATATGCTGGTTTGTCCAGAGTCTGCTGCCATAAGCAAATCATTGGTTACCCGTAGCAGAGCTGTTTCACAGATATGCTGTGCCCTGACACCAGACTGAAAGGGTTCCATCAAATTATTAGACGTTAAGTAGGTGGTGAGTTGGGAGGGTACAACACGCTCAAGAACTTTTTACCGGAAAGGTAAGTTGGAAATAGGCCGGAAATGGTTAAGATTGTCAGCATTAAGACTTTTTTAACATTGGGGTTACAGAAGCGATTTTAAAAGTGAGTGGCACAGAGCCAGTGTCAAGGGATGAGTTTAATATTGTTGTAACAGTCGGGATTATGGCATGAAGGCAGGATTGAAGTAGTGTGCTGGGGATGGGGTCCAGTACACAAGTAGTTGGCATCATCTTACAAAGCAGGTTATTAACAAACACAGATGTGACTGGTGAGAACTTAGAGAAGGAGCTGGATGGAGTGGGAAAACAGGGAGAGATATAAACAGATGATGGATTTATGTTAGTTGAATTATTTAGATCTTTAATTTTGTTACGGAGAAAGTGGAGGAATTCCTCACAGACATCAGTAGAAGAGGTAGTTGGGCCAGATGCGGGTTGGAGTAGTTTATTAACTACAGAGAACAAAACCCTTTGGTTATCGTGGCCACTTTCTATTATTCTGCCATAGTGGGTGTTCTTGGCAGCAGTTAGTGCTTCTCTGTAAGCTCTTTGGTGGTCAGAGAAAGCCTGGATGTGCACAGTGAGACTAGTCTTACGTGACATTCTCTCAAGGCGTCGGCCAGCTGCTTTAATAGATCACAATTCTGAATTATACCAAGGAGCTGAACGTTTAAAGGAAACCTCCTTATGTTTTAAAGGAGCTGTTTTATCTAATGCTGAATTTAGTGCTGTGTTATAGTGATCTACAAGACTATCTAGTGTTGATGGAATAGGTGCAGACAGTAAAAGATCAGAAATGGATCCAGAAAGGATAGAGGGACAGATATTTTTAAGGTTTCTGTAAGAAATTTGTCGTTTACAGGTAAGAGGAGGTAAAGGCAGTGAGACAGTGAAAAATACTGCTTTATGGTCAGAGAGTCCCAAATCAGTGCTGTAGATGTTGGCAACAGATAGTCCAGAAGTGCAGATCATGTCCAGTATATGACCACCAGAGTGGGTGGGAAAATCAACATGTTGTGTCGAGTCAAAACAGTCCAGTAAGGATAGGAATTCATTTCTCAGTTTAGATGTGGGGATGTCAATATGGATGTTGAAATCACCGAGAAGAATGACTCTCTGGGAAAATAATTCAGTCAGATCAGATAAGAAGGATTCATTGTATTTTGGAGGACGATAAAGAACAATAAGTGAGACAAGACCTGATTCCGTTATTAGTTTAAGCCAAGCACTCAAAAGATAATGGACAGTCATTGGGGATTCTTTTGATGGTTAACTTCGATTTAGCAATTACTGCGACTCCTCCGCCTTGTCTTGAGCTACGAGGCTCCGTGAAGTGAATGTATCCGGGTGGGGTTACCTCCGTGACAGATGTAAAATCATTTGGTTTTTGCCAAGTTTCAGTTAAGCATAGTAAGTCAAGGTTTGAGTCTGTAATGAATTCTGATAGCACAAGTGCTTTGCCATTAAGAGATCTTGAGTTAAACAGTGCAATATTAGCCGATGTGGGATTGTTGTGCGCAGATCCATGACCGGAGTTTATTTTAACATATTGCAGATTTGGCACACTGAAACTCCTGTTTCCAAAGCTGTGAGTAGGACGGCATATTCCTGAGCAAATGCGGCCAGTGAACTTTTCATTCGCAGCCCGGCTGTGGCGGCGACCTGACCCGCGATGTAAATATTTCGGGTGCCGCTCAATACCATTGTCTTTTAGGACATTCCAGTCTGACCATTTGCCCTGGACAAACTGTTTAATATGAAGAAGTTTGTCACAAGAGTATTTTAGCATAGTAGAGATCAATATTTATCTGATAGTAGCAGAGAAGCAGCACAGCACAGAGGAGAAGTTGAGACAGGAGGATCGGGTGGTGCAGATGAGTGGCAAGCAGCAGAAAAAGCACAGTAGGAGATATTGCAAAATGCACATGAAGATACCAAAATTCGGAGGTTCCAACATACAGCCACATACATGTAACACTGGGTATTACAGGTGGGATCGCCCAGAGCTGCATCCAGCTTGGTGTAAACCTCAGATCATTTCTTAGTCATTAAGCAAGTATAGAAGGAATCGAGAGCAATCCAGTGTATAAAATATAATCAAGAAGACAGTCCATTCTTGGGTGATATATCAAGCAAAGAAATGTCAATAGGGATCGTCCAGTGTGCCACAGAAAAATTTGGTTGTCCCCGAGGCTGCAAACTCAGTCAAGGCAAAGTCCATAAAATTAAATCCAAATCAACACAGTTCGAGTCAATTGTATCCACAAACTATACATACAATAAAAGAAAGTGAACAATTGCAAAAAGTTTAGGTTTAACGCGAATTTTACAGAAAAGTGTTGATGACAGGGAAGAGCGGCAGCAACATGCGTGTACCAGCGTCCCTCCACTGTGAGAATGCTCTCATTTCCAACAGTTTAATCAACTGATGGTCCAAAAAAGTTATTTTTTGCTTTAGAAAAGAAATAACACTAGGGCAGACGTATTGACATTCTTCAAAATGTCTTCATGCGTAATGCAGTGAATTTGGGAATGGAGCAGAAAGAAACAGTCAGCCACTTTGGAGGAGCTGAGGGAGTCTGAGAACATCCAGGACTTGGCATTTTTTTACTATGAAAACCCGTTTACAAATGGACAGGTGGACTTTTCTGGTTTTTCTGCATTAATTGGTGCACATTGTTGGATGCTGATGTCACTTTTCAGGAACTTTCAGTTGCAATTGAAGGACTTAATAATGAGAAAACACCAGGGATTGCCAGTAGTGTTTTATAAACAGTTTTGGCCAATATTGGGGATGGACTTTTATGAAGTTTTGCAAGAATGTTTGAATGTTTGTGAACAACTGATGAGCTGTTGGTGAGCAGTAATTACACTGATCCATAAAAAAAGGAATGCATGACACCTAAAGAACTAGTGACTGGTTAGTTTGCTTTGTGCTGATTACACAATTATCTCAAAGGTACTGGCAAAACAATTATGGAATGTCATGAGGAGCATCATCAACCCAATAACATATTTGCACTGCATGACATCATTTCATACATCCATATCACTAAATGTTAACATCAGAATTTTATCTTTGGACCAAGAGAAGGCGTTTGATTGGCTGGACCACAAAAATGTATTTGTCATTATGAAATCATTTGGTTTTGGTTCTATATTAATGCATTTTCTTAAAATGCTATACTCTTATGTCTTTGGAGTTTTGAAGATTAATGGGATTTTAAGTCGAACATTTGTTTTTAAGAGAGAATTAGACAGAGGTGTCCTCTGTCGGGGATGTTAAATGCCACATCTATTGAACCCTTTTTTGACAGCTTGGAAAATATCTAGAGGGAATAGTGACCCCATCGTGTGAAGGTCAGAGAGTTAGGTTTCTGACATATGCACATGATGTGGTTGTTTTTGTTAAATCCACTGAAGATGCTAAAATTTAGGGTGAAAGTTTAACATTATTTGAGAAATTTTCTTCTGCTAAAATTAACTGGGAAAGGGAAATGCTTTTCTATTAGGAGATTAGAAACATAGTTCATCACCAATGTTAACACCTGGATTGTTTTGGAATCAGAAAGTGTTTCATTACCTGCAGGGAGGGCATGGTAAATCAAATTGAATTACAACTTAGCGAATGGCAGTGGATCAAGCCTGAGCTTTCTTTCCATGTTGTGGAACAAGTTCATGTGCACAGACTCTCCACCTGGGCTATCAAATGCAATACAGAAGGTGCTCATTGAGTTCTTCTGGGATGGCCTGCACTGGCTCAAGAAGGTGGTCATCTACTTGCAAGTGGAAGAAGGAGCACAGGGGGCTTATTGATAATTGATGTTTGCAGCAAGTCTGCCAGTTTAGACCACAGGTTTTACAGTACCTTTATTTCAATTTGGACCCTTTAATTTGGAAGAAATTAGCCTGCTCATTTTTCAGATCGTGAATTTTGGATTTAATAAACAAAAGTTGGCTAAAGTGAATGTGCTCTAAAAAGCAGTCAGATTCAGGGTTGGAGTTCTGTCTTGCTGGTTGCTCATCTCCTAAATGAGAGGCCTCCTTCTGGGAGGGCCCAGGTTTTATAGCTGCTGGACTGGAAGGGACGGAGTCAGTTGCCCTCATTCTCTGTGCTGTGGGTAGAAAAAGAGGCAGGATAAATAGTGATCATGCCCCCTGGTGTGTTGGGGTGGTAGTGCTTACTTCTGAAAAGCCCAGAAAGTGACACACTGATGCTTGACATCTATTTGTGTATCTTTCTTGCTGTCTGATTGTCAGTCAATTGGTGCTGTCTGGGGTGGGCATGTACAATTCATGGAGAGCCTGCTGAAGTGGATGCGTCTTTGTAAGTTTGATATTCTCTCTATTTATTCTTTTTTGATTCTTAGAGATTTATTATATAGTTATTACTGGCGTTGGTATTATTTGTAAGACGTGGCTTTGGTAGTTTCTGCTATGGCCATGACCAAAGACCCTTTGCCTGACTTATTGCCTAATTCACTTGATAATGTTCAACAAACATCATGTTGCCAAGGCCTAGGTGGAACCTCAGGTTTCTGCTAAAGCTTGTGCAGTAGCAGTGGGAAAAATGTCCGGCCTGCACTAAGAATGAATAAGTCAGTGGTAGTTTTTGTAAATGATGAATCTCTCCTAAATAAACTTGTAGAAGAAGTGGTTGTTGTTAATAGCACATTAGTTTCTGTACTGCCATTACTGGCACCTGATAAGAAGGTATATAATTGGTAATGTTCTGCCTTTTTTATAGATGATATTTTTCTGAAAGAGTTGCAATACTATGGTAAGGTTATGCCGGATTTGACCACAATAGCAGTTGGCTGTAAAATGTAGGAATTAAAACTTATTGCTTCTGTCAAGATACAAAAAGACAAAAATAAAGTTTGGAGGCGGGGGGGATCCACCCCATATATTGTCAGGATTGCTGCAAAAAAGGGAAAATTGCTTGTTATCAAGAAGAGAAGTATCTTCAGACTGAGTCATACAAGTGACTGCTGTAACAGATGGCTGGTGTGCTTATATAGTGCAGTGGAAGGAAGAGGTGGGTTGTCACTGTGAGGAAGGGAAGTGACATCATCCAGGGGCAGGGTTTGAAACCAGTAGGAGAAGTGGGACTGGTTTTACTTGTTCCTGCAATGAAGGAGGAAAGGCATTAGTGCAGATGACTAGCCCGATTTACTGACCTTTTGGCATTAAACAGACCCTTCTGCTGCTCCCCTTGTACATGTGTGTGATACTTCCTTTATGGGACAATTGTTTATGATATTAAATGACATGAGTGAAGACATCAATGTAGCACTCAAATTTAAGGTTGATGGCAGTGACTATGTAATGTTTCTCAAATCTGATGTTGTGTTTAAATGTGGCAGAGCTGGACACAAGTAGGCACAGTGCAAGATGGAGCCGGCTGTGCTGGTAGGTACCTCGAGGAGAATCCTGATGATGCTAACAGTTAGACTGAGTATAAAAGTGAGGAGGACAATATGGAGGATGATGAGACTGAGTTCAAAGAGCATTTTGATGGAGTGAATGCTGTGAATCAGAATCAGAAACACTTTATTGCTAGCATATGAAACATACCAGAATTGACTTTGGTTAGTTGCAAAAACATGGAATACAAGACAATACCAACTCAAGACAACACAATTTCAACCCACCATTAACCTGACACTGTGCAAACAACTATAGAAATACAAGTTTCTTGAACAAAATCATTTACAATCTTCAATAGTAGTCAAAAAGTATACAAAATTATATAGATATATAATAGTACAAGTTGGGCAAGTAAATTGACAAACAGCACAGATACCAGTTATATGTTGTAAAAAGAGTAACCCAATGTAAGTTTATTTAGGATTTGAATACTTTGAGGAAGGAAACTGCAGAGATGGTGTATAGTTTGGGTTGCAATAGACCTGCACCTCCTCTGTGATGGCAATTTAATGTACAGATGGCTGATGGGGTTGCTGGAGTCAGCTGCTATCTTTCCTGCTCTCTTTTTCACTATGGCGATGAACACATCTTTTAATGCTGGGAGACAGCAGTCAATTATTTTCTCAGCTTAACAAATCACCTGCTGCAACTGAGTTTTAGAAAGAGAGGAGGCAGAAGGAAACCAACCGGGCATGGAGGAGGTCACAATACCCTCAGTGATGGCTGAGTAATAATATAACAGTATACACCTTGATATGCCAAGCTTCTTAAACTGTAGAAGTAAAAATAATCTGTGCCTGCCTTTCTTGATGATGGAGGTGATGTGCTAGTCCCATTTTAATGTGTTAGTGAAAGAATTCCCCAGGAATTTAAATGACTGAACCACAGACACAGTTTGTTCCTTAATTTGCAAAGGTGGACAGTTGGTGTCTTGCTGGCGGAACTTAATCCTCATTTCCACTCTCTTAATAGCATTGAGCTCCAAGTTGTTACAAGAACATCACTCTACAAGATGGGCCACCTCTCTTTGATAGGGAGACACATCCTTATCAGTAATGAGACCCACTGGGCTGTGTCATCTGCAAACTTTGGGATTTTTCCAGATTTGTCCATAGATCTACAGTCATTTCTATAAAGTGAAAACAGGAGGGGTGAAAGAACACAGCCTTGGGGGGAGGCTAAGCTAATTGACATTGGATCTGACAGATGGGGTCCCAGTCTCACATACTGCCTACTGCCTGTCAAGAAACTCATAATCCATTGGCAGACACCTTAGGGTACACCTAACTAGATTAATTTACTCTGAAGCAACTCCAGAACAATGACATTGAAGGCTGAGCAGAAATTCACAAACAAGACCCTAATGTAGGTGTTAGGCAAGTCCACGTGCTGAAGAATATAGTAGAGGCATAAATTAACTGCATCCTACATTGAGCAATTTGCCCTGTATGTGAACTGAAGTGGATCATTGAGAGGGTGATAGACTTTAGGTAAGAAAGCATGAGATGTTTGAATATTTTCATCACCACTGAGGTCAAAGTAATTGGCCTATAGTCATTAAGTTCAGAGATTTTACTCTTCTTGGGGATTGGAATAATAGTGGATACTTTAGAGTAGTCCAGAACTTTACCCAGCTACAGGGAAGTATTAAATATGTCAATGAAGACAGGAGCTGACTGATCTGCACAATGTCTAAGAGCACCAGGTGAGATTCCTCAAGGCCTGCTGCTTTCCTAATATTCTGTTTCTGTTTGCACCTTCCTCTTGCTTCACAGAAAGTTTAGGGTGGGGTGGAGAGGAATGACTTGGGGCAAGGGAAGTTGAAGAAGGTGAATCAGACTTCAATGAAGAGGGGTGATGCCACTGAAATGGTTGTGAGAGGGAGAGAGGGGGCTGTTGATATAGAAGGCAGAGGGTCAGAGTATAAACAGGGGCTCATGTCCTTGTCAAACCGTCAATAAAACTCATTTAGCTGATTAGCCAAAATGGGGAAGCACAAGGCTTGGGATCACTTCTTCCTGTAATTGGTAAGTTTTTTTTTTCAGAGAACTCCACATTGCCTAGCTGTTACTGCTAAAGCATTTCACTAGCTGACCATTATAAGTAGTTTTTGTATCTCTCAGAACTTTATTAAACTGCTGCCTTGCAGATTTATTTTTTCATCTCTGTTCCCAGACCTGTATGCCTGATCCTTAGCAGCTCTGAGAACCCTCAGCTCCTTGGTGAATCACGGCTTGTCATTGTCATATCATACAATGGTCTTTTTATGGAGACACACATTCTCACAGAAGGAGATGTAAGATGTTACAACCAGCATATTCACCCCAGCCTTCCATGGCTGTCCAATCCATGCCCCTTTAATGCTGGTGTAAAAGTGACCAAATCTTCTGCTCTCATGTGTGGGGCAGTTGATCAGTTGGTGGTATCTGGGCAGATTGTCTTTCATTGTTATTGTGATTAAAGTCCCCCATAATAAAAATGATAAGTAATGGGGAACTTATTTTACAATTCATGAATCTTATCAGTTAGTAACTGTTGTGCAAATTGAGCATTCACATCAGGAGGAATGTAAATACCAACCAGTATAACAGAATGGAATTCCCAGGGTAGATAGAATGGCTTGCAATGAATGACAACAGCTTCTAAATCAGTAGAGGAAACAGAAAGAATTTCAGACACATCCCCTGTAACAGCTGTAGTTTATAAACATGCACAAGCCGCCACCTCGTGATTTGCCACAAAGTCCACTGTTACAGTCTGCTCTGAATAACTGATAATCTGCCATTTGAACAATGATGTCCGGTACATCCGAATTAAGTCATGTTTCCATAAAACAGAAGGCACAAATACATGCAAAATCTTTGTTAGTCCTTATCAGTAATACCAGCTCATCCATTTTGATTACAAGCAAGAAAACATTTGAAAGACCGATTGCCGGAAATGAAGCACAAAAGCCTCTGCTTCTCCAGCGCCAGCCCACTTACCCCTGTACCTCCTATTTAAGTTTGATGGATGGGTGGCATTTGTGCAGGTAGACGGGGAAAACATCTGTGGTAAATTTCCCTCATCGCAAACAAATATAGGAAATAAATCCAATGGAACTAAGTCCTGTATATTCGAGTAAAAGTAATTCTTGAAGTCGACAAAAAACACATACTAACTATACAAAATACATACAGCACAAGAGCACCTGAGAACTGTGGCAGCCCGGTCAGCGCCTAATCTGAATGGAATGATCAGCCGCTAAGTGCATTGCCTAAAGTTACTCCAGAAAAGAGCAAGATTCTTGTTGAAATAGATATGCCGGGTGAAGCTAATACTAATAATACGTTACAGGACAGCGAATAAGAAAGCAGAGTGCCCGAGATCAGTAACAGTGGCACTTTGAATTTCCCATTTTCTGGGATGAGGTAGATTTAACATGGCTGCGACTTGCCTGGCATGCTGGACTGCTTTGTCCATCAAGACTTTTCTATGCCAGATCAGTTGCAGGCTGCAGGGTGTGGTATTTTCATTTTGCTCAAATGTCACTTTTAAATATTTGGCCTAGGCTGATGACGTTGACTTTTTTGTCATATATAATGCTGACATTAAAGTATTGGTCTTTTGTCAATGAATATTTGAAAGTATTTCTTCAGCAAAAATCAGCTGGGCCAAAAGTAATGCATTTAACCTCAGCTCCTGGATGGTATGTCCACCAGCAGATCTTAAGTGGAACAGAAAGCGTTTTTGATATCTCATGGTGGTGACGAGTGCTGAGAGGGTAGACGACAGTAGCTGGGATTGACTTTTTAATAAAGGAGCCACTGAGCTTAACAAATGGAAGTGGACTGTAACTAAACTATCATTTAGGGGACGAGTGATTAACAATTAGAGTCTTTGCACTGGGTTGAAACTCAAAACACAGTTCTCAACAAAACGTTACTAGATGTCCAAAATCGCAGCAAATCTGTCATTTTTTATACGTTCTGCATTGGTGTCTTTGTTGTCAAAGAGCAAATGCTGCATGATAGACTGATAGTGGGCACGGGACATCGTATCTTTGATTGACGGTACAACAAGTAGTTCTTAGCAGGCGTCAGCCTCAGAACCAACTGTGGTCATTGCTGCTCTTGGGAAAAGAATAGAGATAAACACCATCAACTAAGAGAGGGAGAGGCAAGTTTGTTATACCACGTGAACGTCACTGAGACAATAAAACTGAATAATAAAAACTCAAGTGCTAACTTTAACAAGTAGCCAAAATTTACACCGGGTATTACAGACTCAAATCAAATGTATGTTTTTATTATATTGTAGAAATAATAATAGCAGCTCACTACTCAATTGAAGGAGGATCTGGACTTGAACCCATGACCTTTTGGTAATAAGGCAGGAGTTCTCACCTCTGCAACATCCACGAATACATAGCAACTCCCTGTCAATTGACATTTGAGCTTGAACTTATTAATAGCCACAATGTAAATTGAATGATTTTTCTTTTCCTTTGGTTATATTCTTGAATAAAAGTGCATGTGTTTATTTGATATTTGGACTAAAGTCTTCACACACACTTTATGTCATTATTACTATAACATGGAAAAAGCTTGTCTTAGGTATATTTTCAGCATTTCTTGCATTTCCTGTCATCCTACAGTTACGTAGATCTTTGTAGACATGGAACACACATGAAATGCATGTATTCCAAATCATGGTATATTATTTATCCTACACAACTCCAGGCACCTCACTGCCAGATAAACAGACTTGAGCTGAGAGAACTTTCTGCCCTTTCCATGTTGGCGGGAGGTGATGGGATAGCAGGCTGCTTGCTGCTTGTGCTGATCGACACATTTACAAGATAAAAGATGCTGACAGAGAGGTGTGAATGGATTTAAGGTGGGCCGGGATAACACATTTTTTTGGTGGCTTCAGGGGTTCTAGTGTTAATGTGGAGGCTTTGGTTTTCACAGGCAGCTCTTGGTCATGAATATATACACAATAGACCTGCTTATTAACATGGCAAACTCTTTTTAAGAGAAACTTTGTTACATCTGGTGGGTTACTTGATGAGTCTTTAATTTTTAATTGTATTTTTTCATGTCCTGTTTTGTCCAGTGATAGATTTGTTAACATGCTTATTAAACACCAAATATTAAAACTGTCCCAAATTTATGATGACAGAAGAAAGTCAATCAGGATGATTTTGGGTTTATTATCATTCCTAGCTAAAGACCACCTCAGGCTGAATGACTCTTCATTGGTTGCTACCATGTTTCCTGGCTGAAAGTTAAGGTAAGCTATAGACCCTCTAATGTCATTGTTGTAGTCCTTTATATGAAACTAGCAAAATACCCGCGCTTCGCAGCGGCGAAGTACTGCATTAAAATTTTTATTAAGAAGAAAATTTAACCTTTTTAAAGTGAGGGAAAATATGGCAATAATTATTTGTTAAGGATCTCTTTGTATACCATGTTGTCAGTTCGACCCTCCGGTTGTAACATGACCAAGCTGTGCGCTGAGCTTACTCTTGAGCATGCAACTTACAGTTGGCCATGTGAACAGTAATCTTGT
>JANRMT010028174.1:19798297-19809240 GCA_026402145.1 Polypterus bichir lapradei
AAATGAAACCTGCTTAACTTTTGTAAGTAAGCTGTAAGGAATGAGCCTGCCAAATTTCAGCCTTCTACCTATACGGGAAGTTGGAGAATTAGTGATGTTGGAAAATTCAATATGGCGGCTGACAGTGGCGTCATACCACCGAAATAAGTACGTACATTGGTTTTGGTTAGCTCAGGGAAGTCACCTACCAAATTTCGTGAAGATGGGGCCGTAAATAAGAAAGTTCAACATGGCGGACGTTGTTGACCGTTATGACCGTTATGCGTAGAATTTCGAAATGAAACCTGCTTAACTTTTGTAAGTAAGCTGTAAGGAATGGGCCTGCCAAATTTCAGCCTTCTACCTACACGGGAGGTTTGAGAATTAGTGACATTGGAAAGTTTAATATGGCGGCTGACAGTGGCGTCATACCACCGAAATAAGTATGCACATTGGTTTCGGTTAGCGCAGGGAAGCTGCCTACCAAATTTCGTGAAGATGGGGCCATGAATAAGAAAGTTCAATATGGCGGACGTTGTTGATCGTTATGACCGTTACACGTAGAATTTCGAAATGAAACCTGCTTAACTTTTGTAAGTAAGCTGTAAGGAATGGGCCTACCAAATTTCAGCTTTCTACCCACACGGGAAGTTAGAGAATTAGTGACGTTTGGAAAATTCAATATGGCGGCCGACAGTGGCATCATACCATCGAAATAAGTACGTACATCGGTTTTGGTTAGCGCAGGGAAGTCACCTACCAAATTTCGTGAAGATGGGGTCAGCCTTCTACCTACACGGGAAGTTTGAAAATTGGTGACGTTGGAAAGTTCAATATGGCGGCCGACAGTGGCGTCATACCATCGAAATAAGTACATACATCGGTTTCGGTTAGCGCAGGGAAGCTGCCTACCAAATTTCATGAAGATGGGGCCATAAATAAGAAAGTTCAACATGACGGACGTTGTCGACCGTTATTGACCGTTATGACCGTTACGTGTAGAATTTCGAAATGAAACCTGCTTACCTTTTGTAAGTAAGCTGTAAGGAATGAGCCTGCCAAATATCAGCTTTCTACCTACATGGGAAGTTGGAGAATTAGTGATGAGTCAGTCAGTCAGTCAGTCAGTCAGTCAGTGAGGGCTTTGCCTTTTATTATTATAGATTCTGTCCCTCTCCCCACTATACAACTTTCACAATAAAAATTCCCTGCCCTGCAGTATCCTTGCAGAAGCTCATGTCTTTCTACTAATTGATTATTTGATGTTGTGCAAATTTCTTGCACATTACTTTAAGTATGAGCGCTTAATCACTAAACAAAGCATCCACAAGCAAATGAGAGGACCAAACCAATCAGTGAGCTCAGGATAATGGCACATGTAGTGAGTTTTGACTTAAGAGGATGACATGGTTAAGTTGCGATTTGAGTCTCTATATATTCATCTATCAGAACTGATAAATGTGCTATTTGACCAGTGCTAATGGCAGGAGCACAAATAAGTTCTACTATTTGTCTGAGTTGCAGTATTAATGGCCAAAAATCATTTTCAGATGAATTGGAGATCTTTTTCCCCACCAAAACAAGCACCAGTTGTTTGCTGCCTAACCACTGCTAGAGTGTCCTTGACATGGCCTATCATGTGCATCATTGTAGAGGTGCCAGAATTGATTAATGCACCAATTTACTTCACAGTAAGTAAAGTGTTTCTTTTGAAGCACAACATGATGACTGTACAGTAGTGATGTGAGCAGATTTTTTAGGTTGTGTAAGTAAATGTGCAGCAGAATTCTGAACATATTGTAATCTGTTGATATATTTAGTCGGGAGGCCATAAAACAAAGCATTGCAATAGTCCAGACGGGTAGTGATGAAAGCGTGAATGAGTGTCTTAGTATCCTTCACACTGAGGAAAGAATGCAGATGAGCAATGTTATGAAGATGAAAAAAAGGATTATCTGTACTATTGAGCTAAAGTGTGGTTGGAAAGTAAGAAGCTGATCAAAGATGACACCCAAATTATGGACTGATGCTGAGGGTTCAACCAGGATCCCACCAATGTCAATTTTTAGCCCATGAAGGGTAGAGAGGATATATTTGGTACCTACTAATAAGATTTCTGTTTTATCAGGATTAAGTTGTAAAAAATGATCTGTCATCCAATGATTGATTTCCCAAATGCAGTCAGTCAGCGCAACAGGTGAAGATGTTGCAGTTGCATCAACACTTATATAAAGTTATGTGTCATCGGCATAGCAGTGGAAGCTCAGACCATACCAACGAATGAGAATGACTGACTGACTGACTGAATAATGTTGCATCCGCACCACAATGTTTTCCGAAATGTACTATACAGGTCATAAAATGAGTTATTCCAAATATCATATATACCTATGTCTCTGTTTTTTTGTCAGTGCAGCTTTGACATCATGGACCATAAGGTGCATACTAATTCAGTGTGAGCAGGAACGCTCAATAAAACTGAATAAAAAAATTCAAGTGACGGTGAGATACGAAGAAGGCAGATTCGCCAGCGTTTGTGTGTCAACTTTCATCCTTCCAGATCAGAGAATGTCCAGTTCCATTATCTCAAAACACCACTCAATCTACAGTTATTCCCAGTTTCAAATAAAAAGTAACAGCGTCAGGTCCCTGGGTGGGGGGGCAGTAGTATGTATCGTGATCGTGACTGAGATAATAAAAAAAAAAAAAAAAACGCTAACTTTTACAAGTACTATAAATGTACACCGTCTGTTACAGACTGTATTATGTAGTATTTCCCTCTGCTTACCCTTTACCTGTTTCTCAAGGGTAAGTGTTCTTGTCAAGTTCGTTATCGGGTTGGTCTACTGTTGCACTTTAAGATGAACACACACATACATAGCTATATGCATACACACAGACCCTAACCACAACAGTGCCCCATGAATGACACACATATGATGATGAACCCTTAGCACTTTAAACCACACAAGTGCTATAGGAATAACAGCCTGTCACTCAACACTTCAAGAGACTTACTTATTATCGGCACGAACAACATACAATGCTTTAGTGATATCTCATACCTAAATTTTACTTTTGGTCTACAAGAATATATATTTAAACATACAAAGACTCAGCACTCTTGACTATAGGCCATTTATCAGCCAAGAATACCTTCTTTATGTACTGGTCCAACTATCGAGTGGAGCTCCTCACTCTCAGCCTTATAAACCTCGCAGCACAGAAGTAATGGCAAAAAATCTGGCTACACCAGGTGCTCAAAGACAAATCTAACTTATTAATTCAATCACTCTAGACATTAAGACATAGCATAGAAAGTTAAAAGCAGCATGGTATTTATTAAAAGAATAATAATAATACCACTGGAACAAAGAATAGTAGAAAATAGGTACTGATAGGAAAGTCTGCACATATACAGTGGTGTGAAAAACTATTTGCCCCCTTCCTGATTTCTTATTCTTTTGCATGTTTGTCACACAAAATGTTTCTGATCATCAAACACATTTAACCATTAGTCAAATATAACACAAGTAAACACAAAATGCAGTTTTTAAATGATGGTTTTTATTATTTAGGGAGAAAAAAAAATCCAAACCTACATGGCCCTGTGTGAAAAAGCAATTGCCCCCTGAACCTAATAACTGGTTGGGCCACCCTTAGCAGCAATAACTGCAATCAAGCGTTTGCGATAACTTGCAATGAGTCTTTTACAGCGCTCTGGAGGAATTTTGGCCCACTCATCTTTGCAGAATTGTTGTAATTCAGCTTTATTTGAGGGTTTTCTAGCATGAACCGCCTTTTTAAGGTCATGCCATAGCATCTCAATTGGATTCAGGTCAGGACTTTGACTAGGCCACTCCAAAGTCTTCATTTTGTTTTTCTTCAGCCATTCAGAGGTGGATTTGCTGGTGTGTTTTGGGTCATTGTCCTGTTGCAGCACCCAAGATCGCTTCAGCTTGAGTTGACGAACAGATGGCCGGACATTCTCCTTCAGGATTTTTTGGTAGACAGTAGAATTCATGGTTCCATCTATCACAGCAAGCCTTCCAGGTCCTGAAGCAGCAAAACAACCCCAGACCATCACACTACCACCACCATATTTTACTGTTGGTATGATGTTCTTTTTCTGAAATGCTGTGTTCCTTTTACGCCAGATGTAACGGGACATTTGCCTTCCAAAAAGTTCAACTTTTGTCTCATCAGTCCACAAGGTATTTTCCCAAAAGTCTTGGCAATCATTGAGATGTTTCTTAGCAAAATTGAGACGAGCTCTAATGTTCTTTTTGCTTTTAACAGTGGTTTGCGTCTTGGAAATCAGCCATGCAGGCCGTTTTTGCCCAGTCTCTTTCTTATGGTGGAGTCGTGAACACTGACCTTAATTGAGGCAAGTGAGGCCTGCAGTTCTTTAGACGTTGTCCTGGGGTCTTTTGTGACCTCTCGGATGAGTCGTCTCTGCGCTCTTGGGGTAATTTTGGTCGGCCGGCCACTCCTGGGAAGGTTCACCACTGTTCCATGTTTTTGCCATTTGTGGATAATGGCTCTCACTGTGGTTCGCTGGAGTCCCAAAGCTTTAGAAATGGCTTTATAACCTTTACCAGACTGATAGATCTCAATTACTTCTGTTCTCATTTGTTCCTGAATTTCTTTGGATCTTGGCATGATATCTAGCTTTTGTGGTGCTTTTGGTCTACTTCTCTGTGTCAGGCAGCTCCTATTTAAGTGATTTCATGATTGAAACATGTGTGACAGTAATCAGGCCTGGGGGTGGCTACGGAAATTGAACTCAGGTGTGATACACCACAGTTAGGTTATTTTTTAACAAGGGGGCAATTACTTTTTCACACAAGGCCATGTAGGTTTGGATTTTTTTTCTCCCTAAATAATAAAAACCATCATTTAAAAACTGCATTTTGTGTTTACTTGTGTTATATTTGACTAATGGTTACATGTGTTTGATGATCAGAAACATTTTGTGTGACAAACATCCATCCATTATCCAACCCACTGAATCCAAACAGGGTCACGAGGCCTGCTGGAGCCAATCCCAGCCGCAGGACACACACAAACACACCCAGCACACACTACAGCCAATTTAGAATTGCCAATCCACCTAACCTGCATGTCTTTGGACTGTGGGAGGAAACCGGAGCGCCCGGAGGAAACCCACACAGACACGGGGAGAACATGCAAACTCCACGCAGGGAGAACCCGGGTCTCCTAACCGCGAGGCAGCAGCGCTACCACTGCGCCACCGTGCCGCCCCGTGACAAACATGCAAAAGAATAAGAAATCAGGAAGGGGGCAAATAGTTTTTCACACCACTGTATAGTCTTTAGAAAAAGCTTACAAAAAAGTTACAGATGACAAGGATGAATGTCCCAGGGCGGCGTTTGATTCAGCAATCGATGTTCATGACACTTTTCTGATGACCAGTGCCATCTTCGTCCGTTCCTCTTCTCCTCTCCTTTCTTACGTCCTTACTTTCTTCTTCTCTGATGTTGCTTTCAAAATGAGGCATATTTATTATGAAATGTCATGCTGTGGTTTCACAACAAATGCGCCTGATTGGTTGGCTGTCAATATAATTGATGAATTTTGCTCAAACTCTTTTCCCAGATAATAAAGTTTTTTGATGTTGCCTTATGTCCATCTTTCCTAGGCTGTAAACCAAATTGTTGTCCCAGATGTCCATATCAATAGCCTGAGGTGTCAGCTTAGTCTTTCTTTCCCTGGTTATAATGTAATTGAGCCACCAGCATGTCTTCCTTTCTATGTTAGAACAGCTGTTTTAAAAGTGAGGTGTAAGGGAAGAAAACCTGCTTTGATTTGTATTCATCTATTGTCTTGTCTTGAACAAAATATAATGGAAAATTAAACCAAAATGTACAGATTTTATACACCATAACACAGACACAAACCAAATGTATGTTTTTATTGTATAATATTAACAATAAGAGCAGCTCACTACTCAAAACGGTAAATTTGCAGGGAGCTGGTTTCAAAGTCACGACCTCCGGATTATAAGTCAGCGGATCTAACTGCTACACCACGGAAGCTGTCGTATTGTTCTTGCACCTTTTGTGAAAGTGTTTATTTGATATTTGGCCATCAGCCTTCACACATTATACAGTTCATGTCTACATTTTGTTATTTATTACTAGAACATGAAAAACGTTTCTGTTTTAACAATTTGTTTACATAGATTGTTGTAGACACTAAACACACATCAAATTATTTCCCCTTACAATTCTGGGTAGCTCACTCCTAGATAATCAATCAAGGCAGGAACAGGGAGAACTTCTTGCCCGTTCTGAGTTGGTGGGGGTATGGTATAGCAGGCTGCTTGCTGCTTGGGCTTATCGACACATTTACAAGACAGAAGATGCTGACAGAGAGGTGAGAAGGGATTTAAGGTGGGCCGGATTTACAAGTTTTTTCGTTGGCTCTGGTAATTCTAGTGTTAAAAATAGATCTAGGGTTACAAGTACCAAAGTGAATAAGGGTAGAACAGTTCTTTGAATGTGCCACTGATAAGGCACATCTGTATTCCTTCAGGTGTTCGGTGTAAGCCAGGGCGTGAACAGCCAGACCAGTCTTCTTCCAGAGCCTTTCCAAGCGGCGACCAGTTTGTTTCATGGTACGCAATTCTGCTGTAAACCAGGGAGAGAATCGGGTAGTAGGAACAACCAAGGATTTAATAGGTGCATAATGATCCAAAATTTGTGACAATGTGGAATTATATAGAGATAAATTCTGCATAGGACAAGACAACCCAGAAACAGTATGGAGACAGGAAGCACCAACAGACATAGAAAAGGATAACTGATCAATGTTCTTGATATTACAATAGGTTATTTTAGATTTTAGAAATATTTTAGGGAGGGAATAAGTGAACCTAAATTCAATAAGCTTGTGATCTGAGATACTGATAACAGAACCAGATGTACAAAGATTCTGCAGACCAGTGGAACATACAAGATCCAGAATATGGCCCTTAGCATGGGCTGAAAAACCAACATGCTGCACAAAACTGAAACAATCCAGTACTGAACGTAACTCACAAGCAGATGGACAGTCAGAATCCACATGAATATTAAAGTCACCAAGCAAAATAACAGCAGTAGACATACCACAGACAAGAGTGAGTATTTCATAAAGTTCAGAGAAAAAATCCGGCTGAAGCTTAGGAGGCCTGTAAATTAATATACAGTAATGTGAAGTGAAGCCTTTCCAGTGATTTTAACTACTAGGTATTCAAAAGACTTAATGTTGTGAAAATCAACAGTGGTCGCTTTAAGACAATCATGCTGAACCACCACCAATCCACCACCTCGGCCCGTCAGACAGGGTTTAGACAGGTAACTGTAGCCAGTGGGGGTAAGCAGATTTAGTTGTAAGTGATCACCTGGATTTTGCCACGTTTCTACAAGGAACAGCATGTCCAGTTTTTTACAAGTTGATAAGTCATTAAGGAAAGTAGTTTTATTAGTTAATGATCTGTAGTTCAGGAGCGCACAGTGGAGAGTTACGTCAGATTGTTATCCTTGGTTACTCCAGTCCGGCATTTGCGGCAGGTGTCTCAGCCAATTCGTCTGCCTACTGCATTGTCCTGCAGATAGTCTTTTTGAGAAAACAGGTCTAACAGACCAAATCGTGGAAAGGGTGTCAGCGGATGCAGAGGTAATATTAAAAATGACGCAGAGAGGAGCGGTGTATATACTGCGGACGAGCAATGCCAAGCTCCATGATGCATAAGCCGTAAGTCACTGCATCCAGTCTGGAGTGCATATGGTAAGCACATAATTGTGTTGTAGAGTAGGTAATCATCTTCAGAAAAAGAAATATCAGCCACCACCATGTTAGCCAGAACCCATAAACTAACTCCAACTGAGCAGAAAACAAAGTCAGCTAAGAAAGTCTTAATCCTAGTCAACTAATAAAGTAAAGACTTACTCACCAACCATGCTGACTCAGGGAGAGTACAGGGGAGGGGGCTCACAGAATATAGGCAGCAAACGGAATAAAACTTTACGAAAGGTTCCAGTATGAATCCAGTGAGAATCCATTCATAAAACATAAAAAGCACAAGCAAGGCAGAGGATGTAGTAACAGCAACAAAGCAAAACAGAGCAAAAAAGACACAGGTGAGAAGCAGCAGCCAGACAGCACACAGCGTACTCTCATCCGGAACCAGAAGCAAGTTCCAGTCATATGGTGTTGGAAGAGTTTAGGCATCAGGAGGAGGTAGGTAGATGTGCCGTGGCAGCGTCCCAGGGAAAGCAGTGTTAATGGCTCAGCTGGGAAAGCCTAGAGAAAATGAGAAATCCATGGGAGAGGGAGTCTAGTAGGGTGCACTTTCTCATTGGAGCAATTTATGAAGTACTTCCATCCCAAAAAAACATGATGGTGTGGACCGGGGCAGACCCAAAGTGTGCACTATGGGCAGCTGCCCCTTCATTACAACATATTTTGTCAGGCTGTAAAGTCAGCTTGAGCCAGGGCAGATACATGTGGAGGCATAACAAAGTATGGGATTTTGTTGCCACTGCGATGGAGGAGAAAGGAGAGGAGCAAATTCCTTGAAGAAGGGAAGTGTTGGTAGGAGGAACTAAACAAAATGGGGGCCAATTAGAGGCAAAAATGACTGGAATCTGATTGCAGTCCTCAACAAAACACTAATAATAGCTGTGAGTAACTTGCAGCCAGATATATTAATGTGGTCAGAAAGTAAGTAAATATTTATTTTATTGAGCGCATGGTTCAGTGGGAAGAGTCTCTAGAAGAAGCACATGAAAGAAAGAATTTTGAAGTACACAGATTTGGCAGCTGAAGCCAAATTGAAAGGGTGGGTTGCGCACATCCGAGCAGATGAGATAAGTTACCGCGGCATCATAGCAAAATCAATGACATTGCTAATGAGAGAATTCAGCTTAAGAAAGAGATGAAGAAACTGAATAATGTAGTTGATAAAGTGAGCCACTGGATATGGCTAAGGTGGCATAATACAGAGTGGAGAAAAGACTATTTTGTTTTTAATTATAGATATGTTTCTACTGTATTTTTAAGTTTTAACAGTATGTTAAGAGACTGATAATTAGTTATGGTTTTTAAAGTGCAAGGTGAATGCATGTTGCACGAAAGACAGTTTTAGAAATAATAATCTAATTTCAACTCAAAGGTTGCAGAGACAAGCACATAGTACAAGCTGCTCTGTGTATGCATGCACGAGACAGACAGAGACAGATCTGATGTCATGCAAGTGGTTACTGGAGTATAAAGTGAACACTGAGAGGATCTGTGAGACAAGCACGTTTTCACTGTGAAACATGCAAACACACACATGCATTCAAACGCCTAACCATACAATTCCATACAACTCATTGTCAGACAAAAACTTCAACACAGACTTGAGTGGTGAGAATTTTGCTGTGTGGTGACTTCAGCTAGCTGAGTGGAGAATGGGTGAGTGCAGGCTGTGTGCTGCTATTGACACATTTGTAAAACAAAGGCACTTATTACTGGACAATAGTTACGGTGATAAGGAGCTAGGAGAAGAATTAAGGTGGTCCAGGACAACAAAAAAATTCACAGGCTTTCTAGTGTTAAACACAGAATTAAATTTGATACCAACGGCTCCAGCAGCATCTAAATCTTGAACATAGGATCTGTTCGTAGGATGTCACTGTGCTTGTTGAAGCATTTGTCGGGGTGCTGACTGGAGTGTTTGTCGATCACAATATCCTACTACAACAACATCAACAACTTTTATTTAAAGCACACTTTCGTACAAATAATGTAGTTCGAAGTGCTTTACAAAATAAAATAAAAGGAAGTTAATTTAAACATAAACAAAATTAGGCAATAATGTTATACAGTATGTAGCAAAGGAAAAGGTAAGGTCGAGTGGCCAAGAGAACAGAAAAAACAACAACAAAAATAAAAAAAAACCCAGTTAAGCTGGAGGAAAAAAACTAGACCTGTGGGGTTCCAAGGCCAAAAAGACCACCCAGCCCCCACTGGGCATTCCTCCTAACAAAGATGTTTTAAATCAGTCCTCAAGGTTTTCAGGCTTCACATGGAAGAATTTGATAATGATTGTCTTGTGGACATCTGGGAAACCTGACATTCAATCCATAAACACAGGAGGCAGCGTGGTAAACTTGTTCAGGTGGTGGTGGCGCTCTGTGCCACCACAGAAGAACTGGAGAAGATAGCAGAGAAAGTAGGGGTTAGTATGGAATTGGAGAACCCAGAGGAAAATGATAATTCAGAGCCCATATAGTTTAACAGGGATACAACTAAAATGTAGCTATGAGAAAGCCATTTTAAAATAGTGGGATTTTAGCAGTTTTTTAAATTGTTCTACAGTATTAGCCTGTCAAATGTCTGTTGGTAAGCTATTCCAGATTTGATCTGCATAACAGCAGAAGGCCGCCTCACCACTTCTTTTAAGTTTAGCTCTTAGAATTCTAAGCAGACCCTCATTTGAAGATTTAAGGTTACGATTTGGAGTGTAAGGTGACAGGCATCTTGAAAGATAAGACGGAGCATATTATTGAAGGCTTTGTAAATCATAAGCAGTATTTTAAAGTCAATTCTAAATGGCACCAGTAACTAGTGTAGTGATATCAGAACTGGTGTGATGTGTTGAGATTTTCTTTTTGTCGTTAAGATTCTGGCTGCTTCATTATCCATTAACTCTAATTGATTGGTGTTTTTCTAAGATAGTCCTGTAAGGAGTCCATTACAGTAATTTAGTCAACTGAAAACAAACGCATGAACTGTTTTTCAACATCTTGCATTGGTATAAGAGGTCTAACTTTTGCTATATTCTTTAAGTGACAAAATGCAGTCATAGTAATCTATAATAATAAAAGGCAAAGCCCTCACTGACTGACTGACTGACTGACTCATCACTAATTCTCCAACTTCCCATGTAGGTAGAAAGCTGAAATTTGGCA
>JANRMT010028174.1:19818867-19830491 GCA_026402145.1 Polypterus bichir lapradei
TTTGAACTTCAGTCTTCACACATTATACACTTCATGTCAAAATTTTGTCGTTAGTACCATATTTCCCCAGAAACAAGACCGGATCTTATATTAATTTTTACTCCAAAATGCACTAGGGCTTATTTTCATGGGATGTCTTATATTTATTCATGTACAACAATCTACATTTATTCAAATACAGTCATGTCATCTTCTCCTAGAATATCATAATAACTTTCCACATTCAAACCCTGAATTCCAGCCTGAATTTCTTGCAACTTCAGCCACTTTTAGGATCCACCAGGATTGATGTGCGCACTTTGATGTTTGATGAATGGTTCAATGGGGTGAAGCACAATGCCAACATACAAGTGCATTCATGGTTCTTTTATATTCAACCGTCACATATTCCTCAATGTAATGATAGAATATATTTTAAAAATCTTACTTCTTTTTTGCACCTTCACAACAGCAGCGTATTTGAGCCATTGAGAAAAAAATGAAGGACACGGTGAAAAGGTCTATATTACGATTAAAGTGCAAACTTCAGCTTTAATCTCGAAATGTCCACTTTGACCTCTTAGTTTACTTTATCATTAAAGTACACCATCGTAAAGGTCATCTTAAAACCGACACAGTTGTTATTTGCTACATGCTTCTGGGGCTCATTGCTGAACTGACAGCAGCGGCAAACAGCAATCGCCACACAGAACACATTAAATGTATGATATTCCAACTCTCTGCACATTTAGAATACTTAGATTTATACTTGATATCATTTTCATGGTGAAATGTATTAAATTATGTATGTTACATTTTACAGATAAATTGTTAACTTTGTTTAAATAATGAATACTGTTAATAATTACACATGTGGGGCGGAACGGTGGCAGAGCTGTGGCACTGCTGCCTCACAGGGACTCATGTCCTTGGTATTCCTTGCCTAGAGCTTTCATGTTTTCCTGGTGGGTTTCCACAATGGGCTCCAGTTTCCTTCCAAAGATGTGAATTTTTGGGGATTTGGTGACACTAAAATGATGCTAGTGTATACATGTGTTTGTGTTCAGCTTGCAATGAGCTGATGCCCCATCCAGGGATTTTGTTTCTGTCTCGCGCCCGATGCTTGCTGAAATGGGCACATCCCTGGATTGATGGATGTAATCATTAAACATCCTTTTCAGAGATATTGTGGCAAGGTATCCTCTGAATTTAATGGATATTTCGGGCAATGCATAACACAGTGAAGCCAAAAATCTTCTGATGATATCTCGCACTGCCAAGTGTTGGAATCTTCCAGATTTGTGTAAAGTACACATGCAAGTATGAACAATACAACGCTTACTTAGCAGTAGCCTTAGACGCCTTACTTTTCAGCTGACCATCTTGACTAGGGCTTATTTTTGGAGTAGGCCTTATTTTCGGGGAAATACGGCACTATAACATGAAAAACGTTTGTTTTAGTTATGTGTTTAACATTTCTTGCCTCGCATTTCTGTCATTCTACATTTCCCCAAATCGTTGTAGACATGGAATACACATGAAAAGCATGTGTTACAAATAACAATATTTATTTACCCTCTACAACTCCAGGCACCTCACACCCAAGTAAACAGACTTGAGTTGGGAGAACTTTTTGTCTGACATGAGCTCCGTTGGTGGGGGGATGGGATAGCATTGTGCTTGCTGCTTGTACTGATTGACACATTTACAAAACAAAAGATGCTGATAAGGGGAGCTGCAAAGAAATTTAAGGTGGGATGGGTGGCTTTGTTTTTTCGTAGGCTTCAGGGCTTCTACTGTTAATAGCACTTAGCTGCAACTGACACACTGGATTGTCAAACTCCATTAGCATAGAAGACATTTACGATTAGAAGTGGACAAGGTGAGAGTAGTGCAAATTGTTGAGGAAATCACATAACCTTAAAGTCACAGCTGGGGGGACTTTTTTGTGAACTCGTCACTCACAAGAGTAGAATGGCTTAACAAACTGAGTCATCCAATTGTTGTTCTTTCAGGGACCACTAGTCTATTGTGTTTGTGACAAAATATGTATGTGGTCGATTTAGGACATTGTACGCCAAGGTTGACATCAGTTCTTGTTCTTCTCTTGAACCAACAGTTAAACAAATTGAAGCCATAAAATATTTACTTCATGGAATTTTCCAAAAGGGTGGACTGTAATGCTTTTAAAAATATGTGCTTTTACAGTATGCCAAATACGACTTGTAATATATGTGTTTTATTTCACTGTGTTTTAATTTTAGAAGTATTTAGATGATGACTCTTAACTTGTGGGCTCAGAGCTCATGTGGGAAAGCCAACATTTCAGTAATCCAAGTGCTGTGTAACTGAAACAGTAGGCAGATACAAGTGAGCTCATTAGCTAATTAATATTCATAGGACGAGATCAAATCCCGAAGCATATGCAAAATAGGCATAGGCAGGAATTCTGAGAAAGGAGCAGAACATTGTTAAATAATGCTACAGTTTATTAAAATGTGTATGTTAAATCATAGATTGCATGACCAGTGTGTGTTCTTGCAAAAATATGTGAAATGGAAGCTTGCGACTTTAAGATGAACATGTATTTAAAGTAACTTAATTAGCAATCAACCAGACCATGGGAGTTTATCGGTTGACCCAAATGTGTGAAAGATGTAATTTCTTGTAGAAATATTCTTATTAAGGGGCTGATGAGGAAAAATATCAGTATGAAATATCACAAGATTTCAACAGCATATTGCTGGATAAAAACTCTGTGACAATGCATGGAAACTTTTCATTTTAATATTCATAAAGATAAAGTAGTAGCACAAAATCAATAATTCACTTTTATTTTGTTCAAAACCTATGTTAACATTTTTTTAAATATCTTTATTGCATTATTTATATATTTGCTTTTATATATTATATTTATATATATCTGCAGTCACTATTAACTTTTTAACACAGCTGCATTGTTGGCCATTTTCATTGTTTTTGTCTTCTAGTTTAATTCATTTATCATTTGTAAATTTTATGATTCCTGGGTTTTCTACTCATTTGACTGTTATGGTTTATTTATATTATTTCTAATATTATTTTTATTATTTTTGTTGATAAAACTTTTTTCACATCTGTTACTTTTGTTGTTTTTATACATATCTTTTATATATTTAATATGAAATGTATGAAGAGTATAGCTGGCTCCCTGCCTGGGGTTTGTTTCCTGCCTTGCACCCTGTGTTTGCTGGGATTGGCTCCAGCAGACCCCTGTGACCCTGTAGTTAGGATATAGTGGGTTGGATAATGGATGGATGGATAGAATTAAGAGTGTATTTCCTTTTTATATTTTTAAGTACTAAAAATGACCAATAACACTGTAGCAACATGACCAAATAAAACCTTTACATCTGATGAGGAGTCTGTACACAGAAGAATATGCGGTTGACACCTGATGTTAATCCGACGCGGACGTCACAATTTCACGTGCTGTGAGTCTTGAGCTGAACTCTTTGATGCCGCTTGAAGATTTTTATTTTTAGTTTTTATTTGATCATCTCAAGAGGTCCGTTTGGTTTTTTGCTGGTTTTACAGACACCATGACTCAGATAAGAACATAAACTCACCACAGATAATTCTAATAAAGCACTCATTGTAAAACATTCAATCAGACATACTACACATAAAATTAAACCGCCACTGAGATGTGACTCAGGATTGATCTATAGGATGTCAGCTTACCCTGGGACTCAAGACTGCAAATGTGCAGTTGGACTTTTGAAGATTAATAGCCGATGGAGTAAAGGAAGATTTGAACTGCTGCTGTTCATTCACGAAAGCAACGCCTGAGAATGGATTCAAGAAACTGTACAAGTGCACATTCATGCAACAGGTAACACTGGCAGGGAACACCAGCGTCACAATGCCACATTACACAAAGTCATCTTCTTTGCTTTTTATTTTTATTTGTATAAAGCTGGTAGGTACCATTAGGTCTTGTAAACATGAAGCCTTAAGACAAATGCCAATTTTATTAGTAATAACTCAGATCTAAAGCCAATGTAAACAAATACAAAGAATTTCTCCATAGAGGGAAAGCACAACACCAGCTAAAAACTGAAATTGATTTTGTGAACAGAAAAATAAAAAGACTAACTAAAGGGTTATATATAATAAATCTGTACATAATATTTATATATTGTTCTTTTGTTTTTTATCATCCTTTCTTATATGTAAACTGTAATATAATATGAAATGGCAACTTAACTCCTTTTTGTAATGAAAAACAGAAAACAGAGATCAATGTGCTCCCAATGAAGCTGCCTCAGTGATGAAGACCAACATTTCCAGAGATCGAAGAGCAGAAACTGCCTAATGCAGCCCAATAACAGCGAGTCTCTGCACACTGACAAAGCATGTCAATGATAGTCTCGTATTGGTCACTTAATACAGAGCTGAAATGGAAGAAGTGCTGCCTTTTGTGTGCCAGCCATGCCATCGTAAAGCGGAAGGTTTTTTTTTTCTTTCATGAAGCGTATGACAGGTGTTTAGTCCACTCAGTTATGATGTAAATTGTTCACAAAATACATCAAGCAGCACCGTCAAGTGTGCGATGAAGTGTGCATACAGTATGCATGCACACATGGATTGGGGAGTGACAGGGTCCCAAACTGTCACTTGTCATTTTGGCAAAAGTGGTTCTGCTTTGGAGTGGAGGAAAACATTGAATCAAAGTCCAAAGGGGTCTGAACGCACTAAACTGACATGCAGCTCATCAACTGTGGAAGATGAAGTGGGCAAAAAGCAAGTGGGCAGGATGGTAGTACAGCGGGTAGCACACATACTAGGACCTGGGTTAAAAGGTCCATGCAATGAATAAATGAATGACAAGGACATGAAACACTCAAAACACAGGGGGGTTTCTATGTTGAGACCAAATTGCACTTTTGTGTTCTGCTGAGGTGACAGACCACCTGAACATTCTTAATGGCAGAAAAGAAGATGAGACCCCCTGTCAGCTCTGCCTTAAATTTCCTGCCTTCCTCCAGACTCTGGATTTTCACATGCTTCAGGTCTGAGTGGCCTGCTCTGGGGTCTTGTACCCTATTTCTGCCCCACCATGTTATTCCTCCAAACTGGAATACCCAAAATGCTAAAGAATATCTTTGATTTCTGATCACATTTTAATGCATCTGTCCCACAAATTTCAAATGCAAACACAGCACCCCAGACGATGACCTAGAACTACATTGGGTGCGGTTAGGGAACTAAAGAAAGAGAAAGAAGGGAAGGACAAAGAACTGAGGAACAGCTGAAAGCTGAAAACACACGGCCATCTGACCAGAGTTGTGAATGCTGGCCACTCTGAGCTTTACGGTTATCAGCTGCCTTTCATGAAATGTCCCTACTGCTGGCCACACCTCAGTGACAACTGAAGGACAATCAAAAGGCAGTCACTCATTAAGGTGTGTTCAGCCTTGAGGATTAAGGAAATGTCCTGGCAATGGCAGCCAGAGAGCTGAGCTTCAGTTGACTCAGTTTAGAGTAGCATTATTTTAAACATTTAGAAAACCTGCTCTTGTATTTCAATAAAGAAAATGCGTCCTGTACAAGTTTGAAAATATGGCCAAACAAATACGACCTGTAGGGGTATGTTTAATATAGCGCCTCACATAGTCAGCACAATCATAAACATCACCCTTCACAAAGTGCTGCTGCCGTTAACTTATATTTGTACAAGAGGTTTGTTTTGTTTTCTAAACAATTCAAATTGTAGGGAAATGAATCACTGCCATAAAATATGCAATGTACTAATCCAACTTTAAATGAAAGGAAAAGGAAAATGTACAACACTTTAAACATCATTGGAGTAAACAGAATTGCTGTAAACTTAAAATCATTTATGATGTTTAAAAGAACATTTTATAAATGCACATTACAAATAACATTTTAAAAGCAAAGTGGCATAAAGTGTAAAGAACATGCAGCTTGGAGAATCATCAAGTTTACAGGGGAGGAACACGTCATGATTGGTTATCTAAAATGTGTTCCTACCCATATAAAAATGATTGACAAATGCCACACCCTATCCGAAGTGCCCAGCCAGCCTTTTTCTCATTTTTGTATCTGAGGACTGAGGGAGGCGGGAGGACCTTGGAGCATTTTAATTCACCTCCGTCATTCATATTTCAAACATGTTCAAGACATCCACGATGATGGGTTGTTTTTTCAAATACCAATGATATCCACATATAATTTAGCAAATTAAAGTCACACCCACTATTAATATACATCTTTAGTATATGATTGCATTTATTAGCGCTCCATAGCATGACAGAAACTAAACTGTGAAAACAGAAACTGCTTTGACAAAAGAGAAAAAAAAACATGAAAATAAGGAGACACCCCGCACTGCCCTAAAGGAGATACAGTTAAGTCCATAAGTATTTTTGTAATTTTTGTAATTTTCTCTCTGTAAACTATCACAATGGATCTGAAATTAAGCAATCAAGATTGAGCCTCTGAAAATGGAGGGAATCTGTAAAAAGTGGCTGTAATTTCTGAAAGCTTAATACAATACCTTTGTTAAACCCCATAAATTAAAGCTGACAGACTATACTTCCATCACATCATGATTACTTACAGTAACTTCAAATCCATTGTGGTGGTGTACAGAGAGAAAATTACAAAAATTGCATCAATATCCAAATACTTAGGACTTAACCATAGAGAGAGATAGATAGATAGATAGATAGATAGATAGATAGATAGATAGATAGATAGATAGATAGATAGATAGATAGATAGATAGATAGATAGATAGATAGATAGATAGATAGATTGCACAGGAACCAAGGAGAAACATGTTACTCTTTAGCCAATTTACCATAGCAGAAGAAATCTTTCCAGCACCTCTATGTCCTCCTTTGGCTGCACAAACACAGAGAGGTCATCTGCATGGGCTAAACATTTAAAAATGGAAACACAATGCCCTGAAGTTTTAATTTCAGATGACAAAGAAAAAGCTCAATGAATAAAACATCCAGCATGACTGAAAGCACAGCCCAGTCGAATGCCCCTCTTAACTGAATACAGTGAGTTTGAGGACCAAATATATTGGAATACAATAATTTTTATCAAATTTATAAAACCCATCACTAAAACCAAAACTTTTAAGAGTGACAAAAAGATACCTGTGATCAAATCGATCAAATACGTTCTTCTGATCAATGGACACAATTCTTAAATCCTTACCAAATAGCTTTGAGGCTTTGAAGCCATCAAAAACTGACAAGTTGGGTACACAATGACCTTGACATGGATGTACAGTCAAGTCTATTATGGTCCTGAGATGATCAAACAAAGCTCTGGGAAAGATTTTGTAGTCGGTGCAAAGGAGACTGAAAGGGCACCAGTTCTTGATTTGGCACAGGTCTCCCGTCGTTTTGAATTAAATTGACCACTGCCCTGCTGCAGCTCAGAGGCAGCTCACCAGCTCTCAGGCTCCCATGTAACACGCTGTGAATGTCTGGTCCTAATATTTTCCAGAATTCTTTATTAAACTCCACAGGAAGACCACAATTCCCTGGTGTTTTACCAACATTTGGATCCTCCAGAGAATCTGAAAGATCCAGCAGGCTTAGCTCATCATCCAATTTTTAACACTAGAATTACCAGAGCCTACGAAAAAACTCGTAGATCCGTCCCACCTTAAATCGCTTCTTAAAACCATTCTCACCTCTCCGCCAGCGTCTTTTGTTAATCTAAATGTGCTGATAAAGAAAAGTTGCAAGTAGCTGGCTATTCCATCCCCCCACCGACTTAGAAAGTGCACAAACTTCTCCCAGCTCATGCCTTGATTATCTGGGAGTGAAGTGGAGTTTTAGAGTAGAAATAATAGATCATTATTTGGAATACACGTATTTCACGTGTGTTCCATTTCTACAGTAATCCGTGTAAACACATTTTTAAAACAGAAACATTTTTCATATTGTAGTAGTAAATGACAAAATGTAGGCATAAACTATATAATGTATGAAGCCTGAAGTCCAAATATCAAATTAACAGCTTCACAAAAGGTACAAATATAACAGAACAAATTCCTCTGGGACTGTAGATAAACTATGGAGATAATCCTTCATTGCTGAGTCATCAATTTGATCATCCTTAAATTCATTCAAACAAAAAAAAAAACTGTAAAATGTCTAATGTCCTCCAAGTCATTCAATTCTTGTCCATTATCATCCTTCAGTGTGTATGTTCATTTACTCTGGCTTGTCCATCCATCCATTATCCAGCCTGCTATATCCTCACTACAGGGTCATGGGGGTCTGCCGGAGCCAGTCCCAGCCAACACAGGGCGCAAGGCAGAAAACAAACCCACAGGGCGCACACACCCACTAGGGACAATTTAGTATCGCCATGGCACCTAACCTGCATGTCTTTGGAAGGAAATCGGAGCACCCGGAGGAGACACAGGGAGAACATGCAAACTCCATGCAGGGAGGACCCGGGAAGAGAACCCAGGTCTCCTAACTGTGAGGCAGCAGCGCTACCACTGTGCCACCCACTCTGGTTTGTCTCTTTTCTAAAACAAAGAAAAAACTTTGTCAATGCTTTCAAATGGTTCAAAGTCTGAAATGATCTTGAGCTGATCAACCCTTGATCTCTTGAATAGAGAAGCTCTTCCAGCAGGCATTTTTAAGTAGGCAATGCAGTAAAAATCTCTTCATCATATCCAGGCTGTATTGTTGTCTGCAGTTTGAGGATGTCCTACTCCAGAGATTCCAAATGCTGATGGCACTTTATGACATCTTGTTCTGTCTCAAACACCTTGCTTTGAACTTTAAAGACGTCCCACCACAGCCTGAGTGAAGCAAGCTTTGATTTGATGAGGGTCCATTGATGCCAGAAGATTTGAAAACATTGAATGACGAAAGCGTCTTCTAGAGAGAGACACTAGAGTGCCAGAAGGACATAAAAGGAAGCTTTTTAGGAATGAAAATTGTTGTCCCCATCAAAGAGTGATCAGACAGGCCAACTGGAGAGATGCATGCAGTAGTGACCATGTTTAAATGGTGACTGAAAAAGGGGTCTAACTGAGCCATCAACACAGAACCATCTTGACCTTGTGGCAGACGACCAGGGATCTTGCTACACCGGGATGCCTGGAAAAAGGCTGGACCATGAGAGGGGCACTGTTTTTCCCTGAGCATAAGAGGGCAGGCTCCCTGGATTCCATCAGGGCCACAGAGAAGGAGCTGGGGAGCTCAACCCTGTCGAGACTCTTAGCCACCACCAGGGGGCGCCTGGACGGTCCTGAAGCCCTGGAGGACAGCACTTCTGCCACATCAGGAAGTGCTGCCAAACCAGGAAGCAGGTACACCCAGAGTGCTTCCAGGTGCCCCTGCAGCACTTCCACCGCACCAGGAGATGCTGAAGGGAGATCATCGGGAGCACCTGGAGCACATCCGGGTGCATTATAAAAGGGACTGCCTCACTCCATTTGGGGAGTTGGAGTCAGGTGGAAGATGACGGAGCTTGCGAGAGATGAGTGGAGGCAGCTGAAGGAAAGGACAGTAATGTATGTGAGCTAGCAGAACTGGATTGTGCACTGTAAATATTGTAAATAAACCATGTGTGTTGTGGACATATGGTGCCGTGTCTGTGGCCGGGCTATCTTTTACACCTTTAATCCAAATGTATTGCTTAGCTGAAGGGAACATGCACCCAGGTGTGGTTCAGTGCCAAGACGATCTAATAAGTTTTATGTACAGTTAAAATAGCCTCCAACCAACAGAACTTTCCATTAACAAAAGATCTCACCACCCTCCAGCGAGACTGAAAACCACAAATGTTGTCCTTCCCAATTGTTAATGAACACCAATAGCTCCTGATCTCCATCACTGACTTGTGTGCCTAACAGGCACCCAGCCACACTTCACTAATGTTTGTAATCTTTAAATCAACTCATTTTGAGAAGATGTCACCACCTGGCACTGAGATGATGGCCATGGCAGAGAAATGTCTGACCCCCAACTCTCTCAACCAGTCAGTCTGATTCTGAAGATCAGAAGGAATTTCTTGGTGGAAAGTCACATGCAGGGATTTCTAGTGCAGAAGATCAAAACCAGCATACCTCTTTGCAGCCTCCTATAGACATTTACATTGAAGCTGACAATATGCAAAGACTCCATGAGGAAAGCATAAACTGAAAAAACCAACCAAATAAACCACCAAACTCACAACAGAGAAGTAAAGGAAGAAGCCGTCATTTCTGATAGATAGCCTTGAGCACCTTCGTCATGACGTTTGTCAGCGTAGTGGTCTCCTTCTGCTCCATTCCTAGATGAACTGCCTTTCTGACGGCTCTTTGAGCCAAGACCAGAAACAGATGGAGATCAGGAAAGTGCTCCTCTACATTTACTCCTCTTTTACCATCAGTAACCTCTGAAGCTGGCAGTGCAGTAACACATCCTCAGTCATCTTGTTTCTACATAATCAGGTAAGTTCATTAGTCAATTTGTTTTGCAAACTAACGAACAGCCCGCACGGCTGCTTTGGCCTGCTAGTACAGTGGAGAAACCTGTAGTCCAGTTAATCTTTAAATGCCATTTTGATTTTGAACTTAGCACAATGTGCTCTGCAGATACAGTATGGGGTCGGTGTGTCATTTGACAGTCTAAAGTAAAATGTCAGCTAGACATGTAGGAATCATAAGGTAACGTTGATGCTACTGAGCTCCACAATGTTACTTCCAAGAACTTGTAGTTTAGCACAAACTTCATAAGCTCCCAAGTAATTTAACTCAGTAAACTTTAAAGTTTGTCAGATGACTTAATGTGATTATATAACTGAGCCAAAATGCTGCAATGTCAGTCCTGTGATCAATTGTGTCATTCTGTCACCACATATAAACCATGGCGGTGGTGCATGTGCATTAAGACACCCTGCGTCTTCCCATTTTTTGCAAATTAGAAGTATTATGGTTATTATTATTGTAAATTTTTTCCCGAATGCATCATACAGCCAATTAGAACTTTTGAACATTGGCCCCCTTTGTAAAATTCAAGTAGTTGTAGTTCAACTACTGCTGGAGCACCACATTCTAGCAAATCGGTTCCGCTAATAGGAAGAGCCCAGTGGCAGCAGTGACATCACAAACAAAGGAGAGGAAATTGTGAAAGTATTTCGACGAGGGTTCAGCAACCCCCCACTGTCTACCTCTGCCAAGCATTTTTCTTGGCAATGTTCAGTCTCTGGCAATCAAACTAGACTGAGTACATCCAGATGGGGCTTTAATTACTGCGGGCAATTTCAATCATTGCAACTTTAGAACTGTATTCCCCAAGAGATTATATTTGAAAATTACCACATTCATATTTTCCCTGATTTCTCACCCTCAACAGCTGCTAAATGTACCACATTTTACAGAATTAAACAGCGGTGACGGAAAGCCAAGATCAGATACAGCATCTTGTATCCTGCCAAACTGAAAGTGGACATTCAAGGCAAGTTCTATGTTTTTACTTCTATGGAGGAAGCAGAAAACTGATCCTGACACATTTTGAAAGATGATCGTGAGTTGCATCATGTCCTGGCATGGCAAAGAAGATATTACCTGCTGTAGGATCCAATCACAATGAAACTCGTTCCATAAATAT
>JANRMT010028174.1:19830591-19841211 GCA_026402145.1 Polypterus bichir lapradei
AGGCTATTTGTATCTTTCAGCCATGTCATTGTAGCATCAATAAATTTATTCTAGATCTTAGAGCTTTCTGCGAATGTCGTTGTCTGTTTCTTAATCATGCTTTCTTTACTTAGCGCTGATAGTAGTCATTTATTCAGCTCCTCAATCTGACTGTGCGTCTCACGAAAGATTTTAAGCTTTTGCACTACTTCTAAGTGATTTTCTGAAGTGTCTTTAAGGTTTTCGATTTCAGCCATAAGCTCAGAAAGCAGATCTTTCCTTCTACTTATATGATCTTTAAGATCTCCAATTACATTCTCTGGCTTTGAGTCCATACTTCGATCACTCCCGACTTCACTTGAGCTATGCTTAGACATTGTCATGACAGCAGCTCGAGTAACTGATATCGCGTTTCCTGACAGCAACTTCGTCACAAATGGGACGTTCCAACAAAGCAGATTACTTCCTTACAGTGAGGCTTCAATGACTCAGGCAAAAGCATAAGCGATCATCCACAATGTCTTTTATAATATCACAGTCTCTTAAATTTTCTCAAGCTCAGGTACAGCAACCTTGCTTTCATTTGTGATCATGCAGAGATAGAAGATAAGAGCACAGTACCTCCAAATAGCTCAGTTCTTTTTCTTTCATTGTCGATTTCTGGAGCACAAGCGTCCTCTGTCCTCAGATGGTAGATTCCAGTTTGAGTTCAACGCCTTCAGATGGTGAGTTTTCTGATTAAAATGTAGCTGCGTTTTTTCAAAATTATCAAAGTTCAGCAGCTCTAACTTAAAAAATGGGATTCAACAAAAGCCTGATGCGACGAAATGATTCCACAGGCAAAATAAAAGTTTAGGTAAAATTCCAAATAAGTTCACACAAAAAAGAAAATTAAATTAGCAAAAAAAAAAGGAAAAATTCTTGTTAAGAAAAGTTCTGTTCAGAGCTTAAATCTTGTTACATTTCAAATTGTTATAAATCACTTAAAAAAAAGTTTCTGAACCATTTCAAAATGATGACATTTCTGAACCATTTCTAAATGGTCAGAAAACTGTACGCCTATCCCATCTCTGAGTTGAAAATGGGTCTTTCAAGTCCCTGTCTACTGGGACCTGTTCTAAACTCAACTGACTCAATTATCATACTGTACCTCAGTTATAGCAAGAAAGTTCTATCTCTTTCTTACTTACAGGGGGAACAGACTACACCATTGTCTATGACTATGAAAGAAAATTATATTCTATTCAAATTAAGCAAACACTAATATGAGTTTAACTCAAAGCTTTAACTTTCTAAGATTGGCTCTTACACTGAATATGGTATAATCAACTGCAGTTTTAAGTTAAACAGTTTGGCATTATGCCTACATCGGACTCCTCAGCCCCATCACCAAAATCGATCATGTCCTCAGACTGCGTGTTCATCCGCATCATATACATCACCACAAGATGGGTACCTCTGCACCGTTGCCTCCAAAATGTGATGTCCCAGCCATCCTACTGACCAGTTTCGATAATTTCTAGGTAAATGACAGGTAAATGTGAATACTAAAGAAAACCTTTGATTACATCTAAATGGACGTCTTTAACAGGAGACTTCAGATGGCCAAAGAAGCTTTTTAAATCACTGAGTTTTACTTGGCACAAATCCATATAGCAGATTAAGTTGGAAGCATCAACCGCCAGGTCTGTGTGCTTTACAGGACTCTTTGCAGGACCCCATTGTGGTCGCTGTATATATGGGACTTGAAAGCTGTGAACTTTCTAGAGGATCCACCACAACCTGGAATGGCACAATTCAAAGCAGTATTAAAAACATGACAATGGATTTTCATGTTTAGATTAGATTAGATTAGATTAGTTTAGATTCAACTTTATTGTCATTGTAAACGTAAACTGAAAAGCAGTTTAGCACAGTTTAAAAAGTGCAAGTAGTAGACTAAGGTGCAATAGACAGTGGGCGCAAATTGCACAATAAAGTGCAAGAGACAGTAAGGTGTAGTATGCAGCATACAAATTGGAATATCTATCTATATGACATTTGAATTTACTGGTAGTGGTATATATGTTACCGGCAATGTGTGAAAAGCAGGTATTGTATAGAATACCTAGGCAATGTATACAATGCCTGCCGTTTTTAGGCAAGGTATGAAATATCTGCGTTGTTACATACTTTTCCTAGGCATTGCATAAAATGCCTAGGCATTATAAAGAATGACAAGTACTGTTTTACGCCAAGTGTAAAATGTCCAGATTGGAAAGGTCTTTAATAACAAAATGTCTAAAAATGAAAGAAGAAATACAAAATAAACTACAGGATATGCTTACTGGGAGAACAAAAGAATCAGAAGTGTCATTACTTAGCCTACTACTGTATTTGTTGCAGCAAGGAAGGCTAGAATGGCATTTTGAATTGCACTTCATTTTCTTTTTTACACAAAGGCATCTGTTGTTTTGGCACTTATTCTTGCACATACACCTGCCATTTCCTGTGGACTGAGCAGTAGCAGCAGATCGAAGAGCTATTTCGTGGTCAGGAACGTCTTCAACCTTGAGTAAGCCCTTTTGACAAACACTGAATTGTGATCTTGCATAGAGTTGGTTCAAAATTCCTCGCACCGTTCTAAGTCGGTAAAAGCCGTCTTCTGTCACATTCATAACAACTGCCAAGAGATTTCGCGGGTCACTGCACCCCTTGTCGACGTCAGGGATAGAAACCCGCACAGTGTCCCCCAAAGATGCAGGAGGGAATTTTTTATCAGTGTCCATTTTCATTTTTTTGGCCTGTACTTCTAGATTCCCTTTCGATTGTCTCTTACTTTCTACTGCATTCTCAATGTTGAAGCAAATAGTGCACCAAATATTAACCCCATAACCTTCCATTTCCTCACCGCCATTGTCTTTATTAGCAAGTCCACAGATCGCATGATAGTTTCTGCGAATATGGGGACCACTGCTTTCCTTTAAGCACACACAACACGTGGCAGAAAAGGAGGGTTCTTCACTATCCATGTCTTCCCTGCTACTTTCGTTTCCTTCATCATGGATTGAATTCTCTTCAGTATTTTGTGCAGTAACCTCTGGATGGTCTGTTTCTTCCAGCTGTATTGTTTGTACACGTTCTATTATCTTTTCCATTCCTTCTTCTGTCTGTACACCTTGTAAAACATCTTGGGGTATGGAAAATGTTGTGAGACCCACTTTAACTTTGCAGCCAAAGAGAGCTTCGTACGGTGTTCTGTGAATCATAGAGTGAAAGGCCCTGTTTTTCATAAGTTGGACGAACCATATTCCCTCGCTCCAGTGGTCAGTTTTTTCATCTTGCATCCAAGTAGGCAGCATATTTTCGATGTCTTGTCTAGCTCGTTCGACACTTCCCTGGCTTTGTGAGTGGCGCGGCTTCCAATGGACAATCTTCAAAGTTGGCTAGTATTCCTTCAGGCTGCTAACCACTTTATTCGCAAATTCCCAACCGTTATCGGCCTGTAAAATCAATCGTGCTCCAAGCAACGTAAATATGTCTATCAAGTTGTAAGCTACATCTTCCGCTGTCTTTGATTTTGAGAGGCCTGAGAACCACAAACTTGGTGAGATGATCTTGGTACACCATTATAAACTTGTATTCCTTATCAGGATGGGACTGAAAATCAATTAGATCCACCTGACAGCAGCAATTGAAATCAGAAAACACCATAGGCTTCATTACAATGCCTTTTTTTACACCTTTTTGTTTCTTCTGGCATGGCTCACAAAGGTGAATATACAGTTCAATGTCATGACTGGTAACGTTCTTGTATTTGGGTGCAAGCTCTTTCAACATTCTGTCTCGTCCTCCATGGCCAATGGCCAAATGAGCGTCGTGAAGTACGTCAAATAATTCAGAATCTCTGACGTAAAACTGGATAGCACTGATGCCTTCTTTAACAGGATAAATCGACTTGCTTTTGTTCTCTACCATTATCACATCGTAGCGTTTCAGCAGCCAATAGTCCCGTGGTTCCTTCTTAGTAGTTGTTTTAGCCTTTGTTACATCATTCACTAACTTCTCGTAAGTGGCTTCCGTTAGAAAAACACAATTTTTAGCAGCGTTGGCTCGCATTTGGGATAGTTCTTTGTAGAACCGTTGTCGCATGTCAGCATGTCGTGATTCTTGCCCGTACACTACATTCTCTTCTCCCATCTTCACACAGCACAATATGGGTCAGCTGCGGCACAATATGCGGCACAGCAAGCACATGTGCTTCCACACGGACGAACAAAGATCCAGGCACCACTTACGATATGTTCTGGTGAGAGTAAGCTTATTCTACACTCTGCCAGTTTGCCATTTAGGTATTGTATAGAATGCCTAGGAAATGTATGAAATGCGATGTATTTCATACTTTGACGTCCTATTTCGGGCATTGTATACATTGCCTAGGTATTGTGCAGATACATGGTATGAATAAATGTAGATATATGAAATATTTTATGTACAGAATAGATATATATAAACAGTTGAAAGTAAATGTAGAGTACAGTAAGATGTTATTGATATTTAGAAAGGTCAGCTATTGTGAGTGGTAAGGGTTGAGAGTTCAGAATGGTGATGGTTTTATGAAAGAAACTGTTTCTGAGCCTGCTGGTGTGGGATCGATGGCTCCTGTAGCGCCGCCCTAATGGAAGGAAGGGTAAACAGTCCACAGTGGGGTGTGAGTCATCCTTGATGATGCTGCAAGCCTGTTGCAGACACCGTGTGTGCTGCATGTTAGCTACAGTCAACAAGCAGGATGCCAATGATGTGCAGAGCCTTCCTGTCAGCTACACAGCAGTTGCCATATGATACTATAATGCAGTTTGTCAATATGCTCTCGACAGTGCAGAGGTAAATGTTCAACAGAATCTGAAGAGATAGGCAGGCTTTCTTTAGCCTCCTCAGAAAGGAAAGTCATTGTTGTGCTTTTTTAACTAGACTGAAAGTGTTTATTGTCCAAGAAAGGTCCTTGAAGATATGGATGGCCAGGAATTTAAAGCTGGAAACACAGTCCACCTCAGCCCCATATATACGGTCTTCTAGTTTTCTGGCAATCCACAATTAGCTCTTTGGTCTTCTTGGTGTTGAGGTCGAGGTTATTGTCAGCACACCATGTTGCCAGGTGTTGAACCTCCTATCTGTAGGCTGACTCGTCATTGTCACTGATCAGACCTATTACCATAGTGTTGTCTGCAAACTTTATAATGGAGTTAGAGCCATATAAAATGACACATTCATGGGTGAAGAGGGAGCAGAGGTGGGTGATGAGTATACAGTCCTGTGGAATAACAGAATTCAGGATCAGGGTAGAGGATGCGTGGTTGTTTAGCCTGACTGACTGGAGTCTATTGGTAAGAAAGTCCAGTGTTAAATTACAACAAGAGGTGCTGATGCTGAGGTTGCTGAGTTTAGTTACCAGATTGGAGGGCATGATGGTGTAGCGGGGCTACATTGTAATAATATATTTAATGTGTGTGCTAAGCATGTGTTATTTGCATCATCCCGTTTACTGTTCGTTATGTGTATGTCAGTGAATGTTGTCCCCATAAGTGCGAGGGGACGGATGAGGAAGAGAGACCGCAGCCCCAGGATGAAAAGCACCTGTTCACAATCAGTTACATCCAGCTCTTTACTATTTAAATGATCAGGAGAGAAAGAAGAGAGAGAGGAGGAAGGAGAAAGGCGGGGATTTCATTTAACGACAACAAACCACCATTTCCTGCTATTTTTCTCATCGCACTTTGTATCCAGTTTGTTTTTCATTCAGCCGGATTCACTTCAGCTCAATCATCGCCAGAGACCCCGGGGTTGGACTTCATTATCCACCACACACCAAGGAAACACGGTGATATTGTTCCATTTTCCGGGAGATTCAAACACATCCATTCTTTGTTGATAAGTCATCCGTATTCAGGACAGTAATATACCCGGACTCAAGTTCACAATCATTGTCATTTCCGTATTCATCCATTGTTGTTATTTGTGTTTTGTGTTTGTTTATATGTTACAGGGGCAAGGGAGGGTTTGTTATTGTATATATGGTGTTTTCACATTGCTGCTTTGGTGGAGGGATATACATATATACAGTATATTTTTTTTTCTACGTGGGGAATGTGCAGTAGTATTTTGTTATTGTGTTCCATTTAATATATTTATTCACTTATTTTACATACCTGCTTTTGTGTGCTTGTGTTTAAACCGTCGATTGAGGAGAAAATATTATTTGTTAGAGGTACGGCTTGGTATTTGTAGGTTAGCCTCAGTAATTTATCCAGGCCACAGGTCTTGGTAGTGTAGCTGCCTGCTGGGTAAGGGGTCGGCCGTTACATAAGTGGTGCCCTCTCTGAGGAATCTTTAAAAATACTATCGCTGTCTGCCTTTAAAAAAAAAAAAAAAAATTCCCAGAAACCAACATGTCTTTAGAGTGTGCTGAGCAGGACAACACCATTGCTTCACCGCGGTGTGAGGATGGAGTGCACAGCAGAGCGGGTTCAGCGGTGCAGGAGGTGGTGGATTCATTGCAGTCGCTGTACCTCGAAGATCACCTTGGACCTGAGGAGGAATGTCTGGAGGATGTCTCACCTTCGTGGGAAGATCTGGTGCAACAACTCACCCGGCTGGATGAGAAAGTCCGCGAGGTTGTTGAAAGTGCACTCGGGAGCGAAGATGCCTTGCAGTCTCGGATCAGCAGCTCCCAGGAGGGTTAATAAAAGAATATATAAATGACCAAATTAAACTCCTGTGTTGTGCCTTCAGGGGCGAGATCAGCGCTGGCAGGAATCTCTTCATGGGGAGGTGCGAAGGAGTCTCCAGAATTTATGTCAGTCACCCTGTCATACTACGTTGTACAGGGGGGGTGAATACATCAATCGGCCCTCCGTCCCTGGGGTGCACCACTCCTTTCCCAAGTTGGGGGCTCAATATAACATCGATGATGCCCTCAACTTTATGGAAGAAGGGGAGGCGTATCTGGCTGTTAAAGCTTTAACCCCAGAAGAGCTTATGGGGGTGATAGGGGCCTCCCTCTCGGTGTGAAGCTGGTGGCTGACAGAGAAGAAGAATATTCAAGACTGGGGATCCTTTCGCTGATCTTTCCTCATGGATTTTCTTCCGGAAGACTATGAATCCAAACTGGAGGACAAGCTGCGATCCATGGTGCAACTGCCTTTGCAATGAATCCGGGACTTTGCCTATGAATATCGGGCTTTCAGTTTGAAGTGGCGGCCGGCTATGTCTGAAAAAGAGGTGGTCCGCTGCATCCTTAATGCCTGTAACCCGAGGTTAGCTGGGGGTCTCAGGGGGGTTGTGGAGTTGGTGGAAGACCTGGTGAAGGTGGGCTCGCAAGTGGAACGGGACTGGGGAAACTCAAAAATGTACTGGAACAAAGTAAAAGCCAGTACATGAGAAACCCAGCCCCTAAAACCCCAGCGAGCCAAACCTTGCCGGTCGGAAGCCGATCTCTCCATCATGCAAGCAAGTATGTCCCTCCTGATTGTCCCAGTGAAGCTATGGGGATGGCAGGTGGATGCGGTGGTGGATACAGGGAGCCATCACACCTTTATACATTATAGCATTTGGAAGAGGATTAGCCAACCGTCAGACAATTTAACATCTGCCCCGTCTGTCCGATTCGTATTGGCAGATGGGAGTGAACACAGGGCCCAGGGCAAAGTCTCCTTGAGGCACAGTGTACTCTCCACCACCTGGGAGATAGAAACCTATGTCCTGGATAACCGGCACCTGTCTGTCCCATTACTCCTTGGGCTGAATTCTTTGACCACCATAAGGATGACCATCCATCTCAGTCCCAGGACGTGGTCGAGCAACTCAAGAGCCATCTTTAAAAGCCACCCGTTCTGGTCCAGCCAGATCCGCAGCTCACTTTCCAGGTACAAACTGATGCCAATAACCTGGGGCTTGGTGCCATGCTCACTCAAAAAATCTTTCAGGCTGAACATGTCATCGCATATGCCTGTCGAGTATTGCACGGCGCTGAACTGAATTATTCGACGACTGAAAATGAGTGTTTGGCCATCGTGTGGGCTGTGGAAAAATGAAGACACTATCTGGAGGGGGTTGAGTTTGAAGTGTACACAGATCATCATGCTCTGACCTGGGTATTTAAACACCCAAAAACCTCCTCCCATCTTACCAGGTGGGTACTCTGCCTCCAGAACTTTACTTTTAGGGTGACCTATCGGAAGGGCTGTGGCAATATCGTGCCTGATGCTATGTCCAGGGCGTCAGAGCCACCAGGGATGGTGTGTTTGGCAGAGGCAAAGAAGATGGTCCTTCCTCTGCCAAGAAGCCTTCAAGACCTGGCTGAAACACAAGCCACCAGTCCATTCTACTAGAACATCAGGGAGGGACTGGAGCAGCAGCGCACCAACCGGGTACACTTCATGGACCTCCAGGGGGTTCTGTACAGGACCACTCCATCCTCCTTTGGGGGTCTACCACACCAACTAGAGGTCCCAGAAGAGCTCATCCCCGACTTCCTGAGCTATTATCACGACAGTCCTTTAGGTGGTCACCTTGAAAAGACAAAAACTTTGTTGAAGTTCCTGGGGGTTGTGTGGTGGCCGTCTGTCCGGAAGTGCGTAACCTGCCAGCAGCTCAAAAACCCACCTGGTAAACCGGCAGAATTTTTACAATCGACAATCGTTGATGGACCGGGGGAGACTTTGGGAGTCGACCTCATGGGGCCATTTCCTGTCACCAGCTCGAGGAAAACCATCCTAATGTTGGTGATCGATTATTTTTCGAAATGGGTGGAGTTGTTTACATAAACTGATGCCAAGACCAACAAAATATGCTCCACCCTGAAGAACGAAATCTTCACCCGCTGGGGGGTGCCGAAAAACATAGTTTCAGACCGGGGTCCGCAGTTCACAAGCTCTGTATTGGATGAACTTTATACAGCCTGGGGAGTGAAGAAAAACCTGACAACAGCTTACCATCCCCAGGCCAACATGACAGAGCGAGTGAACCGGACCCTGAAGAACATGATAGCCTCCTATGTGGGTGAACACCATCAGGATTGGGATAAATGGCTCCTTGAGCTCCGGTTTGCTCTGAACACTGCTGTGAATGAAGCCAGACATAGGACACCTGCTTTGGTTGCGCTGGGCAGACAGCTGAAGGGCCCACTTGACCGACTCCTTCCCAGAGCTCCTAGTCCAGAAACCAACAGCTACAATAATTTATTTAAGTTCGAGGAATTGCGGCGGAGAATCCAACAGAGGTTGGTGACTTCGACATCCAGACACGCCAAGTTGTATAATGCCCGGTGTAAGGAGGCGCACTTTCAGCCGGGTGATTTGGTCTGGATTAGAGCTCACCATTTCTCGGATGCCTGCAAAAGGTTCTCCGCCAAGCTAGCGTCTAAATGGCTAGGTCCAGTACAAATCATTTCTCAAACATGTCCTGTTAATTTCTAGGCTCAAAGGGTTATTGGCACTACCTCCAAGCTAGACACAATTCATGTGGCCAATCTCAAGCCGTACTTCGGCCCTCCCTTGTCCAAGGTTGGGGGGGAATGTAGCGGGGCTACATAGTAATAATGTATTCGATGTGTGTGCTAAGTGCGTGTTATTTCCATCGTCTCGTTTACTGTTCATTATGTGTACAGTACATCAGCTCAATCATCGCCAGAGACCCCGGGGTTGGACTTCATTATCCACCACACGCTGTGGAAACATGGTGAGATTGTTCCATTTTCCGGGAAATTCAAACACATCCATTCTTTGTTGATCAGTCATCCGCATTCAGGACAGTAATATACCCGGATTCAAGTTCCTGTGTTAAATGTGGAGGTAAAACCACAAATAACTTCCTAACGTAGGAGTTGTTGTTGTCCAGGTGTGTCAGGACAGAGTGAAGAGCCGAGGATATGGCGTCCTTCATTCATGTATTGGGACGACAAGCAAACTGATAGGGATCTAGTGTGGGAGGTAGTCTGGATTTGAGATGGGCCAGAAATAGTTTCTCAAAGCACTTGGTGATGATAGGGGTGAGAACAACAGGGCGGTAGTCATTCAGACTCCGTGGAGAGGATAGTTTAGGCACCAGTACAGTAATTGTGGACTTAAGGCATGCAGGGATGACAGCCTGGGTCAAAGACTGATTAAAGATGTTACTGAAGACCTCAGAAAGTTGTCTAGCACAGGCCTTACACATGCGGCCAGGTATGCCATTAGGACCAGCAGCCCTGCGTCCATTTATTTTGATCAGTGCAGATTGTACAGTGGAGGTGGTAAGTCTGAGGGGCTGGTCGTCTAGGGGAGGGGCAGTTTTGATTGCAAGTGTTTTATTGTCTCAGTTGAAATGAGCATAAAAGTTGTTTAGCTGATTAGGAAGGAAGACATTACTTGATGCTGAGGTTGTATTCCTCTTCCTGTATTCTGTGATCTGGATGCCTTGCCGCATATGTCTGGAGTCGGAGTTATTGAAATGATCCTCAATTTGTTGCTTGTCTTTCTTTAACATTTTATTGAATTTATTAAAATCAAACAAATCAAACAATGAAGTACTGCAGGATTTTATTTCTATTGCGAACCAAGCTTGTGTATGTTCATCTATTTAGATAGATAGATAGATAGATAGATAGATAGATAGATAGATAGATAG
>JANRMT010028174.1:19910156-19934316 GCA_026402145.1 Polypterus bichir lapradei
CATTAGAACATTAGAACATTAGAACATTCCAGACGAGAACAGGCCATTCAGCCCAACAAAGCTCGCCAGTCCTATCCACTTGTTTCCTCCAAGAAAACATCAAGTTGAGTTTTGAAAGTCCCTAACGTCTTACTGTCTACCACACTACTTGGTAGCTTATTCCAAGTGTCTATCGTTCTTTGTGTAAAGAAAAACTTCCTAATGTTTGTGCGAAATTTACCCTTAACAAGTTTCCAACTGTGTCCCCGTGTTCTTGATGAACTCATTTTAAAATACAAGTCTCGATCCACTGTACTAATTCCCTTCATAATTTTAAACACTTCAATCATGTCACCTTTTAATCTTCTTTTGCTTAAACTGTAAAGGCTCAGCTCTTTTAATCTTTCCTCATAATTCAACCCCTGTAGTCCTGGAATCAGCCTAGTCGCTCTTCTCTGGACCTTTTCTAGTGCTGCTATGTCCTTTTTATAGCCTGGAGACCAAAACTGCACACAGTACTCAAGATGAGGCCTCACCAGTGCATTATAAAGGTTGAGCAGAACCTCCTGTGACTTGTACTCCACACATCGTGCTATATAACCTGACATTCTGTTAGCCTTCTTAATGGCTTCTGAACACTGTCGGGAAGTTGATAGCTTAGAATCCACTATGACTCCTAAATCCTTCTCATAAGGTGTACTCTCGATTTTCCGACCGCCCATTGTGTATTCAAACCCAATATTTTTACTTCCTATGTGTAATACTTTACATTTACTGACATTAAATTTCATCTGCCACAAATCTGCCCAAGCCTGTATGCTATCCAAGTCCTTCTGTAATGATATAACAGATTCCAAATTATCTGCTAATCCACCTATCTTGGTATCATCTGCAAACTTAACCAGCTTGTTACTTGTATTCCTATCTAAATCATTTATATATATTAAAAATAGCAGCGGCCCTAGCACTGACCCCTGTGGAACACCACTCTTAACATCGGCCAGTTCTGATGAGGTTCCTCGCACCATCACCCTCTGCTTCCTGTGTCTGAGCCAATTCTGTACCCATCTAAAAACATCACCCTGAACTCCCACTTCTTTTAACTTGATGCCCAACCTCTCATGTGGCACCTTATCAAATGCTTTCTGAAAGTCCAGATAAATAACATCATATGCTCCACTTTGATCGTATGCTTTTGTTGCCTCCTCATAGAATTCCAACATGTTAGTAAAGCATGACCTCCCTCTTCTGAACCCATGCTGACTGCTCAGAATAACTCCTGTCCTTGCCATGTGTTGCTCAATCTTATCCTTAATAATTCCTTCCATTAATTTTCCTGTGATGCATGTTAAGCTTACTGGCCTATAGTTGCTTGGATCTGCCCTGTCACCCTTTTTATATAATGGAATGATATTTGCCATTTTCCAGTCCTTCGGAATCTCTCCAGTGCTCAGTGACTTCCTAAAAATATGTGTCAAGGGTTTATATATGTACTCACTAGCCTCCTTAAGAACACGAGGATAAATATTATCTGGTCCTGGTGATTTGTTTGATTTCAGCTTATTTAATCTGAGCAGCACTTCTCCCTCTTCAATTTCCAAATCCCTCAGTACCTCCTTAGTAGTTGCGTTTACCTCTGGGAGGTTATCCACTCACTCACTTGTAAACACCTCCGAAAAATGTAAGTTTAGGGCATCTGCTATTTCATTGTCTGTATCTTTTAATTCCCCTTTACTATTCCTGATGAACTTGACCTCCTCCTTGACTGTTCTTTTACTACTAAAATACTGAAAGAATCTCTTGGGGTCTTCTTTCGCCTTATCTGCTCTATTCCTCTCCAACTGTCTTTTAGCCTCCCTGATATCCTTCTTAATGGTTGCTCTCATATTTTCATACGCTCTACGATTCACTTTGCAGTCATTAGTCTTATATGCCTTATACAGCAGTTTTTTCCTTTGCAACTTCTTTTTTAAATCTTTATTAATCCATCGTGGAGTTTTTTTTAGTTTCCTATTATTTCCAAATTTAGGTATGTATCTGTCCTGCATTACATGTAAAACATTTTTAAATTTGTTCCACTGCTCCTCGACTGTCTCCACATTTAAAAGCTTATCCCAGTCTATCCTACTTAGACTTTGTCGAATCTTCTCAAAATTAGCCCTACCAAAGTTCAACTTAACAATTTTAGTCTTTGCATCTGTACTATTACAAAATACTGAGAACTGTATTAAATTATGGTCACTTGACCCTAGTGGTTCAATTACCTCTACACCCTCAATTCTATCCTGATTATTACAGAATACTAAATCCAGACAGGCTTCACCCCGTGTTGGTACTTTAACATGCTGTGTTAAAAAACAGTCGCTGATTACTTCTAAAAACTCCTGCTCTTGTGCTCCTCCATCTGCAAGGTTATCCCAGTTAATATTTGGATAATTAAAGTCCCCCATGACTATAATATCCCCCTGTAAACTTGCCTTTTTGATATTACTAAAAAGATGTGTGTTGAAATTATACGATATGCTTCCCGCGCGGTGCTTGATTGTTTGCTTTTTTCTGTCTCTCTCTCTCTCTCTGCTTGACGGAGGGGGTGTGAGCAGAGGGGCTGTTTGCACAGAGGCTGTTTGCCTAGAAGATACGGACGTTCCTCTACAAAATGCCGCTTTATTGCGGTGCGTCGGCATACTTAAAAGCACAAAAGCACGTATTGATTTTTTGATTGTTTGCTTTTATCTCGTTCTCTCTCTCTTGACATTCTCTGCTCCTGACACATATTCTTTGAAGAGAAGATATGTTTGCATTCTTTTAATTGTGAGAAAGAACTGTCATCTCTGTCTTGTCATGGAGCACAGTTTAAACTTTTGACTAAAGGGTGTTATTTCATGTCTAGAGGGCTCTAATAATGTAAACAGTGTGGGAGAGTTTATAAGAGCTTAAAATATATAAAAATAACCATACAAACATATGGTTTCTACTTCGCGGATTTTCTGGAACGCAACCCCCGCGATCGAGGAGGGATTACTGTAATACAAAACAAGAGCGCTTTTATTCAAGAATATAACTGAGGAAAAAGAAATTGGGTTAGTGTACAACATTGACATGATCGCATCAGAGATGCAGCAGTAAGAACTGCTGACTCATAATCAAGAGGTTATGGGATCGATTATGGCTGTTTACCATAATTATAATTTTGAGTAGTGAGCTGCTATTATTGTTACTATTATACAATAAAAGCATTTGATTTGAGTCTGTAACAGCTGGTATAAATGTATGGTACTTGTAAAGGTTAGCGTCTTTTTTATTCAGTTTTTTTCTCTTAGTCGTGTTCCCGCTCCCCCCGATGTGGCACTGTTGTTTTCAAATAAAGATGTGTTATAACAGAGGTGAACACAGATGAGGATGAGGGTTCTACATCAGAGAAAGAGAACAGAAGCCCTCACTACTCAAAATGGCAATTCTGGGAAGCGCATTGGATCAAACCTGTTACCTCTTGATTATAAGTCAGGAGTTCTTACTGCTGCACCACGCAAGCTGTCATGTCAGTGTCCTACCCTAACCTGATTTATTTTTCTTCAGTTATAGTCATGGATAAAAGCGTACTTGTTCTGTTATATTTGTACCTTTTGTGAAAGTGCTTATTTGATATTTGGACTTCAGCCTTCATACATTATACACTTCATGTCAAAATGTTGTTCTTAGTACTATAACATAAAAAACGTTTGCTTTAGTTATGTGTTCAACAATTCCTGCCTTGCATTTCCTGTCATCCTGCATTTACACAGATTGCTGAAGACACGGAGCACACGTGTTCCAAATAACAATATATTTTTTACCATCTACGACTCCAGGCACCTCACACACAGATAAACAGACTTGAGCCTAGAGAGCTTGTTGCCCTTTCTGCGGTGGTGGGGGTGGGGGGGATAGCAGGCGTCTTTGCTGCTTGTACTAATTGACACATTCACAAAACAAAAGACACTGATGGAGAGGTGCAAAGGACTTGTTTCATAGGCTTCAGTGATCCCATAAGCTTCGTTTAGTTCTCTTAGTGATGATCAGCAGATTATCTGGTCCTGACCATAAGCATCAGACCTGTCACATTCAGGTTAATTAATGTTAAACGTAGCACTGGACTCTGTGATATTGACCTCAGCTGTCAACAATGCTTTAAGTTGGACTTACCCTGGCCGGTAAATCACAACAACTTAAATACCCCCAGCGTTAAATGAAGGAGCTTCTGGTGGTAGTGACAGCAGAACCCAAATATAATATGGCGATCCTTGTTTACTTTCATAGATACACAGATAGAAGGGTAGACATGTTTGTCCACTTACACACACTGTCACACATGAGTCACAGATTTGCACAGAAACAGAGGAGGTTGTAGAGACAAGGACTTTATTCAAACACTGCAAACAAACATTTGTCTGTTTTAAATGTTTAAACATGCTCCTTGACAGGACCAGAGAATGTCTGAAAAAGAGAGAGAGAGAGAGAGAGCAAACAATTAATTCCAGAACTGACAGGTGCTGTACAGGCTTTTAATTATGCAGAGTACCACGCGGGAAGCTTATCGCGCAACAGAGCCACAAGTAAGATAATGAGCAATGTGAAGGTAGTCTGTCAATGTTTTCAGGGGTTTTCCCAGGAGTGTCTGTATCCTTCAGGGGTGCAATCAGCCCCTCAGCTCACAACACCCGATCTTTGGGGTTGAGGAAATAATTGCTGCACATTCTGCTTCTGCAATTGGTGTTTTCCATATCCATTTATATCCATCATCTCCTGCTTTAGAAAAATCTGGCTCTTCTACAGGGCAATCAAAGTCTATAATGGTGTTTGTCCCTAGTTGAAGTGTACAACCCACTCACATTTCCTCATGTTCTCATTTCACGTCTCAAAGAACTCCTTGCATTCTTTTTTGTCTGTCATGTTTAACTTTCACTGTATCCTGCACGTCAGCATTGACATTTTCTGTACTGCTGTCCATTATATTTAATTTTGCTGTTACCAAGTACAATTTATACCTCAGCATTCCCATTGTGATGACAACAGTCATGAAACAAATGACACATGTCGCTTGTGTAAACAGTTCAAGTGTTTTTTTGGGTTTGCCACCTAATTCTTTTTTTGTATTGTCATTACTTTCATGGTTCAGATCCTTTTTGAAAGGCTTTGTTGATGATGTGTCAAGTTGTGTCAGATCCTCTTGTCTCTCACATCACTGGTTTTCAGGTTACTCTTCGGTGCAGTCTTTGTTTAAGAAAGACAAGTGATAGGTTTCTGCCTCTCTATTTGTACTAAGCAGGTGTCTCCTTGGCCTTGAGCCACAATTCTGGCTGTTTTCTGTGGTTTTACAGGCATAACAGCCCAAACTTTACCTCCTGCCTCATTCTGGATCTGGCTTACCCATACTCTGAGAGTATCAGTCTGGCCATAACATTTTGTCCAGATTGTGTCTTTCTAGTTTACTGGCACACCAGCAATTGCTCATTAGTGTAGGAGACCCACCGAATCCTCATTTGAGGGGCTCTGCTACTTTCCACCTCTCTTAGACTCACATTGTGTTAGGATACAAGCTGACAGCCAGTAGCATGTCCTGTGTTCGCTTTTCTCTCTCCATTTTGTCTGATCTCATGTCACCCTCTGCATAAGCTTTAAATTTCTCAGGCAGTTTATTCTAGTGCCTTCTCAGCTGTGATGTGGGTGCACCCTCAATCCCTCGCTGGCTACTCCTGGTCTTATCACATGGAGCCAAATCTGCTTTCTAAAGGGTCCATTCCATGGCTGTCTCTCTACAATTGGTTTTCTGACCACATTTCACACCTTTTGAAAGTTGTATTCGTCCATCTGCTTTGAACATGCTACTGCCTCAATACTGCCCTGCTCTGTCCTCCATCATGGATAGTGGTATACTTTTAAACGTAGCTAACTTAAACAGCTAAGCCACTTGACTAGACCCTAACCTTTCTTCATCTGCCTGCCCCCACCCAAAGGATCCTGCCCAGTCATTGCTGTAGTTGAACACTCCAGCTAGCACCCCCCTCCCATTCTCTCACTGCATCACGTAGGTCTTTCCATGTCTTGTCTTCCCCTGCTATCTCACTCCTGTAATTCTATGAACTTCTCATTCTCATTGCAATCCAACCTCTTAGTGGTCTCTGTCCCTACCTTGAATGTCCCTGAATGTGTTCTTGACCTTCAGTATTATTAGTCATGGCTCCTAAGTGGCTTAGCTCACTCTGTTGTAGCGGCACTCTTTCTCTTCCCTCATCCCACACTCTGAGAGGGGAAGTCACAAGTCTTTGTCCTGGTGTCTGTCTGTACCATCACCCAAAATCCAGACGTTCACCCTGAGAAAAGTCTCTTTGTGTTGTTTGAGGAACTTGTATAGGCCGCCCTTGCTGCTTTTGTTCTGAATGGCACCTATCATCATACACAGGTCTAACAGAATAGTCAGCATCTGGTGCTTCTCTGGACCACTTTTCCGATATCCACTCTAGAATAGTTGTCACGGCTTTTACTGTAACCCTAGTCTTCTGTGCTTCTTGCCTTTTACCTTTTCATTTCCTTTCCGACTGTCTTTGGCTGTTCACAGTTCTACTGACACTCTTGACTCAAGCTTGCCGCTGACCTTAAACCCCCTTCAGCTATTACACTGCCCCACTCTGTTTTATCTCTCAATCCACGCACCTTCTCTTTCATCGCCTCATTTTCACATTCTAAACTGCTGACGGCCGCAGTGAGCAGCTAGCAGACCGCTCATACTGCTTTCTTCTCTGTCCTTCCATTTTGGTGGTTTTAAAGCCAAAAGCACTTTGTTCACATTGTCTGGACTGGGCTCTTCCTCTCCATCTTGAATGTGCAATTTTCTTAAACATTTTAACTACAGGTGAGCAATTTTTCACCTCTGGTCTAAAAGAAAATGCTGACGTGGACAAACTGACGTTTACATTGTGCTATGTATTCTAGTGACCCCACTGAAACTTCACTGTTTTTCTAAACAATTTTGATATCTTGTCTGACTATTGAATACCTCGATAAAATGTTTGGGAAACCCCCAATCCTGTTTATGATGACAAGTGTCCTAAAAAGGTCCTTTAGCCTGTAAGGTTCTTTCTATATGGTGGACAAGTTAATACTGGAAATGTCTAAATTGTTGACCTTGATTCAGATAAACATCCTGCATTTCTTGTCAATGTTACATCAAGTCAGCACGGACCACCTCAAATACAAAGCAACAAACACCTCAACAGCTTTGATACCTTAGGAGGGGTGAGACTCGGCTCACTCATGAGGCATCCCTAATGGGACTCATGGATGTGTCTTCAGATTCATCTTCAGTTTCCCTCCGGAATACCCCACCAAAAACCAAGAGCCATCACAAGGGCTGTGCCTGGCAAGTTGTTCTCGATCAGATGTCAGCTTTTAAAGGAGATGCACAATTTAATAGAAGCTGAGGGGTTACTTGAATGCTTTCCCTTCCCAGGTGAATCACAACTTCTGATAGAACTCAACCTCAACAAACACAGCTTTAATTTCAACACTCATCCATCCCTCCTAAATTTCAGTCAACAACAAGGCAACTTCAGTGAAGTAATACCCAAACTTTTATTAGAATTATTACTTACTGTATATTAATTTGCAGAAAAGGCAGGCATAAATTATACCAAATACCAAATAGGTAAATCATTGTACCTGAACGATTCAAATCAGGGTTACACAGCAAGCTTCCTATCAGGTGGCAGCTTTAGCTTTTGTAGTTTTTGTCTTATTCAGCTGTGGTGCTTGTGAGTGTTGGGATGGTAGATGGCACAAACAGCTGTCTGCTTTCTTTCTGAGAGCTGTGATGTCTCTCTAGTAATACTTTTTAAAATTCTTTGAATTCATAGTGTCTTGCTGACTGTCATATGTAAGATATTGCATCTTTCAAAAATTTAGGACAACCAATAAGTGCCCATGGTCTAGTTGATTGTTAATTAATTTACTTTTGAGATGTATTCATCTTATAGTCACAAGCCTCCATTTCACATATTCTTGCAAGAACATACACTGGTCATGTAATCTAATAATACATTTATTTATATAGCGCCTTTCCCATGCTCAAGGCACTTACAGAATATAAGGGTATACAGTATATATAGCATAGTACAAAGCAAATAAATAAATAAGGAAGATTAAGACAGTAAATTCAGAGAAAGCCTAACAGACAACATAATTAATGGTCTAGCACACACACACAGGTTACATGAGCATCTTGACAGAGAGGTAAACTGAGAGAAGGGGAATAAAGTCAAGTAGAGCTAAAAGCCTTCCTGAATAGATGAGTTTTAAGTTGTTTCTTAAAAGAATTCATGGAGTCAGCTGACCTGATTAATTTTGGTAGGTCATTCCAGAGTCTGGGAGCTATGCTGCTGAAGGCCCTGCTGTCACCCATGGAGTGTAGATTAGTGTGGGGCACAACAAGATTACCAGAATCAGAGGACCTTAGCGAGCGGACAGGCACATAGTGATGGAGAAGGTCACTGATGTAGTCTGGTGTGAGGTTATTTAAGGCTTTGTAGGTTATTAGTAGGATTTTATATTCGATTCTGTAAGACACAGGGAGCCAGTGAAGATAGAGCAGGATGGATGTGATGTGCTCGCTGCTGCTGGTTCGAGTCAGGACTCTTGCAGCCGAGTTTTGAATAAGCTGGAGCTGTGATATAAGATTAAAAGGTACACCTGCCAGCAGAGAGTTACAATAATCAATGTGGGATGTGATAAAAAAAGGAACAAGTTTCTCAGCATTAGAAAAGGAGAGGAAGGAGCAAACACGGGATACGTGATGGAGTTGAAAGTAAGAAAGTTTCTTAATGTGATTTATGTGGGTGGAGTAAGAAAGGGAGGAATCAAAAATGACACCAAGATTCTTTGCAGTAGAGGCAGGTCTGATGAGATCACCGCCAAGATGGACTGGAAAGGAGCTCATTTTATTAAGTTGCACTTTAGTCCCAATTTGCAGGAGTTCAGTTTTGTTGCAATTTAATTTTAAAGAGTTCTGCTCCATCCAGGTTTTAATTTCACTGAGGCAGGTTGTGAGCTGAGAAAGCTCTGATGAAGTTCCACTTTTAACACTGAAGTAGAGTTGAGTATCATCTGCATAAAAATGATAGCCCAGTCCATAGCTACTGATAATATGGCCAAGGGGAAGCATAAAAATACAGAAGAGAAGAGGGCCGAGGACAGAGCCCTGAGGAGCTCCTTGTGTGACTGGCGCGAAGCTGGATCTGCTGTTTCCAAGACTAACAAACTCTTGCCTGTCAGTCAGATAGGACTTGAACCACTGGAGGGCAGTGCCAGAGATACCCAGCATGTTCTCCATTCTAGACAGTAGAATGTCATGTCTGACCTGAGTGTCAAATGCTGCACTGAGGTCTAATAGAATTAATATGCTGGTTTGTCCAGAGTCTGCTGCCATAAGCAAATCATTGGTTACCCGTAGCAGAGCTGTTTCACAGATATGCTGTGCCCTGACACCAGACTGAAAGGGTTCCATCAAATTATTAGACGTTAAGTAGTTGGTGAGTTGGGAGGGTACAACACGCTCAAGAACTTTTTACCGGAAAGGTAAGTTGGAAATAGGCCGGAAATGGTTAAGATTGTCAGCATTAAGACTTTTTTAACATTGGGGTTACAGAAGCGATTTTAAAAGTGAGTGGCACAAAGCCAGTGTCAAGGGATGAGTTTATTATTGTTGTAACAGTCGGGATTATGGCATGAAGGCAGGATTGAAGTAGTGTGCTGGGGATGGGGTCCAGTACACAAGTAGTTGGCATCATCTTACAAAGCAGGTTATTAACAAACACAGATGTGACTGGTGAGAACTTAGAGAAGGAGCTGGATGGAGTGGGAAAACAGGGAGAGATATAAACAGATGATGGATTTATGTTAGTTGAATTATTTAGATCTTTAATTTTGTTACGGAGAAAGTGGAGGAATTCCTCACAGACTTCAGTAGAAGAGGTAGTTGGGCCAGATGCAGGTTACAGTAGTTTATTAACTACAGAAAACAAAACCCTTGGGTTATCGTGGCCACTTTCTATTATTCTGCCATAGTGGGTGTTCTTGGCAGCAGTTAGTGCTTCTCTGTAAGCTCTTTGGTGGTCAGAGAAAGCCTGGATGTGCACAGTGAGACTAGTCTTACGTGGCATTCTCTCAAGGCGTCAGCCAGCTGCTTTAATAGATCACAATTCTGAATTATACCAAGGAGCTGAACGTTTAAAGGAAACCTCCTTATGTTTTAAAGGAGCTGTTTTATCTAATGCTGAATGAAGGGCTGAGTTATAGTGGTCAACAAGACTATCTAGTGTTGATGGAATAGGTGAAGACAGTAAAAGATCAGAAATGGATCCAGAAAGGATAGAGGGACAGATATTTTTAAGGTTTCTGTAAGAAATTTGTCGTTTACAGGTAAGAGGAGGTAAAGGCAGTGAGACAGTGAAAAATACTGCTTTATGGTCAGAGAGTCCCAAATCAGTGCTGTAGATGTTGGCAACAGATAGTCCAGAAGTGCAGATCATGTCCAGTATATGACCACTAGAGTGGGTGGGAAAATCAACATGTTGTGTCGAGTCAAAACAGTCCAGTAAGGATAGGAATTCATTTCTCAGTTTAGATGTAGTAATGTCAATATGGATGTTGAAATCACCAAGAAGGATAATTCTCTGAGAGTAAGAGCTTAGGTGGGTTAAAAGTTCAATCAGATCAGATAAGAAGGATGCATTGTATTTTGGGGGACGATAAAGAACAATGAGTGAGACGGGACCTGATTCCGTTATTAGTTTAAGAGCCAGTCACTCAAAAGACAGTGGACAGTCAGTGGGGATTCGTTTGATATTTAAGTCTGCTCTTATAATTACCGCTAGCCCACCTCCTTGTTTAGATCTGCGAGGTTCTGTATGGAAAGTGAATCCAGGTGGAGTCGCCTCCGTGAGAGACGTCACTTCGTTTGGTTTTTGCCAAGTCTCCGTTAAACACAGTATATTAAGTTTGGTGTCAGTGATGAGTTCTGACAGCACCAATGCTTTGCCATTAAGAGTTTTTGAGTTAAACAGTGCAATATTAGTTAATGAGGCTTCTTTTTGCACAGAGCCGTGATCAGGGTTTATTTCCACACAATGTAAATTTGGCACACTGACACTTGTATTTTCAGGGCCATGAGAAGGAAGGCTGTGATTTAACATACACATTTTAATAAACGGTAACATTATTTAACAATGTTCTGCTCCTTTCCCAGAATTCCTGCCTATGCCTATTTTACATATGCCTCAGGATTTGATCTTGTCCCAAATTTAGCCCTCATGGTAAACTCCCTTATGAATATTAATGAGCTCATCAGTTAACTTATACCTGCCTGCTGTTTCAGTTATACAACATTTGGTTTACAGAAATGCCGGTTTTTCCACCTAAGCACTGAGCCCCCAAGTTAGCAGTCATCATCTAAATTATTCTAAAATAAAAACACACCAAAATAAAACACACAAATGTTAAATATTACAATTCGTATTTAGCACACTGTAAAAGCACACACATTAACAGCATTACGTAGAGTAAGCTGACTTGGTCAGCGGGGCTAACTGTGGTTTGAATGACTGAGGTGTGTGACGTTGTGACTTTGATTGTGTTTGACTGTTGGTGTCACACCAGGGAGTCCCAGCATCTCAGAATCATCTGCTGTCCTGGGATTGTCACAGTTTAAAATGACACAGAATGAAGTGACAAACCAAAAACATCAAGAGATTGGTGGCTATTGGGGTGAAAACCCAGCAGTTAATGAAAGTTATGAGAAGGGGACGGCTGGACATATTCAAGATAACATAAAGGACACAAACACTTAAATGTCACCTCTTTATGAAAGAACCCTGTGGATCAACATCTCTGAACACACTGATGGGCTACAGCAGCTGAAGACCAGGCTGGGGTCTGTGCTGTCAGCTCTGAAGAGGACAATGAGGCCACAGTGGCTGTGCGATCAGCAAAACTGAAGATCTGAAACATGTCACCTGGCCTGATGGATCTTAGTTTCTACAATCACATGACAATGATTTGGGCCTAAACAGTGTGTGTCCACAGCTTATCCTGTCCTGTTATCTACAGTGTTGTGTTGTCAGAATGTCTTCTTGCCAAACTATACACCTTCTGATATCAGTTAAGTATCAGTGGACCACAAACATCCATTAATGGCCATAGTGGGCACTTTTAAAAATGGAGGATCTCAGCAGGATAACACGACATGTCACAAAGCAGGTGTCACCTCAAGGTGGCTCATCTAACGGTGACTTTAGTTTACACCAATGGCTGCACGACCAGACAAATTAAGCACTAGAACTGCATGTGAGGAGCAGAAATGTGAGGCTGAGAAGTCTGAAGGACTGTGTGATGTCAATATGGAGACAGAAATCCATAAGGAGTCATTAAGGTATCATGAAGAGTTGAAGCCTTGGAGAATTCAGGCTGCCCTACCTGATGTACCTAATAAAGTGGCCGCTGGGGTGCACGTGCACATCTTGAGCACTTTGCTCTTCTTCCATACACCCATTTTACACTCTTTTGTCCAGTAGTCATGTCATTGTGCACATGTCATCTTATGCACTCTCACTTACTTGTCACTTTCACTTGTCACATGTCTGTTCTATTTGTGTCTTCTGCTTGTCTCTTCTTGTCATCCCTCTTGTGGCTCCAAAGCAGGTTTGTCCTCCAGCATGCCCTTTTTCTGATAGTCCACCAGCCCGACCCTCACACTCACACACCTGAATCTTTGCTCAATTCAGTATAATATGTAAAGAGTTTTTATTACTCTTGAAGATTTCTCAATTTCAAATTTTAAACGTCATGTTTTTTCACCAAATGAACAAACCATGTAGTGCTAGGACTCTTGGTCTCTACATACTGTCACAGTACCTAAAACTTCTTCCAAATGCACCATATGCATACTGTCATCTTTTTATTTATGATAAAGACACATTGAATCACATATGTGGTGATTTAAAACATACCCTTGGTATTCAGAAGACGGTTGTATTCATGTGTAATAGTCACTCTAATCACTTATTATGAGTTTGTGCACTGATAGCTTTGACAGCATTTATAGTTTCTTTTTTATTCTGTTAAATGCACTTTGTGATGTGCTGGGTCATATATGACCAAAAGATTTATTTTATTTTCAAAGGCAAAAAAATGTTATTGCTAATACTGTGCACCATTTTGTTTTTATGAACTTTGTGATGTGCTTATGTCAGATATGGCCAAAATGTTTATTTTTTTTATTTCAGAAGTAGAAGACTACTACCTCAGATTATGTCCAGTGATAGGTTTTTATTGTTTTTATGCACTTTTTCAGGTGCTTGTGTCAGATGAGACCATATTTAAAAGGGAAACAATGAATAAACATTACTTGTTTTTCAGTACATTCATTTGTGTTGGTTTACCGGCCCCTGAAAATGTCTGGCCCAGCTAAACTTCTTGGTTTGAAAATGTGACCAATTGAAATTATAACTGGTCTAGCAGGGGTCTCCACACAATTCCTGCACATGCTCAGAGCCATGGTTTACAAGTTTTGTACCTTTGGAGCTGTTTAGAAGCTGAATGTGATCTTTTCCACTTATTGTGTGTTTCTGCTGAACATAAATATATTTAACATTTTTAATTATTATATTAAAACTTGATGAACTTTGAACAAATGTCAGAGCAGGCTGAATCAGCAAAGCTCCTCATTTTAACCCCTGACTCCAGAGGGTTAAGATTTAAAAGTTTCTGAAGGTCCTGCTATCTTTAGTCCACCGACTTACTGCCCACTGACCTGTCCTGTCTGAATTATTTACAGAGAATCACAAATCACGTTTGCCCACAGACTGTGAGGTTTAGGTGGTCGGACCTCGAGAAGCAGGACCCTTCAAACAGACTGCCATGGCTGCTTCACTTGTGTCTTCAGAACTAAAAGGATTTGCTTGTGATTTAGGACTGAGCTATGAAGAGACGATTGTTTGGTTTTCCTTTCTCATTTTTTCATATTTCTGTTTGTATATTATTGGATGTGTTGTTGTTATTTTGATTTGTTTCCTGATCTTCACAGGTGAGTTAATGCTGGTGGTCCGGTCTGCTGAATTCCCGATGATTCTCGTGCTTTTCTTTTTTTTCTTTCTTTCTTTTTTAAATTTTATTAATTTTAATCATTCCATACAAATAAATCAGTTTTTACAAAAAATAGCATTGAAAACAGATTGACCCCCACCCCTGAGAAAGAGAGCATGGCCAACAAGGTAAACCTTAAAGCTTGTAAACATACCTAAATTGATTAGTTTAATAGGGCAATAGAGACGAATGGAGAAAAGAAAAAAAAAATAAGGAGAGAATTGCTTCCTCTGTGCTTTAGGGGCTTATTGTAAAATATTGCTGATTAGATCCTGCCATGTTTTGAAAAAAGTCTGCACGGATCCTCTAACTGAGTATTTGATTTTCTCCAATTTCAAATAGTATAACACATTGGTTTCCCACTGACTTAAAAGAGGAGAGTTAGGATTCTTCCAGTTTAGCAGAATAAGTCTGCGTGCCAATAGTGTAGTGAATGCAATCATAGTTTGTTTGTCCTTCTCCACTTTAAGCCCCTCTGTGAGCCCACCAAACACAGCTGTTAATGGGTTAGGAAGGACTGTGACCCCAAGGCATTTTGAGAGGCACTTAAAAATTTTGGTCCAAAATGATGTTAATTTGGTGCAGGCCCAGAACATGTGACCCAGTGAGGCTTGAGCTTGATTGCAACGTTCACAGGTTGGATCTTGATCTGGAAACATTTTGGACAGTTTTAGGCGAGACAGATGTGCTTGATATATAATTTTGAGTTGAATAATTGTATGTTTTGCGCATATGGAGCTCAAGTGAATTCTCTGCATTGTTACTTTCCACTCCTTTTCTGATATATTAATTAAGAGATCTTCTTCCCAGTGTCCACTTGGATGTTTGAAAGGGAGTGACTGTAAAATAATTTTATATGTTGCAGAGATGGTGTTTAAGTCCTCGAAATTGAGCAATATTTTTTCCTGCATGGAGGAGGGTGCAAGATGAGGAAAATCGGGAAGGTTCTGTTTAACAAAGTTCCTAATTTGAAGATAGTGAAAGAAATATGTGGGTGGAAAGTTAAATTTGGATTGTAATTGCTCATAGGATGCAAAGATGTTGTCTATATAAAGATCTCTAAGCAATTTAATCCCAAATATTTTCCAAACATTCCAGCTCACAAAGTTAACTGTCCCATCATGGACACATTGATTCTGAATTTTTGATGTCATTTTATAGTCTTAACTGGAAGTGAGACAGCTTTAACCTTAATTTTCTATTTCCCCATGAGTTATTGCCATGCAGCCTATTGTTACGTTGGTAGTTATAAATATAAGAATTAAAAGTTTAGATTAGATATAGCCTGCTCTCTTTCTCTTCCCCCTTATCCCCCCACCCCCCCATTTTGCCTCCCCACGTGAAGCTGGACCCCACTTCATGAAGTCCCAGTCCTCTGACATACCCAGAGACAGAGCACGTCCAAAGCCAAACAAGCCCCCACGCAGCGGCATTTGAGGATTAAAAAGTAGAGATATCTATTACCAATAAAGTCTAAATACTATATGCCTAAAATATAATCATTAGCAAACTATAAGCATAAAGTATAATTGTTAGCAATCTTTAAGTGGTCCAGGATAAGCATAGTAAATCCTAATGCAATAATCACAGTAACAATAAACCAAGGGTATGATGTTAAACAGTCTCCTTTAGGGTAGTTTAAAAAAAAAAAGTTAATTTCTTCCACACACACATCTATAACTGTAATTAAAACATAAACAGAAAGCGTTCGAGTAATGAAAAGGATGTATAATTATAATACCTGTATCTTTACAACTGGATCAGACAGCAGGTGATATCTGCTTGCCATGCCATGACAGGATGCGACTCACTATTGTGTTTCAGAATAGTGTCGGGATCAGCTTTCTTAATTTCTTTTCTGCTTCCTCCTTGCTGGAGAAGACGTGGTATTGGCCTTGAACATTCACTTTCAGTTTGGCAGGATACAAGAGGCTGTATTTGATATCGGCTTGCCGTAACCGCTGTTTAATGTTGTTGAAGGCTGCACATTTAGCAGCTGTTGCGGGAGAGAAATCAGGGAAAATACGAATGTGGTTATTTTCAAATATTATCTCTTGATTGTGACTGAGGATTGCCATCACATCTAGCTTACATAGTAACCTCTCGAAGCAGACAATAAAAGACCTAGGTCTAAAGGTATTTGATCCATGTATGTGATAAGCTGCTGATAACTTGGTGTCTGATTTAAAGTCCTCTTCAATTATTTTTGAGAATAGTTCAGCTATGAATTCTACTGGGTTTGGACTTTCACGATTCTCAGGCAGACCTTCGATTCTAATATTATTCCTTCTTCATCCATCTTCCAGAGTTGCAAGCCTGTCTCCAAGTTTTTTCCATTCAGAATTCACAGCTGTAGCTTTTCCATCGGCGTTAGATGCCAATTTTTCCGCTGTTTCAATTTGAGCCGTGAATGTCTGCTTAATGTCATCCAGCTGAAGTTTCCTCAGTTTAGACATATTTTCTTGAATGTATTCCTCAATTTTCCCCAGCATACCTTTAATGGTCACATCAAAACGATTATATAAATGCATTTCCAAGTCTTTATTATCCTGCTGTAAGTCACTTATTTCTTACTTTATATTTTTCTGGATGTCTTTCTTAAGTACACTTATGGCTGTGACTGTGGCCGTGGCCAATGTTGTGATCGTTTCCTTCACTTAGGACAAATCGCTTTGGATTTCGTGCTCTGCGGTTGAAGTAGCAACCCCGGTTATAGCCGATGCTCCGGGCTTGCGAGGAGTAGATGAAAGCACGGACTGCAAGGTCATTTCTAGTTTCAAGTGATCTTATGGAATTGGCGAGCTATCGTGACCTGCATCACTTGCACCTTCGCTCCCATTTTCACTCTCAACTAGAGATGATGCAATGGAGCAGGGTCCTGGGAAGTCTGTGTATTCACCTGCCTGTCCCAGGTCAGTCTCTGAAAGGTGGTACCTCGCACTTGGGTTTGATGTCTGTCTAGACTTGGATGTAGCTTTAAATTTCCTTTCCGGTTCTTTCTGACCCCCTTTCTTGTTACTCATGTTTATATACTGTAGTGGAAACTCCTCGGGTTGGGTAAATACAGGATACCTCAAAATAATAAGAAATAAGAGAAAAAATAAAGCCGCTGCTAACGGAGCTCTGCTTCAGACGTCCATCTCCCGTAACGGACGAGACTTTTCTTCTTGTGATCTTCTGATTCTTTTCTCTTTCGGTGGCCCAGCTGCTTTTCTTCTTGTCTTTTTATTCTTTAATTCTCCGTGTGGTTTGATGTCACTGAGATGTCACTTGTGTCATTGCTAACTCCTACCAGCAGGTGGCGATGCTAGCAGGTCACTCTGCCATTTTGCTCTGAATGGGCAGCTCAGGTCAGAGGAGAGCTGGGAGTGGACAGCAGTGGTCAGCAGTAATGGGGGTCACTTTACAGTCCACTCAGACCACCTCTGTGCCCAGGGGACTGGACTTTGGGATGCTGAGTGTCCATTCAGAGCTCATCCACTGGCTTTATTACAAATTAGGAGAGAAATAAGAAAACTGAGGTCACCAGCAGTGAGGCCTTTAGTGGACTGAGGTCAGCTGGTCAGTGGCACCGGTCAGCATGTGACGTGTGAGTATCAGAAGTGTCACATGTCAGTCCTGCCCACCCTGTCCATTATGTCACTGATCACACAGTCAGTCCAGTCTTTGTCACAACAGACAGACAGAGTGTCCTCATCGTCTAAGTGGTCTGACATCAGGGGAGCCCACCATGACAGACACTCGAGTGTCGCACTCTCCGATGACCAGCAGTGACCGGTGTGTCCAACAGGAATCTGTGTATGGGGTCCTGTGAATCAGTCAAAGCCCCTCCATGTGCTGAGTCCTCAGTTACAGACACAAATCCAAGGTGGTCCCTCCGCTGTCATTGGCTTTGACAAGTCTGTCTGGACCCTCGAGTGCAGGACACTGTCAGCCTCATGTCCTTCACATTGTGTCCACATGTCACTTTGAGTGACTTGTCATCAGTCAGTGTGGCAGGAAGGCAGAAGATACTGTGAGGTATATAGCGCCTTACCTTATAAGGACAGCGGTGGTCTCGGGGTCAAAGTGCATTTCAGTGAAGACGGTGCAGTCATTGAGCCCTTGTTCTGTGTGTCCTTCTGTCTGTCTGTCTGTCCTCACTCATCTCTCTTCTTCTCCACAGGTTGGACTCTTGTGGTCTCACCTCGGCCTGCTGCTCAGCTCTCTCCTCAGTCATCTCGTCTCCAAACTCACGGCTGACATTTCTGAGTCTGATCAACAACAACCTGGGAGATTCAGGGGCTCGTCAGCTGATTGAGGGGCTCAGGAGTGACAACTGTAAATTAGAGACACTGGAGTGAGTAAAGAGGGGGAGGGGTAGGGGTGTGAATGTGTTATTGATGGGCGGGCTGATCACATGACAGCACATGGAGTGACCAGAGTGACAGTGACAAGTGGTGCTGACTGAGGTGACAGACAGGAAGGACAACAAAGATAAGGAGAGACAGACAGAGGAAGATGAGGAGGAGGAGGAGGAGGAGTGTAAGATGGACCAGAAGAAGTAGAAATGGACAGCAGCTGAGTGTCCAGCCAGAGTCAGAGGGACAAGGACACGGGGGGGCTCAGGAAAGCAGACAGTGTGGACAGGAGGAGAGGAGGACATGACAGTCTGGGGGCTGAGGGTCATTTGTAACAAACAAGAAAGAGCAGAGCAGCAGATGGGGGATCAGTGGACAAGAGGAAGAAACAAGATGGAGGATGAGAGAGAGGAGGAGACAAAGAGAGACACACAGGAAGTGACCGCAGGAGGACAGAGGGGGGAAGCAGCACGTTAACTGGACAGACCACCTTCTTTATGAAATGTGATGCGACCAGCAGGCCTTCAGAGGATGTTGACCAATCGGTGAGTAGACTGAGTGACTGACAGGCCGACACACGCATCATGTGACTTAGATGGGCTAGACACTGAGAGGAATTCTGGGTGACATCAGGGGGTGTGTCAGTGTGACAGTGCAGTGTGTGGCGCCCCCTGCTGTTTGTAACTCACACTTGTGTCTCCTCACAGGCTGTTTGGTAATTGGATCGGTCAGAGTGAGAAGAGGAACCTGATGTCACTACAGGTGGAGCTGAGCAGGCCTGGGTGGGAGTTGAATATCTACACATGATGATCAAATTGACCTCTAGTAACAGTGCCCCCTACCCACTTATCCCTAAATTCTTCTCTTTCTTCTTTATATTCCCCTCTCAGCTTTGCTCCACATTTAATAAACTCTGCATGTCTACTCAGCCCGTGTGCTTCTTCTTTATGTCATTTTTATTTTTCCCACCTCAGACTCAGACTTCCAGGCTCCTGCATTTCACCACTAGAGGCAGTAAAGCAGTGGGGGTTGTTTTGTAAAAAGTACCATGCGCCGTAGCACTGAGACAGTCAAAACTCTTCAGAAAGGTTATAAAGTGCTAAAATTGCATGAAATTTGTCTCTTTAAAGGAAAAAACACAGTTCTGTTGTATGATTATATTAAGCTGCATTTGAGAATTGAGAATTGGACACTTAGTGACTTTCACAACAGCTTATGCATGTGTTATGGGCCCCACAAGTGGGCCACAGCAACAAAAATGATAAAGCAGCAAATCCTGAAGTGTATGCGAGCTTCACCTCCACAAGAGGATGAGCTACGTTATACAGGTAAGTCTGGAACTTAACTCCGCTGACCTTCAATTGTGCTGTTATCCGGGTCCTTGGCTCTGAAGTCTGTGGTCTGTGGAACACAGGTAAAGTGGAGAAGCAATAAGATCACACAGCTTTCAGTCTGTTGTCCAAGTTGTGTCTCTTTATTTACATTCAATACAGTCTTCATAACCCTGCATGTATATATTTCACCATTGTACTACCAGTGTGTTTTCCCCTTTTGATTTAACAACACAAACATCCATCATAATTATACTTCCTATTCTATATTCACATTCTCAGGTGTGTCCTCAATAACTCCTCCTTTCACCAAGAGTCACAATAGACAGGGTCACATACATACACAAACATACATAAGTAATCCTTAGCTGCTAGGGTAATATCAGAAAATTTCACAGAAATACTATACTTAAAGCAAACTGTGTTAGCTGCCTGGTAAAACTTTGGATTATATGCAGAGGCACAACTAGTTTCTTCATTGCAGAACTCTCTTTTTTCAAATAACATTCCTAAAAGTATGAAATAACATGTCCCAAAAATAAGTTCTCTTGATTGCATACTTGTATTGCAGCAGGCATGTTAAAGACTTTCATGTTGACCCTTTCTATGGGGTATTTTGCTTTGGCAGACTAGAGAATGCAGGCATATCCAAGTTGTACAGCCATTGAAATGTGAACTTTTTTTTTACAAAAAGCAGTGCTGAAAGAATCTGTTCTTTATAGTGTTTGGCATCTCTGGGCATCAAACAAAATTCAGCTTTGTTTCTGACCATTTTGATTTTAGTGTTTAAACCATTCAACATTCATTTTTCCTGAAAGAATACTGTATACAGTGTACGTCCCAGAAGCTCCACTGTTTCACTTTTAGAGGTGTAAGTACTTTTGTGTCTCAGACCAGGATTGTCACCTATTAGTTATGTTAGCAGTTGATTTGGCTTCAAATTGGGATGACATCATATCAGGACTGTAATCTAATAACAATTCAATTATAGCCCAGTACGAGTAACAATTGATCTTTGTGATATTAGACGATCACCCAGACTGACATCCACCTGTGAAAATAGGCTGGCAGTTGAGGTAGTTAAAAAAATGACCTTCGCAACAGCATTAATATCACTGCCATCTACCTTGACAAATTTACACCTTAGGTATATTAAAGTGTTATTAAGTAGAACTGGCTGTTCCCAGATATTAGAAATTCTAAGGTGAAACTTCTGAAATTGCTGACAGAGGAGCTATTTCCACATAGCTGCATTTTTCCATAGTGGTTTAAGTAAGAGGTAACAAAAACAGGTCCAACTCCAATTTTACATATTCCTCAGACATTCTGTGTACAAATGCCATTTAGAACATGTTTTTGGATTTCTTTTTATGTTTTGCACTAGACTTCTTTTTCTGAGGTCAGTAGAGGCTGCCTTGGGCTGCTTTATAGAGGCCCCAAAAGTTGCCCTTTATAAAACTTCCGTACATTTCGGGGTGCTGACAAAACCCACTAAAAGTTTACTGGCTTGAGATTTATAGTAATAAATATATGTTGTGAAATCTTGTTAAGCACTCATTTTTTTATTCATGCACACACTGTTTAACTGGTCTGAAGTGCAGCTTCACTATGACTTTACCAAACTGAAATGGTACATTTTTGATCTGATTCCACTTTATTTCAATAATGATATTGTTAACATGATTCTTGCCGCCTGAGGTGTAATGAGGTTCATCATAAGTGATAGTAGTAATTTTATTGGACTGATTGTTGTAACTGTCACCAACTTTTTGATGAGAAACAATGTCACTATAGAAGTACAAGGTATAGAAACTGCCCCTTATGTGTGCTGGTAATGGAGCTTTAAAAAATATATCATGGCTCTGATCGTGGTGAGCTCCTAATATTCTCCCAAGCTGGTCTCTTACATGTAAGGTTTTGTTTTTCCCTCCATGCACAATATAAACTCTTTGCTACAAAGCATTGTAACTGAATTTCATAGGCCCCCAGAACAGTACAGAGAAATCAGATATAACCGTTTCAAGTGGTATTTTAAAAGTATTTGAGTTCATAAAAGATAATAAATCATGCATTCCTTCATAGTATCCACTAGGAATAGAATGATGCTGTAGCCGCTGATGTATAAGGCGAAGTCAGGCACGGGTAAGACGCGTGTCAAAGAAATCTCTCAGTCCAAAAGTTCGTTTTAAAATATTTAGTGAAAGTTAAAGGCAAATAATCCATACAAGAATAAAAGGGAAAATAGTTACACACATAGAATAAAGGCAAAAAAAGGAAAAAATGTATCTTCTATAAACTTAACTTTTCTTAAGAAGCTTTGGTTATTTCTATACTTAAAGGTTATTTATATCTTCTTCTGTATGCTTTAAACATACGGTTCAACACTCTTTTATTTTACAAGTTACTTCACACTCAAAAGGCCCGTAGGCCGTTGGCACATACACATGCACCGAGGCACGTTCACGTGCGCAAGCAGGAACGCGAGCACAAACAAGAACACGGTTAAAAAAACGTATGCCTCTGTACCTTACACAAGGCAAAGCTAGACTCTAACTGACGAACATTGTTAGCTCAAAACTGTTAAGAAAAGACAGGAAAATACGAACTTAATTCTATTTTACGGGGGTTATAGGAACCTCCCATATTTTATGCCTTATCATCTAGTAAATATTCATATATTTTATAGAACTAGGAAAATGGCTCTTACACATCTGGCCCCTAATTGTTTATGCTAGGGCAGAAATCAATTACTTAACTTTACTTAATAAGAGCCTTCATTACTTTACCAAACTTAAAATAAACCTTAAGAAGCTTAAACTTAGTTTCTACTATAAAAACACAAATACTAAACTTAGGAAACTTTATAGCTTAAACTCTAATGTATAAACACAAGCACTAAATTTAAAAAGCTTTAAAATTAGGCATGCAAAAAGAAGATGAGTCATTTTAATTATTTGATGCCTCCTGGATCAGGCACAGTTTGCTCACGGGTCTGTCCAGTGTACTGTTTTTGGTTTGCACACAAACTCTTCTGACAGCACCTTTGGCGTCTGGCATTGTCTTGATGACTCGACCCATTACCCAGGAATTGTGAGGTGTAGCTTTATCCACAATTAGAACGATGTCTCCCGGTTCAAAGTTTCTTCTTGGTGAAAGCCATTTTTGACATTCCTGAGGTATTGGTAGATACTCTTTAGTCCATCTTTTCCAAAACAAATCTGCCATGTATTGAATTTGTTTCCAGCGTCTTCTTGGATATGATTCATTTTTTGAAACAAGTTCAGGTGGCATTTCGGGTTGAGTGTCCATTAACAATAGATGATTGGGTGTGAGCGGTTCCAGATCATTAGGATCGTTTGATGTCTCTGTAAGGTGTCTGTTATTAAGTATTGATTCCACTTTGCACATCAGTGTATGAAGATTTTGATCATCGAGTGTTTGTTGGTTTAGTGTCGAATTTAAAATCTTACTTATACTTCTGATTTGTCTTTCCCAAACTCCGCCTTGGTGAGAGGCTGATGGTGGGTTAAAAATCCATTTGATTTCTCTTTGCATCATTTCTTTGCTGATTTTTTCGTGTTCGAAATTTTTTGTGGCTTCTCGTAGCTCTCTTTCTGCTCCAACAGAATTTGTTCCATTATCTGAGCGCATGATTTTAAACTGGCCTCTTCTACTCTTAAATCTGAGTATCGCTTGGATACAGGAATCCGCGTCTAAATTGTGTGCAATCTCAATGTGCGCGGCTCTAGTTGTTAAACAGGTGAAAATTACTCCATACCTTTTGACTAAGCTTTGTTCTCTTTTGACAAAAAAGGGTCCAAAATAATCGACTCCAACATTAGTGAAAGGCGGTTTGTTGGGTGCTAAGCGATCTTCTGGCAAATCTGCCATTTTTTGCTCACCAGCTTTCGCATTGTATCTTCTTCACATAGTGCACTTCGAAATTATTTTTCTGATAGCTGCATTTGCTTGAGGTATCCAGTATTTTTGACGTTGTTCTGCTAACAAATAATTACGTCCACAGTGTCTATGCTTTTGGTGAAGGTGTCTGATTAAGAGTGTAGCGATATGTGAGTTTTTATGAATTATTGCAGGGTGCTTGGCTTCCTTTGGCATAGCTGATTTGCTGAGTCTTCCTCCGACTCTTAATATTCCTTCTTGTAGAACTGGATCCAGTTTAATGATTTTACTGCTTTTCTTTATAGGCCGATTTTTACTTAGTGCTTTAACTTCTTCTGGGTAAGCTTGTACTTGACTTAGGCGAATAAGCTCATTTTCTGCTTTAGACAAGTCATCTAGAGACAGTGGCTTTAGTCTCATTATTGATTTGTATTCCTTCAT
>JANRMT010028174.1:19934716-19960444 GCA_026402145.1 Polypterus bichir lapradei
TTGATTTCCGGATCGTCGCTAGTAGACAAGTCCACCTCATCCGGTCTCTTAGGCCATTCGTGCTCTGGCTGTAGTAGGAAATTCGGGCTTTGTATCCAAGTCTTACTTTTGATGAAGCTTTCTATTGTCAAACCTCTTGATGCCTGATCCGCAGGATTTTGCACAGATGCGACGTATCTCCATTGCGAGGGTTGCGTGTGCTCTCTTATCACTGCGATTCTGTTGGCAACAAAAGTTTTGTAGCGTGCACTTTCATTTGCGATGTACCTTAGTACTGTGGTGCTGTCAGTCCAAAAGATCGACTCTTGCAGGGGAATCTGCAGTTCTCGTTTTAACATGTTGTCCATTTTGACTGCAACCACTGCTGCTGTAAGTTCCAATCTTGGTATAGTGACAGATTTTAGTGGTGCCACTCTTGATTTCCCCATTAGAAATGAACAATGTCTCTCATTTTCTTTGTTAGTCAAAAGGAGGTAGGAAACAGTGCTATACCCGTTTTCTGAAGCATCTCCAAAATGATGCATTTGTGCAGTCATTATTTGACCAAATCCAGGCGGTTTAAAGAACCTGTCTACATTAAAATCCACAAGTAGTTGCAAATCATCCATCCATTTTTTCCATTGCCGAATGTACTTAGCTTCCACTTCTTGATCCCAAGCATATTTTTCTTTACACAGTTCTCTTAGAATAAGCTTGGCAGGCAATATGACTGGTGCTAGAAATCCAAGTGGGTCATATATTGAACTGACCACTGACAGAATGCCACGTCTTGTAGCAGGCTTATCTTGTAGCTTTACCTGGAACTTGAAACTGTCAGTCTGTGTGCACCATTGAACACCCAAGGCTCTTTCAACTGATAACAGATCATGGCTTAAGTCCAAGTCCTTTTGATCCATTGCCCTGTCTTCTTCAGGGATTGACAGCAAAATTGCTCTGCTATTACTTATCCATTTTGTAAGATAAAATCCTCCCTTTAAGCACAGGGCTTTAAGATCTTTGGCCAATTTTATGGCTTGTTCTTCAGTAGCAACTGACTTTAAACAGTCATCAACGTAGAAATTATTTAACAGTACAGTGTTAACTGCTTCCTCTGGAGCTGTGCCTCTTGCATCCTCTGCTGTTCTTCTTAAGGCATAAGAGGCACAACTGGGCGATGAAGTAGCACCAAATAGATGCACTGTCATTTTGTATTCCTCAAGTTCATTGTTTAGATTACCTTCGGGCCACCACAGAAAACGAAGAAGATCCATGTCTTTTTCTGGTACTTTCACTTGATAGAACATTGATTTAATGTCTGCCATGAGAGCGATCGGTTCCTCTCTGAATCTTGTAAGAACTCCAATGAGTGTATTAGTTAAATCAGGTCCTTTCAGCAACTGTTCATTTAGAGAAAAACCTTGATAAGTGGCTGTACAATCAAACACCACTCTTATTTTGTTTTTCTTTGGATGATACACTCCATGATGAGGGATGTACCATATTTTTTCTTTTTCGAGGGTCCGCTTTTTAGTGAGTACCTTTATGGCATAACCTTTGTCTAAAATGTCTTTCATGAATGCTTTATAATCCTCATGAAACGTCGGGTACCTTGTAAGTTTCCTTTTAAGTCCTATAGCACGTTGTTTTGCAATACAATGATTGTTTGGCACTTTAAGTGTTTCATCTTTAAAAGGCAGATTAATGCAATAGTGTCCGTTCACTAGACTTGCAGTATCTGAGGCTATGCGCATGAATTTAATGTCTTCCTGTGACATTTCCTCTTTTTCTTCACAGTCGCGTTCTGGAAAGTCTATATTGTATTGCTTGAGTAACATTTGTTCTACTTCCTTTATTGTTACACAATTGACTGAACATCTTTTTTCACTTTCGTTGTCTGACTCCTTCGTATAGCAAGTAACAGTCCATCCTAGAACTGTTCTTGTTGCAAAAGGTCCATCTCCTTCGCTATGTATGATTTCCCATGGCTCCAAGAGTTTACGAGAGTCTGTACCTATTATTAAACCTACTTCTGCGTTTATTTAGGGTAGGTGTACATCTTTAAGGTAAGGCCATTTCGTAATATCTTCTTGAGTAGGAATTTTATCTTTATTTCCAGGTATAACAGTTGCTGTACGTACCTCTGGTAAATCATAAAACGTGTTTTCTTCTAACCCACAGACTTGTAACTCTGTTAAGATTTTACATTTTAATGGTTTGTCTAGATTATCTAGAGTGTTGAGATACAGATGCGATTTTCTTCCTGAGAGGTTTAATTGTTCTCTTATGCTCTCTGTGCAAAATGTGGCTGTGCTACATGGGTCTATTAGAGCATATGTTTCAATATATTTTTCATTCCCTTTGGATTTGACTTTAACTGGGACTGCAGCTATGACACTGTTTTCGGCCCCGGTAGCCATACAAGACTCTTTTGGTGTTATGGGCGCATTCGTAGAAGAAGCGCTTTTCGGTTTCGATTTAGAGCTCTCTTCTTTAATGGATTTAGCTTTATCATCAGAGTCCTTTTCTTTATTTATATGTAAAATAGCTGAATGAAAATGAGAGCATATGCTACATTTAATTTTTTCTTCACAATTTTTGCTAAGATGTCCTTGTTTTAGACATTTACAGCATAAGCCTTTGGATTTCAAAAAGTCAATTTTACCTTCATAAGTTAATTTCTGAATTGCGTTGCAGTCATTAAGATCATGCTTTTTGTCGCAGAAAAAACAGTGCTTACCGTGTGTACGCTCAGTCGTCTCCTTTTTATTTTCCTTTTCAACAGTAGTGGCAAAATTTGAGACAAAGTTGTCCTTTCTCATTTTGCCTTTCGCAGGATATTTTTCGTAATCAGCCTTTTCTTTCTCTCTTTTGAAGGTATAGCTTGAATAGGAAGCACCATACATTGGATCCAGGGAAGCTATGAGTCGATCTTCTAAGAAACTATATAAGTCAGCGAGACCTGGTCTTCTTCTTTCTTTGCTTTCGATCTCTGTTACTTTATTTTGCCAGAGCTCTCGTAGTTCTTGTGGTAACTTCGATGACATAATGCGGATATTTAAATTGTTTTCGAATTCGTGTCCGTCCTTTAAGCCCGACATAACACTTTTACAATTACCAATGAAGAGCGTGTATGTCTTTAAGCTATCAATATCTCCTGATTTCAATTGTGGCCACTTCCTTACTTTCTTCATGTAAGCATCTCCTATATAAACATGGTTTCCATAAAATTTTTCTAACATTCTTCTGGTATTTTTATATCCTTCTTCTGGCGGCAAGTATAAGTTATTTAGAGCAATATTTTTAGGTTCGCCTTTGGTGAATTGTACCAAATACTCTAATTTGCTACCAGGATCACTCACTTCTTGGTCGATGATTCGATCAAATGCTCTTATAAAGTTTATATAAGTCAATGGATCACCTTCAAATACTGGTACCTTTATATGGGGTACATTAGGTGCTTGTGTTTTGTTTTGTTGCTGTTTCTGTTGATCGTAATGTTGTTCGTGATGCAATTGTTGAAGAAGCGCTTCATTTTGTTGCTGATAAAACGGTTGCTGGGGTTTATTTTTACTTTCATTCGTATTTGTAAAGTTGTAACTGTTCACATCTAACGACTTTTCAAATTTCACGTCTGGTTTCTGACTCAGTCTATTTGGACTGGGATTGCGCCCTTTAAGTGCTTTTGATTTTGCGTCGGATTCTGCAATAGCTGCCTCTAAGGCCAATTGATCTCTTTTAATTTTCAGTTGAGCTTCTTCAGCTTCTCTTTTAGCTTTTATCTGCATTTCTTCAGCTTTTCTCTTAGCTTTTAACTGCATTTCTTCCATATCTAGAGCCTGCTGCTTTCTTTGGTTCTCCGCTTTAGCCAAAGCGTGTGCTGCCTCTTGAGATCTGATGGCGCTAATAGAAGTCCCGGCTGAACTTGTACTACATTTAGATTTTGCGGAGATTTGGGAGGCTTTGGCTGAATTTGCCGCCAAACTTATATGACTTTTACTTTGAATGGAGACCTGTGAGATACTATCTTCTGGAGAGACATCAGGAAAGTCATTCGTCGTTCTGTAATCCTTGAATTGGTTAGCCGAAAAGTCGGGCTGCTGGTTGAAGCTTATATTTTGACGTACTTCAAAAACCCATTCCATCGTATTTTCTGAAAATGTGCGAACAATTTCCATTTTAGCATCAAAGTCCTTTTGAAGCATTTTCCATATATCTTCATTGCTCTGGAGGGATAAGAGTTTGTCACTTAACCTTTTATATTCCATTCTCTGGTTAAAGAACAAGTTCTTGATGATCGATTTTATTGATCACAATTAAATTCATTTTTTTTTTTTTTTTAAATCCTTCACAGACTTCATCACATTAGATAATTGTTTGTATTTGTAGTCCATTTCAGATTGAAGTTTAGTTGTTAATGAATTGGACGGCTTTATGTCATCATCAAGATGATCCTCCATTGAAACATCATGATCGTCGTGACTTCCATTCACATCACTGTTACTTTCAATGGGGGTTCGAAATGTTCTCTGGCTCCCGGACTCAGATGCCATAGCGTTCACGGGCGTTGAAAATGCAGGCTTGCTTTCTTTTATAATCCAAGGCATTTTTAAACTTTCAGTCCTAGGCAGGTTCAGATCTTAAGCAGGTTTCAAAACTTCAGGCAGGTTTTTTAACTTTAGTGTAGCCGCCGATGTATAAGGCGAAGTCAGGCACGGGTAAGACGCGTGTCAAAGAAATCTCTCAGTCCAAAAGTTCGTTTTAAAAATATTTAGTGAAAGTTAAAAGCAAATAATCCATACAAGAATAAAAAGAAAAATAGTTACACACATAGAATAAAGGCAAAAAAAAGAAAAAATTTATCTTCTATAAACTTAGCTTTTCTTAAGAAGCTTTGGTTATTTCTATACTTAAAGGTTATTTATTTCTTCTTCTGTATGCTTTAAACATACGGTTCAACACTCTTTTATTTTACGAGTTACTTCACACTCAAAAGGCCCGTAGGCCGTTGGCACATAGACATGCGCCTAGGCACGGTCACGTGCGCAAGCACGAACGCGAGCACAAACAAGGACACGGTTAAAAAAAGTATGCCTCTGTACCTTACACAAGGCAAGGCTAGACACTAACTGGAGAACATTGTTTGCTCATAACTGTTACGAAATGACAGGAAAATACCAACTCAATTCTATTCACGGGGGTTATAGGAACCTCCCATACTTTATGCATTATCATTTAATAAATATTCATAGAACTAGGAAAATGGCTCTTACAGATGCTCTTATTTCCTCAAATTCTCGTGGCTCTATGCTGACCTGTGTGTGAGGGTATTGTATTTTAGCTAGTCCTACTTCTTATGGTCCTTCATGTTCAATAGACTTTGTGAGTTTCATTGTAAAATTATCAATTGAGGCATTGTTTGGCAGAATAATATAAAATCCCTTATGCTCCATGCTAATTTTTGGAAAGGAACGATTGTCCAAAAAAAAAAAAAACATAATTATGCTAACTGTTGGACATAATCCTCCAGTATCCAACTATTAAACTTTTCTAGGCCATCCTATCCATTTGACTAAAATGTGCATTTTTTTAGTTTTATTTTTCCTGGAAAGTGTTTTTTCAATTCAATAGACATCTGTAGCATTTGAATTAATTTTTTGTTCTTCCTCAGTATAAAATGAACATTCAATTTCTTTACTGCCATAATCTGTTAGTTTATATACAGAACATTTCCTAGGCACCTGTTTGTCTTGGTAGATAAATATATTGCTCTGCTTTCCCCTTTTGTATTATTAATATGTAGCCTTTGTCAGAATATGTCAAATCTCCCAGACTATTTATAAGGTATTATAATATATAACTTCTCCTTACCTTCCCTTCTACATCTATAACCTCAGGCAATTAGGTGTAGTAAAAGACAAGCAGGAGTTAAGTTGCAATTTAAACAATATATTATTGATAATATTCATAAATAATAACAATAAGTAAAGTACAAGTGAATATTGGCAACCATACAACCTGATAAATGGTAATGTGTAGTTGCAGGCGGCACACAGACTTGTTAGTTACTTAAAATGTCTCGAGTTAAGGCCTCATTGGTGTTCAGCTTTCTTCAGAACAGGCCGCATGCTTGATTCAATATGGCTGCTGAGCTGTCCTCTTCATTGTGTTGTCCTTTTCAGTTTGTGGCGTGTGAGATGGTCTTCATCAGTTGGTAAAAGAGAAAGAGTGAGGTAAAGCAAGCAAATTTATAGGTTTCCTGTCCAACCACTAGAGCCAATAGGACGTTATGGTACTTAAAGGCTTCTGATACAAGACAATTCCAAACAGCCATACTTCAGACCAGTGGGGCAGAGAACATCGTAACACCTGCCATCCAAACCAGGTGTTAAGGTAAAGGTTGGCAGTTAGGCAGCCTGGATTTGAGTGGGGGTTGACTGAGAGACTTAACAGAGAAATATTAGCCAAACTTGTTTGAGGCACTTCACCCAACCCTGTTGTAAAATTACAAAGAGACTAATTCCTAAAAGGGGGAAAGGGGTTCTTAAACCATCAAACCATTGCTGTTATTATCAATAACACTAATATTACATTGCTTTGTCTAAGTTACAAATAAAGACATACAAAATATTTATCAACTTGTATGCAAAATTTCATATCACAACAGCACCCTATCTGATACTTTAGATATTTTATCAGTGAAATTTTGCTTATAGCCCTTTGCAAAGGGATGCCTCAGTTTAGACACTCACACTGTATCACTAACCTTGAATTTAAAGTGTCTGATTCTCTATGAGACCGTAAAAAGTTTTGAAGACCTTCCACAAATTATTCTTATTTACTCACACAGCGCCATTGTACCACTACAATGAGGCGTTTGATAATAAGACTTTATAAAGTCTTCTCATTTATGCATATAAGTTCTGGTATTGTTGCTGGTGATAAAGCACCACATCTTGGTTTTCAAAGTTTTGTTGAATTGTTTGATGACTGAAGCTTTCAGTTCACTCCCGGTAGTAAAATGCTTCATGCTGTCCTTCTTTAATAAGCTTTGCAATTCTCTATTTAAAAACTCTTTACCCCAATCAGACTGACCCATAGGAATGAAAAATCACAAAAGAGATCTAATTAATATCACTTTGGTTTCGCCTAAATAGCAATGAGATCAGAAAAAAAATAAAATGGAGACCTGCACTTCTGGCTCCTGAGATAAAACACCCTGACAGTCTCACAGGGGTCTCCTCTTGAGTTTCAGTAGAGGTCTCAGTGAAGTCACACAATGGGCACAGATCTTCCAAATAGTCAATTGACTTGTTTTGTTTTTTTTGCAGTTTGAAAGGATTTGCATTATGTGCCCAGTAATATCTGGTGAAATGAATGAGCAGCGGTTTGTGGTAATAAAACACTTGACTGTGATTACAAAACTGGAGTCCTGACATCTGAATAATATGATTAGTGGCTCAAACTGACATTGCTGGGCTGCAATTAGACCACAGTCACTCTGGAAGGACAGGCAGACGATGTGGTGTGGTGGCGTGTACTCTGAATTCGTAGGCTCAAATCCCACTGCTGACACCACTGCGTGACCCTGAGCAGGTCACTTCATTTGCCTGCGCACCAACTGGAAAGCACAAAAGAAATGGAACCTCAAATGTTCTACACCACCGTGGATACCCTAATAAAAAAACAGCACACTAAAGTATATTAATGATGTGTGACAATTTAAAAAGTGTAACAAAAATATATCTTCTTTAAGTGCATTTTTACAAACACACTTCAGTTATAATTTTGTACACTTTAAAATGATTTAATTTAATTGGAAATGCATTTCAGTGTACTTAAGTATACTTGAACTGAATAGTGAGAAAAGCACTATATAAATGCAAAGAATTATTATTAGTATTATTAGTATTATTATTATTATTATTATAACTTAAGTACACTTGTTTGAAAATACAGTTTGATGTATTTTTTGTAAATGTTCATAAATATATTATTAATGTAAATGTCCTTTAGGTACTTAAGCATACTCAAACTTAAGTATACTTGGTCACAAGTACATTTTGGTGTATTTTTGTATACTTTATAATAGAATATTATAAATGTGAATTGACTTTAGCATACTTAACCATACTTGAACCTAAATACTCTTGTTCATATGTACAGTGTGGTGTGTTTTTTGTATACTTTAAAATAATATAATTGTAAATTTCCTTTTGTGTAGTTAAGCATACAAGTTCACAATTAAAGTGTGCTGTATATTTTTTATGAGATACATTTAAAACACTTTAAATATTTTATAGTACATTTAGTAAGAACTATGCAATTTATTAAGAATTATACCAGTTTAATTTTTGACAATAGTTTTAAAGATTCTTTTAAAAATAATTTTTAAAATGATAAAAGAAAACTTTTAAAAAGTGAATAAAATTTTTAAATATTGGATTTTAATATACATCAATATTAAAACCATTCAGCTGTCTGGGTCTTACAGGTGCATTTATTAATTTTTTGGGACAACACTACTAGAGCTGTGGCATATTTACTGAGAAGCAAAATGTTTTCCTGCCTCTCTAAAAGGAGCTGTTTGACACTCTCTGTACTTAGCAGAACACTCGTGGAGTTTTCACGCTGGCATGGTGGGGTGTATTTCCTCCGTGGAGTTTTTGCACTGTCTTTTACAGACTGAAGACTACTGATGGGCTGCTCGATACTGATGTGTTGACACCGTGTCGAGCTTTCGAAGCGCTCGAGGCTTGTTTCAAATGCACCTGTCACGTGATTTTGAAGCACGCTACCGCCATGATGTCACTCACCTGCTGAATTTCTTTGGCTCAAAGCGTAACAGCAGTTGGCCCTTCTGCACCCGTAAGGTGAGCTGATGCAAGTTCAAATCCTAGTTGGAACTCATGTATGGTCCTTGCCCAAAGTTAAAAAAAGGACTTTTTAAAAAACAGTTATGTTGTTCTTGTTTATAAGTTTACAAATATGTTTAGGAGACATTATCAATGATTTACATGGGGCACCTCATTCTTTGGTGTGGAATTGTGTCCACCTAGAATCTGTAACAAATTAATGAGCATATTATAACAATCCAGCGTCTCTTCTACCCTATGTCGATCATATCAGAGGGGCTAAGAAACGCTTCATTAAAGCCGACGTGGTCATTATACCAGTATATGTGCAAGACACTCTTTATTAAACGTTTTTACTATTCAGTAAAAGCTCGGCATAACTAATCACAACTGTCTTTAAAACAGAATCAGTGCCGTAAGAGCCAATCTTAGAAAGTTAAAGCTTTGAGTTAAACTCATACTAGTGTTTGCTCAATTTGAATAGAATAGTCATAGTCATAGACAATGGTATAGTCTTTTCCCCCTATAAGTTAGTAAGAGATAGAACTTTCTTGCTATAGCTAAGATACAGTGTGATAATTGAGATCCCGTACACAGGGACTTGAAAGACCCATTTTCAGCTCAGAAATGGCATAGGCCTACAGTCTTCTGACTGTCATTTTGAAATGGTTCTGAAACGTTTTGAAGTTATTTGTAATGATTTCAAATGTAACAAGATTTATAAGATTTGAACAGAACTTCAATAAAACAAGAACTTTTCTAATTTTTGCTATATCAATTTTCTCTTTTTTGTGTGAATTGTTTTACTTTGCATTTTAATTAAAACTTTTTAAAATGAAGATATTTGTCTGTGTCAGGCTGTTGTTGAATCCCATTTTGTATGCTAGAGCTGCAGAACTTAATTTTAGGAAAACGCAGTGTGGCAGATGGCCGGGGGTCCTGCCCAGCCGGGATGCCTGGAGGATCCTGGAGAGGAGCAATACCTTGCCCGGACCATGAGAGGGCAGCCGCCCTGGTGTGCATGGGGGTCACGGAAGCAGAGCTCAACCCGGTTGGGGCCCATGGTCACTGCCAGGGGGCGCCCGGATACTTGTGGAGCCCTGGAAGGCAGCACTTCCGCCACACTGGGAAGTGCTGCCGGAAGTTCGTCATCAAGCACCTACAACACATCCGGGGAAGATACATAAGAGGCCGCCTCATTCCATTCCGGGAGCCGGAGTCGGGTGGAAGTGGACAGAGCTTGCCTGGGAGGAGTTGGAGACGATAGGGAGAAGAAGGAAAGGAAGGAAGTTTAAAGGACTGTGTTGGTGATTACTGCACTGGGGCTTGGGTTTGTAAATAGGGGTTGCAATTAAAGCGAGTGTGTTTTAAGATGTCCCGTGTCTGCCTGTGTGTGTCAGGTTCGAGCTTTCCACAGCAGTTACAAGTGCCATCAACAGCATCTTCTGCAATTTAGGAAAATACTCAGGACTTCTGCATTAATGAGACAAAAAAAAGTTGAAAAGAAGATGCAAATGCATTCAGAGGTGGACATAAAGATCACTCAAGTACTGATAAGAATGAGCAGCTGGGTAAGCACATCTGGAGCCACACTTTCAAAAAAGCACATGAATTTGTCATAAGCAGTCTTCTGAACTGCAGCACAACAGAGTAAATTATTGATGTAAATAGAATTATTGAAAGACTAAGCTTTTGTCGTTTCTGTATTCTTAAACCATCTTCAGTTTCACAGTCCCCTGCAGTCAATGACACGTTTAACATTCCCTGCTCCTGTTGTGTAACCCAAAGCATCAACACTGAGTTTCATTCAAGGCTTTACTATCCTTCCTTTCATACACATAAAATAAGACACACATTTCCTCTACATACATGTTCAATAATAATAATAATAATAAACTGGCAGGAATGAGAAAAAGCCCAAGATGGTAATATTTATGAGAAGAGCCTGCATGGCATCATGGTGAGGAGGTGCCTTGTCTCCTGTTACATGAGCTCGTTTGCCACCCCTCAGTTGCACTGGCACATGTTACACTCGGGGGCAAATGCAATGGAGAATATCGACAATGTACACCTTCAGATGTGGAATAAATCGACTGTACACTGAAGTATTCCATTGGCAAACATAAAAATACAAAGGAGAACATTTCAGAATAATGATGAGATTTGTTAATTATAAGCAATGCAACATATCTATTACGTGGTGTTAATTTTTTATTTATTCTCACCTAACGTTATATATCTACATGGGGAATGAATATGGGTAATATATTTATAATAATTCTGATTAAAATACACTGTCAAAATACATTAATGAACAAACTGAGACACATTGGCCTTTAAGGAATATCAAAAAGCGTGTGCGCTGTCATTTAGCACAGAATGCATTGTTAATGGCACGCACTCTCTACTGACACGATGTCCATGCAAACTCATAGCCTCCTTGATTTTTGACCTTATGATTAATTGTCAATGTCAAATAAATAAAGTCATTTTAAGAAGATGTCTGTTATAGTCACTTCAATAAACGCTCCGTTTACAATGTTCGCATGTACAGAATATAAAACAGAATCTCAATGAAGCGAGACTTGCGAGTAGTAACAAATAATATGTGACACTGAGAAATTATAATTCATAATAATGGGAACAAGTAGAAACTACGACTTCCTAAAACAGACACTGTAAACGTAGGCATTTCAATAACTCATTTAGGAGGCTTGTGTGTGCATTTCAATATCGATTTAAGAACTAAGTAGGCCACCTGTTGTACTAAACGGTAGCTCAAGCAGCACTTAACAGTAAATAGCCTAACAACTAAACATAAGAAAATTAAATGAAGAGGCTGCGCCGCTAACAATGAAGGTGCGGATTGGCTGAAACTGTTCATAGTGAATTGTCCTAAGTGGGAAGTGCCATATAGCGATCAGAAACAAAAAGACACATTTAAGCATACTGCACAATAGTTTATGTTCTGTTTTTGAGACATCAGTGTCTCCAAACACTCAAATATGAAGTTTATAATGTTTTATAGTGAAACTTTTTACATACAATACACAATATGATTAGGGGTGTGTGCCTGGAAGCCTATGGCCCAACCTTCCTTTCGCTATCGGTCGAATCTTTTGTTAAATGGACCAAAAAATAAAAACTTTCCACAAGAGGAGGATCAATGACATGAACCCCTGATGTCTTTGCTGATAGACAATTGCAATACCATTAGCCACCTAATTGGGGTACTTAACAAGCTCCACACAACTGATCTACTACTGTTGTTAGTGGAGCGGATGTAGACAGCACATTTTATTTGACATATGCACATTAAAATGGTTTAATTAGCACGAGTATCATTGTTGTATTTTCCTAATGAAGATGATATATTATACATGTATATAGTATAGAGATATACTATATACTATATGACATACAGAAGGTTTTGAAGAAAATTGAGCATTGCATATAAAAAGGCTGCACGATTTAGCTAATCTTTTTATATATTGTGATGTGTGATTCTCCCTGTCTTGCACCCCAAAACATGAGGCTGAGTCTCAGTACTTTAGCAACACCAGCTTTATTTAGCTTGAAACAGGAACAGCACTGTTATTTATTGTAGCAGGATCTACCACTCTTCTATACAGAGATACAGCAAACAGGTATAGTCAGGGCCAGGTTAGTGGCCAAGTAATATTGTTCCCTGCATTTATAGTGTTCCTTGCATCACCCATCAACAACAGCTGCTTAAAGCACTACCGCGGTCAGCTCGGATTGGCTTTTGTGGCAGCAGATAAGCTGTCTTCCACAGATGCGGCGATCACGCTTCAATCATGCTTTGGGATGGTCTTCGGCATGTTGTCCCATTGTGGGGAGTCCCAAAAGAGTTTAGAAACATCACATCTCCCCCCCTCAGATCTGTCACACCGGTGTGGGCAAAGTGACCATCCAAGCCGAGCTTGGCTAGGTGGGAGAGAACATCAGCATTGGTGTGTGCAGCCCCAGGATGGTGGTGAACATCAAAAGCAAACCTCTGTAAAATTATAGACCACCAAGTAAGCTGGGTGTTCTTATTCTTCTGTTTGTACAGCCACTGTAGCAGTGCCGTGGTCAGTCACCAGAGTAAACTGTTACCCCCAGAGATAGTAATGGAGGGCCTTCACCGCCCACTTAATCGCCAAGCACTCTTTTTCAATAGTGGAATAATTACGATCCCTGGGTAGCAGTTTCCTGCTAAGAAACGTGATGGAGTACTCTTCCCTCTCATAACACTGTGAGAGGACTGCTCCTAAACCGAAAGTGCTAGCATCTGTTTACAGAATAAATTCCTTCAAAAAGTCTGGATTGCGCAGAACCAGGAATGATGATAAAATGGCTTTTAGTTCTGCTTCAGGCGTCAGTCCAGACAACACTACGATACTTTCTGCTCTTTGTCAAGTCAGTGAGAGGGCCGGCCCGATGTGCACAATTGGGAATGAACCACCTGTAATACCCTAGGAAGGCACAAATCTGCCTCTGTGTTTCAGGATATGCAAGCACCTCCCCCACCTTGTCCATTTGAGGCTTGAGCAAACCCTTCCCCATGGAATATCCCAGATAGTGGGTTTTTGACATACCCAGTTTTCACTTCTTAGAGTTGGCCGTCAACCCCTCCAGCCGTAAACTGTCAAGCACCGTCTGAAGGCAGACAAGATGAGATTCCCAGTCATTACTGAAAATGACCACATCGTCAAGATGGGCACCTGCGTATATGGAATGGGGATGCAGGATCTGGTCCATTATTAATCACTGAAAGGTCAGCAGTGCACCATGGAGTCCAAAAGGAAGTGCCATAAATTCAAACAACCCATCCAGAGTGGTGAACGCGGTCTTCTTACAACTAGACTCCTCCAAGTGGACCTGCCAATAACTCTTCGTGAGATCAAGGGTGGAGATATATGAAGCCTGCCTGAGCTTTTCCAACAGCTCATCCACACATAACATTGAGTATGCATCAAACTTGGAAATCTTATTCAAACACCTAAAATCAACGCAGAACTGTACCGAACCATGGGACTTTGAGACAAGTACAATAGAACTTCGCCATACACTTTTGCTTGGCCGAATAATGCCTAATTGGAGCATCTGTTGGAATTCCTCATGTATCACTATCCTTGTTGCCTCTGGTAGGCAGTATGGGGGCACCTGTTTCGTAATACCAGGTGGAGTGACAATCATGTGCTCTACAATCATCATCTGGCCAGGCATTGCCGAAAAGACATCTGAGTTCTCCTCGATCAGCGATAGCAATTCCACTTTCTGAGTGTCATTTAAATCATCCTCAATAGTGAACTCAGTCTGGGGGACTGCTGTGGCCGTGACCAGGACTTTGTGATGGTCGTGACACAATAAATAACAGTGCTGTTCCTGTTTCAAGCTGAATAAAGCTGGTTTTGCTGAAGTACTGAGAGTTAGCGTTGTATTTTGGAGTGCATGACAGGGGCTCACATATCACATGGTACCAGGAGTGGGGTCCTTGCACCGATGGATCCCCAAGAAGTACAGCAAGATGAGGCTCTGGCAACTGTCCCTGCCCTGGTGCAGCCACAAGATGTGCTGCTGAAGATTGCTCTCTCACACAACCCTAAGTGTTTTTTATTCTGCATTGAACATATGGCAACATTTATGTGCTGAGACAGGGAAGCCTGGGCAGCTGTTTTGCATTTTTTTAACCGGAGAAGCTCTACAAGCCATACGGAATTTCCCTCCCAAAAGGCTCGATGATTATGACTGCCAGAAGCAACAGATCATCCTCTGCACAACTGTGAGCCCGGTGGTCAAGGGGCACCAGTTTCGGCTGTGGCATATTGATCTGGATTGCCCTGTACGAGAACAGATCCAGGGCTTAGTTGACCTGATTCAAAGGTGGATCCACGGAGACCCTTTCAAGCACATTGTGGAGAAGCTCGCTATTGATGCAGTCCTGTCAGGGATAGACGAGAGCCTTTGTCATGATCCACTCGCTGCTGGATCTGAACTGCGGACTAGAGGGTGCACAAGCCACCTGGAAACAACAGGGTTACCCAGGCTTGACCCCGATGTCGATCCAGCCAGCACAGATCTTCAGGGTTGCCAGCGCCATGAGCCAGAGGGTGAACACTATAGTGCGGACTAAATGCAGCTGCTTTGGTTGTGATCAACTGGGACATCTGGCTCGGGAGTGTCACCTCCCTCCTGCACAAACAATGGCTTTTGGTCTGGCCCAGTTATGTGGCTCACGAGTTTCCCCAAACTTGTTAAAAGAGGACAATTTTAAGGTTTCTATTACGCTGGCCGGATTGGAATTCTCGGTGGTATTGGACTCTGGTAGCAACCTCAGCGTAGCCCAATTTGCTCCAGCAGACAACTTATAAGTCCACAGACAAAGTAAACACCTGCTGCGTCCATGGGGACATTAAAACACACAACACTATATTACTCCCTCTGAAATTTAAGAGAAGAACTTTAAGGTTTGGACTGCCATATCAGACACCTCACCCTGGCCACTCCTAATAGGAAAAAGGAATGCCCTCTTCCCACGGGTCTTGGCCACCTCCAGTGTGCCTGCCCCCGTAGTGAATAGAGAGGGGCTCACCACAGACACTATCAGTCAAGGAAGCAAGTTTAAAATTGAACCGGAGTTCTCCAGCGAATTCGGGGACAAATCCTCAAGTGAAGGCCTGGGACAGCTAGCAAACTGTTCCAACCTGTTGCATGCACCAGCAGCCTCCACAGACTGGAAACTCAATATGGACGAAATCGAAATAGCAGTGGGAGGTGAGTGTGATGCTGAATCGGACATGGTAGCAGTGAGAGGCTAGTGCGATTCTGCATCAAACACAGGGGAAGCAGAGAGTGCCATCCAGGTGGAGTTTGTTCGCCTACAACGAACCGATAACATCTTGGATTTTGCATTCAGACAAGCCCACATCACAAATGACTCTGGCGAGAGAGAACCCAAATTTTAAAACACCATATTTGGTTTTCAGAATGGTTTTCTGTATTGGTGATTTCTGATTGCATGGGTGATGGACGTATCAATCAGTTAGTTGTACCAAGTGAGCATAAGGAGAAGGTTTTAAAAATTGCTCACAGTCATGTTTTGGGGGGGGTTACCTCGGCGCAGAAAAAACGAGTTAATGTATTTCGAAACACTTTTACTGGGAGAATTTGGGCCGGGATGTGGAGCAATTTTGTAAGGCCTGTCCTGACTGTCAAATAGTTTTTGCTCATAGACCTGCCAGGGTGCCCCAGTACCAATGCCTATTTTAGACGTTCCCTTTGAGAGGGTGTGATTAGATATTGTTGACCCGCTTCCCAAGAGTAAAAGCGGCTTTCAGTATATGTTTGTGTTAATCAATAACACCACAAGATATCCAGAAGCAGCAGTGCTGCGATGGGCAGACGCCTGGACTATTGCAGAAGCACTCTCAGATATGTTCACACATATTGGTATCCCTCGTGAGATTCTCACTGATTAGGGCACACCCTTTATGTCTCGTATCATCAACCAGCTATGTGAAAGTTTCAGAATTAAGCAATTACACTCCATAGTTTATCATCTGCAGACGAATGCCCTGATTGAACGATTTAATAAAACCCTAAAACAGATGATTCAGCGGGTAGCCCATGAAGATCCAACTTCCTAGGATACTGTAGTGCCTTTCCTCGTGTTTGCCCCACAAGCATCCATTGGGATGAGCGCTTTCAAACTATTTTTTGGCTGGCGACCATGCAGGGTATTGGACATTTTTTGTGAAGAATGGACAGGGACTCGCAAGACAACCCCTGGGGGAGGTTTGTTGACTGAGTTGTTTCGCTGCAAGAGCAGATTGCCAGATTGTCCTCTTTTGCAGTGGAACTTCAGCATCATGAGCAGGAGACACAAAAACAGAATTATGACAGAACGAGTAAACTCCACAAGTTTAAGAAGGGGGATCGCATGCTGGTGTTGATCCCATTCGATCCACATAAATTTCGGGCCGAATGGCAAGGGCTGGCAGTGAAAGAAGATCGTATGTCCCCAGTGAATTATAAAGTCAGAATTCCTGGGCAGCAGAAACCCATACAAATTTTGCATGTTAATCTTTTAAAGGAGTGGCACAACTGTCACAAAATCCTTGTTGTGGCTGTAGTGGTCTCCCAGACTGAGGTCGGTACAATTTACCTAATCTTTTTATATATATAAAGTTGATATATGATAATATATCTTTGACACCATGTATCAGACCAAGGAAAACACAACAAGCCACAATAACAATAATGAATTATCAGCAGAAATATCAACTGAAGTGTGTAATGTCAATACAAATAACAAAATATAACTAGAGGGTGAAATGTCAGATAGAATCTCAAAAGTATAGAGGTCAATGACTTTGAGTGTGTTGCGGCTTCACAAAGCCTCTTTTAACAGTGCATGTCTTGCTTGGAGCTTTGAACTGCAGCAAATGATTTATTAACCAGCATGCATGTCTGCTCAGTGTGTCAAAACCACTTTCCACGTTTCATTAACCAATGTGCATAAAAATCACCGGGTTCTCTTTTCACCACAAAGACGTCTACAGTGGCTACTGTTTCTGTTTGAATGACAGTTGTAATTAGTTGTGCAGCACATACTTTTATTCACATTACACTTTACATGCACAGTACAGTAGATTTCAACTACAGAGTGTGGATCGCTAAATACTTACACTGCTCACCTTGGAGTGTCCTGTGTGTGTCTGTGAGTCAGATCTGTGCCGTGTCTCTCAGCCTCTCTCATCTGCTCTGGACTGACACCTTTGAATTTTGGGTGCAGCAGAGAAAATTCAAACTGATCTGCCACAGTGGGTTTGGTATCACCTTATTCAATGGTTGGATTCATTGACATCAAATGACAATGAATAGAAGATGGATTATTGTGAATATGTGAGCTGCCTTCGGCAAATTAGTCATTGCATTTTGATGGATATTCTAAGTGGGGGTAATTCCAGAACAGATCTCTTATGTGATTCTTCCACAGTATCAGTAAAATAAATTATGTCGAATTAGGCTATTAATAATATTAATAATAATATAATAATCATTCCTGACTTTTTTTAATTTAGGTGACTCTTTTATCCGACTTGAACTTGGGTTCGCACTCTACACAGAATACAAAAAGCGACTCCCTTTTTCAGTCGTGCAGCAGGACAGCATGATCAGCGCTTGAGACACATTTGACTGTGATGGTGTCTTTCTTTGTAGCGAACCCGTCAGTTTTGTGCTCCACAAAATATTGTAAAGTATTAAGTGAAATATCTCATTAATTGATTGAATAACATCTGTCGAATTAAGGATCTTCTTTCTCAAACATGTTCACCTATGTTATGGAAAAATAGAGAATGTAACCTTTATTTTCCATCTATTTGGTTTTAAATAAGTCAGAACAAAGAAAGTATTTGAGGACAAAAGAGAAGGCTTGTTTACTATTTATTTATTTATATATTTATTTAAATTACAACATTAGGGCTGTGTAACCCAAATGATGGCTGATTAAATGAGATGTCAGGAAAAGATGAAGGCTAATAATAATACGAATAAAATGAGCAATAATAATGATAGAATGTAAAAGGGTAATATTTATTAAATGAGTGAGGCGTTTTATTTTATTTTAGTAAAACTCTTGCTTATCGGATAGTATATTATGCATTCTGCCTGTCAGCATTAGTTTTATAAATATATATATATAACAAAACTGAAACGTGTGCTTACATTTATAATACAGACCATATAACTATACCACACTGCCGACTAGAACATCGCATAAAGGGGTCATTTTCCTGCAGATCATCTAATGTGGTCCACCTCATTCTCTGTATGAAATGTCCTGACACTGCACTTTGTGTGGGAGAAACTGGACAAACACTCCATCAGAGAATGAATTTACACAGGTGCCACATCAAGCCTGGTGACACAGATGTTCCTGTAGCTGCCCACTTCAATGGCCATGGACACTGCACTGCAAAAAACGAAATCTAAGCAAGTGAAAAGTACTAGTATCATGACGTTAAATCTTTTTTTCCTTATTGTAAAAATTATTGACTTGTCAAAAAACTTGTATTTACAATTATTTAGCATGTTTTGAGAAATCTTGTCAAGTAAATTTTGCTTACCCCATTGGCAGATTTTTTTGCTAAATAAAAGCAAAACAACTCTCATTTAAAGTTTTTTTGTCTAGTTTTTGCATATGCATTTTTTGCAGTGCGTGAGAAGGTCTTTAAAGTCACTGGGCTTATGGGTAACTTCAGAACACAGCAAGAGAGAAAAGAATGGGAAGTCAAACTGATGCTAAAACTGGACACATTACAACAAGGTTTGAATAGAGACAAGAGTTTTATGGCCCGATATGAGGATTGTTTGCATCTCTCAGACTGACAGACAACCTGACTACAGACACACATTGAATTGAAAAACTCATCAGAAACCTCAGAAGACTTTGTTGGACAGTCATCTGATCCACAGATCTTGACCAGACATAGTTCTCCTCTCTTGCTACATGAATCTTAACCTGAAGAGGTCTATTAATTTTGTTCATTTAAGATGTCTCCGTTAAAGGTTTTCCAATGTTGTATCTGTCCTGGTCTCTATATAAACACAGGGAACTCCAGTTTCTGGATGGCATCTTTGCCTGAAGAAGGGGCCTGAGTTGCCTTGCATATTGTAATCTTTTAGTTAGCCAATAAAAGGAGTCATTTTGCTTGACTTCTCACAACACAATTGATTCAAATATTTGAAACCTTCATGAGGCTTCACTCCACCCATCACTACTGTAGATAACTCTGACTGGAGCCTGTTGCACCTGATTTCCACTGGAAACTGATTTGAACTATGTGCAACAACAAAAGACACAGAAAAGCATCCTGGGATATTTTGGGAAGTTTTCAGCGCCTAGAAGCACCTTTTTATGCTCACAGCCAGCCACCTACCTCAGAAGCTAGCATCATAAATGGCTGGCGCAAAAGTTTGAAACAGTGAGTGGTGCTTATGGCTTACAATGCATTGAGAAGATTGGCTTACTAAAAGTTAGCAGCACGTTTTTTTAAAAGAACAAAGATGAAGAATGATCAATGGAGCATGTAAGAGTTTAATTTACTTTGTACAAGGAACAATCAATCCATGAATACATGGGGAAAACTTTCAAAACTTGTGCAGACCCTAACACTATAAGGTATGATTAACGACTCTGTGTTACCTGCAGATGCCGAAATTAACAAAGCTTCACCAGTGGCAGTGCCAGCACAGAGGCCTCAGAGGCGAAGGCATGTGTCGCCAAATGGTGGAAGTAACTGCTGAAATAATTCAGGGGGCTCAGTGAGTATTGTCTACACATAATACCTAGTAGATAGAGTAGCAATTTGTGTGTACATGTAATTTTAGATATGTCTCTCTTTCCATTATAGATTACTTCAGAACAACAATGACAGTAATGTGGAAAGTACAGGAGGAGGTCACCATCAAACTCTAACATCACACAGAGGAAAATGTGCAACTTAAAAATGTGCAATAAAGTACAATATTATTAATATTACTACTTTTATTATTCATATTTTACATTGTACATAAGACTGAAATCAATAATGAACTGTTTTCTAGAAAGAAGTGGCATATTTATTTGAGATGGCTTTTAATTTACTTGAGCTTTCTTTATATCCATCCATCCATCCATCCATTCTCTTCCACTTATCTGAGATCAGGTCGCGGGGGCAGCAGCTTGAGCAGAGAGGCCCAGACTTCCCAACCCCCAGCCACTTCTTCTAGCTCTTCCGGGGGAATCCCAAGGCGTTCCCAGGCCAGCTGGGAGACATAGTCCCTCCAGCGTGTTCTGGGTCTTCTCCGGGGCCTCCTTCCGGTTGGATGAGCCCGGAACACCTCACCAGGGAGGTGTCCAGGAGGCATCCTGATCAGATGCCCGAGCCACCTCATCTGACTCCTCTCGATGTGGAGGAGCAGCGGCTTACTCTGAGTCCCTCCCGGATGACTGAGCTTCTCACCCTATCTTTAAGGGAAAGCCCAGACACCCTGCGGAGGAAATTCATTTCAGCAGCTTGTATTCGCAATCTTGTTTTTTCGGTCACTAACCAAAGCTCATGACCATAGGTGAAGGTAGGGACGTAGATCGACTGATAAATTGAGAGCTTTGCCTTTCGGCTCAGCTCCTTTTTCACCAGGACAGACCGATGCAGAGCCCAATCACTGTGGACGTCTCCCCGATCCGCCTGTCGATCTCCCGTCCAATTCTTCCCTCACTCATGAACAAGACCCCGAGATACTTGAACTCCACTTGGGGCAGGATCTCGCTCCCAACCCTGAGAGGGCACTACACCCTTTTCCGGCTGAGGACCATGTCTCGAATTTGGAGGTGCTGATTCTCATCCCAGCCGCTTCACAGTCGGCTGCGAAACGATCCAGAGAGAGCTGAAGATCACAGCCTGATGAAGCAAACAGGACAACATCATCTGCAAAAAAGTAGTGACCCAATCTTGAGTCCACCAAACCGGACCCCCTCAACACCCTGGCTATGCCTAGAAATTCTGTCCATAAAAGTTATGAACAGAATCAATGACAAAGGGCAACCCTGGCAGAGTCCAACTCTCACTGGAAACGGGTTCAACTTACTACCGGCAATGTGGACCAAGCTCTGACACCGGTTTGACAGGGACCGAACAGCCCTTATCAGGGGGTCCGGTGCCCCATACTCTCAGAGCACCCCCCACAGGATTCCCCGAGGGACACGATCGAACGCCTTTTCCAAATCCACAAAACACATGTAGACACATGTGTTCCCCAGGCTCTGCTTCCTCATTGGAAGGCATGTTAGTGGGATTGAGGAGGTCTTCGAAGTACTCCCCCCACCAACCCACAAAGTCCTGAATCGAGGTCAGCTGCGCACCATCCCCACTATATACAGTGTTGACACTGCACTGCTTTCCCCTCCCAGACCTGAGTTTTTGCCTCAGCAACCACCAAAGCAGCATTCTGCTTGGCCTGCCGGTACCTATTAGATGCCTCCTGAGTCCCACAGGACAAAAAGGTCCTGTAGGACTCCTTTTTCAGCTTGATGGCATCCCTCACCGCTGGTGTCCACCACCTTACGGCCACAGCTCCGGTCAGCCGCCTCAACAATAGGGACATGGAACATGGCCCATTCGGACTCAATGTCCCCCACCTCCCTCGGGACGTGGTCAAAGTTCTGCCGAAGGTGGGAGTTGAACTACTTCTGACAGGAGACTCTGCCAGACGTTCCCAGCAGACCCTCACAATATGTTTGAGCCTACCAGGCCTGACCGGCATCCTCCCCCACCATCAAAGCCAACTCACCACCAGGTGGTGATCAGTTGATAGCTCCGCCCCTGTCTTCACCCGAGTGTCCAAGACATGTGGCCACAAGTCCGACAACACGACCACAAAGTCGATCATTAAATTGAGGCCAAGGGTGTCCTGGTGCCAAGTGCACATATGAACACCCCTATGCTTGAACATGGTGTTCGTTATGGACAATCCATGATGAGCAAAGAAGTCCAATAACAAAACACGACTCGGGTTCAGAACTGGGGGGCCATTCCTCCCAATCACACCCTTCCAGGTCTCACTGTCATTGCCCACGTGAGCATTGAAGTCTCCCAGCAGAACGAGGGAGTCCCCAGCAGGTGTGCCCTCTAGCACCTCCTCCAGGGACTCCAAAAAGGGTGGGTACTCCAAACTGCTGTTCGGTGCATACTCACAAACAACAGTTAGGACCCATCTCCTCCCCCGAAGGCAGAGGGAGGCTACCCTCTCGTCTACTGGGGTGAACCCCAATGAACAGGCTCCAAGTCGGGGGGCAATAAGTATGCCCGCACCTGCTCGGTTCCTCTCACCGGGGGCAACGCAAGAGTGGTAGAGAGTCCAGCCCCTCTTAAGGAGATTGGTTCCAGAGTCTAAGCTGTGTGTCAAGGTGAGCCCGACTATATCTAGCCGGAACCTCTCGCCCTCGCGCACTAGCATAGGCTCCTTCTCTTTCAGAGAGGTAACATTCCGTGTATCTTTATAAATGAACATTTTTCAAGAAAAGGGTTAGACATGTTATCTTGACTTTTGATTAAATTTATGTTGTTGTGTTTTATATTTTTCTGTTTTGGGGATGTAGCTACGTTCCCCTGGATTACTATACATAAATTACTTTAAGTGGTACCCCTTGGACTGTGTGGAAGCGGAAGCACAGAGCGGATCAGCAAGCGGAAGCACAGAGCAACAGCGTCTCCTACAGGCACGTACCTGAGGTAAAGCTGGCAGCTGACCAGTAGAAATAACTGGCAGCAAGAAATTAAAGTCGATCGCTCAGCTTTAAGCGTTGGCTTAAAGCCGACGGTCTCTTAGTGATTCAGCTGAACACGGAAAGCGCCGAAGCACCTATAAAAACGGCAAAGATGACTTTAACACTTAACGTAAGTTCTATCTGCTCTCTGCCCGTCGAGGGCACGTTTATATGTTGTGTGTCCTGCAGTATGTACAGTTCAGGTTTTCCAGCCGACAGTGTAGATAGCTTCACCTGCCAAAAGTGTTTAGATAATTTAGAGTTGGTCGGGAAAATAAGCGAATTGGAGGACCGTGTTAGGAATCTGATAGCGCTTAGGCAAACTGAAAATTGGATCAACTCGGTTTGTTTAGACAATTCGGCTACTTCTGATTCGGCTTCAGTCTCTCCGACAGTGTGCGGCCGAAATCAGCAGCACCAATTCAGCCACAGGGCGAGTGGGTAACAGTAAGACGGGGGTCTAAGAATCCAAAATGTAGTCCCCCGGCACCCAGGTCACCAATTTGGACCCAGAACAAATTCTCAGCACTCCGCAGCGTGCCTGTGGAAACAGAGAATAATAAAGTGCTCATAATTGGCGATTCCATAGTGCGGAATGTTAGAATTCCAAACTATGTTAAACCAGCAGTTAATGTTAAGTGCCTCGCAGGGGCCAAGATTTCTGGCATAGAGGCCGCATTGGACCGTGTCGCCGACGATGAAGTATCTACCTTATTGCTGCATGTCGGCACTAATGATATTTATTTACAGCAATCTGAGGTATTAAAGCGGAACTTCATCTCTCTATGCACCAAAGCTAAAAGAAAATGTTGGATTTTAATTATATCTGGTCCCTTACCAAGATTATATAGAGGGGATGTGATTTATAGCAGATTGCATTCCCTTCACTGCTGGCTAGAAACCTGGTGTGCAAATAAAAGCATAGCGTTTGTGAATAATTGGGATGATTTTTGGGAAAGGCCTGGATTTTTCAGAAGAGATGGTCTTCATCCTAACTGGAGGGGATCTTATGTATTATCCCAAAATATGGCAGCAAAACTGCCTGGTTGACTGATTAGAGCACCATCCAGACCGCAGTCATGTGATCTTAAATCACAGGCTGTTGTTTATCCCACCTGTTACTGTCCTGAAGCTGTTACCCAAAACCCTTGTCGTGGGGCATCCAGTAAATTTAGTCTTGATACAAACCTTAAATTAATTGATAACCAAAATATAAGCTGTATAATTAGACCAAGGGATAAAACCAGACCCTCTGCCAGGGGCATCTGTAATAGAAATTTACTTCAAACTAAAACAAAAAATATATCACCAGTTCAGAAAGAACCATGCAGTTTTAAATGCTGTTTATTGAACATTCGCTCTTTTGGCACTAAAGCTGCTTTGGTAAATGATATTATATTAAGTACAAAATCTGATCTGTGTCTTCTCACTGAAACCTGGCTTAGTAAATGTGACACTGTTCCCCTAGCTGAGGCGTCACCAGATGGATACTCCTTATGGTTCGTAAGTCTAGAGATTCTGGTCGAGGAGGAGGCCTTGGAATAATTCATTGTAATAAAATGTAAATCACTTCTAAAAATTTAGCCAATTTTACATCCTTTGAGGCATTCATTTTAAATATTAAAGCAGGTTCCAACACAATTATAGTGCTAGTCGACAGAACACCAGGGCCATATTCATTGTTCATGACTGAATTTAGCAACCTTTTATCTGATTTGGCTATAAATTATGATCACGTTGTACTGATGGGGGATTTTAATGTACACATTGATGTGGAAACTGACACTTTTAGCAAATGTTTTACTTATTTGTTAAATTCAGTAGGATTTTGTCAGATTGTCAAAGGTCCAACTCATAATCATAACCACACATTAGATTTAATTATAACTCACAAAGTTGAAATTCAAAATTTAAATATTACTCCATTAAATTAAGTTATTTCCGATCACTACTTAATTACATTTGATTTAGTCCTGCCCTTGCCAACGCACTCACAGATTAAAACAAAGACAGTGCGACATCTAGATTGTAATTCTGCTTCAAAATTTATAGATACCTTGAGTAAGTCGAGTGTAATTGTGGAAAACCATTTAGATCAGTTAACATCAAATGTAAACATGGAATACAATTTAGATCAGCTAACATCACATTATAATGTGACCTTGAGAGATGCTCTGGACACAGTGGCTCCCCTTAAAACAAAAGTGATCAAAGCACATAGAAACTCTCCCTGGTTTAATGAAAACACTCGAGCTCTTAAATTAGAGTGTCGAAAACTGGAGCGCAGATGGAGAACAACAAAGCTACATGTCTTTCAAATTGCATGGACAGAGAGTGTTAATAAATATAAAAAAGCCCTCTTTAAAGCTCGCCCAGAATACTATTCTACATTAATAGATAGCAATAATAAAAATCCTCGGGTACTGTTTAGAACAGTTGCTAAATTAACAAATGGCAATTCAGATCAACAGTGCAAAATACCAACAGATATTAGCAGTACAGACTTTATGAACTTCTTCAATGAGAAAATTAAAAATATAAGATCCCAGATCTCTGCATCACAGTACAAACCAAATACTA
>JANRMT010028174.1:20006480-20035505 GCA_026402145.1 Polypterus bichir lapradei
TTCAAATGTTCATGTTTTTCCCTAAGCTTAAAACTCATAAAAAAAAAAGTGTTTACAGTGAGCGGTTCGTATGGCTGTAGCGTGAATTCTTGCATTGTTACTTTTCTCTGTTCAAGGTTTTCTCAGTGTTATTCAGTGTTTTTACATTTAGTTTACTATTACGCTGTGCAGTCTATGGTATAATTAACTATTTTTGTGCTTAAAAATCTTTAAAAAATATATATTTACATAAGGTTTGTACGGTCTGGAATGGATTAATTGTATTTACATACAATTCTATGGGGGAAATTACTTTGGGTCACGACCAAATCGTATTACGACCAGAATTTTTGAACGAATTACGGTCGTGACCTGAGGTTCCACTGTACTTTTAATCTTTGTCTTTGATCAGAGTAGGACATATTTGGGAATTGCTAGTGCTCCTCGTGAGACTGTATAAATTAAAAAGGAGCTTAAACACCTAATAAGAACGTCATGGCACCTGATTCCGGCATCCAGAGGAAATATCAGAGAGGTGTGAATGAAAGTCGCTTTGAATATGATGTCACAAAGGACCATCACCATGACATCAGAAAGCCGTTCAATTCAGTGACAACTAATCTTCGATCAGAAATGGATTACAAATACAAACAATTATATAGTCTGATGAACATCGTAAGGGATTTACAACAAAACGAATTTAGCTGCGACAAAGTAGACATAATTATCAAAAATCAGTTCCTCAATCTGAGAATGGAATATAAAAGGTTAAGAAATGAACTGTTATCCTTCCGGAATAATGAAGATACACGGAATATGCTACAAAAGGATTTTGATGCTAAAATGAAAACCTTTAATATATTTATAGGATGTACAATGAGTTGGATTATGGAATATGTCAAAATAAAAGCCTCAACCAGCAACCTGACTTTTCTGTTAACCAATTCAGGGATTACAGAACGAAAGATGACATTTCTCCTACAGTTTATGCAAAAACTAAAAGTCATACAAGTACAGTGACTACTTCAGTCAAAGACTCCCAAACCTCTACAAAAACTAAAAGTCACACAAGTTCACTGGCTAATTCAAGTAGTGCCATCAGAGGCAGCACACGCTGTGCTGTTAGCTAAAGCAGAGAACCAAAGAAGGCAGCAAGCTATAGATATGGAAGAAGCACAGTGGAATGCTGAGAAAACACAGTGGAAAGCCGAGGAAGCACGATGGAAAGCTAAAAGAGAACTTGAAGAAATACAGCTAAAGGCTAAAAGAGATCAATTGACTTTGGAAGCAGCTATAGCAGAATCCAAAGCAAAATTGAGAGCTCTTAAAAGACACAATAGAAGTTCAGATAAACCAAATCCTAATAATGTTCCTCGGAAACCAGATTTGAGAAGGAAAAAGCCACAAGAAGCAAGTATTCATGACTTTCCATGTAAAAATGAAAGTAAAAACAATCCTCAGCAGCTGCTTTATGATCAACAAAATAAAGTACCAAAACCTCTTCAACAACCACATTATGAACAGTGTTACGATCAACAGAAAGAACAACAGTACAAGACTCAAGTGCCTTATGTGCCGTACACTAAGATTCCAATATTTGATGACGATCCATTGAAATATGTGGATTTTATTGGAGCATTTGACCGAGATATCGATGAGGTGATAGAGAATCCGCAACATAAATTGGACTTTTTGGCACAGTTTACTAAAGGCTCACCTAACGAAATCATTAAAAACTGTAAATACTTGTCACCGTTAGAAGGTTATCAAAAAGCCAGAATGCAGCTCGAAAGTCTTTATGGAAACCAGCTACTGAAAGCAGATGTATATATGAGAAAAAACAAAGGGTGGCCGCAAATAAAGCCAAACGATGGAGAAGGTCAGAGTGATTATGCAAACCTTCTCGGCGGATGTATGAACATTATGCCCAACTTACAAAGCGTACAACAATTTGAAAGTAATGATAACCTTCGTACTACAGTTTCCAAACTTTCTCAAGATCTACAAGCACCGTGGCAATGCAACGTTCAGAGTATTGAAAGTACGGAGAGCAGACGAGCCCCTCTCGTCGATCCAGTGAACTTTCTGGATGAACAGATAACATCAACTTTGGATCCCATGTACGGCTCAGCTCTACAAAGCCATACCTTTAAGAAGGAAAAGGACAACACTGATCATGAAGAGTATCCTTTGAAAGGCGTCCTGACAAAAAGCAGTTTTGCTACAAACTTTTCTGCTTCTGATGGAAAAAGAGATACAGACACCTTGGTCAAAACGACGGAGATGTTTTGAGGTACAAGCGGTAAGCTCTGTCTTTTTTGAAATTAAAATCATGATCTTAATGAATGCAGTGCAATTCAGACATTAACTTATGAAAGTAAAATTGACTTTTTGAAATCTAAAGGCTTATGCTTTAAGTGCCTTAAACAAAAACATCTTAGTAAACATTGTGAAGAGAAGATTAAATACAGCATATGCTCTCAATTTCAACCAGTAATTCTGCATATGAATAAGGAATAAGGCACCCATGATAAAGCCACACCTCCTAAACAGGAGAACGCTAAGTCGGAAGAGAAGAACATTTCTTCTGCCCATATTTCTGTTAAACCACTAGAGACTTATACTGATACCGGGGCCGGTAAAGAGTGTGTCTTAGCTGTGACTCCAGTTCAAGTTAAGTCTGAAACGAGTGAAAGATATGTAGAAACATCTGCTCTAAAAGATTCTAGCAGCTCAGCTACATTTTGCACAGAAAGTTTGCAAGAGCAGTTAAATCTTTCTGGAAGAAAGTCTCACATCTACACCAACACTGTAGAAAGAGACAAAGTAAATAAACAGAAATTAGTAAAGTGTACAGTCTTAATGGAATTACAAGGCTATGGGATAGAAGAAAATACATTTTTTGATTTACCAGAAGTGTACACAGTGAACTCTATACCAGTGAAAAGGGAGAACATCCCTAAACAAGAAGATGTCAAGAAATTGTCTTATCTAAAAGATGAGCATCTACCCCAGATAAATGCTGACCAAAGCAATATTATAATTACAATTCTATTATTAATATTGTTGTTGTTAAGTACAAATGCCCGTAAAGTCATGGAGCCATGGCATATCATACATGGTGAAGGTGAAGGATTTTATGCTGTGAAAACATTCCGAGGGTGGATTTTTAATGGATTGATAAAGGACTCAGACAAAGAAAGACTGCAAAGTTTTTCAGTCAATCATGTGACAGTAATGGAGATAGAACAAATGTTACTTCAGCAATACAATACTGACTTTCCAGAACGCAGCTGTGAGGGAAAGGAGGAAATGTCACAGGAGGACATTAAATTCATGCACATAGCTTCAGATACTGCAAGGCTAGTATTAATCTGCCTTTTAGAGATGAGACACTTAAAATGCCAAACAATCGTTGTGTTGCAGAACAACGTGCTATTGGACTTAAAAGGAAACTTACAAAGTATCCAATATTCCATGAGGATTACAAAATTTTCATGAAAGACATTTTAGACAAAAGATATGCCATCAAGGTACCCACTGAACAGGTGACCCTTGAAAAAGAGAGAGTGTGGTACATTCGTCACCATGGAGTATATAATCCAAAGAAAAATAAGATCAGAGTGGTTTTTGACTGTACAGCTGCTTACCGAGGCTTTTCCCTAAAGGAACAGTTGCTGAAAGGACCTGATTTAACTAATACACTCATTGGAGTTCTTACAAGATTCAGAGAGGAACCAATCGCTCTCATAGCAGACATTAAATCAATGTTCTATTAAGTGAAAGTTCCAGAAAAAGACACTGATCTTCTTTGTTTTCTGTGGTGGCCTAAAGGTAATGTAAACAATGAACTTGAGGAATACAAAATGACAGTGAATCTTTTTGGTGCTATTTCTTTACCGAGTTGTGCTTCTTATGCCTTATCTCTAGAATTACCAGAGCCTACGAGAAAACTCGTAAATCCAGCCCACACCGTCTGTTACAGACGCAAACCAAATGTATGTGTGTACTGTATAATATTAACAATAAGGGCAGCTCACTACTGAAAACAACAAATACAGTAGGCAGATGGGATCGAACCAGAGACTCTTGATTACAAGTCAGCAAATCTTACCGCTACGCCACAGAAGCTGTTGTCTTATCCTTGAACCTTTTGTGAAAGTGTTTATTTGATCTTTGGACTTCAGGTTTCACACATTCTATAGTTTATGCCTACATTTTGTCATTTACTACTAAAATATGACAAACGTTTCTGTTTTAACAATTTGTTTACACAGATTATTATAGAAACGGAACACACATGAAATGCATGTGTTCCAAATAACGATCTATTATTTCCACTCTGAAACTCCAGCACTTCACCTCCAGCAGGCCACTGATGTGAATGTCTCTGACCACGCAATCAGAAACAAACTTCATGAGGGTGGCCTGAGGGCCCGACATCCTCTAGTGGGCACTGTGGAGCTCAATTGGCATTTGCCATAGAATACCAGAATTGGCAGGTCCACCAATGGCGCCCTGTGCTTTTCACAAATAAGAGCAGGTTCAACCTGAGCACATGTGACAGATGTGAAAGGGTCTGGAGAAGCTGTGGAGAATGTTGTGCTGCCTGGAACTTTATTCAGCATGACCGGTTTGGTGGTGGGTCAGTGATGGTCTGGGGAGGCATATCCATGGAGGGGCACACAGACCTCTACAAGCTAGACAACGGCACCTTGACTGCCATTAGGTATCAGGATGTAATCCTTGGACCCATTGTCAGACCCTATGTTGGTGCAGTGGGTCCTGGGCTCCTTCTGGTGCACGACAATGCCTGGCCTCCTGTGGCAAGAGGATGAAGGAATTGATCTCTGGCTTTTATAAATGTTGCTAATAAAAGGGGAGCAAATTCATTTGAAAAGTTTATTATAAAATTCAGCAAGGTAGCCATCAGGGCGTGCTGCTTTCCCACTCTGAAGTGAGTTTATAGCATCTAGTAATTCTGATTGTGTCAGTGGTTTTTCCAGTTCTTCTGCAATGAGAGTATCTATCTGTGGCATCCATAATGCATCAAAAAATACATTAGATTGCATCTAGTCTTCTTTAAACTGAGTAGAATATATGGACTTATAGTAGTCTCTAAATGTGTACATTATATTTTTAAGTTCAGTGATTTTATCTACATCTGTGTTGGTAATTACTGATATTGCATTGTGAACTTCCTGCTTGTGGATTTGTTGAACTAAGATCTTATTAGTCTTCTACCCATGTTCATAGTAATGACGTTGCAATTTAAAAATTAGTTATTCCATTTCTTTTATTGTCAAGAGGTTAGGTTCTAAAAGCAAAGCCTCATGTATAACACCATGCATAGAATTCACACTAAATCATGGTGTACAAACAAAAAGTCGAAATGTGGGTATGCACAAAAAATATTCAGATGCACAAACCCATACGTAAGCCAACTTCCACACACTTCCGCTACATAAATCCCAGTCTGTCTGAAATGTAATGCTTGTGCATGCGCCTGCCGCCCCCCCAGACTCCTCCCAGAATTACGCTTCTTTGAATATGCAAATCAAATATTCCCTTAAGTTCAGGATTCTATGGCAATGGGAAAAGCATGGGAAAAAAGAAGAATTTCAGAGAATGCCAAGTGGAGGCAATGCAAAATGTATTATTTTTTGGTTTAAGCAGTTGTATAAACAACAAAAGGAAGTCAATCAAAAGTTCAAGTTCAGAAAGTTGTACTGTAAGAGCCAATCTTAGAAAGTTAAAGTTTTGCGTTAACCTCGTATTAATGTTTGCCTAATTTGAATAGAATATAAATTTCTTCCATAGTCATAGACAATGGCATAGTCTTTTCCCCCTATAAGTTAGTAAGAGATAGAACTTTCTTGCTATAACTGAGATACATTGTGATAATAGATCTAGTTGTGCTTAGAACAGGTCCCAGTAGACAGGGACTTAAAAGACCCATTTTCAACTCAGAGCTGGGATAGGCATACAGTTTTCTGACCGTTTTGAAATGGTTCAGAAATGTTAAGTAAAGATTTTAGATGTAACAAGATTGAAGCTTTGAACAGAACTTTTCTTAACAAGAATTTTTCCATTTTTTTGGTATTTTAATTTTCTTTTTTTGTGTAAACTGTTTTATTTTGAATTTTACCTAAACTTTTAAAAACGAAGATATTTTGCCTGTGGAATCATTTCTGCGCGTCAGGCTTTTGTTGAATCACATTTTTTGAGTTACAGCTGCTGAACTTTGATAATTTTGGAAAAACGCAGCTACATTTTCATCAGAAAACTTGCTATCTGAAGGCATTGAACTGGAATCTACCATCTGAAAGCAAGGTCACTATACCTGAGCTTGAGAAAATTAAAGAGACTGTGATATTATAAAAGACATTGTGGATGATCGTTTATGCTTTTGCCTGAGTCATTGAAGCCTCACTGTAAGGAAGTAATCTGCTTTGTTGGAACGTCCCATTTGTGACGAAGTTGCTGTCAGGAAACGCGATATCAGTTACTCGAGCTGCTGTCATGACAATGTCTAAGCATAGCTCAAGTGAAGTCGGGAGTGATCGGAGTATGAACTCAAAGCCAGAGAATGTAATTGGAGATCTTAAAGATCATATAAGTAGAAGGAAAGATCTGCTTTCTGAGCTTATGGCTGAAATCGAAAGCCTTAAAGACACTTCAGAAAATCACTTAGAAGTAGTGCAAAAGCTTAAAATCTTTCGTGAGACGCACAGTCAGATTGAGGAGCTGAATAAATGACTACTATCAGCGCTAAGTAAAGAAAGCATGATTAAGAAACAGACAACGACATTCGCAGAAAGCTCTAAGATCTAGAATAAATTTATTGATGCTACAATGACATGGCTGAAAGATACAAATAGCCTGTTAACACACACATCTGATGAACAGGTAGTTCATCAATTCGAAGAGATGCAATTGCAAGAACGGGATCACACAAAGTCAAAAGTATGAAAGGCTTCTCCTCAGTTAAAGCGCACTCTTGATATTAAATGTGACTCTTTAGCCCAGAAAAGCGCTGCTGCATCATCACTTTCTTCGACAGTCACACTTGAACGGACGGAACTCGACAGTATCCTACAAATGCTACATGAACTTAAAGTTAAAGTGGAAAGGCAGGAACAATCCACAACTAGCGCAAAAACCGACACACAGAGCTCCAGAAATTATATACCGGACGTGCTAGCGCGGAATCAAGTCGAATATCAGAAGAATCAAGCTGAATGTCAAAAGGCAATCAGTGAAATGACTGAAATGCTAGCCAAACAAAGGATTACTCTTGCGCCACGTGGTGAAGTAGCACACAGGCAGGTCCCTTTATTTTCAGGTGACCCATTGGCATATGCAGACTTTATTAGGGCTTTTGATAACGCTATTGGGGATAGGTTAGAAAACCTTCAAGATAAATTAAATTATTTGATCCAATTCACAAGAGATCCTGCTCAGGATTTAGTTAAAGCTGTGTGTGACTGCCATCAAGTCAAGGTTATGAAAAGGCCTGAAAGCAACTTGAAACTTACTTTGGTAATGAAGTATTCATAGCTGATGCATACATAGAAAGGGCATTGAAGTTGCCTCAATTGAAGCAAAATGACAGTGCAGCCCTGAGAGAATATGCATCCTTTCTTGATAGCTGTATGGACGCAATGACAAGTGCAGGGAGTTGTGACGGATTCAACAACAATACAAATATTCACATAATAATCTCTAAGCTCCCATATTCTTTACGAGATAAGTGGCCAAGCTGGGCCTTTGAATTTAAAGAAAAGGAAGCAAGAAGGGCAGGTATTGATCACCTAATCACCTTTCTACATCATCAGGTAAGGATGATGATGGATCCCTTTTATGGAGATGTTTCATAAGGTAGCACAGAGAAAAAGGAAATGACTGACAAAAGTAGGTCTCCTCAGAAGTACGGATAGAGATCGGTATTTCTGATGCTGATGAAAATGGGACTCGAGAAACCTCGGTCAAAAAGACTGTTAATGATTCCTGTGAATTTAAAAGGCCTTGTGTATTCTGCAATGGCCAACATATCCTTGCTGAGTGTAGTAAAATCAAAGAACTGCCACATAAAAAAAAAATTACTTTTTAAAATCCAAAGGTTTATGCTTTCGCTGTCTCAAACAGGGGCACCTTAGTAAGAATTGTAAAGAAAGAATGAAATGTCAGACACGTTCTTTTCAGCACCCAGACATCCTGCACATCAAAAAAGAGAGTGGTGCGACATCTAAAGCTACAGCCAGTGTGGTAACATCTACTGAAAAGGAAACAGAGACTGGAACTTGTGCTTTTACTGGGGCCGGTGAAGAGTGTACAGTGCAAGTGGTTCCTGTTAAGGTAAAATCTAAGAAAAGTGAAAGGTATGTAGAAACATACGCCTTTATAGACCTCGGCAGTACAGTAACAATCTGCACTGAAAGGCTCCAGAGACAATTAAACTTTCATGGGAGAGGAACACAAGTATTCCTCAAAACTATGAGTAATTATGATGACGATTCAAAAATGCAAACTCAATGTTCTGTCTTATCAAATTTTCAAGTCTGTGGTCTCAATGATGATGAATATATTGATTTGTCAAAGGTCTTCACGCAGGTCTCCATTCCAGTGGGAAGAGAAAGTATTCCACTACAAGAAGATCTCGATAAATGGGCATATCTTAAAGAGGTACGTCTATCTCGTATTGACTCTGAAGCTGATCTTTTAATAGGAATCAACTACCCAGAAATCTTCGAGCAGTCACGAATAATACCTAGCCAAGGAGGTGGACCTCATGCTGTGAAGAATACACTTGGATGGGTGGTTGGTGGACCATACAAAGAGATAGATGACCTTGCAAAATAAAGTTGTAAGCTGCTCAAACATTCAATCAAACGTGTGTCAATAACAGAGATTGAACATACATTGCTGCAACAGTATAATACAGATTTTCCAGAGCGCAGCTGTGAAGAAAAAGAGATGTCACAGGAGGACATCAAGTTCATGCACATAGCCTCAGAATCTGCAAGACTAGTAGGTGGCCACTATTGTTTAAATTTGCCTTTGAAGGATGAAACACTTAAAATGCTGAATAACCACTGCATTGCTGAACAGCGTGCTATTAGGCTCAAGAGAAAATTGAGCAAAAATTCAGGTTTCCACGAAGACTATAAAGCCTTCATGAGAGACATTATAGACAAGGGTTACGCTATTAAGGTACCCAAAGAAAGCCTGAATTGTAATAAAGGCAGAGTGTGGCACATCCCACATCACGGTGTGTATCATCCAAAGAAAAATAAGATTCGAGTGGTCTTTGATTGCACTGCCACCTACCAGGGGACTTCACTTAATGAACAATTATTAAAGGCCCTGACCTAACTAACACACTCATTGGTGTCCTTACAAGATTCAGAAAGGAGCCAGTGGCATTAATGGCAGACATTAAGTCAATGTTCTACCAAGTTAAAGTCCCAGATAAAGACACTGATCTTTTACGCTTTTTGTGGTGGCCTGAAGGTAATCTAAGTAAAGACCTTGAAGAATTCAAAATGACAGTACATCTTTTTGGTGCTACTTCTTCACCCAGTTGTGCTTCTTATGCTTTGCGTGGAACAGCTGAAGATGACAGAGATACATTTCTTGAGAAAGCAGTTAACACCATTCTCAATAACTTCTATGTAGATGATTGTCTAAAGTCGGTGGCAACAGAAGAACAACCAATAAAGCTGGCAAAGGACCTCCAAGCTCTATGCCTTAGAGGTGGATTTCATTTGACCAAGTGGGTGAGTAACAACAGAGCAGTTTTATTGTTTATTCCTGAAGAAGACAGAGATCATGAACAAAAGGACTTAGACTTGAGCCACAGTCTCCTTCCCTGGGTGTCCAGTGGTGTACAGACATGGACAGTTTCAGATTTCAGATTCAGTTATAAAACAAGCCCACTACAAGGCGTGCCATTCTGTCTGTTGTTAGCTCAGTTTATGACCCCCTTGGTTTTTTGGCACCTGCCTTACTGCCAGCAAAGCTTATTCTAAGAGACTTAAGTAGAAATGAAATACATTCAGAAATGGAAAAAATGGATGTATAATTTGCAGTTACTTACAGACTATAAAGTGAACAGATGCTTCAAACAGATTTGGAACCATAAAGACAGCACAAATGCACCATTTTGCAGATGCCAGTGAAGATGGATATGGCACTGTCACTTATCTTGTCTTAACCAATGAAGTGGGCAAAAAGTATTGTTCATTCCTGATGGGCAAGTCAAGAGTTGCACCATTGAAGCAGGTCACGATTCCAAGAATGGAGCTGACAGCAGCCATTGTGGCAGTTAAAATAGACAAAATGCTTAAAGGTGAGCTTCAAATACCCTTGCAAGAATCTACATTTTGGACTGACAGCACCTCAGTGCTCAAATACATTTCAAATGAAAGCACTCAATTCAAGACCTTTGTTGCCAACAGAATCTCCGTGATCAGAGATCATTCACAACCTTCACAGTGGAGGTACGTCACATCTGCCCTTAATCCGGCTGATCAACCATCTAGAGGGCTAAGCATAGAAAACTTTCTCAAAAGCACCACGTAGTCACAAGGCTGAAGTTTTTTATTGAAGCCCGAACGGGAGTGGCCAAAAAGACCAGATCAACTGAACGATTCACCCTTTAAAGATGATCCAGAAGTTAAAACTTGTGCAGTTAACATGACAAGAATAGAGGAGGCAACTGAGCGCACCAACAAACTATTTACTTACTTTTCAGATTGGCACCACTTGAAGAAAGCAGTGGCTTGGTTCATAAAGTTTAAAGACATACTGCTACACTTAAGAAATGAAAGAAAAACATTTCAAGTTGAAGTCGGCCAGTCTAAAAGTAATCCAGAAAAGCAATCACACCCAATCACTTGCTGTTAATGAAGACACAACCTGATATGCCACCTGAGCTCCTTTCTAAAAATGAACAATACTCTAAAAGATGATGGAAGCAAATTCTATACATGGCTGATTTGTTTTGGAAAAGATGGACTAAAGAGTGCCAATACTTCAAGAACGTCAAAAATGGAAGACGAAGAAGAAATTTTGATCCAGGGTACGTTATTTTAATTATAGATAAACCTACACCATGCAATTCCTGGGTAATGGGTCGAGTCATCAAGACACAAAGTCGCTGTGAAAAGGCGAGTCATAGCCCACCATATGCGTGTCATATGGAAGCTTATTAGGGTACAGAGAAAAGAAAAAAAAATAGGGACACAGTGGCAAAAAAGCTTGAAATGTCAACTTTAATCTCAAAATTTTCACTTTAATCACGTAATTTATTTTGTCATTAAAGTAGAATGTTATAAACTTTATCTTAAAATCTTAATTTACTAGAGTTTCTCAAATCCCGTTGTAATTAAAGTAGCACGTTAAATGCTTCATATTCTGTGTGTTCTTCTATGTGCTCTATGTGTGTGAATCACTATGTGCTTCTTAAACAGGCTTTCTCTTATGCCAACAGGACACAGAATCCATTACATTCATGATGTTACAGCTTTCTGACCAATTTAAATACTAAGATGTATACTTGATATCATTGTCATGATAATAGGAATTAAAGCATGTTATTAAACATGGAGGCACACTGTTTCTGGCTCCCGCAAGATGCTTGCTGTGCCATGCATGACCCTCAATGAAATACTTTATTGCAGCAGTACTGTCTCTTTCAAACGTACTAACCCCCAATTCCTGTCCTTCCTATTCTTTCTCCAAGTAACCAACTGCCACACAATCAGCTCTGTAATCAATGCCAAGCCATCTGTGAGCTTAGAACACCGATTCTCAAAACTTTTAAGGAACATTGAAATATCTTCGTAGTACATGTTTAATTAATCTATTCATCTATCCATCCTGGTATCCACCAGGCCCAGCAAGCATACAGCGCGAAGCAGGAACAATCACCGAACGGGGCGCCAGCTCGTCGCTACCGCTGTTATCTGTATAATTTATCTGTATAATTTAATATACATACTTTACTGCATTTCATCTTAAAAATGATATTAACAGCTCCAAGAAGATAGTGCTTGGAAATATAAATCGACTTGAATTTGTTTATTATCATTGTATGGTACAATGAGATGTAATATGCAAGTCCTCCATAAACATATTTTCCTATAAAATAATAATATAATAAATAATAATAATGCAACAAAAACAATGAAAATTATCCAATATGAAAGCATAATACAATATACATGTGCATATACTGCAGATATCACAGCTGTAGTGCAAGTTTCCAGTGAGGTGATTGTACTTATAAGTACAAACAGTTCTACAAGGAGCACTTGATGGACTGATTGAGTGCATTTGTAGCTTATGGGATGAAACGGTTTCTGAACCACGAGGTCCGTACAGGAAAGGTTCTGAAGTGTCATATAGGAGCAGTTCATGGTGTGCATGGCTTTGGCAGTGTGTTATAGATGCTTCATCCTAATAATCCTCTTTCCAATCAGCTGCTGATCAGCTGTGATTCCACAGTTAGATACAGTGATTTCAAATGCTCTGAGTGGTGCACTGAGAGTGACAACGCTAAAGCAGCTATGGTGTTTGAAGTAGCTTGGCCATTTCATGGATCATTATATTGTTACGGGTTGATTACAATAAGATGCCTTAAATTTATGAACGATATGCCGGTAATTTCAGTATATTTGATAAAGCCACATTAATCTAAAAAATAAAGGGAAACCACACAGGAACAGTAACACTGCTTTGAGCTGGCGTGAAAATATGCGTGGCTTTACCCCAAGTTTAGTTTTTATACATCGCAATGCGAGCGTGGAAACAGGCGTACACAATATTTAAATATTTTTGTGCATATGCACCGTTTTGTACATGAGGCTCCTGACGTGTTCTTGATCTATTCAAGTAATTTCACTGATTAACTCTGATTCTTGGTTCACGATTTATTTATGTTGGAGACATGAAATAATCTATCCTCTTAGAAAAGCCTTCAGAATTTACCAGAATATTACGGGAGAGACCTCTGAGGATTCATTCGTCTCTAAAAAAATGTATTTGCTTGGATAGAAATTCTATACAGTTCTTGTCAGCTAATTATAGAGGATTAAGATGCCAGCTGTGAGATGAGTATGTGGGGCATAGTGATTTGAACTCCATGATCAAAGGGGCATGGTCAGAGAGCAAGATTTGATCATGGGCAAAAATTGTTATCTATAAAGAAATAATCAATTCTTGAGTATCAATGATGTACTGGTGAGAAGATGTAATATGCTCTTAGGCATGGATTTAGATTTAGAAATCTCCATGGGTCTAATACATTTTGATCAATTACAAACTGTGTAATTATTTTTACACTGTTAGATGTTATCACCCTTGTAGCTTAAGACCTATCCGGGTCTGGATTTCAAACACAATTAAAGTCACTAGCCATTATAACTTTATGAGTGTTAGGAATGGATGCAAATACATTTTGGATGAAGTATCTATCATTCCCATTGGGTGCATAGATATTTATTAAAATCAATTTACACTTAAATAAATTACCCATAACCATCACATATCACCCTTGAGGATCAGCTACTACATACAGCACTACAAATAAATTTGTTCTATAAATTAAGATTTCCACAACTCTAGTTTTCTTTGTATAGCTGAAGTGGAGTATTTGGCTACTCCAACCTCTTTGCAACCAAACCTGATCCTTGCTTGTTAAGTGAGTCTCCTGTAAAAATACTATCCCTACAATTATACCAGTTAGGTGAGAGAAAACTTTCTTCTTTATTAATTTCTAATTGAGACCTTTGACATTCTAGCTCACAAAGTTCATTGTTTGGTCATAGAGACACTGCTTCTGAACTTTTGTTGTCATTTTATAGTCTTAAATTAAGGTAGTACATTAATACATATGATAGCTTTAACCTTAATTTCCAATATTGCCAGGAGTTATGGCTATGAAGCCTATTGTAGAGCCCCAATACACATCTGACTGCATGGCTGAACATAACGCATCCATCACGGTTGCTTATGACAAAGGTGTAGTGTACCAGATATCTAACAGCAATGAACAAGGTTACCTGGATGAAGTGGAGAGTCTGTCATAAAGGCGTCAGGACAATTGTCTGCTACTGAATGTAAGTAAGACTATTTCAGATGACTCGGTTTCTATATCACAGAGAACCTTACCTGGTTCAAGCACATCAACACCTTGAAGAAGAAGACATGACAATGTCTTTACCACTTCAGAAGCCTCATGGATTTTAGGCTGCCTTCCCATTTACTAAAGATCTTCTACACACCTATCATTGAAAGCATCCACACAGGAAGTATCACAGACTGCTTTAGGAACAACATGCAGCAGGACCACAAGTCTCTTGAGACAGTGGTCTAGTCAGCTGAATGAATCACTGAGTGTGCACTCTCCAGAACATCTAAATTAAACAATTTTGGACTGCTGCAAAGAAAATTATCAGAGATACCAGCCATCTCAACAACAGCCTCTTCTCTGTGCTACACTCAGGGAAACACGATTGCTGTCTGAAAACCAAAGAGACTGAGGAGGAACTTCTGACCACACTTCATCTGCATCCTAAATAAGGACATGTTTAGAGAGACATGATGATCTATTGTGAATTCTCTTACATGAAGATATTTAAGTAATAAATTTGTTGTTATTTATCACTTATTTTGTATTATAATATATACTATTGCTTGCATTTAACAATGTTTTATTTTTTTAAATCATGTATTATTGTCTTTTTATATTCTACTTTATTGCACAGTCTCATAGTTTAGCAACTAAAAATTTCACTCCACATTATATTGTGTATTTAGTTGTATGTGAAAAATTAAACTTGATTTGATTTGGGGTCCTCCAGAGCAGCTTCTTACAGTGTGAGCCAATATGAGAACTCCCAGGACTGCTCGTGTGAGGACTGCCTGTAAGTGTCACAGTGGAGCACATCCTAATGATGTCAGCTGGGCTCTCACTCACTCTGCCCCCCACCACCACTATACTGGATACACCGCAGATTGCTTCATTGAGGCTTCTTCTGCTTATTGCACTTTCATGAAAGTTTATTGATTAATAAAAACTATTGATGGAATTATTTCTGAAAGCATTCCTTGCTTTAGATTTTTTTCAAGTGCCAAAGACTCTTTCACAGCACTTTATATTTTATGCACCACATATATGTACAGTAGAACCTCGGTTCACAACCATAATTCATTCCAAAACTCTGGTCGTAAACCGATTTGGTTGTGAACCGAAGCAATTTCCCCCATAGGATTGTATGTAAATACAATTAATCCGTTCCAGACCATACGAACTGTATGTAAATATATATTTCTTTTTAAGTTTTTAAGCACAAATATAGTTAATTAAACCATAGAATGCACAGCGTAATAGTAAACTAATGTAAAAACATTGAATAACACTGAGAAAACCTTGAACAACAGAGAAAACTAACACTGCAATAGTTTGCGCTATAGCGCTACCAACCGCTTGCTAAAAGCACTTTTTTTAATGAGTTTTAAGCACAGGGAAAAAAATGAACATTTGAAAAAATCTGTAATTTAATAAACCACCAAGAAAAGTAACATTGCAACAATGCACGCTATGAATCGATCGCTGGAAACAGAAGTGAAAACAAAATCAAGCCCAGTGCATTCTTTAACTGCCTTCCTACCTTAATGCGTCCAGCTCTCTCTCGCGCTGCCTCTGTGTGTGTGTGTGTGTGTGTCGTGCTCTCTCTCGCGCTGCCTGTGTGTGTGCCGCGCTCTTTCTCTTGCTGCCTGTGTGTGTGCGTCTGTCTCTCTCGCACTGCCTGTGTGTGTGTGTGTGTCGTGCTCTCTCTCTCTTGCTCACTCGCTCGCTGCACAGGAAATGCACAGGGAGAGACTGAACATGTAAAAATCGAAAGGGAAACTGGCTAGTTCGTATACCGAGTGTGTGGTCGTGAACCGAGGCAAAAGTTTGGTCGACTTTTTGGTTGTAAATCGAGTTGTACTTGTACCGAGACGTTCATGAACCGAGGTTCCACTGTACTAGCAAGGGTAACAACTAAATTTCAGAATGAAACATTACCTATGTAATGAAGGCACTGTGTAATTGGTGAATCTAGCAAAGTCTGCTGTCGGGTTACAGACACACAAATACACATTCAGCTTTATATATTATAGATATTGTCACACACGTGCGCTTAGGAGACGGCCAACAAACCCAGAGGTGAGCGATTTATTAACAGATGGGGGGTTGTTTTATTGTACTGATGCCTCTGTTTCTAATTTTATAGAAATAAATAATAACATTAAACCAAACATACCTGCAATAACCCACATCTCCGAAAATGGCAACTCCACTTCCTCATTACAGACGCCACTTCCGGCTTCGGGTGATGACGTCACTTCCGGTTCAGCTCTGATGACATCACTTCCATTTCCATCACAAAGCCATTTTTTGTATAAATAGCCACCTAACATCATCTACAGTTATCTAATGTTTGATTTTTTCTTCATTTCGACCAACTTTTTTCTACATGTAATATACGGGGCTATTCCCCAACTCTTTATATTTGTTTTGTGCACGTTATTTCATCACAATATATATATACATACTAGGCTGACCCACCTTTTAAGGCGACCGACTTTTAAGTTGACCACTTCTTAAGGCAATTCAATATGTAGATCAATTTGATATTTTATACAAACTCATTAATTTGGTTATATTGCATTTGAGTGGTATTACTTTAATACTTGTAGTTTCTGTTATTTTTGTGATGAAATTTAAACTTTTTTTCTATATTGAGGTCGCCCTTTTGAACCCCTCTGATATTTACTACACGGTGAGGCATTTGTACTCCATCAACATTAATTATTCCCAGAGACATAATTTTGTCTATTTTTCCAGCGCATCGCGCACAAAAGCAAGGGAACGATGGGAGCACCAGAACTCTGCTCACATCATGTCGCTTCGTACCGCAAGCTGCAAGTAGTAAGTCTGTGATAAGCCGAATACCGCTACGTTTTCCACTCACGGGATGGAAGAACAATCCCGACCGCTTTTATATAGTAAGAAAGAAGAAGATATCGCACAGTCTGGAGTAGAAAATCATCTTTTACCTGGAAAAACAAAACTACAAATCCCATCGTGCATTGCAAAATGGACGCGGCGTGTGTGAAACTCCGTGTCTGCGTAGCACTCATGGGACGGAAGGACATCCCGACTGCTTTTATATATCTTTTACCTGGAAAAACGAAACTACAAATCCCATCGTGCATTGCAAAATGGACGGGGCGTGTGTGAAACTCTGCGCCTGCGTACCACTCACGGGACGGAAGGACATCCCGACCGCTTTTATGTAGTAAGAAGATTTACCTGGAAAAACGAAACTACAAATCCCATCGTGCATTGCAAAATGGACGGGGCGTGTGTGAAACTCTGCGCCTGCGTAGCACTCACGGGACGGAAGGACATCCCGACCGCTTTTATGTAGTAAGAAGATTGCGTCACACCTGTATGCCTGGGGATCACCTTTCTGGCTCTGTCAAAGTAAGCAGTACCACTCCAGAGTGAGAGGTGGCGCTATCACTAACACTGTCTTCCTTTTCAACCTCAATGTTGAGAGACAGCCAATAAAAGATGCCTGGTGCCCACCTTCAGCCCCTAGCAGGCTCTGCCCTTTCTGGTTGTGACACCATAAAAATATTTCATCCCCCAGAAGATGGTACCTCATGTTGGAACCAACCAGCCATGGAGATGGAGCTCCTGCTATTTGAAACCTTTTATACTTTGTTGTACCTGACTGCCTGCCTCACTGGCCGAAATTACACCTCACTTTCGCTCAATCCACAGTGACGTCTCTGTTTCTTTGTTTGGCAAGATTTCCACAGTTAAACAGGATACCCTGGCCGGTGCCCCAACTATTTTCCTGTCTCCTTCACAGTCTGTACACAGATCACAATATACAGGGGTGCGCAAAAGTAGGTTTTACAGTTGTGAGTTTGCTGGAATAATCATAACCTGCATGTCTTTTTCCATACAAACAACTGTAAACTTACTTTTGCCAAACCTGCAGAAGGGTATTGTGAACTCACAGGAAGAGTGTCATGTAGCCAGGAAAGGTCAGCAAAAGTAGGTTTACATCTGCCTCGCCTGCTACATGACCTTCCTCTGAGCCTGTTTGACCCTCTGCAATTGCTGGGACTTATCATTTTTTCCAGCCCCTGTTGCAAACTACATGACCCTCTGCTCGCCTCGGCAACACATCCCTCTGCCTCCCAACTGGCATGACCCATTGCCCTGTTACATGACCTCTGCTACTCCATTGGGCCCCATACCACTTCTGCCTCTTTTAAGTTACATGACCCTCTGCTATTTTGACAATTAAACCCCACCACCACCTTAAAATCAGAGTTCAGGGTCTTCACAACCCTGGCCCAGAGGCAAATGGACATCTGGTCATGTACCCGCCAGGCCAGTCGCATGTGCAGTGTCCCTGGGTCATCATCTGGGCATGTAGATGATGAGGGGTGGGGATGGGGAAGGGGAAGGGTATAAAAGCTTGGTTCGAGGTTTGACTTTCAGTAGATCACAGCAAGGGAGCTGCTCTGCTACATTCATCCCAGAATCAGGTCATCTACAAATGATTTAGCACTGGATTCCCTATGAACGTGCGGTGCAGACGAGAAAGAGGGAGCGGCTACTCATCCGAGCTGCTTCCCGGCCCCGTTTCGAATGGCCCTCTGCACCAGTCTGCCCCCTGTAGGGGGAGGGCAGCCTCTGGCTCTCACTGGTCCATCAAGGCTCCATTGTGCTAGGGTATCGTCACGTTTAGGAGGGGTTCAGACTTAGAAGCGTTCACTCATAATCCCACATATGGTAGCATCGCACCATTGGCTCCTCAGCCAAGCACATACACCATAAGTCTGAACCTGCGGTTCCTCTTGTACTGAGCAGGACTGCTACTGAGACAACACCATCATAAGTAGGGTAAAACTAACCTGTCTCACGACGGTCTAAACCCAGCTCACATTCCCTGTTAGTGGGTGAACAATCCAACACTTGGTGAATTCAGATTAACAATGATAGGAAGAGCCAACATCGAAGGATCAAAAAGCAATGTCGCTATATACGCCTGGCCGCCACAAGCCAATTATCCCTATGGTAATTTTTCTGACACCAGCTGCTTGAAACCCAAAAAGCCAGAAGGATTGTGAGGCCCCGCTTTCACAGTCTGTACTCATACTGAAGATCAACATCAAGTGAGCTTTTGCCCTTCTGTTCCACAGGAGGTTTCTGGCCTTCCTGAGCTCGCCTTAGGACACCTCCGTTACGTTTTGACGGGTGTACCACCCTAGTCAAACTCCCCACCTCCCACTGTCCCCGGAGTGGGTCAGTTAATGCTAGAAGACAGAGCTCCCCCTCCCGCCTCACGAGAGGCGTCATGTATAAATGCACAAAAATGTTGCATACGCTCGTTTCCACGCTCATAACACGATGTATAAAAACTAAACTTGGCATAAAGCCAAACACATTTTCACGCCAGCACAATTCCTGCCGTACACAAGTTCTCAGCTCGGTTTTGCAAACTGGCGGCACCCAGCATCAAAACAGTGCTTTTGTTCCAATGTGATTTTCCTTTCTTTTTTAGATCCACATCCCTGACGCGGATTTATAAATACACTGAAATTAACCGCATATTGTTTAATAGTGCATATGTGTTAGTGCATATGCCCCGCAAGTTGGGTGTGCAATGGATGAGAAAGAAGATTTTTGGAGTGAGCTGGATGAAGTGATGAACAGTGTACCCAAGGGACAGAAAGTGGTGATTGGAGCGGATTTCAGTGGACATGTTGGTGAAGGGAACTTCGCCACCTCTCTCTTCACCTTGTGCCTTATCTTCTTGTACTCTTGTCTACTTTCTGCATCTCTCTGACTATCCCACTTCTTCTTTCCCATCCTCTTCCTCTGTATACTCTCCTGTATTTCGTCATTCCACCACCAGGTTTCCTTTTCCTCCTTCCTTTTTCCAGATGTCACGCCAAGCACCCTTCTTGCTGTCACCCTTACTACTTCTGCTGTAGTTGCCCAACTGTCTTGTAACTGTTCAATACCACCCAGTTCCTGTCTCACCTTCTCCCTAAACTCAGCCTTGCAGTCTTCCTTTTTCAACTTCCATAATTTGATCCTTGGCTCTGCCCTCACTCTCTTCCTCTTCTTCATCTCCAATGTCATCCTAAAGACCACCATCCTATGCTGCTTAACTATACTTTTCCCGGCCACCATTGTGCAGTCTTCAATCTCCTTCAGATTGACTCTTCTGCATAGGATGTAATCTATCTGTGTGCATCTTCCTCCACTCTTGTACGTCACCCTATGTCCCTCCCTCTTCTTAAACTATGTATTCAAAACAGCCATGTTCTTCCCTTTTGGCAAAATCCACTATCATCTGACCTTCTTCATTTGTCTCCTTGACAACATACCTACCCATCATCTCCTCTTTTCCTTCACCAACATGCCAATTGAAATCCACTCCAATCACCACTTTCTTTCCCTTGGGTACACTGTTCATCATTTCATCCAACTCACTCCAAAAATCTTCTTTCTCCTCCATCGCGCACCCAACTTGTGGGGCATATGCACTAACAACATTCATCATCACACCTCCAATTTCCAGCTTCATAAACATTACTCTCTCTGACACTCTTTTCAGCTCCAAAACACTCTTGACATGCTGTTCCTTCAGAATAACTCCTACTTAATTTCTCCTCCAATCAACACCATGCTAGACCAATTTGAACCCCCCTCTGATCCACCTGGCCTTACTCCCCTTCCATTTTTAGTCTCTTGTACTCACATTATATCAACCTTCCTTCTCTCCATCATATCAGCTAACTCTCTCCCCTTACCAGTCATACTACCAACATTCAAAGTTCCTACCCTCAGTTCCACTCTCTTTACTTTTCCCCTCTCCTCCTGCCTCTGGACACATCTCCCCCCTCTTCTTCTCCTTCTTCTACTTCTTTGGCTAACAGTAGCCCAATTTCCGCCAGCACCCTGTTGGCTAGCAGTAGTGGTGGCGGTTGTTGTTAACCCGGGGCTCAACCAATCCGGTATGGAAATTTGTATAGTTGTCCGCATATTGATTTGGTAAAATTTTACACCGGAAGCCCTTCCTGATGTAACCCTCCTCATTTATCCAGGTTTGGGACCGGCACAAAGAAACACACTGGTTTGTGCATGCCCTGTGGCTGGGGAATGTATAGTACATAGATTAAATTATACTGGAATATCCCCATTAATCGTGTTTTTATTTTCAAGTGTCCATTTCTTTCTATCTCAATTATTCTTTAACCAGTAACAGCGCACTACATGATAACGTACAGTAAATACACTTGACTTGAGCATTCATAGTTTCCATTCTTTCTCTGTACGTTTACCATTCGTTTGCTCAGAGGTTGATGCACTTGCTGCTTCCTGAGCTGCTCTTCTTTTCTCCACCCTAGTGGCCCACTTCTTCTCTTCTTCCATCAGCATCTTTAAACGTTAAAACTGATTAAGTCAGTATTTGTGTTGCAATTACTTAGTACGTTTTCTTTCATTTTCACTTAAACTGACACTTGAGTCTTCAATCTGCCTCAAGAATGATTTAAGATATGAAGAGGTAGGGGAGGTGATGGCGAAGGTGGTAGGAATGAGAACGGCGCCTGTATGCATGCACGTCATGGCAGCACACTGCTGAGAGTTGATTCTACAATAAAATAAAATAAAAATAAAAAGAGGAATAAAAATCATCACCCCAAAAGCAGTCAATAGGTCAAACAGTTTGCGAGCTACAGGTGATTTAAAATCCTGGACACACAAATGGACAGCCACAGTAGCGTATTACATATAAAGATATGCACTATAGATTTGTCAACCTTGTAAGCAATAGGATAACAAAGAAATCAACAAATCTCTTCAGTTTAAAAATCAATAAATATCTCACTGCTATTACTGTAACACATCCAGGTCAGTATGACGGACCTGCACTGCTTTAGCCCTAATGGGATTATTAAGCATATGGTTACAGATACACAGCACCCACCTTAGCCAGTGGATTTAAGAAAGTCAGTCTTTACATGTACCCCATCTGAACCAGGTTTCATGTGTTTGTTTACATCCATGTGTAGTACCTCCAGTTATGAAAGCTGTTTATTCACAGTGCAAAGTACAAAAGGTCATTGAGTCCTGTAGCATTGTAGGTCACATTTGTTTTTTCTAGCACAATTTTAAGTGTTTGTTCCTGAAGATGTCCAGAGATGTTCCTGTTTCATTATTGTTATAACTTTTGTCAGATTAGACATATGAGCAAGCTGGATGTTCACATCCGGAGGCTGCAGTGTAAGAAGGGTCCCTGTCCTGTTAATCTGCCTCAGTCACTGCTACACGACTCTCTCCCATATTGCCAGGAAGAAGGAAACACCATTGGCAAGTAAGATGGATGCCCCATGCCATTCTCATTCTGACATACTTATGGCTTAAAGTGGGCCAAAGCCAGAATAAGCAAAACCGAGTTGGGGCAAAACAAACACAAAATGGTAGTAATTATTAACATATGTCTAGAGACAATAACTTATAAAAATAACCATACAAGGAGGTTCCCTGATATCCAAAACTTTGCATGTGAAAATGACCATGAAGTAAAATGTAAACAGAGCAGAAAATGAAATGTCTGAAGTATCATATTATATCCTCCAATTAGCTGTGATCCCCAGTCTCACTGAGATGGCACAGGCGGTGACCCAGCTGAGGGTAGGGAAGGTTGCCGGGATCTATGGTATCCGGGGTGAACGTCTCCAGGCTGGTGGTAAGGCTGTTCTCCTGGCATTGTAAGCAATCTTTGCTTCCATTTGAGAGACGGGAATCATCCCAACTAACTGGAAAATGGAACTTGTAATCCTTATCTGGAAAAGGAAGGGTGCATGGATTGCAGCAACTACAGGGGGAATAACAATACTATCAGTGCCAGGTAAGGTCCTTGCTAGGGTCGTCCTCAATAGGATCCGTGATCACTTGCTCACCTATCAGCAACCGGAGCAGTCTGGTTTTTACACCTAAGAAGTCTAACATTAACAGCATCCTGGCACTGAAGGTTCTCATGGAGTGCAAACGCGAATATCGGCAGAGTTTCTTTGCAGCCTTTGTTGATTTTTGTAAAGTGTTCGACTCAGTTGATCGAGCTGCCCTGTGGGACATCCTAAGACTTTGTTGGATCCCCTCAAGGTTGCTGGACATCATGGCTGGCCTGTACACTGGTACTGTGAGTGCTGTGCAAAGTGGAGGCAGGACCTCTGTGTTTTTCCCAGTTGATTCTGGGGTTCGTCAGGGGTGTGTTCTGCTTCTAATCTGTTAAATGCTTGTCTGGACTGGGTGTTGGGCATGGTCGTAGGGTCCAGCTTCTGTGGGGCATCTGTTGATGAAAAGAGATTCACAGACCTTGTCTTTGCTGACGATGCTGTGATTTTCACTGAATCAATGGATGCTCTGATCGGGGGACTTGAGAGACTGAGTGAGGGGTCTGAGTGTCTGGGCTTGCGAGTGTCCTGATAAAAACCAAGAGCCAAACCTTTAATGACCTATTGGGCATGGTCATCAGCAGTGTGTCTGTCTGCGGAGAGAGTGTTGATCTCGTCGAGAGGCTTACTTACCTCAGCAGTGACATTCATGTTTCTGGTGACTCTTCCTATGAAGTCAGTAGGGATTGGGGGAGCATGTGGGGGTCATGAGGTCACTGGAAAGGGGTGTGTGGAGCTCCCAATATCTTTGAAAAAGAACAAAGGTCAAAGTCCTTAGAGTCCTGGTGCTTCCTGTTTTCCTATGGCTGTGAAACATGGGCGCTATCCAGTGACCTGAGATGAAGACTGGACTCCTTCAGTACTGTATCTCTTCGGAAAATCCTTGGGTTTAACTTTGTGTCGAATGAGCGGTTGCTCATGGGGTCCTAAATGAGGCACATTAGCTGCATCGTGAGGGAGTGTCAGTTATGGCAGTATGTGGTGCAATTCCCTGAGGGTGATCCGGCTCACAGGTTCCTCATTGTTGAGGACCCGAACAGGTGGACAAGGCCAAGGAAGGCCAAGGGGATGCCCATGTAACACCAGGCTGCTGCAAATAAAGGGTCATTTCCAGGGAGTGGGACTAAACTGTGTGTCTGCCTACGGGTTACCAACTAGGATCCCAACCTGTTCCATTGTTTGGTGGGTGCGGCAACACGCTCTACCAGTGCATGCTCCCCAATCTGACCTAACCTGACATATCAGAAGAACATCAGTGTGTTAATGCTTCCTTTAAAAGTATTATTATGTCTTGTAAGAGGAGACCTAGTAAAGACAGTTAAGGAAGGGTCTCTACTATCATGTTCAATAGGCACATCAGCACAGTTGTCAGCTATTCTGTATCAGGGCCCATTAGGTATTTTATGTTTCTGTGTTTTTTCTTTGTTTTGTCCCCTTGTCTGTAAGGCAGGTATTATAATTTTGTTATTGAGTTGCTTATTGTCCAAAAGAATTGAATATTTTTTATTGATATTTGTTTATAGAATTGTATCTTTATTTTGGTGAGTTATTCGACATATGATTGAATGCTTATTTTTTAGGAGCCTTAGCATTTTGTTTGACACTATGCATTGTTAAACATGTAATTTACATGTCATGAGACATGTGAGGTGATCACAATCACATTATGAAAGATGGGCGCTAACATTAACAACACATACACTTGGACAAAATAAAGAGAAGACCTTCTAAAAGACTACTTCGTAAGTAATAAATTATTTTTACTTATAAATATAAATTTATAATAAATTATTTATTATTATAAATTACTATTTGCCACTATGCAATTAAAATCTGTTAAAAGAAACTTGCATGGTCTCTGCTACAGTCCAGGGGCCTCATTTATGAAACTTTGCATGGTTTTGAGTGTGAAAGTGTGTGAATGCCAAAAACCACGCAAAATGTGTACAGCAAACAAAACAAAAAAAAACAATTGATTTTGTGATGGACGGCCGGCAGCTCAACCCGGCCGAAACCCCCAGGACGCTAGATGGCGACTTCCCTGCAGCTTAGCGGTGCCCCAGATTCTCGCAGGGCACTATAGGAGATGGAGTCCGGCTTCACAGCCCTGCTGGGTACAGTGGGTGCCACCAGGGGACGTTGTAGGGAGACATGGGGACTTCTGTTTCCAATATAGCCCGGAAGTACTCCCAAGTCATGGTAACGGAAAGACAGAAGTACGTCCAGGTCAAGGACTATATAAAGGACTAGTGGAGACCCAGCAAGAGAGCCAGAGTTGGAAGGGAGTGTGGCGGAGTTGCTGGGAGGAGAGAATTGTCATAATTATTGTATTATTATTATAGTTATTGCCTGTTTGTTTGTTGGGGCACAACATTGAAAAAAGAAGAAATTAAAATTACTTCTTAGTGATTTTATCCCGTGTCTTGCGTACTGTCTGTTGGGGTAAAGGTGAGCAACAGTGCCACCAAGCATTCACTTTGTGACAATTTATAAAACCTGATATATGCACCTTTCTGTGCAATTTGTTTATAAATCCCAATCACCTTGTAAATATGCACATGAGAAAGCACCTCAAACATTGTCCGGAAAGCACCCATATATGGAGCGTACTGTGGGACAAAGTGGGCACTGCCCATTCTGCTAGGCTTTTAACAGTGATGATGCAGCCATCTCCAAACTAAGGGACTGAACTCCAGCTTGTACCAGCATCTAATGATAAAGGTGTAAATCAGTGGTGATCTGACATCTCTCCAGAGGACCCTCCGCAGACCTCTTGAGCCAGAAGGCCCAAAATGGACTCAAGTAAGGACAGAGACCTATACTTCAAGGGATGACATCTAGGATGGACAGAATAACATGTCTATTAGAAGACCCTGATTTTTGACATCGATCCAATCAGGAGAAGGTTCAACCTTTCTTTAAAACCACATCCACCCCAACTCTTGAGGTAGAAGAATAGCTCTCTCTCTCTGGTGTAATCACTGGACACTCATTGAACTCCCTGGGAATCCTCTCAGGGAGGGGAAATATGCAGCATGACCTTCTGAAACATTGTCTCTGAAACCTAAAAAGTTATGAGCCTTGGAGAGCTGAATTTGACAAAATCTAAGAATGTTCTGCCAAGCTAAGTGCCGGGCCCTGTCTACTGAGGAGCAGCCATTACTTCAAGAAGTGAACTTCAGCATCTAAACTCTTTGGCCAGAATGAGTGATGCCTTTCCCCTATGAGGTGGCAAAAGGCAGCAGAAGGCAAGTATGAGGAAGCAGCAGTACAGCACTGACAAGGATCATGCAGCAACAAGAAAGGGTACACTCCAATGCATTAAGAATCTTCCACTTGAACACTGAGCAACAACAAAGCAACAACTCCACACAACACCAGACATCATCCATAAAGACTTGGTATCGTAAAACTATTATTCTGTGCCAAGATAAAGTAGAACTCTAAATACCATTAAAAATCAAACCTCTGTGTTATGTTTGTCTGTCTAGTCTGTCTGTGGCTAGCGTTATATGTCAATATACCATACATATGCAGTAATCATACTTCTATAATCCTTGTGTTTCTTAATAAACTGTAATGTTCTGTTTTTTAATATGCTTCGAGCTTACCTCAGTTAGCTTGATAGAAGTCTAAAGGCCAGAGAGACACTCCTACAATAGAGAAAGGTGAGGGAAATAAAGTACGAACCTTACCAAATTATTTGATTAATTACCTGTATTGCCAAAGACAAATTGATAATTATTTAAATTTTCTTCTTCATATCCCACATTATTATGACATCCTTTTGTATAGGCATTTCATTGATTACTAATCATCAAAATTCCTACAATTTATTATGCTATTCTCTGCTGCGGGCCAAGTCAAGACTGGAAATTATTTTTTCAAAAGTAACTGTAAAGAATTTTTAGTTAATATATAATAATCTTTGAAGACAATCTAATACAAATATAAACATATATGAATCTATAACAGAATAAGTCAAAAAACATAAGGAAGAGGACTGAGTATAACTGAAGGGCTAATTTAATGTAGCTTAAAGCTTAAGCACATGAGGTCATCTTAGTGGAGCCGCCAACTAAATTTTCCAAAGTTAGAATGAGGTAAATGAGTAATGAACACCCTTCTAGAAAGTGAGGATAAACTGATGGGAAAGCCCTCCTATGAAGCTGTGTTAAGATCAACAGGTCAATCTGCAAAACACCCTTTCTTATAAAGCAGCATTCAGAATAATGGGAGAATCAACAGAAATAACTTGTCATTTTAGTTGATTAGATAAGGTGATAAAGTTCTTCATATTACAAGTCAGATGACGTGATGTATTGGATGAGGTAACTGAAATAGAAAAGTATGAAAGATGATGAATTGTTTAACTGATTGCTCACTCCATGGACTGAGACATTTGTGCATATTTTTGTGTGAATAAATAAATGTTCTGCATTCTCGTCTGGACTCTGTGACTACTTCTTTGAAGATGGAGGAAAGTTTTTTCCAACACATAAATTTGGTGACCCCAACATGCTTAGAGAGAGGCAGAGTGTGTCAGAGGACAGGACAAGAGTCTGGGAAATGACACAAACCCGTGGTCACATAAAAGGTGAGCGATTTTTTCCTATAAAATTGTTTGTGTCAGTTTCATGTGAAGTTCGCCTGCCAAAATAAATGCATTAAGAAGCCCCTATAATAGAACTAAAAGTGTGGAATTAACAGTGAGAATGCAGAACTGGGGGATCAAATTGAGGGATTATTCATTAATGTAAATAAGTTTGTAAATAAATGCAAATCCTATAGAGTACTTATAGGTGCCTATGATATCTCCTTGATATATTGGAAGTATAATATTGGTGGATTGAATGTGTAGATGAAAATCCTGGGTACTGCTTCACTAGGTTTTCTTTTTTTCAGTATAATCCTGTTTAATACTGCAGCAGTGGGCTACCTGGGTCATTGGTTCATTAAATCAAGCACTTTGGTGAAGTGCCACTGAACCGATTACTTTGGAATAGCTCTGAACCTGTTTGAGGCGGAACGTCACCTCAACGTGTTACACTATGTATCTTCACTGGGGTGGAGTGTAGCGCAGGTGAAAATCCTATAATAACACTCCAGTGCAAAGGTCTGGGGTGATTGGGTTCATATCTGATAAACAGGAAGAGCTCTGTTATCTTAGTATAGCAGATGTTTTACCTTAAAGAACCAGATCACTTTGGTGGGCTCTAGGAATCGTCCAATTATGGAGTGCTGAATTAATAGGTCACTCAAGGAGGAGTGCAGTTTTAGGGTAAATTTAGGGATGGGTCAAAAATATAATTTTAAATATTATGTAAGCATACAATAAACCAAAAAAGTAAATTTAAACACTAGAAGTAAAACTGTAAATACACATTTTTAGTGACCTACCCCTGGATGAATGAATGAGTGTGACTGGGACCTCCATATTAAACAGTGGGATTGGCGCAGTTTTCCTGAGCCATCTCTTAAGTGGAACGTGGAGAAGGAGAAAATTGGTCCTGCTGTGTTGAGAAGAGATCTTTTATGAGTTTCAAAGCAATGTTGTAAAAGCACCTGGGTGTTGGGGAAACACTGGATGAATATGAGCTGTGGTTTCTTTCAATGATATAGGATAAGCCACTGGCTCAAAGGCAAGTATGAATTTGAGCTCCAAAACCCAAAAAGTGGGTAATAAGAGGTATAATTAAGTATCAAGTACATGGAAAAGCAAATGAGAACATACACATGGAAGAAGAAATATTTTTCTTGTAGATGCCCAATAGAAAAATGTGATTTCAAAGTAACTTACTTAAAAGGTTTCAAACTTTGAGAAATAACAATTGAAATAAACACAGTAAGATAAGGTTTTTTTTTGTTTGCCTTTTTTTAAAGAGTAACTTGGCAGTTTTTCCAAATTATGACTTTCTTCATAGGCTTAATTTATTAATTTACTAAAATTTACTGTAAGAGCCAATCTTAGAAAGTTAAAATTTTTTGAGTTAAACTCAT
>JANRMT010028174.1:20035515-20064144 GCA_026402145.1 Polypterus bichir lapradei
CAGAAATGTTAAGTTAGAAGTAACGATTTGAGATATAACAAGATTAAAATGATTTTGATTAAAAATAAGTAGTGGCAAAAATGGTTTTATTTGACTCCAATTTTCATTTGAATCACTCAAAAAAATTAGTAATAATGCAACGCTGGACAGTAATGACTGTATAACAAAAAAAATGCTAAAATTCCATATATCTTTATTTATTTGAACATACACAGATAGTCACAACAATCTATATATATAATTCACTAAGGCAAGACAACCATGGAAAGCACGCCGGAAGGGGCGTGGATTCACTAAGCTGCCGACAAGTGAGACACCTATGGCGCACGCAGGAAGGAGCCACGCCCACCAACTCCAAGACCATTGGATACGACGTCAACTCGCAGGGCCATGCCCACCAACTCGGACGCGACGACACAGAAAAAATGGCGTCATTCATATTCGTCTGTCGTAGAGGCCACATGCAGTGCAGGTCAAGTTAATGTCATGCACCTCCGAGCCCGTTGACTGTTCATAGAGGCATGTTTCTCTCGGAGGTGAATCGCCATATGCAGCGTGTGAAACGATTTGCGAGGGGTATTCCATGGGATCCTTAAAACAATCCTTTACAACTGAAGTTAAAGCACAATGAAGTAAGCAGTCTTTAAAAAACGACTTTTCGGTTATGACGCATGACCGCGTGCACCATAGCAAACTGTTTTACACGCTACATACAGCTATTCGCATCCGCGACAAACATGCTTCTTCTTAGATGCTCCTGCACTTTGTACACACCACCCTCCCACCTCGCTACTACTGTGGTCGGGTGTCTTGGTGGATTATATATAGAAAGGCAGCCAAAAGTGCACAGAGCAATGAAAAGTCTACAGTTCCATCTTTTCATTCACTTTCTGTTGTATCCTCAAACCCTCCCTTTTTAGACAACTGTGTCTTTCTAGAAGTGTTCAACCATCAATAAATAATTATGCGGCGTTTGTTATGCCGCGGGTTCACTATTGTGTTGTATTTTGCTCTCTCCAGAGTTCCATATTTTCATTCGCTTACTGTTGTATTCTCACACCAACCCGTTTTAGACAACCGTGTCTTTCCAGAAGTGTTTAGCATTCAATAAATAATTATGCATGAGATTGAGCGTGTGTCTACCCAGTGTGGGTAAGACGTTGAACCCCATTTGGGCTGCAAACCGTGGAATTTCCACTAAGTGCGACTCATACGCTCCCACTGGTTGCGTCCCTACTTTTTGTACACACCCCCCTCCCACCTCGCTACTACCGTGGCTGGGTGTCTTGGTGGATTATATATAGAAAAGCAGCCAAAACCGCACAGAGCAATGAAAAGTCTACGTTAGTCACAGGTACATCTGGACTGTATAAAGACGACGACTCAAGTGACGAGTTGGAGGTGGGCACATGAGCGGGCAGTGCATACTGAACGAGAAATCAGCAGACTAGCATGACAGATGGAGCTGAATGGACGTCCTTCTCCTCTCCTCCCGTTCCAGACTCCGCACCGTGCACCCCCATCCCTCCGTCTGGCAGGAGAAGGCGCGAGGACAGTCCGCCAGTTTTCAGTCACTGACAATTGTGTGTTGGTTCATTCCGTGCATTGTTACAATGTTGCTTTTCTTGCTGATTTATTACATTACCGATTTTTCAAATGTTAATTTTTTCCCTGTGCTTAGAAATCTTTAAAAAACCGGCCTAATTATGCGGCGTATGGTACGCCGCGGGTTGGCTAGTGAAGTAATATTATGAAGGAAAATTAAATCAAATGTCTGAGGATAATTTTTTACTGAATTACTGGCATTCAAATGTCAATGCAAATTTACACAAAAAGTATATCTCAATCAAATAATGTCCCAGGAATAAGAGGTAAATGGGAAGGAAACGTAGAGTGAAATGAGTGAAATCCTAAGGCAGATGCCGCTCTTCAAACACTTCCTGCATTTAAGGCAACATATCTGGTTAAATAAATGGCCGCCTTTTCCACTACTTTTCAGTATGCGATAGAGAAGATCCTGAAATAAAATAGGACGTAGGAAATCACAACAGTTTTCTTTTGCATCATTAAATAAATCACAGTGTTAAAAATTAACCAGAAAATACATTACCTATGCAGAACACAAATTAAATAAGAGGTCAAATAATACTGTGATGGTTAGACATAATGTTTACAGGTCGTAGTTTAGGACAAACGCCATATCATTTTCAAACTTATCTCAAAGTGTAATTTTCTTTTTCTGTGTAAAATAAAAAAAATATATGAACATACGTAACTGTCCGAGAAATGTGCTTGCTTTTTAAAGCAAACCAACAAGGGAGGTTGCTGAAAAGACGCTCCCTCGCTCGCCATGTTTCCCACATGAAGGGAAAGGTTTTGTGAAAACAACAATTGCCTATGTCTGTAACTTAACGAAATGAAATACTAGTTATTCATTACAGAATTAATATGCTTTATACTTACACACTCGTAGTAAAATAGCTCTTATTATGGATAAACGTTACAGCTGAATGCGTTGTTGTAAAGACCAAGAAATCGATGTGAGAGGAAGTACTGTGTCATTAAATTTAACTTAACTTAAATGTGTTTAATTCACAGTATAGTTGTTTTACTTAGAATAAGTTATTAAAAATGTTTACATCTTAAGAAAAATAATGTTAACATTATTCTTAATTTTTTTTATTGAATTAGAATTAAATAATCAATAAAAAGGGTAAAACCCATTTTTATTAATTAAAGTAAAGATTATTTTGTGTATAGTTAGCTATTTTTTGTTGTTATTTTTCACACATGCAAAATTTATTTTTTACAGTGTGGAAGAAGGATTTTTTTTTTTTGCAATTTTAAAGTAAAAGAAGGCAAATTCTCTAAGACAACAAAGTAGCTGGTGATAAACACTGACATATGCTGTACCAATAAGGGGGTGTATAAATAATGCAAGAGAAAAGGTAGACTGGACTTTTTCCACAAAACCAGCACTATGGAAAAATGAGAGGAAAATCTCAGATGATATCAACGAAAAAGGATACATGAGCAACTAACCTTAACAGGAGGTTATGAGTAATAGAAAGCAATGGAGTTAAGCATAGGTACGTTTTACTGTACATTAGAATATCTTCATATAATTAGAATAAATAACTGTAATGTTTAACTGGCAAATAAGCAGGACCTCCTTTCTCAATATGCAATGGTTTGATTTATTAACTACCCTGAAGAGATTTTAAATAGAAATAGATTTGGAATTATAAGGCATCTGATGCATGTGATATATTGATTTCTTTTCCTATCTCCTCCTTGTGTTATAAATAATTTGTACATTTTAATTGTGAAATGAAATAGAACATTCATGTTTGCATAACTACATAGCTGATGGAAGGTTTTATTTCCTATAATTTGGAGTTCTAATGTGTGGAGACTGGCCCGGACACAGACAGGCAGACACCGTTGAAGCATCCAACACATGTTTATTTACATATTCCATATTTACAATAAGTGCAGCACACAACCCAAAACTCCCCCAAAAGTCCAGGCCTCAAAATGCCTTTGCCTCTTCATGTCGCCTCCACTCCTTGCCACCAGGACTTTGTCTTCTACACTCCCAACTCCAATATCGAATGGAGGGAGGCGGCCCTTTTTATACACACCCGGATGTGCTGCAGGTGCCTCCTGATTAGCTTCCGCTGACACTCCCTAGTGTGGCGGAAATACCAGCTGCGCACCCGAAAACACTCTGGCTGTCCCTGGTTTTCTTCCCCTCAGCACGTCTGGCTGTGGTGGAAGTGCTGAGGGTCAGGGCTCCTCAGGCATTGGGGCGCCTCCTGGTGGTGACTACGGACCCCTATAGGGTTGAGCTTCTAAGCTTTGTTCCCGTGGTCCCCAAAGCTACCAGGGTGGTCAACCCCTCGTGGTCTGGAGGAGGCATATGCCCTCCTCTGGCCCTCCTGGGCATCCCGGCTGGGTACCACCCCCAGCCGCTGGCCACAATTGAAACTAGAATAGAGGAGCATTCAACCTGCAACTAACTTCCAAGAGCACCCCAGTAAAAGGATGGCACCATGCCCATAATGGGGGATCATATGTCTTAGCCTCCTGACCCGGAAACAGGACATCAGTCTTTCCAGCCCAGATTTCCATTCACCCAAGCTGTCTGTCCATTTTCCTGGCCTCCCAGACAGGAGAGGGGGCACCAACCATCCTGGATGTGATACACATTGTGGTCAGGCAGTGTAAAGAAAGCTGAGAAAATAAAGAATTTTTGGGACAGCAGCCAGGTCGCCCCTTTAATTTACCTCCAGACAAATTTAAATGTGGGAAAAAAATGAAATGAAAACATATGATTTAGTGCTGCTCCATAAGCTGTGTCTTCTCATAAACAATGAAAAGTTTTTTTCTTTCTCCACATGTCATTGAGAAAGTGCCCTGTCCTGCGGCTAGCTCTGGTCTTCATAAGAACCCCTTTCCTGAGACTTCCCTGTTTTTATGGTGGCCGGACTGGAAGGGGTGGAACTAGGTGTCCTTACTGGGTGCTGTGAGGGAAGAAGAACAAGGAAACAAAGTTAGCGGTAGGCCCCCTCTCGTCTCGGCGGGATACTGCATATCTGAAATGAGCCCGTGATAGAGTCTTCCGATGCACATGCGTGACACCACCCATTGACACTGTCTGTCCATTAATAGGCCTTCCTGGCTGGGAAAGGGAAACTCCATGCTGGTCAGGGTGCCAGGCCATGCCTGCCTTCGATTACAGTGTGACTTTGTGTTTACAAGGCCTCCTCTTAAACAAACCTTTGCTTGAAAACTTTGACCTTGTCTTTAGAGTCGCATTTTGGCTTGGTGATCTGATTGTTTGTCTTCCCGTTTCTTTGAACTTTACTCTCCAGGTTCTTATCAAAAACAAAAAGAATGCCCTTCCTTCTCTCACCAACAGGACACACTGCCAATGGACAACCCCAGGGAGCAGAGTTTCCTAAACAGTTGGTGGTTGTGAGGCTCTACATTTTCTTAATGTTTAAATATCAAGATTTGAAATTCAAATTTGTAATGGGGGGTATTCATCCTTAAATTTAACACAATGGATTCACACTCCGAGGGGGAATGAAAGAGTTTTAATGCCATAGTGTAATCTTTCTGATGTTTACAGAGGTGTAAATGCTTTGAGTTGATAACTTTATCAGCCAGCAGTCTTTCAAATATGTTCTAATTTGAGTGTAAATAAATAATTCTTTCATTTAGCATGTAGAGATTTCCATTCACATTTAGACAAAAAGCTGGACTTGCCAAGGAAACATTTCATCAGTAAGGTATGACAAAAGAATCTTTAAAATAGAAAATACAATATGCTGGAAAAAATTAATGAGGGCCATATTCATTGTTCATGACTGAATTTAGCAACCTTCTATCTGATTTGGTTATAAATTATGATCACGTAGTACTGATGGGGGATTTTAATGTACACATTGATGTGGAAACTGACACTTTTAGCAAATGTTTTACTTATTTGTTAAATTCAGTAGGATTTTGTCAGGTCTGGCTTACTTGTCTGAACTTATCATGACTTACAAACCTGAGCGCACATTAAGATCTCACGATGCCGGTCTGCTTATGATTCCAAGGATTAATAAAATAACAGTGGGATGTCAAGCTTTTAGTTACAGGGCCCCTAATCTGTGGAATGGTCTGCCTGCTACAATAAGAGATGCTCCTTCGGTCTCAGCTTTTAAATCCCGGCTGAAGACTCACTACTTCAGTTTAGCACACCCTGACTAGAGCTGCTGATTAACTGTGCAGACTGCATCTCTGTTGTTAGTCATTAGTACAAAAACATAAGTATCATGATAGTTAAAATTTGTTACTAACCCTCACCTATTCTGTTTCTCTTCTCGGTATTCAAATGTGGCACTTGGTGCCAGCGGCCCACCTGCCAAGTTGTTTTGCTTGCCTAAGGTAAAGTCAGCCCTGATGGAGGATCGCATGAATCGTGGGAAAGAGGGATCCTTTCATTGGATTGGCTGGCCCAGCACTGACTCAGCCGTGGAATGGCCAAATGGAGGAGGCAGCTTGATGGATGAGGTCTCCAGGAGTCTAAACAAATCCAAATCATATTATGTGATATCATCTACTGTTTAATTCTGCTCTGTACTTCTAAATTTTTTATTTTATACCGTATTGAGGATTTGTTCTGTTCTGTGTATTGTATTGTATTGTATTAATGCCCTTCTTTTTGACTCCCACTGCACGCCCAACCTACCTGTAAAGGGGTCTCTCTTTGAACTGCCTTTTCTGAGGTTTCTTCCATTTTTTCCCTACAAGGTTTTTTTATTGGGAGTTTTTTCTTGCCTTCTTAGAGAGTCAAGGCTGGGGGGCTGTCAAGGGGCGGGGCCTGTTAAAGCCCATTGCGGCACTTCTTGTGTGATTTTGGGTTCTACAAAAATAAATTGTATTGTATTGTATTGTATTGTCAGAGTTTGATTTTAGCAGGTTTAAGAAAGCTGGGCAGTCAACTAAAAGTTGTAAGTGTGAATGCTGTTAATTTAAGAAATCTGAGAGAATGATTTCAAATATAGTTAATATATTCTCAGTTTAGGTGGCCGTACCCTGAATAGTACTCCCACTTTCCAGATCCAGTGTACTCGATTCAAATTCCATACCTGATCGTCTGTACGGAGCTGGCATGTGTTTCTGTGCTTTCCTTTAGGATACTTCAGTTTGACCTCTGTAAAAGAACGAGTCTCAACACTTTCAAAAGGTTTGGGGCAGCCACCCGTATATTGTTCCTAGCTGCAAAGGATTATCTTGGGTACAGTGATGTTGCTTATTCGAGTTCCACATTGAACTGTTTGAGTTAGCCAAGATGGAGGCTTTCATGTCTTGTAACCCGGAAGTGATGTCAGTCTGGGTACCAGGACAGGAAGTGATGTCAGTCTGGGTGCCGGGACAGGAAGTGATGTCCGTCTAGGTGCCGGGACAGGAAGTGACGTCAGGTCAGGTAGGTTTTCCCGTATTTGATCTGCAGAAATAACAGACAAAGGTTTAGAGCACCCCGCCATCCCCTGGCCTGGTGGGTAATTACCTTCACTTGGTCCCTTCAGCTCACTCCTAGTCGCACGTGTGTGACACGGCCCCCCCTCAGCCCAGACCCGTCAGGTTGGGCGTACCTGCCCGTGAGGTCGTGGCACCGGGAAAGGGCATCAGCATTGGCCTGCAGCAGACCTCGACAATAAATGACCGAAAACTTATAAGGCTGTAGGTCCAAAAACCACCTCGTGACTTGTGGATTCGAGTCCCGGTGTAACGCCATCCATTGTAATGGTGCATGGTCAGTCACCAGGGTGAATTCCCGACCCAGGAGGTAGTACCTCAGCTGCGTAATCGCCCATTTAATTGCCAAAGCCTCCCACTCCACTGCGGCATACCTGGTCTCTCGGTCAACAGTTTCCGACTCAGGTACATCACGAGGTGTTCCACTCCATCGACACTTTGGCTCAGCACAGCACCAAGACCTGTGTCCGAAGCATCCGTCTGGAGAATGAAAGGCAATGTAAAGTCAGGTGCCTTCAAAACAGGAGCTGACGTAAAGGCCTGCTTAAGGTCACTAAATGCAGTGTCAGTATTATCATCCCAAACCACGTGATTAGGTTTCCCCTTCTTTGTCAGGTTTGTCAAGGGCGTTGCTCTCTCGGAAAACCGGGGTACAAACCGGCGATAGTAGCCCGCTAAGCCGAGAAATGCTTGTACCTGCCGCTTGGTTATCGGACGGGGCCAATTCATTATGGCATCTATTTTGGAGCATTGTGGTTTGACCGTACCCAGGCCCACTAGGCAACCTAAATATTTGGCTTCGACCAATCCAAAATAGCATTTTTTTGGATTAATACGAAGTCCGGCCTTCGCTAGTGTCTGTAATACAGCATCAACCTGCAGTAGATGTTCCTTCCATGTGCTGGAATAGATGACAACGTCATCCAAGTAGGCAGCACTGTACGAATTATGGGGTCTGAGCACTTTGTCCACCAGACGTTGGAAGGTAGCGGGCACCCCATGTAATCCGAATGGAAGTACATGATACTGCCAATGTCCGCTAGGAGTGCTAAACACAGTCTTTTCCTTTGCGGAGTCCATTAAGGGAACCTGCCAGTACCCCTTTGTCATATCAAGAGTAGTCAAAAATTTGGCATGTCCTAGCCGCTCGAGGAGGTCATCCACTCATGGCATCAGATAGGCGTCGAATTGGGAGACTTGGTTAAGCCGACGGAAGTCATTGCAAAACCTCCAACTTCCGTCCGGCTTTTTGACCAACACGATTGGACTGGACCAGGGACTAAAACTTTCCTCTATCACACCTAGATCCAGCATTCGTTTGATCTCCAACTCCACTTCTGCTTCACTTTTGGTTCGGGAATCCGATACGGGCGTTCCCTGACTATAACCCCTGGTTTCGTCACTATGTCATGCGCAATCAGGGAGGTTTGTCCAGGAATTTCGCTCACTACCTCTGGGACAGACAGGATAACTGCTTCGATTTCCTGTCGTTGTTGGCGAGTCAAATTATCACTGAAGTTAAGGTGTAATTTATGAGCAAAGAGTGAGCAGGACTGTCCGGAGGAGGGATCGGGATGCCTTTCCTTCCACGGTTTCAGCAAATTGACATGATAAATCCGCTCTTTAGGTCGACGATTAGGTTGGATAACTAAATAATCGACCAGACCCTTCCTCTCCTTAACTTCATATGGGCCTTGCCAATGAGCCAATAATTTGGAGTGCGAGGTAGGGACCAATACCATGACACGATCCCCCGGGTGGAACTCCCGAAGCGATGTGCCACGATTGTAGCAACGAGCCTGGGCTGCTTGCGCCTTCTCCATGTGAGAATGTAGGATAGGTCTAATTTTTGCAAATCTATCGCGTAATTGTGCGATATATTCAAGTATATTTACAGAGGGAAGGGCCTCCTCTTCCCATCCTTCTTTTAATATATCCAATAAACTCCGGGGTTGTCGTCCATACAATAATTCAAAGGGTGAGAACCCCGTGGAGGCTTGTGGGACTTCTCGATATGCAAAAAGGACCAGGGGGAGGAGCTGATCCCAGTTCCTTCCGTCCTCATTGACTACTTTGCGTAACATCTGTTTGAGAGTTTGATTAAACCTCTCGACTAGACCATCTGTTTGAGGATGATATACAGAGGTCTTTAAATGTTTTATTTTTAGTAACTTAGCTGTCTCCCTGAACGTCTCTGAGGTAAATGGAGTCTCTTGATCCGTCAGGATTTCTTTAGGGATTCCGACTCGCGCAAATACTCCTACCAACTCCCGTGCAATATTTTTGGAAGTGGCTGAACGTAATGGAACAGCTTCAGGATATCGAGTAGCATAATCTACCAGGACCATTATATATTTATGTCCTCTGGCTGAAGGTTCTAGGGGTCCCACCAGGTCAACCCCGATACGTTCAAATGGGACATCAATTAGGGGTAAAGGGATTAAAGGAGCACGGTCCTTCCTAGGAATCTGCCATAATTGACATTCCGGGCAGGACATGCAAAAACGGCCGACCTCCTCATTAATCCCAGGCCAAAAAAATCGGAGCTTAATTCGCTCTAAAGTTTTCTTGGGGCCCAGATGGGCTCCCAGGAGGTGGGTATGAGCTAGTTCAAAGACTTGTCGCTGGTAAGTCCGTGGAACTCAGAGCAGTGACCTTACCTCTCCTTCATGATCTGCCACCCGATATAAAAGGTCATTATTTAATACAAAGTGGGGACCTTGTGGCATGGGATGGGTTGTGCGCTGGCCATCTACTAAGACAACTGCATTTTTTGCAAATTTAAGGGAGTCATCATTCCATTGCTCCCTTTTAAATGAAGCTGGTGACTGAGGGGATCAGACTCGACCTCAAGGGGCGTGGTTTCAGACCGGGCCGGCGCAGCGCTTGGAGATGACATATCGCTCTGCGATGGTCCGGCCATTTCCACGTCATTCTGTAAGGCCGCATTCTGCTCCCCTATCGGCTGTGTACACGGCGTGGAGGTAGCCATCCATAACAAGACATAGTGTTTTTGTAGGGATAGCGATTGTTTTGCCGCAGTTTTTATCAGACCAATCTCTACCTAGTATCAAGGGGAACAGAGGATTATCGTGCACCGCCACTACTATTTTTTTTAACCACTCCATTTTGGTAAATGCAGCAGCGGGCGGACTCGTATGATCGGACGTCCCCATTAATACAGGTTAGACGGGTCTTTATTTTTAACTTTTGTCGCGGCAAAACCAAATGGCAAGCAACAATGGTAACGTTACTGCCAGAGTCAAATAAAGATGGTACTTTAAAACCATTGACTAACGCTTCTCCCGTATGAGCAAAGGTCAAAGGATTAGCAAAAGCACTCTGCCCCTTGTTCCGTGTCTCTCCGCAGACCCTTGTGTCACCTTGCAAAGCCCTCCGCCATGCATCAGAGTTTTCCAAAGTATGCTCTGCAATGTAGGAAAAAGACCCTAATTTAGTGGCACAAGTCCCTCTGGGTTCACAGGGATTCCGTTCTGGTTCTCCCAAGTAGGTTTCTTCCCTCATGGTGTTAATGATCCCCAAGAGGGTGATCATATTATTATATGATTGTCCCCAGTTCAGCTGGGGGAGTTTAGTGGGTAGGCCATTTATTATAATTGCACAGGCCACCTTTTCTACAATCTTTCGGGCATTTTTATTATATGGCCGTAGCCAACACCTGACTTTTGCCCATAGATTCATGGCCTGTTCTCTGAGAGAATCCTCTGGGTTGTACTCCCAGTTCATTATATCCCTCACCTGCCGACCTAGGGCACCCCCACCTTTTCCACAGACATTTTTCTGCGTGGGTTTCTTTGGGTCGGTCCCCATCCTTGGAAGCCCATAATAGGTCTCCACCGTGTTCCTTTCAGAACGTGGCCCTTGTCTGTAGGTCTTCTGCCTACGCTCCCATGTTCTTTTTAATGAGAACTGGGTCGGAACATATTCCAGATCCCCCCGACACACACCGTCAGACCCCAGCTCGGCAACACAAGAACGGTACTCTCCTACCTGATAGGTCTTTGGTGGTCCATTACGATGATGTGTTGAGACATTTTGTTGGTTCGGCTTCCTATTCCACCAGGAGGCCATCCTGCCGACTACGCCACTGTAAAAGAACGAGTCTCAACACTTTCAAAAGGTTTGGGGCAGCCACCCGTATATTGTTCCTAGCTGCAAAGGATTATCTTGGGTACAGTGATGTTGCTTATTCGAGTTCCACATTGAACTGTTTGAGTTAGCCAAGATGGAGGCTTTTATGTCTTGTAACCCGGAAGGGATGTCAGTCTAGGTACCGGGACAGGAAGTGACGTCAGTCTGGGTGCCGGGACAGGAAGTTACGTCCATCTACTGTAGGTGCCAGGACAGGAAGTGACGTCAGGTCAGGTAGGTTTTCCCGTATTTGATCTGCAGAAATAACAGACAAAGGTTTAGAGCACCCCGTCACCCTCTGGCCTGGCGGGTAATTACCTTCACTTGGTCCCTTCAGCTCGCTCCTAGTCGCACGTGTGTGACACCTTCTACATTCTCAAAGTCATGCAGGGTTTGGTTAAATGTTGTGTGTGTGAGTGGACCCTGTGAACAACTGGTAACTGGGGAGGAACTATGACCTGCTGCCAAAACCAGACGACAAATGTTAAAGAACATAAGAAAAAAATACATCCATCTGGTACATAATTTCTGGGCAAACTTAACCCTGGCATGGAGAGGCTTAGAAAGGCAGGGAGAGGGGGTGCTGTCAGGCTTTGACATAGATGATGGACACACTAAAAGAGAGCAAAGTCCTGTGAACAAGACAGAGTGGAGTCTCGCTGCAGCCTTGCAGAAAGACTTATGATCAGCCACTGTGTGACTAAAGGTCCTTTTTAAGGTACCCTATGTCCATCCACATGCTCTCCTTTTGCTTTGTGTTTCCTCAAGTATCACCTAACAATACTCAATAGAATAATCGCCCCTAATGCCCCTCACTGCAGAAGCAGCACTAGTCTAAAGCAAACTTCATAAAGAACTGATGCAGTACTTGCAAAACCCTATAAGTTCCTTTGTGTTTATTTTAAAAAATATGAAAAGGCAATTTAAAAACAATCTTTGAAATTAAAATTAATTTTTTTAAAGAACATCATCAACAACATTTATTTCTATAGCACATTTTCATACAAAGGATGAGCTCAAAGTGCTTTGCATAATGAAGAAAGAGAAAAAAGACAAAATAAATAAGAATTAAAATTAGGGAACACTAATTAACATAGAATAATAGTAAGGTCCGATGGCCAGGGAGGACAGAAAAAACTCCAGATGGCTGGAGAGAAAAAATAAAATCTGCAGGGGGTTCTGAGGCCATGAGACCACCCAGCCCCTGCTAGGCATTCTACCTAACATCAATAACCTCAATCAGTGCTCATGGTATTCAGGGTTCTCATGTTTTTATTTTTCTGTCTCACTTGGCTGTCTTACCATAGCTTACTGTATTTAATGTTTGTCATTCTAGACAATTTTAATGTAATTTTTTGTTTTGTAATTTGATTTTTTCTTCCTTTTTGTAAAGCACTTTGAGCCACAGTCCTTGTATAAAAATAAATCTCATTGTCTGATTGATTTTTCTGAAGCAAAAGGTGTGTGAACTTGTATGGCTCAATGACTCCTTAGCAAAAGGGAGTCAGTCGTGATCAGTTACGGTCAACATTAATGCTACAGAATCTGAACACATGAAAGACTTTATGCTTAAAGCACCGCTGCTTATCAACAGTAAAGGTGAAAGTTAGATTCAGTTGCCTCCATACATTTGGGATAAAAACCCATTTTTCTTGTTTTACCCTTCTGCTGCACAGTTTAAAATTACAAATAAAACACTTCAGAGATTGTGATTAAAGTGCACATTGCAGACTTTCATTTAAGAGGATTTGCAGACATTTCGGTAACACAACACTTTTTCTGTGTAGTCCTTCCATTTCAGGGCACCATAATGTTTGTGACACAGTAATGGCAAGTCTATTAAAGCCGTCATCATATTTAGTTCTTTGTCACATATCCCAGAATGCAATGACTGCTTGAAGCCTGTAATTCAAAGACATCAACAGGTTCTGAGGATCTCCTCTTGTGATGTTCTGCCAAGCCTCTAAAGCAGCCATCTTCAGCTCCTGCTTGTTTCAGGGGCTTGTCCCCTTATGCTTTCTTTTCAGCATATTGAAGGCCTGCTCAGCTGGATTTAAATTGAATGACAATTCCAGAATTTTCAATTTTTTAGCTTTGATAAACTTCTGTGTGGCCTCAGTGGTATGTTTGGATCATCATCTTGTGTAGGATGAAGTACCATTCAAGGTGTTTGGAGGCATGTACTTAACGTGAGCAGATCAGATGTTTCCACACACCTCAGAATTCATTGTGCCACTGCTGTCAGCAGTTCCGTCATCAATAAAGAGAAGTGTGCCAGGACCTGTGGCAGCCATACTCTTGTCTTCACACTTTGCTCTTGCCATCACTCTGATGCAGGTTCATCTTTGTCTCATCTGACCTAAAGACCTTTTTCCAGAACTCTGCAGGCTCTTTGAAGTCCTTTTTCACAAAATGTAATGTGGCTGTTCTGTTTTTGTGGTTTGCATCTTTCAGTGTGTCCTCTGTATTTCTGTTCATTAATTCTTCTGCTAATGGTTATCCATGACACAGTCCACATTGGCCTCCTGAAGACTGTTTCCAATTTGACAGACTTTGGGGCTTTTTCTTGACCACAGTGAGGATTCTTCTGTCATCAGCAGTGGAGGTCTTCCTTGGCCTACCAGTCCCTTTGATTACTGAGCTCACCAGTGTGTTCTTTCTTTTTTCTGATATTCCACACAGTTTTTGTCATCCTAAGGATTTACTAATGTCTCCAATGGTTTTATTCTTGTTTATCAGCCTTTTGATGGCTTCTTTGACTTTTATTGGCACAGCTCTTGTCCTTGTTGAACAATGACAATGACAGACCCCAAAGGGTAGTAACAAACCAAGGTATCTTATGAATCCATGACACCCACCTGAGGAATGAAGAAAAAGTGTTATTTGACAGAAATGTGTGCAAATCCCCTTAAATGAAAGTCTACAATGTGCACTTTAATCAAGCCTGAAGTGTTTGATTTGTAATTTTAAACTGTGGAGCAGAGGGCAAAAGAAAAGAAAACAGTGTGTCCTTGTCCCAAAAAGTATGAAGGGCACTGCATGCTGTAAGTATAAAAGAAATGTTTTTCAGCTCCCTCAAAAAAAGCAGTTCTGGAGTCATGTAGTCCTACGGCACCTACACCTCTAGACAGTGGAATCAGAAAGCACTCAGACACTTTCACATTTTTCACATTTCAATCTCTTGCAGCCTTGTTCTAAAATCACTTAAAGCTATTTTTTTCACACATCAAGTGAAATAAAAAAGCAGGATTTTAGAATTTTTTGCAAATATCTTAAAAATAAAAAACTCAAAACTCACATTGGCACAGGTATGCAGACCATTGCTATGAGCCTTGAAATTTCAGGTGTTCAGGACAATTTGTCAAAGAGCATTAAAGAATTAAGAACTCAACACAAGAGGCTGGACACATCGGAAGGTTTAATTCATGAGAACCTCATTTGACTGGTGCTGAGCTCTACAGGCTATCAGAGACAACTGTGAGAAGAGGACTTGTGCAGGAACTGGCGGAACTTTACTTGGGTTTCTGTTCAGGTGATCTGCAGAAGAGGAAGAAGAAAGGTTGGTGTACTTTGTCAATCCCTGCCCTCAGTTAAGCCCTTAGCCTGCCTCCCAAGCACACGTGTGTGACAACATACAATAATAATTAATAACAACTAATTACATTTGTATAGCATTCTTCTAATGTATGCAAAGTGCTTTACATAGACAGTCTTGAGACTCACCAAATGCCACCAATGTGTTGCTTCCACATGGATGATGTAACAGCAGCTAACTACACATCAGCTATTAGGTGATGAAGGTTAGAGACAGATAGTTAGCCAGTTATAGACAGGGCATGATTAGAAGCCACAATAACCAGGAATCTTTTATGACCACTGTGAGAAGAAGAGACCCAAGACATTGTAAAGGTTTGGAACAGCCACCCATATAATGTGTTCCAGGCTGTAAAAAAAGATGTGTTACCATTTTTGTCCAAGCCCTTCAGCTGCCTCCTATTTACACATGTGTGACAAGACTCCCCCCTCAACCCAGACCCATCAAGTCAGATGGCCTGTACCAAGAGGTCGTGAGCCCGGGAGAGGGCATCAGCGTTGGCATGGAGAGATCCCTGCCGATGAACAAGCGAAAACTTGTATTGGGGCAGGTCAAGAAACCACCTGGGGCCTCATGTATAACGCCGTGCGTAGAACTCGCACTATAACATGGCGTAAGCACAAAAGCCAAAATGTGCTTACGCACAGAAAAATCCAGATGCAGGAATCTATGTGTATTCCAACTTCCACGTTCTTCCGCTACATAAATCCCGATCAGCGTGAAAAGTAATGCTCGTGCACACGCTTTATGTAACGCCCCAACTCCTCCCAGAATTACACTTCTTTGAATATGCAAATGAATATAAATCGCCCTTAAACTCAGCCTTCTGTGAAAAGACAATGGGAAAAGCACGGGGGAAAATATAAGAATTTCAGCGAATACCAAGTGGAGGCAAAGGAAAAACATACTATTTGTTTAAATAAACCGTGGTATAATCAACAAAAGGAAGTTGATCGAGTGACATAGCGTGTTGGAGAAACTTTAAAGCTCACGTTCACAAAATCGCACAGTGCCGGAAATAAAAAAGAAGTCACATATCAAAGTCGCAGTGAAAAGGCGAGTTGTAGCCCACTGTCTGAGTGTCATATGAAAGTTTATTAGGGTACAGAGAAAAAAAAGTCACACAGTGGGGAAAAAGCACGAAATGTCAACTTCAATCTCGACATTTCCACTGTAATCACGTAGTTTATTTTGTCACTTAAGTAGAAACCATAAACGTCATCTTAAAATCATTTAATTAACCAGTTTCTCAAATCACATCGTAATTAAAGTAGCACGTTAAATGCTTTGTTTTGTATGTGATCTTCTATGTGCTCTGTGTGTGTGAATCACTACGTGCTTCTTAAACCGGCTCTCTTCCTCCAACTGGACACAGAATCCATTACATTCGTGATATTACAGCTCTCTGAATAACTAAAATACTGAGATGTATACGTGTTATCATTTTTATGATAGGAGTTAAAGCACGTTACTAAACATGGGTTTCACGTCGATGAAATAATTTATTGCAGCAGTACTCAGGGGCGGCTCTAGGCTTGTGGTGGCACTAGGCAGAAGAAGAATCGGTGGCTCCTTCGCCCGCCAATGTCAGTAGGGTAGCTTATGCATGGTGGATGACCACGTCCGTTGCAGACACTGCATAGCCGCCTCGTGCTCATGACACAAGCATTTAACTTTTGCCGAAATTTGTCGCCGCGTTTTTAGCTGTGTTGTTATTTTCTCTTTCTGTTTTATATTCAATATATATTGGCGTAGCCGTCACTGCAGTCCGTGCTTTTTTTTCCCTAAGTAACCGATCGCCACACAATCAGCTCTGTAATAGAAGTTAAGCCATCTGTAAGCTTAGCGCCGATTCTTCAAAACGTTTAAGGAACATTGAAATATCTTCGTAGTACATGTTTAATTACTGTATTCTATCCTTCACGACACTCCCAGTGAAGAATATAGATTATTTAAATGAAGTTAAAGTTTTATCTGTATAGTTTAATAAACATATTTTGCTGCATTTCATCTTAAAAATGATATAATCATCATATGTAAATACGCGCTTAATAAAGTGGTGCAGGTTGTGTAATATTATAACTGTAGTGCAAGTTTCAAGTGGGGTGATTGTACTTATAAGTACTAACAGTTCTACAAGGAGCAATTGATTGAGTGCGTTTAAAGTTCTTGGGATGAAACTGTTTCTGAACCGCGAGGTCCGTACAGGAAAGGCTTTAAAATGTTTTGTAGTGGCTGAGACAGCGTGTTAATGAAACTGTATACCGAAAATTCTCTTTCCGATCAGCTGCTGCTGTGATTCACGCTCAGATACAGTGATATAAATACTCTGACTGGTGCAGTGAGAGTAATATGGAAAAAGATGATCCGCTGTGGCAACTCCTAACGGGAGCAGCTGAAAGAAGAAGAATAGAAGGAGAAGTGAGAGTAACAATGCTAAAGCAGTTATGGTATTTGGAATACTATGGCTGTTCCCTGGACCATTATATTGTTACAAGTTAATTACAATCAGATGCATTACACTAATAAACAATATGCAGTTAGTTTCAGTGTATTTATAAAGCCGCATCAGGAAAATAAGGTGTAACCACACAGGAACAGTAGCGCAGCTTTGACGCTGGGTGCCACCAGTCTGCAAAACCGAGCGGAGAACTTGCGTATGACAAGGTATGAGGTACTGTGGAAAAGTGCGTGGCTTTACGCCAAGTGTAGGTTTTATACATCGCGATTTGAACGTGGAAAAGTTCTTACGTAACATTTCTGTGTGTACGCACCATTTATACATGAGGCCCCTGGTGACTTGCGGATTTGACTCCTTGTGAAGGACCATCCACTTTAGGGGTGCATGGTCCGTCACCAGAGGGAACACCCGACCCAAGAGGTAGTACCACAACTGCATAATCACCCACTTAATTGGCAGGGCTTCCTTCTCCACCGCTGCGGACCTGGTCTCTCGGTCCAACAGTTTCTGGCTTAGGTACATTACAGGGTGTTCAACAACGTCGACGCTTTGGCTCAACACGGCTCCCAATCCTGTGTCTGAAGCGTCCATCTGGAGGACAAATGGAAGAGAAAAGTTAGGGGCTATTAATATAGGTGCTGAAGTTAGAGCCTTTTTCAAGTCACTGAATGCAGCTTCCACCTTGTCAGACCATACCACTAGGTTGGGAGCTCTTTTCTTCGTCAAGTCGGTCAAGAGTGCCACTCTCTCGGAGAAGCGAGGCACAAACTGGCGGTAGTACCCAGCCAAAACGAGAAATATTCGGACCTGCCGCTTGTTTTGCAGATGGGGCCATGTCAGTATGGCATTTAATTTGGAACACTGTGGCCTCACTGTACCCTGGCCCACCAGGTAGCCCAAGTATTCAGCCTCTATCAACCCAAAGAAACATTTCTTGGGATTGATTTGAAGCCCGGCCTCTCCTAGTGCCCGCAATACCACTGTGACTTGCTGTACATGTTTCTTCCACATGCTGGAATAGATGATGATGTCATCCAGGTAGGCAGCACAATACGTGTTATAGGGTTGGAGCACTTTGTCCAACAGACACTGGAAAGTTGCAGGCGCCCCATGTACCCCGAATGGAAGGACACGATACTGCCAGTGCCTGCTAGGTGTGCTAAACGCGGTTTTTAGCCTTCGGGGACTCCATTAAAGGAACCTGCCAGTAACCCTTCCTCATGTCAAGTGTGGTCAGGAACTGAGCTGGTCCCAGCCTCTCGAGGAGGTCGTCTACACGAGGCATGGGATAAGCATCAAACTGGGAAACCTGATTAAGCCGACAGAAATCATTGCAAAATCTCCAACTGCCATCGGGCTTAGCAATCAAGACAATGGGACTGGACCAGGGACTAAAACTAGTTCAAGCATTCGCTTGATTTCCAGTTCTACCTCAGCTTTCTTTGCCTCCGGGAGTCTATAGGGCCGCTCTCAGACGATCACCCCTGGATCAGTCAATATGTCATGCGCAACCAGAGAGGTCCGGCCAGGTTGTTCACTCACCACCTCTGGGACAGAGCGGATAGCTGTTTCCAGCTCCTGCCTCTGCCTGGAAGATAACTGCTCGCTGAAATTAAGGGGATCTGTTTGAGCAAAGAGTGAGCGGGGCTGACCAGAGGAGGGGTCGGGGTCCCTCTCCTTCCACGGTTTCATCAGGTTCACATGATACACCTGCTCTCTTGGTCGACGATTGGGTTGTTTCACCAAATAGTCCACCAATCCTTTCCTCTCCTTAATTTCATAAGGGCCCTGCCAATGGGCGACCAATTTCGAGTGAGAGGTGGAAACCAATACCATGACCCGATCTTCAGTAACTTGGCAGGCTCCTTGAACGTTTCCGAGGTTTCCCTTGGTCCATTAGGTCCAACTCGTGCAAAGACACCTACTAGTTCCTTGCGACTGCTTTAGAAGTAGCCGAGTACAAAAGAATGGCCTCTAGGTATCGGATCACATAATCCATGAGGACTAGAATATATTTATGTCCTCGGGCTGAGGGTTCCAAGGGTCGTACTATATCAACCCCAATTCGTTCAAAAGGAACATCAATCAGGGGAAGGGGGACAAGTGGAGCGTGGTCCCTCCTGGAAATTTGCCGCAGCTGACACTCTGAACAGGAAATGCAAAAACAGCGAACCTCCTCATTAGTCCCCGGTCAGAAAAAACGGAGCTTGATTCGCTCTAATGTTTTGTCGGAGCCAAGATGGCCTCCAAGAAAGTGGGAGTGCGCTAACTCACAAATCTGACGCCAGTAGGTTTGCAGGATTAGCAGCAACTTCTGGTCCTTCCCCTCATGCTCCGCAACCCGATATAATAGGTCATTTTCAATAACGAAGCGAGGTCCCTGTGGCATGGGCTAATGTGTGCATTGGCCATTGACAAGAACCACTGCATTCTTTGCGTGTTTCAGAGAGTCATCATTCCATTGTTCTATCTTGAAAGAAAGTGCAACTCAGAGAGAGGGTCCGGTCTGACCTCAAGGGGCGGAGATGTCCTCCAGAGCTGCCGGGGCACTGGTAGATGATGTAGTGGCCCTCAACGGTCAAGGAGTTTCTACGTCACCCTCTTGGCCCTCCATCTTACTCTCTGCCAGCTGTTTACATGCCGTTGAGGCAACTTGTGACGAGTCTCAACTATTACTAGGCCCAAAGCTTGTCCAGGAATTCTCAATACAGTCAACCCTCGTTTATCGCGGTTAATCCATTCCAGACTCTGCCGCGATAAATGAATTTCCACGAAGTAGGATTCTTTATTCATAAATCGAATATTTTCGCAGTTAGAGCATAGAAAACCTGTTTACGACCTTCTAAATACATTTTCTAACATTATTAGAGCCCTCTAGACATGAAATAATACCCTTTAGTCAAATGTTTAAACTGTGCTCCATGACAAGACAGAGATGACAGTTCCGTCTAACAATTAAAAGAATGCAAACATATCTTCCTCTTCAAAGGAGTGTGTGTCAGGAGCAGAGAATGTCAGAGAGAGAGAGAGAGCAAAGCAAACAATGAAAAATCAATAGGGCTTTTTGGGCTTTTAAGTATGCGAGGCACCGCCAGACAAAGCAGCTACAAGGAAGGCAGCAATGTGAAGGTATTCTTTCAGCATTTTTTAGAGGAGCGTTCGTATCCTCTAGGCAAACAGCCACAGTGTAAACAGCCCCTCAGCTCACACCCCCTCTGTCAGGAGCAGATAATGTCAAAGAGAGAGAGAGAGAGAGGCAGAGACAAGCAAACAATCAAAAATCAATATGTGCTGTTTGGGCTTTCAAGTATACGAAGCGCCGCATGGGAAGCATATCGTATATCATTGAGGAGTTTTATTTAATATGTAATACGTGCTCTGATTGGGTAGCTTCTCAGCCATCTTGCAATAGCGTCCCTTGTATGAAATCAACTGGGCAAAGCAACTGAGGAAGCATGTACCATAAATTAAAAGACCCATTGTCCGCAGATATCTGCAAACCAGCAAAAAATCTGTGATATATATTTAGATATGCTTACATTTAAAATCCGCGATAGAGTGAAGCCGCGAAAGTCAAAGCGCAATATAGCGTGGGATCATTGTAGTTTACCGCATTTACTTTCAGACCAGTCCCGCCCTAGGATTACCAGAAAAGGTGGATCAGGAAGAACCACCATGGTGAGTCTTTTAAGGGTTTTTCCAGACAAATGTAACACCGGGCGGATTTATACATGCGGACGTCTCCGTGTATACACCTCTGACTGGTCTTTCGTGTAATCCACTGTCGCTGTAAATAATGGCGAGCAACGATGGACCAACGTTACTGCCAGAGTCAAACAAGTCTGTCACTTTATACCCATTAATGAGTACCTCCCCAGTATGGGTATCCACCAGAGGATCGCTAAGGGCACACAAAAAATATCCCCGTGTCCGCCTGCAGTCCGCCTTGTTCCCAGACAGGTCGCACGCTAGGTGGTCCGGGGACTTCAGAACAGGTTCTGGATTGTGCGGGAGGGACTTCTTAAGTGGGACGTAGCTCCCATGGATTCCACTAAAGGGCCGTTCTGCCCCCCCAGGTTTCAAGGCTGGTCCTGGGGTCTTTATGAGCTGTATAATCTCCTCCATGGAGTGGAAGTCACCCTAGGCTGGCTGGGTAAAATCATGGGGTAAATGCTGCAGCAGCAAAAAAAAGGCAACCTGCTGCACAATTTGTAATGGGGTCAACTCAAATGGCCGTAGCCACAGACCCACCATCTCCCAGAGAACCATAGCTTGCTCAGGGATTGATCTCTTTGGATTGAACTCCCAGTATTGTAGTTCCTTCACCTGCTGGGCTAGGGAAAGCCCATCCTTATCAGGCACTTTGGTCCCGATGGGCAGCTCAGCTCTCCCACCCAGGAGGGCATAATGAGCCCCTTTAGTGTCCTACCCAGAAACCAGCCCATGCCTGTGGGTCCCTTCCACACTCTCCACCAGATAGGTCTTCAGCCCGGGTTTGCCCTTGTGGAGCGGAGCCTGTACCAGTTTTTTCCTGAACCCCCGACGCAATACCCGCCGAGAAACTCGGCCTCGGTACTTTCCCACCTGGATTGTTTTAGGGTTCTGTCCAGGTTTCTTCAGGGTCATCATCCTGCCGACTACGCCACTGTGACAAGAAGAGACCCGAGACATTGTAAAGGTTTGGGGCAGCCACCCATATAATGTGTTCCAGGCTGTAAAAAAGTAAACAAGGTTGGTAGCAAGTAAAGTTTAGAGTCCAAAACAGAACTAAATTCCATAGGAAGGGAGTGAGGCTTTATAGGAAGTCAGGGGGAAGTGATGTCATCCTCGGGGCCAGGACCGGAAGGTATGTCATCCTTGGGGCCAGGACCGGAAGTGATGTAGTCCTCAGGGCCAAGACTAGCAGTGGCGTGTCCCGAGTCGAGGCAGTGGCTCCTGGTGGGATTTCCCAGGAAAGGTCTGCAGGAAACGTAGAAAGAGCGTTAGTGTACCCCACCACCCTCTGGGCAGATGTGTTACCATTATTCTCCAAGCTCTTCAGCTGCTTCCTATTCACACGTGTGTTACACCACAAAGAGTAAGAACCTTGGGTTGAAATCTCATCTTGAGGATGGTGCAGTGTTTTGACGCATAGTGACCTTGTCACTGCACTGAGACAATGAGATTCACACACAGACCACAGGATAATCATTCCCTGATGGCCTCACCAACACATTTCTTCCAGCACTAACCCAAGCTTTTTGCCAGATGGTCTCACAGTCCCAAGCACAAACATGCTGAGCTTCAAGTGGATTACCTATTCTGAAGTTCAGGTGGTTTGGTAATTCAAGCACAGGGGTGCCCACACTTTTTCAGCTTGCAAGCTAGTTTTAAAATGACCAGGTCAAAATGATCTACCTACATTAAAAATTATATATATATTGTCACACTTGGGTCACAGATTTGCACAGAGACACAGATGGTTGTAGAAAGCAGGAATTTTATTCAAACCCTGCAAACAAACATTTGTTTCTTTTTCAAAAGCTTAAACATGCTCCACGACAAGTCAGATGACAGTTCCGCTAGGAGCAGAGAATGTCAGAGAGAGAGAGAGAGAGAGATAAAAGCAAACAATCAATTCCAAAACTGACAGGCGCTGCACAAGGCTTTTAAGTTAGCGGAGTATCGCGCGAGGTTTGTATTACGCGTTATAGCGTAAGTGAGAAAGTAAGGAGCAATGTGAGGGTAGTCTGTGTTTCAGGGGTTGTGGTTTTCCCAGGGGCGTCTGTATCTTCTTGGGGTGCGATCAGCCCTCCAGCTCACACCCTCCCCCTCAGCTTTATTCACATTCCCGTGAATCAAGCGACTCTCTGTACCAGGTTCATGTAGTCGTGATAATACGTCTGCGTTGACGTGTTCAGAACCTGGAGGATGTTTTACTGTGAAACTGTAAGGTTGTAAGCCCAGAAACCATCTAATTAGATGAGAGTTTGTATCTTTCTGTCGGTACAACCACTGAAGTGGAGCATGATCAGTTACCAAAGTGAAGTTCCGTCCCCACAAGTAATAGCGAAGTGCTTCCACAGCCCACCTAATTGCCAAGCATTCTTTCTCAATTGTAGAATAATTACGTTCCCTAGGAAGTAATTTCATACTCAAATATGTGATTGGATGTTCTTCTCTATCAAAAATCTTTGACAGGACTGCGCCCACACCAAATGCACTTGCGTCTGTTTGCAAGATAAAATCTTTTGTGAAATTCGGGTTCCTTAGAACCGGGTAAGAAGACAATGCTTTTTTTAAATCACTGAAAGAACGTTTGCAATTTTCTGTCCACAAGATAGGTCGTTTTTTTCTGCCTCTAGTAAGTTCTGTAAGAGGAGCAGCTCTATGTGCAAAATTTGGAATAAATCTTCTGTAGTAACCAGCAAGCCCCAGGAAAAGCGCGTATTTGTTTCTGTGTCTCAGGTCTCGGATAAACAAGCATTACTTCTATTTTCCTTAACTGTGGCCTAAGTAAACCCTTGCCCATAGAATAGCCTAAGTAATGAGTCTCGGACATGCCCAGTTTACATTTCTTAGGGTTAGCAGTAAGGCCAGCCTTTCTCAAGCTTTCAAGAATGGCTTGAAGCCGCTCTAAGTGTGTTTTCCAATCATTGCTAAAAATCACGACATCGTCAAGGTATGCCCCGGAATATTCAGAATGAGGACGCAGGATCTGATCCATCATACGCTGAAAAGTTAGAGGTGCCCCGTGAAGACCAAACAGGAGTCTTGTAAATTCATAAAGTCCGTCAGGAGTCGCGAACGCGGTTTTCTCACAACTGCTAGCCTCTAAAGGCACCTGCCAATAGCCTTTCGTGAGATCTAGCGTGGAGATATAGCTCGCCTGACCCAGTTTTTCCAACAGTTCATCAACACGGGGCATGGGATAAGCATCGAATTTAGAGACCTTATTCAAGTGTCTGAAATCGATACAGAACCGAACCGAACCGTCATGCTTTGGGACTAATACGACTGGGCTGCACCAGTCACTTTTACTTTCACGAATTATACCCAATGTCAGCATCTTTTTTACCTCTTCGCGCACAATATTTCACCACACTTCCGGTATCCGGAACAGCCACATCTGTACGTGAACATCAGGTTCAGTAGTGATTTTATGTTTTGTAATGTTAGTCTTGCCTGGTAAATCTGAAAAGACATTAGTGTTCCGTTCTATCAAAGATAACAGTTCTGTCTTTTGCGTGTCAGTAAGATCGTTACCAATGGTAACATCGGTCTGAGAAACAGCAGCCAAGGAAGTGTTAACCTCTTGTCGGTCATGCCATTCCTTTAAGAGGTTAATGTGTAAAATTTGGAATGGTTTGCGCCGGCCTGGTATTCTAACCTTTTAATTTACCGGACTCATACGCTCCTCAATAATGGCGGGGCCCTGCCATTTAGCTAAGAATTTGTGTGGGTCGGACGGAACCAGTACCAAAACGCGATCACCAGGTTTGAATTCACAGAGCTTACTGCACCTATCGTAAAGACGCTTCTGAGTTTCCTGTTCTCGTTGTTGATGCTCCACAGCAATAGAGGAAAGCATGGAAATTCTGTCTTGCAATGAAATTAGCTGATCTGCAAAGCTTGGTCCTTGAGCTGCTCTCTCTTTTCCTATCCATTCCTCTCGTACAACATCAGGATGCCTTGCGGCTGCCTGCCGAATAACAACTCGAACGGACTCAAGCCAGTGGACGCCTGTGGTGATTCTCGCACCGCGTACAAAACAAAAGGCAGGACAGTGTCCCAGGTTGTGGGATCTTTATGAGCGACTCGCCTGATCATCTGTTTCAAAGTTTTGTTAAATCGCTCAGTCAAACCATTCATTTGTGGATGGTAAACAGTGGTACTCAATTTCTTAATAGCAAAGCGGTCACACAATTGTCTCATCACGCGAGAAGTAAAAGGTATGCCTTGATCAGTTAAGATTTCTCTAGGGATACCAATACGAGTAAAAGTATCACACAGAGCTTTGGCTACAGCCGTGGAGTTGGCCTTTTTTAGGGCAGTCACTTCTGGATATCGTGTTGCATAGTTAACCAACACCAGCAAATATTGGTACCCATTCTTAGTCTTAGGTAAAGGGCCTACAATATCTAATCCCACCCGCTGAAAGGGAACTTCTAAAATGGGCATAGGACAAAGGGGAGCACGAGGAGGCTTATAAGCGGAGACGATCTGGCAGTCAGGACATGAAGTACAAAACCGCTCAACATCTTTTCCCATATTAAGCCAATAAAATCGTTTTGATAACCGCTCTCTGGTTTTGTCAGCACCGAGGTGCCCTCCCAAGATGTGAGAATGTGCCAGATGCAAAACAGTTTCCCTATGTGCTTCGGGTACAAACAGTTGTTCAATAAATTCCCCCTTTAAATGATCTGAGATCACTCTGAAAAGGCAACCGTCCCTTTCTATAAAGTGCAGGGTTTTCACGCCCCCAGAATCACGCTCTTGGTAATAAGAGTTGTTAGCAGAGCGAGCCTGTTTGAATGCATATTCTAATGAGCTATCAGTATGCTGCAAATGCACAAAATCTGATTGTTTGTTAATGCTCGGTTTGTGTTCGGAGGTGTTTGCAATCTGGGAAGATGTAGAAGGACCAGCCCATTCTGGAAAATTGTCAGGGGTGACCTCCGTCTCACTGGAGAGATCTGGTTCAATATCTAAGTTGGGCTTTAAATTTTCCCCGGCCGCTACCAGTTCTTCGTCTTGGTTTTCTTCTTCTTCCCCCCCACTAAGTTCAATATTGGACTGGACTACTGGTCCCTTACATTTATTAATCAGTTTAGGAAAAAGGGCATTTCTCCGTCCTATGAGTAATGGCCATGGGCACGAGTCTGAAACGGCAGACCAAACCTTAAAGTGGCAACCCCTATAAGTTAAAGGAAGAAGTAATGTCTGATAATCTTTAACATCACCATGTACACAGCATATTTTTACAGTCTCACAGTCTCTAAGGCATCGTTCATCAAGACAGTCTTGTCTCACGATACAAAGGTCACTTCCCGAGTCTAACAATGCTGAGATTTCTCTGCCCCCAATTTCACCGGAATCAACAAGCCATCTTTTCTATCCGAAGAATATGTAATATTTGCGCAACAAACCTCGGCCAGTCCAACTTCCATTGATTGAGCTGGAGACAAGCGACATTCTCTAGCCAAATGGCCGAGTTGATCACACCGGAAACATCTACGGTCGGCTCCACTTCTGAAATATCCTCTGCGACGTCCACGGTTTGCTCGCCCCGCTGTTGCCGTTTCCTTAGAAATAGGCATCTCTTCTACGACTGGATTCCCCGGGGTCCTACCTGACCCCATTCGATTTTCAGGTCCTGCAGCTTGTCGATGTTGTAGCTGTCGATTGAAGCGAGGAGTATGTCCTGGACGTTCGTGTACAGGTTGCGAAGAAGCACCAAATCCACTGCTCTTCCTCCAAGCGGACTGTGAACCCTCCAATCGTCTGGACATAATCGTTAATGATTTAATATCATGACGCAGAAATTCATCTCGAAGAACTGCAGGTTTCCCGGTCAGTAGTATATTCATGACAACTTTTTCCATCACATCTCCTTCAAACCAGCAGTGCACTTTATGTATCAAATCTTGAATTTGTGCATGGATTGGGTCATCCATGTTTAGTTTCCAGTCTTTAAGTGCATGACTTTTAGCCATTTGAAATAAGTCTTCGGCGGTATCCATCTGTGCAACCACTCCTGGTACCATTTGTCACGCTTGGGTCACAGATTTGCACAGAGACACAGATGGTTGTAGAAAGCAGGAATTTTATTCAAACACTGCAAACAAACATTTGTTTCTTTTTCAAAAGCTTAAACGTGCTCCATGACAAGTCAGATGACAGTTCCGCTAGGAGCAGAGAATGTCAGAGAGACAGAGAGAGAGATAAAAGCAAAACAATCAATTCCAAAACTGACAGGCACTGCACAAGGCTTTTAAGTTAGCGGAGTATCGCGCGAGGCTTGTATTACGCGGTATAGCGCAAGTGAGAAGGTAAGGAGCAATGTCAGGGTAGTCTGTGTTTCAGGGATTGGGGTTTTCCCAGGGGCGTCTGTATCTTTTTGGGATGCGATCAGCCCTCCAGCTCACACCCTCCCCCTCAGCTTTATTCACATTCCCGTGAATCAAGCGATATATATATATATATGTATTATCGTGGTGTTTCCCTCTACTTGCCCTTCACTTGTTTCCTCAAGGGTAAGTGTTCTCGTCAAGTTCGTTATCGGGTTGGTCTACTGTTGCACTTTAAGATGAACACACACACACACATAGATAAACACACACACGGACCCTAACCACAACAGTGCTCCATGAATGACACACACACGCTGATTAACCCTTAGCAATTTAAACCACACAAGTGCTATAGGAATAACAGCCTGACATTCAGCACTTCAAGAGACTTACTTATTTTCGGCACGAACAACAATACGATGTTTTAGTGATATCTCAGACCTAAATATTACTTTTGGTCTACAAGAATACATTTAAACATACAAAGACTCAGCACTCTTGACTATAGGCCATTCATCAGCCAAGAATACCTTCTTTATCGTATTTGTCCCTTCTATTGAGTATGGCGCTCTCACTCTCAGCCTTATAAACCTCGCAGCACAGAAATAATGGCAAAAATCCGGCTGTCACCAGGTGCTCAAAGAAATCTAACTTATTACTTCAATCACTCTAGACATTAAGACAAAGCATTGAAAGTTAAAAGCAGCATGGTATTTATTACAAGAATAATAATAATACCACAAGAACAAAGAATACTAGAAAATAGGTACTGATAGGAAAGTCTGAATATACTGTATAGTCTTTAGAAAAAGCTTACGAAAAAGTTACAGATGACAAGGATGAATGTCCCAGGGAGGCGTTTGATTTAGCAATCGATGTTCATGATGCCTTTCTGACGACCAGGGCCGTCTTCATTCGTTCCTCTTCTTCTTTGCTTCTCTCTTCTTCTCCCTTTGCTTCTCTCTTCTTGCTTCTCAAAAAAGGCATATTTATTATGAAATGTCATGCCTTGGTTTCACAACACATGCACCTGATTGGCTGGCTGTCCAGATGATTGATGAATTAATTTACTGTCCGTTTTCCCACACAACAAAACCTTTGATGTACTCTGAGGTATCAGTAGTTCTTCCTGTCCCAGGCTATAAAGCAAATTGTTGTTCCAGATGTCCATCCATAAAGTAATCAATAGCCTGAGGTATCAGCTCAGCATCCTTTCCCAGGCTATAAAACCAAATTAGCACGAAGCTATGAACAAGTGTTATAAAAGTAAGGTGTAAGGGCAGAAAACCTGCTTTAATTTGTCTTAGTTCATCTGTTGTCTTGTCTTGAACAAA
>JANRMT010028174.1:20069144-20095987 GCA_026402145.1 Polypterus bichir lapradei
AAAGGCAAGATTACGTTGGTTTGGACAAGGGCAGAGGAGAGATTCTGGGTGTATTGGGAGAAGGGTGCTAAGGATAGAGCTGCCAGGGAAGAGGAAAAGAGGAAGGCCTAAGAGAAGGTTTATGGATGTGGTGAGAGAGGACATGCAGGTGATGGGTGTAACAGAACAAGATGCAGAGGACAGAAAGATATGGAAGAAGATGATCCGCTGTGGCAACCCCTAACGGGAGCAGACAAAAGAAGAAGAAGAAGATGTTATTTCAGCTTCATCAGAATTCCTGTATATCAGAAATACATGCTGACTACTCACTAAATTTCCTGTTCTTTATATTTTTACTAATTTGTTGTATGTGTTACTCAGTTTTTTCCGATTCATTTCAGTAACTTACCAGGGATACCTGTCAATCTTAATTTTAAATCCCCATCTCCTTCCAAAAACCCGGTTCTAACATAACCCATTCTAATCCCTCTATCCTCTGCCAAGATGTCAGGTATATGTTAAGCCTTCTAATCTCCTCAGTGTTTCCTGGAGTGGAACATGGAACAGGCAGAACTTCTGAAATGGCCTACTGTTACATATGTCATTTGTTCAATCATGGACAATCACATCTGTATTTACCCCTGCTCTGGCCAAAAGACCCTTCTATTCAATAAATTAAATTCTTAAACTTGAGTAAGACTGAGCAAGCATTACACCAAATGAGACTCTCAGTCCCTTAAGGAATCATGTGCCTTTGTCTCCTAATGACTGAGTTCCCAGCTATCATTACTTTTTTTGTTTGTGTGGACTGATTTGATGCAACCTGTTGAGACTCTTCATTATCTATTTTCTAATTTACAGTTATCAGAATAACCATCCAGTTATGCAGGGTCCTAAAAAACACTGCACACCTCCAGCTCTGTGGCTGAAACACCTGAACTTTATGAATCTATTCAGACCATTTTTCATCTGTTACCACTTTGATAAACTCCTTTCCTGCCACTTTAGGAGTGCACACTATGTGCCCAAATAGGAAGACCTGGTTAAATATAATTCTCTAATCCAATACAAGTTCAGTTATCCTGAGCTGGAGCTGCCAGACTAGATGGCATCTCCCACAGATGTAAAATTCTTGAAATCAAGACACTGAAAAGTCCAGTATCACAAAATACTTGCATTTAACACTAGAATTCCTGAAGCCTATGAAAAAACTTGCTATCCCAGCCCACTTAATATGTACAAGAGCATGCTCACAAAGCACAGTGACAGCGAAAGGGTGATGGCAGCTTCCACCTGCACCTATAGACTCTTCAGTACACGAGCGACTCTTCACGCTAGTGTTTAGATGTGGACGGTGTATGTGCCCAAATAAGAAGTCTAACTGTATTCTCAAAACCATTGCTCGCGTACTGAAGTGTTAGCAGGCATTTTTTTGGCATTGCACATGTACTGTTTCAGCGTGCCTGTGTCGATCAAACACAGGAAGCTCTGCAGTCTACTTGTGAATTTACGCTGTAGGAAGATAAGTAAATAAATCAAGATAAGTAACATTCGATCTGGCTTTTATATAAGTAACAAATAAATGCTTCTTATGTAAAGACCATCACAAAACATAATCAGAAACAGGAGTTTGCATGATGCGTTGGCGAGCTCTGTAAGCCATGCTGTTTAGTTGGAGGAGAGGTGTGGGGCAAACTGAGTGACAAGATGATGCCGGACCTCGTCCTGCATCCAAATGGTGCCATCTTTCACTTTTACGCCTGGTGCATGTGAGTGGACGTTTCTTGCAGGGAGGGCTTCTGTTCTCTTTCTCCAATGCAGAACCCTCATATTCATCTTAGTTGACTGAGAGAATAAAACTGAATAAAAAAAACCTAACTTTTACACGTAACATAAATTTACACTGGTTGTTAAAGACTGAAATCAAATGTATGTTTTTATTCTATAACTGTAAGAATAAGAGCAGCTCACTACTCAAAACGGGTGCGCTCAGAAACGAACCAGAGACCTTTTATTTATGAGTCAGTAGTTCTTACCTCTGTGTCCCCAAAGCTGTCGTATCTTAACGCAGCGCCACCAAAGCTGTTGTGTCAGGGTTGTAACCTAACCCAATTTCTTTTTCTATGGTTGTATTCTTGAATAAAAGTGCGCTTGTATTGTTATACTTGCACCTTTTGTGAAAGTGTTTTTTTTGATATTTGGACTTTCACACATTATACATTTCATGTCTACATTTTGTCAATTATTACTAAAATATGAAACATTTCTTTTTTAGTGATATGTTCAACAATTCCTGCCTCACACTTCATCCTACAATTTACACAGATCTTTGTTAATACGGAGCACACATGAAATGCATGTATTCCAAATGCCAATATATTACTTACCCTCTACAACTCCAGGCACCACACACGCAGATAAGGAGCCTTGGCTGGGACAACTTTTTGCCTGTGGTGAGCTCAGCGGTGGGGTGGATGAGATAGCAGGCTGCTTGCTGCTTGTGCTGATCGACACATTGACAATACAAAAGACGCGGAGGGAGAGGTGCGAACAGATTTAATTACAAGTTTTTTGTAGTTCTAGTGTTAATTGCCATTTTTTTAAATTACTTTTTAAAATTGCTTAAATGACTGTTTAACTCATTTAAAATCTAGATTTAAGTTTAACTAACTTTAACCCAAACTAAAACCATTTCATGTGTTTTTCCGGTTTCTTTTGAATCACTGTAACTGACTGCTGTATGTGTCTTGATCTGTTCTGAACTTTCCCATAACTCCTGTGTTCTCGCCTAAAGGAAGGTCTCTCCACTGCTTTCTTTCTAATACCTCTGCCTACACATGGTCTAATTTAATGTCCTCGCTCCTTGAACTACATTTGCTCAATGTCATTTTCTGGTCAGCTTTCAGGTTTGTCAAAAAATCCCAGTGTCAGGATTATGACATTTACTTTTGTGAAATTTCTGTTAGCATTAGTATATGGAGAAGAAATAAGCATGTTTATAATAGTTATGAAGAGCGATATTTAATATACAAGTCAAATAAATTCAAATTTCAAATGTCACAAACTCCTGATGCTTTAATTTTACAAATCTCTCCTTCCTTTCCTCTGTGATATTAAATTTAAGATTATGAATGTAGAATTTCCATAAAACGGCTTTTATTCTTTTCTTAGGTGACTCATATAACTGATTACCCTTTGCTTTTGCTTATGGCTGTGCTCACATAATAATCAAATATGTGTGCTATGTTTTCACTCTGTTTGTAACATTTAACTTCTTATACTAGTCAGTGTTATTTTGTTTTTAAAAATGACACAAATGTAGTGTTTATTGATTAATTTTCAACTTTTAACATTGCTGTTTTAGCAGCTCCTACTAACCACACATATATGTGGTTCTGTGCCTTCATTAATGGATTAGATGTCGTAGCATAAGAGATGTTTACCTTGTGCTTTAAAGTGTTATGAGTCAAATTAGACAAATATCTAGCCAATGTGAAAGTTTTCAAACACTAAATATCTAAATTTCATTTTGGAATGAATATACGGAGCAGCTTATTTTGTTTCCAATTTGTTTGCATAGTAACTCTCCCCCTCCCCCACCAAATCCCAAAGACATGGAAGTCACATCACCTGATGATTCTGAATCAACTTCAGATGAGTAAATGTGAAAGTGCACGAGTGTGGCACATATAATGTGATCGACTGTTTTATTGAATAGTGGTACTGCTTCACAAATATATCAGTCTGGAGCAGGAACACAACAGACCAGTTTGCAATAGCAGGTGTACCAGCCAGTTTGTTGAAAGCCCTTTTGATGTATAATTCTGGTTGTTAGTAATCTCAAAATCTCATCTTGCCTTCTAGGATTTATTGACCATTACAGCATACAGTTTGGTTTCTGCCTCAGCACCGAGTGTGGCCAGGATAGGCAACTGCTCCTATTGACTCTGTACTGGATATTATTATTATTATAATCCAGTTAGAACATGGATGGATGTTTAAGCAGACACTGGTAGAAATGCTCACTGTAATCAGACCATCAATGCTCTATTAAAAAGAAATTAATCTCACCATCACTTCTAACTTCTTCACTAAAATATGTAACACTGCAAGCTAAAACAACACAAAATTAGGTGTGAAAAATTATGAATCCCACAACCACATATTTAAATTCAAGCCCTATAAAATGTGTTAGAAATAAGTATCATGTAAAAAAGAAAAAAATATATAAACTAACATTTAATACATAATAAATACACAGAAACACAAAACAACTTTCAGAATACAAATACTGTATACATAGATATTGAAAATATGTCAGAATTGAAGCAAATGGGAAAGTCTATTTGGGAGAAACACAAAAGGCCATTCAGTTCATTTATACCAGTTGGCTGATCCATGTTGATGTTTAAGATCCACTAAATCTTTTCACCTAAGAAAAGCTTGTCAATGCCACCACATCTTGGAGTAGTTTATTGATCTCTAGCAATGTACATTTTAAATCTGTAATGGTGTATTAAATAGTCCTAAAATGCCTGGAGTGTTTAGTGGAGCATCTTGTAATGTTACTTTTGTGTTTAGGAATGTGGTGTCTGACTGTCCCAGCTAAATTAATGGACAGGCACAAAACAGTAAATTGATCAGCCCAGAGTCATGTGTGATAGCTTTGGAGTCACCTTTAAGGACATTTGTGCACCAACTACAGTCTAACCAAGAGACCCCCTGGGGATGAAAGACTGCCTGAGTGAAGTCCATAATGGTCTATAAATGATTGGCTAAATAAAATCGAGCCAACCTGGGAAATAAATTCTCACAACTCTGAGTTTTCCAATGGAAAATAAATGGAGGAGAGAAATAAAAGGAGTTCATGAAATTCAATGAATTTAGAATCACCTGACCAGGCACTAGACACTTGTGTTTAACGTTTGTATCTCAGCAGTTTGAAATTTAGACAAACAGGGGCATCTTACACCCTAAACTCACAACACAACCATCATACCCAAGTCTCTATACCATAAGGACCATTTTATTTTCACATAATTGCCTTCCAACGTACAGACTTTTCTTCCTTTTCCATTTATTTTTTTCCATTTTCCTCCTCCATTCTTGGTAAGAGTTGTCCTAATTCCCTCCCAAATATAACTCACCTGAGTATTGGCTCATTGTTAAAGGTACAGCACAGGAGCACTTCTGGGTAAATTAGAGTCCTGAAAAGGTAGGTAGCTATCCTCCAATAGCCCAGTCAAGTGGTTCCACTAGACCTTAGCATGGCTGCCTGTTCAGACTACATATCCTGTTCGCCCAGTGGATATACAAATGGGAGCACTTCCAGAGGTGTGTTGCCACCAAATTTACTGGATAAAGAAATTGCCCTGGGAGGAAGTCTTCCACTGCCCACTCCATTACTGTGTTTCTTGTCCAGGGAAGGTTCAAATAACCATCCTGGCCTGACATGGAAGCCCATACAAATTATCCTTTACAACTAAATACCAACAAAAACATTTATTTATTAAACTCTTTTTTAGACTTCTCAATTCAGTGTCTTTCTCCAATCAGATCTCTGTGAAAAGAGAGATAGACAAAAATGAGAAGAGCTTCACTGATCTGATTCACTACACAGAGGAAACTGGCAGTAAAGTGATTAACAGACTCAGAGAGCAAGAGAAGAGAGAAACAGAAAAAGCTGAAGAAGTAATGGAGCAACTGGAGAAGGAGATCGAGGAGCTTAAGAGGAAAGACACTGAACTGAAGGAGCTATTGGAGACCAAGGACCATATCAACTTCCTACAGGTGAGATTGACACTTCACAGGGAATTTGAGCAGACTGGGGTGTGTTGGACCTGAGAACATGAAGAAGTGGAATTCAATAGGCCTAAGAAGTTAGTACAACATGAAAAGAACAGGCCAATAAACCAAACAGATATTACCTTTTTATATTCATCCAATATTTACAACATTTTTAGAGCTTCCGTTTTCACCCACACCACAGGATACGTTTTTCGGTGTATCTACAGTTGTCTATGTGAAGTAAATTTCTATGAAATTTACTCTTAACCAACTTTACAGTTAAAGAAGACATTTAATAAAAGATGACATCAAATCCCTCCATATCTTTATACACTTCTGTCATGTCACCTCCTCATGTTTCTGTCCATAAACTGGTGAGATTCAAATCCGTCAGCATTTCCTCACAGTTCTATCCCATCAGTCCATTCTTGTCACTCTTCTTTCAACTTTTTCTTCTACTGTTAGACCATTTATTTAATTTGAACACAAAACCTGTATTTTGAATTTGGAGTCACAAGTCCTCCTTGATACACTACCTGGTCAAAGGTATGTCAACTACCCTTCGAATGAGTGAGTTTAGGCATTTCAGTCACCTCCATTGCTAACTACCGATAGTCTCCATTGACTAACACTGGCAATAGAATGAGGCATACTAAAAGGCTTGTGACTTTCAGCATGGCACTGTCATAAGACAACACCCTTCTATCAAATAAGTTTGATAAATTTCTATGCTGGTCAGCTGTAAGTGCTGTTACTCAGACGTGGGAATGTCTAGGATCAACAAAAGCTCAGCTGCAAGGTAGTAGGCCACACATGCTCACCTACAGTATCAGGAGTGCTTAGTAGTAAATAAAAAACTCAGTTGCAGTGGTCACTACTGAGTTCTAAACCACACCTGGAAGCAATGTCAGCAAAAGAAATGTTCATAACTAGTTTAGCAAAATGGGTTTCCATGGTCAAACAGAGACTAAGACATGTGTGATGGCAAGTGTCACCATTAAATTCTGGAGCATTTGAAATGTGTTCTTTAGAATGATGAATCACACACTTTATCATCTGGCAAATTTGGGCTTGGTCGATACCAAAACAATGGTACCTGGCAACAATCTGGTGAAAGCCTTTTCCTGTTACAGCAGATCAAAACGAGATGCAAAGAAAAATGATGTAGAAGACCTTTATTGGCCTGCACAGAGTTCTAACCTCTACCCCATAAAATGCATTTCTGATAAATTGAAGTTCAAGTCATGCCTTATCATCTAATGTTTATGCCCTATCTCACTAATGCTTTTGTGACTAAATGGAAGCAAAATTCTGTAGCCATATTCCAAAATTTGGCAGAAAGAAGAGTGGAGGGTGTTAATGCGATAAAAGTGGTCAGATAACTCTGTATTAATGCCTATGGTTTTACAATGAGGTATTCAACAAACACACATGGCTGTAATGTCCCAGGGCCTCATGTATAATGCTGTGCGTAGAATTCACATAAAAACATGGTGTGCAAATAAAAATGTAAATTTGCGTACACACAAAAAAAAGTCAGATGCATAAAACTGTGTGTAAGCAAACTTCCATGCACTTTCCCTTTAAAAATAACAATATGAATTTTAATGCAAATACACGTGCCTACAGCTCCAACCCGACTCCTCGCAGAACAATTTGAATATGCAAAACAATAAAAATAACCCCTTCTGTTCAGTGTTTTGTTTAAGGAAAATGACAAAAGAATGTGTTAATAAGAACAATTTCAGCAAATGCAAAATAGAGGCAAATGGAGTGGAGGCAAGGAAAAATGTACTATTTGGTGGCATAAGAAATTGTATAAACAGCAAAAGGAAATTGATAGAGTGGCATGGTGTGCAGGAAGCACTCACAAGTTCAAGTCAGAAAAATGCACAGTGCTCAAAATAAAAAAGAAATGATCAGTTATCAAAGTTGCTGTGAAAAGGTGAGTTGCAGCCCACTATCTGAAACAAAAGATGTATGTCGAGATTAAACTCAAATTGTTGACTTTAATCTCAAAATTTCCACTTTAATCTCATACTTTATTTTGTTATTAAAGTAGAAAGTTGAAAACTTTATTTTAAAATCGATGTTTAATTTACTAGAGTTTCTCAAATCCCATTGTAATTAAAGTAGCAAGTCAAATGCTTGGTATTCTATGTGTTCCCCGACCCAGTTGTTAATTGCTACATGCTTTTTAAATGGGCTTTCTCTTACGCCGGCAGGCAGTGATCAACACACAGAATACATTTCATTCATGGTATTACAGCTCTCTGAACATTTTAGAATACTAAGAATTATGTTTGCTATTATTTTCATGACAAAATGCATCAAAGCATGAATTATGTGGTGGGATGGGGGGCTGCAGCAATAGCAATGCGCTGGTGCCCTGTCCTGGGATTGTTCCTGCCTTGTGCACGATGCTTTCCACATGTTTAATTATTAACATTATACATTATTTAAATGTAGTTAATAAATTATGTGTAAAATGCAATATACATACTTTAATGTATTCATCACAGAAATAATATCAAGTATACATCCTAGTACTCTAACAGCATACAACTCCAAGAGGATAGCTCTTGGAAATGTAAATTGACTCAGAAGCCAGTCATCATCATCATTTCTAAATATGTGCTCTCTTCTAATTTTTCCATTTGCGATGTCTTCTAACAACGCTTAAGCAGCTGTGGTAGCTGGAACAGTTTGGCCATTCTCTGCACCATTATATTGTTACAGAATTATTACAATCAAATAAACTAAATTTGTAAACAATATGGAATTAACTTTGATGTATTTGATAAAGCCACTATCATGGATGTGAATATAAAAAAGAAAACGGAAATGACACAGAAACCTCAGCACTGCTTCGACGCTGGCTGCTACCCGTTTGCAAAACTGAGTAGAAACGTATGTACACATGGTCTGAGGCTGCTGTGAAAATGTGTGTGGCTTTATGCCAAGTTTAGTTTTTATTATACATCTCAAAGTGAAGGTGGAAACAGATGTATGCAACATTTTTGTGCGTACACTTCGTTTATACATGAGGCCCCTGGTGTTCACATATATTTAGCCATGTAGTGAATATGCTTTACATGTTTTGGAAATATTTCGTAACATTCTCTAGTTTACTTGATTGAAGATGTTGATCAGTCCACAAGAACACGCAAGTCTCTCTCATCAGTTACACTTTCCAGCTGTAGACCTTCTATTGCATAATTAAATTGAATAGCTTTCTACATACATGTGCAACTTGTTACATTTAATTTAATTATCGTCATCTGAGAATATTAGCAGCACCTTTAGCACTGAGCCTACAATCCCCACTTTTGGCTTTAAATCCTCTTAAGCTTCGAAAAATATAATGCTATCACTCCCTCAGTTCCCTTACCTAAAGTTTAATGACTTGACTCTCAAACATTAAACTTTTATTGAAAGTCAAGGTTTATAATACCTTATGGGAAACTCTACAGAAATACTCTATCATAAATTATCAATAAGTTAATGAAAGCTGATCAGCTCATTTAACCCAAGCTGACTGCCCACAACACAGATGGCATAAATGAAAAGAGCTTCTTCTTAGATATGTTCCTTTTTATTTATCTTTGTTCCCTCTTTCCTTCTCATACAGAATTTCTCATCTCTCTGTGTCCATCCTGCTGATGGAGACTCCCTCAACTTCACTGTCATTGCTGATTTCTCTTCTCAGAACCTGAGAATGGAGCTGTCATGTCTGAAAACGAGTCTGGAGAAGATCAGCCAGTGGGACATAATGACATGGACTCCATCAGGTACATGTGCAATGTGGCAGCATTTCTGTGGGGAAAATATAACAGGGATTAAAAAAAAAATAATTTTAGTGTTTGAGTTTAGATAAGATGTAACTTTTAAGTGCATAAACTGTGTGACCAAGACTATTGCTATACTGTTGATACTATTAATTGTGTGTATTGTGGCAAGTGGCTGGGGGGGGTACCCAGCTGGGACGCCCAGAAGGACTGGAGGAGGGATTACGCCTCCTCCAGACCATGAGGGGGCGACCGCCCTGGTGGCTATGGGGACCACGGTAAAGGAGCTTGGAAGCTCAACCCTAAGGGGCCCATGGTCACCACCAGGAGCACCCCGATGCCTGAGGAGCCCTGGCCCTCAGCACTTCTGCCACACCCAGAAGTGCTGGGCGGAAGAAAACCAGGGACACCCGGAGTGCTTCCAGGGACACAGCCGGCACTTCGCCACACCGGAACTAATCTAATTTTTTTTACTAATCTAATTTACTAAAAGTACCTTTCAGGTCATGGTGTAAAAGAAAGTACAGCTATTGAGAAAGAGGCAGAATTCAATGGCTTTTGAGGGCTGCAGATGCTAGGAAGCTGTCTTATATTTTTGTTCAGATGTGAGCCTTCCTCATTCTGTTAGAAACTTGCAGCCCTTTCAGAGGCAACTATAAGTTTGCCAGCTTCTAAGCCCTGGTAAGGGTTTTAAGCAGAGGTTGACAGTGTTGTCCATATTGCTCTGTCTGATTTGTGTGTTTAAGATATGAGAGATGAGTGGACATCACATAAGTAAGGATTGTGGTGCTTATATATAAATCAAGGCTAATAATTTAGACATTTCCAGTATTAACTTGCCCACCGATATAAAAAGGACCATACAGGATTTATGAGCACTTTTACACCACAAAACAGAGCAGCACTTTCGATGGTCTTAATGGTCACAAAGGTTTCTATGTCTTTTATTTCATGTGTCCATTTCATTCTGTCAGAGAGGTTACAACTTTAGAAATTCTCAATAATTCATTATTTGGTCATTCTTCCACAGTCTCACACGTTTTAAATGTACAGTGTCATAGGCTTAGTTTTTGTATTTTGGCAGAACAGCTATTGGTTTGGAGGACTTGCATTAGAACCCTGAGATCTTCAGGACACACTGATCACTCGACTGCTTTTGGATGTTGAAGTCAAATGGATGCTTCTGATTTCACTTCAGATCCTCCTGTAACCCCTGCATTCGGAGAAAGGGCAAATATGTTGGAACATTTACATTTTCAAAGAAAGATGGTTCCCAAAGTACATGTCATGGTTCTGTTTATTTAAATTTGAAAGTAATAACATTATTTTAATAGATAAATATTTTTATGGAACTTAAGAATTGTACATTCCTATTTTGCTCCCTTTCAGTAATTTTGATTCATTTGCTTTATTGTTTTGTTTATGTTTACCACAGCACCATTCAAGACACAACAATTTATAATTAGATAATGAGGCTACTTAAAGCAAATTTTAAAAAACAAAATCTTTATGACAAACTTTGCCTTTTTATCTGGTCTGTTACAGAAGCTGCAGTGACTCATTTTAGAAATGATATTCTGATTTCCTCCAATGCAGTAAATGTCCCCATTAATAATATTTTAGTCTTAAGCACAGCACTTGAGTATTAGTCAGCTTGTCAGACTGTGTCCTTATGTGGTTAACATCTTATTTATCAAATTATTTCTAATATATCCTGATGTCCAGCACACTCAATGGCTGTTGTCCATCATGGTCCAGCCTTATGGCCATTTCCTTGCTCCTCTTTTGTGGCCTTTGAAATGTTATGTCAGTTTTCCTTTGTAGGCTGATAACACCGTAATGGCCAGCATTGTCACTCTAGAGATGGGCGGGTCTGGACAGGTGATTAACAGCAGGGTATTCAGAGCTGTGCTGTGGAACCCCCGGAACTTTCTTGTTATGCCTTTCAAGTCATCCAAGAAGGCAGCTGGAGACTCCCATGCCATTATAAATGCAGACTTGCAGATGATTATGGGGGTAACTGGGAAAAGGGACAGAAAAAGAGATGCTGGACGATGATCGGGAACACTGTTAGAGTAGAATAGCCTGCCTAGTGAAGTGATTTTTACAGGACGTTTGCAAGTTTGATTCTGCTGGAAGACTGCTGTAAATTATTGGTTGTGGAATAAATGCTCCTGTGATTGGGCTTAACTTCTGGTGTGTGTCTCGGTGTCCGTTAAAGTACTTAATTGTATTTATGCATTTTTCAAAAATTCTTTATTTTAATTACTTTTGCAGAAAAATATTTGTTTTTATTTAATAAAGAAAGAAGATGCTTATGCCTCATTGTAAGTCCATTTTTCTCTGCTTCATTTGCTTGTCATTTTGAATTTTTACTTTTTCTGTACAGTATTTGTAATAAAATGGTTAAAAACTTAATTGACTTTAGAAAATGCCATTTTAGCAGTGTTCACTCTTTTCTTTTTATTTTCAGGTCGTGAAGCTCCATTTGTCACCGTACAGCCTCCTGAACTTCAGGGCAGAGAGGAGTTTTTACAATGTGAGTTTCTGCTTTGACTGAATAGATTGTCATGCTTGAGTTACAGATTTGCACAGAAACAGAGGAGGTTGTAGAGACAGGAACTTTATTCAAACACTGCAAACAAACATTTGTCTCTTGTAAAAGTTTAAATGTGCTCCTTGACAGGACAGAGATGACAGTTCCATCTCTCAATTAAAAGAATGCAAACTTATCTTCTTCTTAAAAGGAGTGCGCGACAGGAACAGAGAATGTCTGAGAGAGAGAGAAGCAACCAATCAAATCAAAACTGACAGGTGCTGTTCAGGCTTTTAAGTATTCAGAGTACTGTGCAAGAAGCTTATTGCGCGATAGAGACGCAAGTAAGCCCAGCAAGTAAAGGAGCAATGTGAAGGTAGTCTGTAAGCGTTTTTAGGAGGGGTTTTTCCAGGAGCGTCTGTATCCTCTAGGGGTGGGATCAGCCCCCCAGCTCACATCCCCTCCATCAGCTTTATTCACATTTTCGTGAATCAAGCAACTCTCCAAACCAGGTTCAAATAGGCATGGCAGGACATCGGCATTAACATGTTCAGAGCCAGGTCGATGCCTGAATGTAAACTGTAAGGTTGCAAGCCCAAAAACCATCTCATGTGATGAGAGTTCATATCTTTCTGATGGTATAACCATCGAAGTTGAGCGTAATCAGTCACTAATGTGAAATTTCGACCCCATAAGTAATAACGAAGCGTTTCCATAGCCCATTTAATTGCCATGCATTCTTTCTCAATAGTTGAATAATTGTGTTCCATAGGAAGCAATTTTCTACTTAAATATGTGATAGGGTGCTCTTCCTCATCAAAAACCTGGGACAGGGCAGCGCCTACACCAAATGCTCTTGCGTCCAGCTGTAGAACAAAATCCTTAGAGAAGTCCGGATTCTGCAAAACCGGATAAGAAAACAAAGCAGTTTTCAAATCACACAAGGAACGTTCACAAACTTATGTCCATAAAACAGGGTGGTTCTTTCTGCTTCTAGTAAGATCAGAAAGAGGAGCAGCCATATTTGCAAAGTCAGGGAAAAATCTTCTGTAATGACCAGCAAGCCCAAGAAAAGCGTGTACCTGTTTCGCTGTTTCCGGACATGGGTAAGCAAGCATCTCTTCCACTTTTCTAAATTGTTCCAATGGAATAACCCAGATAATGAGTCTCAGACATACCCAATTTACACTTCTTAGGGTTAGCTGTCAAACCAGCCTGTCTTTCAAGGACAGCCTGAAGACGTTCTAAATTCATATGCCAATCATTGCTGAAAATCACAACATCATCGCGATACGCCCCGGAATATTCGGAATGAGAACGCAAAATCTGATCCATCATATGCTGGAAAGTTAGAGGTGCTCCATGAAGACCAAATGGGAGTCTTGTAAATTCATTTTTTTACTTTACTTAGTCCCTTAAAATAATAATAATAATAATAATAATTTACTTATGTAGCAAATTTCATACAAAGAAAGCACAAAAAATTATAGTATCATTCACTATTAACATAAACCTATACATAGCTAGTCTTTGTTAAAATATACAATATTGTGAATTGTGGTTGCAGTGACAGCTATCCCAGTAAGCCGAGTGCTCATTTCCAGAACACACCGAGTCCGTGTCACATTTTCAGAATGTCAGACATTTTCCTCACTGATTGTCCTCAGGCCTCTTTAAAAGTTTACTGATTTGGGTCATTCAATAAAATTCAATCAGTGACTTGGTGATCGGTGAGCAGCGGCTGATTGTCTTCATGGACTGATTCACTCAGGTCAGCAGACCATCATGACCGTGGTGGGTTTACATTAAAGTGATTTTTAACACAACATTGTCAAACTGGTTTAACACTAGAATCCCTGAAACATACAAAAAAACTTGTAATACTGGCCCACCTTAAATCCCTTTGCACCTCTCAATCAGCATCTTTTGTTTTGTAAATGTGTTGATCAGCACAAGCAGCAAGCAACCTGCTGTCCCATCACCCCAATGCCACAGAAAGGTCCAGAAAGTTCCCCCAGTTCAAGCCTTGATTATCTGGGAGTGAGGTACCTAGAGTTGTAGAGGGTAAATAATATATCATTATTTGAAATACATACATTGCATGTGTGTTCCGTGTCTACAATGATCTGTGTAAGTGTAGGATGACAGGAAATTCGAGGCAGGAATTGTTGAACACACACCTACAAAATAAATGTTTTTTATATTTTAGTAATCATTGACAAAATGTAGACATGCTGTGTATAATGTATGAAGACTGAAGTCCAAATATCAAATAAACACTTTCACCAAAGATGCAAGGATAACAAAACAAGTGCACTTGGGGCAGTGGTAAGAACTACTGACTTGTAATCAAGAGGTCGCCAGTTCGATTCCGAGCTCATCTGTTTTGAGTAGTGAGCTGCTCCTATTCTTACTATTATACAATAAAAACATACATTTCATTTGAGTCTGTAACAGCTGGTGTTTTTTTCTCTCAGTCGCGTTCACACTCACAATCTGACACTGTTAGTTTTCAAATAAAGATGAGCTATAACACAGGTGAACTCAGATGAGGATGAGAAAGGCATGCCAAGCTTGCCAAGGTATTGTGCAAAGTTCTGTTTGTGATTATGTTTTGTGATGGTCTTTATATATATAAAAAAACACGTATATGTTACTTATATAAAACCCAGATTGAATGTTATTTACCTTGATTCATTTACTTATCTTCCTTCACCGTAAAGTCACAAGTTAACATCAGAGCTTCCTGTGTTTGATTGATGCAGGCACACTGACAGTACATGTGTACTGAAGTCACTTTAGCTGCAGGTGGAAGCTCCTGTCGCACCCTACGCAACTGAGTTTGATCTTATTCAGGAAAAGATCTGTCACCCCACGGGAGAAAGACTTTCCAAGGCTGTGGTCATAAAGCTTATGAAGCTGTTTCTGTATAATGGCAGAATCATAACAACTGTTGTGTAAAGTGCAACAGGAGCTTCCACCTGCAGCTGAAGTCACTTCAGTATACAGGTACTGTGTCAGCATGCCCATGTCAATCAAACACAGGAAGCTCTGCAGGATTACAAGTTTTTCTGTAGGCTTCAGGGATTCTAGTGTTAATCCAGATCAGGGTTTCAGGCCTCACACAGCTACAATCACATAACATAAATTTTGAATCACCATTAGAACATTAGAACATTAGAACATTCTAGACGAGAACAGGCCATTCAGCCCAACAAAGCTCGCCAGTCCTATCCACTTGTTTCCTCCAAGAAAACATCAAGTCGAGTTTTGAAAGTCCCTAACGTCTTACTGTCTACCACACTACTTGGTAGCTTATTCCAAGTGTCTATCGTTCTTTGTGTAAAGAAAAACTTCCTAATGTTTGTGCGAAAGTTACCCTTAACAAGTTTCCAACTGTGTCCCCGTGTTCTTGATGAACTCATTTTAAAATACAAGTCTCGATCCACTGTACTAATTCCCTTCATAATTTTAAACACTTCAATCATGTCACCTCTTAATCTTCTTTTGCTTAAACTGTAAAGGCTCAGCTCTTTTAATCTTTCCTCATAATTAAACCCCTGTAGTCCTGGAATCAGCCTAGTCGCTTTTCTCTGGACCTTTTCTAGTGCTGCTATGTCCTTTTTGTAGCCTGGAGACCAAAACTGCACACAGTACTCAAGATGAGGCCTCACCAGTGCATTATAAAGGTTGAGCATAACCTCCTTGGACTTGTACTCCACACATCGTGCTATATAACCTGACATTCTGTTAGCCTTCTTAATGGCTTCTGAACACTGTCGGGAAGTTGATAGCTTAGAGTCCACTATGACTCCTAAATCCTTCTCATAAGGTGTGCTCTCGATTTTCTGACCTCCCATTGTGTATTCAAACCCAATATTTTTACTTCCTACGTGTAATACTTTACATTTACTGACATTAAATTTCATCTGCCACAAATCTGCCCAAGCCTGTATGCTATCCAAGTCCTTCTGTAATGATATAACGGATTCCAAATTATCTGCTAATCCACCTATCTTGGTATCATCTGCAAACTTAACCAGCTTGTTACTTGTATTCCTATCTAAATCATTTATATATATTAAAAATAGCAGCGGCCCTAGCACTGACCCCTGTGGAACACCACTCTTAACATTGGCCAGTTCTGATGAGGTTCCTCGCACCATCACCCTCTGCTTCCTGTGTCTGAGCCAATTCTGCACCCATCTAAAAACATCACCCTGAACTCCCACTTCTTTTAACTTGATGCCCAACCTCTCATGTGGCACCTTATCAAATGCTTTCTGAAAGTCCAGATAAATAATATCATATGCTCCACTTTGATCGTATGCTTTTGTTGCAACCTCATAGAATTCCAACATGTTAGTAAAACACGACCTCCCTCTTCTGAACCCATGCTGACTGCTCAGAATAACTCCTGTCCTTGCTATGTGTTGCTCAATCTTATCCTTAATAATTCCTTCCATTAATTTTCCTGTGATGCATGTTAAGCTTACTGGCCTATAGTTGCTTGGATCTGCCCTGTCACCCTTTTTATATAATGGGATGATATTTGCCATTTTCCAGTCCTTTGGAATCTCTCCAGTGCTCAGTGACTTCCTAAAAATATGTGTCAAGGGTTTATATATGTACTCACTAGCCTCCTTAAGAACACGAGGATAAATATTATCTGGGCCTGGTGATTTGTTTGATTTCAGCCTATTTAATCTGAGCAGCACTTCTCCCTCTTCAATTTCCAAATCCCTCAGTACCTCCTTAGCAGTAGCGTTTACCTCTGGGAGGTTATCCACTCGCTCACTTGTAAACACCTACGAAAAATGTAAGTTTAGGGCATCTGCTATTTCATTGTCTGTATCTTTTAATTCCCCTTTACTATTCCTGATGAACTTGACCTCCTCCTTGACTGTTCTTTTACTACTAAAATACTGAAAGAATCTCTTTGGGTCTTCTTTCACCTTATCTGCTATATTCCTCTCCAACTGTCTTTTAGCCTCCCTGATATCCTTCTTAATGGTTGCTCTCATATTTTCATACGCTCTACGATTCTCTTTGCAGTCATTAGTCTTATATGCCTTATACAGCAGTTTTTTCCTTTGCAACTTCTTTTTTAAATCTTTATTAATCCATCGTGGAGTTTTTTTTAGTTTCCTATTAATTCCAAATTTAGGTATGTATCTGTCCTGCATTACATGTAAAACATTTTTAAACCTGTTCCACTGCTCCTCGACTGTCTCCACACTTAAAAGCTTATCCCAGTCTATCCTACTTAGACTTTGTCGCATCTTCTCAAAATTAGCCCTACCAAAGTTCAACTTAACAATTTTAGTCTTTGCATCCGTACTATTACAAAATACTAAGAACTGTATTACATTCTGGTCACGTGACCCTAGTGGTTCAATCACCTCTACACCCTCAATTCTATCCTGATTATTACAGAATACTAAATCCAGACAGGCTTCACCCCGTGTTGGTACTTTAACATGCTGTGTTAAAAAACAGTCGCTGATTACTTCTAAAAACTCCTACTCTTGTGCTCCTCCATCTGCAAGGTTATCCCAGTTAATATTTGGATAATTAAAGTCCCCCATGACTATAATATCCCCCTGTAAACTTGCCTTTTTGATATTACTAAAAAGATGTGTGTTGAAATTATTGTCTGAATTGGGTGGTCTATAACATACTCCTAAAATAAGACCTCTTTCCCTAATATTTTCCAGGCGAAGCCACATGTCCTCACTAAGATGGGGCTCATCATCCAACTGAAGAGGACTTACATTTAAACCCTGTTTGGCATAAACAGCAACCCCACCTCCTTTTCTGTTCTGTCTATCCTTCCTACAAAATGTGTATCCCTCTATGTTACACTCATCTCCATCTTTGTTATTTAGCCAGGTTTCCGTTATTGCTATAATATCATAATTATGCTCTGCTACATACAACTCCAACTCACTTACCTTATTTTTGATACTTCTAGCATTAAGGTAAGCTATTTTTAATGTGTTAATCCTTCTACATTTACGTGTTTGCTTAGAATTTACATTACTATGCATTTTTTTTTCTACACCATTGTTTGTTCTTCCATATATAGATCTAAATCTGGCCTGTCCTAAACTCCCTGCCCCCCCATTCCCTAGTTTAAACAATCCTCGACTAGCCTACACATACGCCTCCCCAATACATTGGTGCCCCTCCGGTTCAGATGTAACCCGTCACGGCGGAACAGGTCCCATCTGTTCCAAAAGGAGTCCCAATGCCCCATAAACCTATACCCTTCTACCCTGCACCAAGATTTGAGCCACGCGTTAAGCCTTCTAATCTCCTCAATCTTACCTGGACTGGCGCGTGGCACAGGCAGAACTTCGGAGAAGACTACCTTGTCAGTTCTGCTCCTCAGCTTGGTACCTAACTCTTTGAATTTGGATCGCAGAACTGACAGACTACCCTTATGTATGTCATTTGTTCCAACATGGACAATGACAACTGGATCCACCCCCGCTCTGGCCAAGAGCCTATCCACCCTTCCAGGGAGGTCTCCCACCTGTGCTCCCGGAAGGCAACAAACCTTGCAAGACTCTCTCTCTCTCTGGAGCACACCTGCACTTCAATCCCCCTAATGATTGAGTCCCCAACTATCACTACCTCTCTCTTTTTGGGAACTGGTTTTGAGGTGGCCCGTTGGGGCTCCTCAACCCTGCCTACCACCTCAGAATTATCAGAGTCACCGTCCGGCTCCGCAAGGACATGATAACGGTTAGACATTTCTAATTCTGGGGTTGATGCCCCCGGACAGTGTGCACCCTTTACCTTACGCCTTGTGACCGTGACCCACCTATTCCTACCTGTCTGGTCTGGAATCTCCTCCCGCGCCACCTTAGGGGTGCACACTATCTCTCTAAAGGACACCTGGGCCAAGTCCGCCAATTCTCTATTACAACGCAGGTCAGCCAACTCCTCCTCCAGTTCAGCGACCCTGAGCTCGAGGTGATGGATCAGCTGGCATCTCTTGCAGATGTAGCCCTCATAGACAACTGGCTCTTCCAAACCATCATCTAAAAAGTCCAACATCCAACAGGACTTGCATTGCACTGGCCTCATTATTAAAATTTGACTTGGGATTACTAAACTGCCTTAACTTTTTTTTTTTTTCTTTCTTAAAATTAAATTTCTTCTTCTTTCAGCTGCTCCTTAACTTAAATGGTAACACTAAGATCTGCTACAGATATTTTACACCTTATCTCCTTAAGCTCCTGTACTGTTGTCCCTCTCAGCTGCCTGCTATTTGTCTATGAGGTTAACTTACTTTTCACTGCCTCTTCTCCTAACTTTGCGCTCCTCTTACTTATTATGAGGGGCCAAACAGGCCATAAATCATATATTTCTGTGTGTAATCTATTGAACACTATTGGTTTATGAATATTTACTATCGGTTTGCGTGCATACTTAATTGGTTTGCGTGCGTACAATACTGGTTTCATTCATATGAACTATATTGGTTCGTGTCCATATATTATCGGTTTGTGCGTATACTATATCCGTTTGTACGTGCATACCACTGGTTTGCATATGAACTATATTGATTTGCGTGTGTATATCACTGGTTCCAGTACGATTTGTTATTGGTTTGTGAGTAAACTGCATTGGTTTACGCTTGCATTTTATCGGTTTGCGAATGAACTATATTGGCTTGTGTTCTGTGTCGGTCTAAAAATGGATTTGCGTATGCACTATATTGGTTTCATGTAGGTAACCTGTCGATTTTGCGCTTGAACTCTATTGGTTGTATGTGTGCACTATGTCGGTTTCGCGTATGAAACATATTGGTTATGCGTGCGCACCCTATCGCAACTCTGTGTATGAACTATATCGGTTCTTCGTGTGAACTATATTGGTTGTTCACGTGATCGTCAGAGGAAATGGGCGGGGCAAGAAACAGGACCTCAGGGGCCGGTAGAGTCATGGAGTGTAAAGAGATGTGTCTAGGAAATTCATCTGCGTTTAAACGGCACTATATATTTTTTTCCGCACAATACATTTGCGGAAGGACTTGGTAGTAATTATTACTATTTAACAGAATCTACCCTTATTCTGTAATGAACACAAGGCTGAAGTTATGTACGTATTGGGCCGTCTTCTTATTTGCATCCAGGATCATGTTTGCTCGCACCCAGCCATAGTACTTTTTCACACAACTTTTGAAACCAGTTATTCATTCTGAAGGCAAAATATTCTACATTTACTAACGCCTTTATCCAACATACAACATTTAGATACTACTGGTTACATTCGCCCAGTGCCCCCCGAGCCGCACAGACAGGTGAAGTGACTTGTTTATGGTCACATAGTGTCATTATCAGGACTTGAACCCACGAACTCAGTTTAAAAGTGCAGTCTTAAACACTACGCCACAATGCTTGCACATCTACAACATGTATATTAATTGGCATAATATAAACTTGTCCAGGACAGATTCCATTGTTAAAGTTGAGTTTAACATTTTCAACCCGTTCAAGTTTTGGTTGAAAATCTGGAATATTTATTTTTTTCAAATAATGGATCAGTTTGCGGATTAATGTACACACTGTAGAATATTTTGCCTTGCTGTTAATGTAGAAGAAGCTGGTTTGTGAATAAGTAGCTGACTGTAAGCTTATACTGGATGTAGCTAGAAGTGAATAAAAAGGCAGCTGAATGTGCACCAAACCTAAAAATAATTACCACCAAACCATTTCACAAACATACTGTGACATGCAAAAGTATTCAATCTCCTTGAAAGTTGTCATAATTTTATGCAAGACAAAATATTTGTACACATATTTATTCATTCCGTATTTTTTCTTATGCTGTAACAAAACATTTCCAAAGTCAAAATAAACCATTTTATGTAGACATTTAATTGAAGAAGAAAATCTCCAAAGTTAGTGTTTAAATAAGTGTTTAAACCTCTGTGCTTTGGAAGCTCCAGGTTTATACCAATGACAAATTAATTACAAAGGTGGCAGACATTTGACAGTCATATTAAACATAATGAGGTGCTACTTTCTCTCTGGATATAAAAAGCCCCTTTCGTAGGGGCCGTAGTCTTTGCAGGAGCATTCTGCTGATGTGAGAAACAAAGTTATTGAAATGCACAAGGTAGCAGGAAATAATTATAAAAATATCAAGAGTTTGAATATCCCATTGTGCACTGCTGGATCCATCATCAGAAAGTGGAAGGTTCATCACAGCACCCAGACTCTTACTAGAACAGGCCGTCTCTCAAGACTGAACATCAGAGTTAGACATCTACTGGTGAGAGAGGAGACTAGAAATCCAACCGTCACTCTCAGATGTTTGCAATGCTTTTTCGCTGAAACTGGAGTGAAGGTGCAGGGGTCCACAATTTCAAGAGCTCTGCATTAAACAGGCCTCTACAGGATGGTGGCATGAAAGAAGCCATTCCTTAAGATGGTCCACATAAAAGCACATATGCCGTTTTTCCAGTTAAATGTGGGGAGAAGGGTTTATGGTCAAATGAAACCAAAATAGAACATTTTTTCTCAGACTTCAAAGAGGTACAGAATGTGTGGCGTAAAAAAAAACACTGCCCATGCCAGAAGAAACACCAGATCTACAGTGGAATATGGTGGTGGGGATGTTTTTCATGTGCTGGGACTGAGAATCTTGTCAGAGTTAAAGGGACAATAGATGGGCCCAAATACCACACAATATTGCAAGTGAATTCGTTCCAGTCTACTATGAATTTAAAGCTCGGGAGAAGATTCATCTTTCAAGATGACAATGACCCTAAGCATTAAACCAAAGTGACACTGGGATGGCTCAAAAACAGACAGGTGAATGTTTCAGAATGGTCAAGTCAAAGCCCTGATCATAACCCTGTTGAGAATCTGGGGCACTGTTTGAAAACTTCTGTTCAGAGATACCATCCCACCAACATAGAGGGTACCTAGAAATCATGCCAAGAAGAATAGGGAAGAATCACGCCTGAGCAATGTGCAGAACTGGGGCATATTTACATACCCCAAAAGAATGAAGGCTGTTACTGCAGCAAAAAGGTTCTGGACAAAGTATGAATATATTGGGCTTGAATATTTAGGAAAACAATCACTTTGGAGTTTTTCTTTAGTTGTTTGGAGTTTGATAACGTTTTGTTACAGCACAAGAGTTCACATTAAAAATACCAAATGGATAAATATGTGGACAAATCTTTTGTCATGCAGAAAATTAGGATGACTTTTAAAGGGATTGAATACTTTTGCAAGTGACTGTATGTTTGTGAAAGGGCTTGGTGGTAATTCTTTTTACAGTATTTTCCCTTAATTCTGAAATGATCACAGGGCTGAAGTTAGGTACGCATTCGGCTGGCATTTTATTCACTCCCAGCTACTCCGAGTATAAGCTTGCAGTCAGCTACATATTTACACAGCTTTTGCAACGCAGCTTCTTATTCTATTATAACAGCAAGACAAAATATTCTACAGTGTGTACATTAATCGGCATCATTACAGACTGATCCATTATTTGAAAAAATAAATATTCCACATTTTGGTCCTGCACGGGTCAAAATTGTTAAACTCTAATTTAACAAAGGAATCTGTCCTGGACAAGTTTATATATGCCAATGTCAAAAAACTATGAAAATTAAGGTGGCCCAACGCCATTTAACACTTTACAGTGCCCATTAAATATCACAGTAAATCCCATTTATCTGATCTTGAAGTGAGAATACATTGTCAGTTTCACCCTGATACTCGCACTGGGCAGAGCAAAACTCCGTTGCATCTTAAAAAACGCATCTGTCTTTTCACAAAACTGTGAAAGGTAAGGTGGCCCAATATGATGTAACTGACCCATGCAGGTCTTAAATGTTAAATGTTTAGCTTTTCAAAGAATGGACACGTTTAGTCAATTAATATACACGTTTTAGATGTGCAAGAATTGCGGTTATGGCTTTGAACTTTCAACCCTTTGTTCGTGGGTTCAAGTCCTGAGACTGACACTGTGTGACCCTGAGCAAGTCACGTCACCTGTCTGTGAGGTGCGGAGTCGCCGGGCATAATAAATCTAACTAGTAGTAACTAAATGTTATGTTGCATAAAGACGTCAATCGTAAATGTTGAATATTTTGCCTTTAGAATAAGTAACAATTTTGCAAATACTGTGTGAACAAGTACAGCTACGGGTTGCAAGCAAGCATGTAGATGGGACCGAATAAGAAGACGGCCGAATACATACCTAACTTCAGCCTTGTGTTTATTACAGACTCAAGGGTAGATTCTGTTAAATAGTAATAATTACCACCAAGTCCTTTCGCATGGTGCGGAAAAAATATATAGTGCCGTTTAAACGTAGATGTGTCTCCTACACACTTCTCTTTACACTCCATGACTCTACCGGCCCTTGAGTTGCTGTTTCTTGCCAAGCCCATTTCCTCTGAAGATCACGTGAACAAGCAATATAGTTCACACGCAAAACCGATATAGTTCATACACAGAGTTGCGATAGGGTGCGCACGCATAACCAATATGTTTCATACGCGAAACCGACACAGTGCACACATACAACCAATAGAGTTCAAGCGCAAAATCGACAGGTTACCCACATGAAACCAATATAGTGCATACGCAAATCCATTGATAGACCGAAACAGAACGCAAGCCAATATAATTCATACGCAAACCGATAACATGCAAGCGTAAACCAATGCAGTTCACTCACAAACCAATAACAAACGTACTGGAACCAGTGATATACACACGCAAATCAATATAGTTCATATGCAAACCAGTGACATACACGTACAAACGGATAATATACGGACACGAACCAATATAGTTCATAGAATGAAACCAGTATTGTACGCAGGCAAACCAATTAAGTATGCACGCAAACCGATTGTAAATATTCATAAACCAATAGTGTTCACACATAAACCAATAGATTACACACAGAAATATATGATTTATGGCCTGTTTGGCCCCTCATAACTTATAAGCTCTCCACTCGCACTGTTTGTTTTCCCCCGTATTAATGAACCAATACGCTGTCGCCCACTTAACTGTTCTACCTCTGGACTGCTAAGGGCTGTTTAATCTAAAATAAACAAATAAATAAAACTTTACTACTTTATTTGCTCCTACAGCCCCTTGTGCCTGATCGGCATCAACGCTGGCCGTTTACCTGCGCACTACTGAGCTTCTACCTTTTACTGTTTTGAAGTCAGCCACGGCCTTTTTTTCTTTTCCTTTAAAGTAAGGAATCGCTGTTACGATGACGCGGTTATTTATTTACAAATGTCGATATCAGTTACTGCTGCTTTCTACCCTGCCGCCTCGATGCTAATTCAAATACAGATAACAAGACAGGTACAAGTACAAATAACTTTTCCAAGCGCACTTCCAAACACCCAGCTACTTTTGCTCTTGTGCGGGCGAAAAAAAAGCAAAAAAAAAAAACCTTCTAAAGGGAAAAAAAGCTTTAAAAATTCCCACACGGCTCCTTAGCGGCAACCAAAACCCAAGTTTTTAAGAGCAAAATGTATTTTTTTATATAAATCTCACACCACAGAACAAACCAACAACTCTCAACAGACTCTAGCGTTTGCAAAGCACACGTCAGCACAAAGCACACGTGACTCTCTCCAGTGGTACACACACCCTCTCCAGTGGTACACCAGTTGACCCAACATGCATATCTATGGGATGTCAGTGGAAAGTCAGGAGTGACACGAGGAGAACATGTAGACCTGACAAAGATAACGACTGGGCGGTGAATTCAAAGTCATGAAGCTGAATCTGTGAGGCCTCAGCTCCAGCCGCTTGGCCATGATGCTGTTCTGAATTGAATTTTGTCAAGTTAATTTCCTCTTCTTTCCATTTCTTATTTTTTTAACACATCTTTTGATTTTAAAGCTCATTTCTACTGAATGAATCGTATCCTTTACTGCCTGAGCAGTTTCAGTTTACTCCATGATGATTTTTTTCATGAACTGCACATCTCTCAGCACTCAATGGCCATCTCGTTTGCTGGCTAGTAAATCACTGAGCTGTCAGTCACAAGTTTAATGACAATTCATTACAAAAATTTAATTCTCAGGCAGTTCTTATTTTATTTTTATTTTTTATTTTCACATTTAGTGTAGTGCTGACATGCAGTGTGACAGCTAAACATTTGGTAGGCCACTTGAAATGGAAGAACAAAAGACTGGGAATAGAAGGAGAAGAATGAGGATCAGGGGTTTATTGTGAGGAAAGGTAACTCTGTTTTGGGATGTGTAACATTGAATTGATTTAAAAATAAAGAGGTGGACTCTGACAATAAAAACTGTCATTTTTATAAAGCCTGTGGTCAGTGTGGACAGTACAGTACAGTACATTAGAACTCTGACATTGACGGTGACTTTGTGGCGTTTATTATAATTTCAGATGACTGAGCCTCCTTCCAAATGTCCACCTTGCCTGCCTTTCACTTTATTGTTTGTTGTAATCTTTTTGTAATTTCATTTTAAATTCCTACAGCTTCTGTCCAATCAGATGAGCTCTTTACTATCAATGGCACTCACATGGTTCACATTTGAGTCTCGTCAATGCAGCTCCTGGTTGGTTCTTGTTAATTGTCTAGGTTATGCCCCGCCCCCAGTCCCGTTGAACACTCCCAGATTTCCTCACTCATTTTCTTTTCTCTCCTTTCAGTCTTCTGTCCACTCACACTGGACATCAAAAATGGCACATAGAGACCTCCGTCTGACTGATGGGAATAAGAAAGTGATACGTAAAGAAACGGTGGCCAAATATCCTGATCATCCTGACAGATTTGACTGGTGGCCTCAGATTTTGTGCAGAGAGGCTCTGACTGGGACTCGTTGTTACTGGGAGGTGGAGTGAAGAGGTGATGAGATGCTGATTGGAGTTGTATATAAAGGACTGGGCAGGATTGGGGAGGGTGAGGAGTTTTGTCTGGGATTCAATGACAAGTCCTGGAGTTTGTGGTGGTCTCATTCTAATTAAAATGTGTGTCACAACAGCCAGAAGAGAATAATTAGTGCCCCCTATAGCCCCAGAAACAGATATTAAGGGCATATCACTTTCTGATTGTTATGTACATGATGTGGTGAATCAGATAACATAAGAAATGTAACTTAGATACTTAATCCTTAAGCAGAATAGCATAAGTTTCCATTTTCCCTCTTTTTCGCATGTATTATTAGCTTTTTTCCTTATTTTTTGTGTGAACTATTTGTTTTGAATTTCATTAAAATCTTTTTTTTTGTGTACGCTGAGTCACACTACTGCTGGAATGCTTGTCTGGTAGCTGTATTTGAACCATTTGGAAACCCTCAAGAAACGTACCTACAGTGACTAAGGTCAAAGGTCATCTGAATCACTTTATTCTCATTAATGGCCCATCAGCTCTTCATCCTGATAATGCAAAAGCCACAGATAGTCTTAATTTAGTAATTTAATGAACATAAAAATAATTTCATTGCACATAGATAGATAGATAATGAAATGCACTATATGATAGATAGATAGATAGATAGATAGAAAGGCACTATATAATCAATAGATAGATAGATAGATAGATAGATAGATAGATAATGAAATGCACTATATAATAGATAGATAGATAGATAGAAAGGCACTATATAATCAATAGATAGATAGAAAGGCACTATATAATGAATAGATAGATAATGAAATGCACTATATAATAGATAGATAGATAGAAAGGCACTATATAATCAATAGATAGATAGA
>JANRMT010028174.1:20095997-20127856 GCA_026402145.1 Polypterus bichir lapradei
AGATAGATAGATAGATAGATAGATAGATAGATAGATAGATAGATAGATAGATAGATAGATAGAACTTTATCTGTCCCCAGGGGGAAATTTGGCTTTTCACAGAAGCACTTTAAATAAACAAACTTTGGTATAAACACACACTGGAATTACAATAAAGCAATAAAAAGACAAAAAATAAAAGACAAGTCCTGACTTGGCTGTCCCGGTGCCAGTGAGGCACTATACAGGCACATTACTGCTGGTATACAGGAGCCCCAGTGTCTTTTCTTCACACACTTCTGAATAATTAATTGTCTGAAAGTCCTCAATGTTGGTGTGTCACAGTGAGGATGTGCAGCCTTGTTCATAATGGCACTCAGTTTTGTTTTAATCCTCTCCTTTACTACCTCCAGGGGTCCGGAGTGTGTCCCATAACTGAGCCTGCCCTTTTAATTGGCCTGTTGATTTGGTGGTCATCTCTTGAAGTGATCCACACCACGCTGGCCATCACAATGTTATAGAAGATGTGAAGGAGGTCACTACCACATTTAAGTAACCCAGTCTCCCAAGAAAGAGGAATCTGCTTAGCCCTTTCTTCTCTAGTTTCTCTGTGTTATGAGGCCAGTCCAACCTGTCATTAATGTGGACCCCTGAGTAGTTGTAGGAGTGGACCACCTTTATATCCACTCCCTGAATAGTGAATGGACATAGAGACAGTGCAGCAAAAGTCAATATATTGGTTATATGTATTTTAACTTTAAAATGTTACCAGAAAAAAACCTGCAGGGTTGAGCAGCCACAGGGCAGAAAACTGCTTCACTATTTATTTGTGAAAAGCAAAACAACACACTTCAATCACATAGGCACATAAAATAGTTTAGTGTTATGGTGTGTCAAAATGACATACAGTATGCAATATAAATAAAAGAACAGCATTACTTGCATATTTCACAAAATACGCAGGTAAATTCATATTTTAATATAAGCATCTGTAAATTGTAACTGACAGGGTGGTTGATTACAAAAGGCGGGAGCGGTTAACAGAAATTCTTTGCAGCTTCCTTGAGCAGCATCTGCACATAAAATGGTGTACTTTTCTTCAGAGTTTTCATATTTTTTATTATGGTTACATTTTCCAAACTGGAACAAGATGTTGTTTTGACTCAATTAGCTTTCTCATCCCAATTTGTAGCCACTTTGACCATCATGTGGTTATTGTGGAACTGTCATGCCAAGTCCATGACAAAGTGCCCTCTGCCTTTTTTCTTGCCCATACATTCTGAATATAAAATATGACAGATGATCACTGCCAAGTCTAGCAAGTTGTAGAGGACAGTGACCAGTCACAGCCATGTCATCTGGTCAAGCACATCTACATCCAACTACTGTATAAAAATGACCAACTACTGAAATGTGAGTTTTTGTGACCTGTTTAGATAAAAATAAGAAACATTCTCCATAACTGCAGGGTGATCACAGTCTATTACTGGGTCCAGTTTCCTTTTCCTGTCTGATGGTGGGATATGTGGTGTTGAGAAGGCAGGTACTTTTTTCTTGGAGTCTGAGTGTGAGTGTGTGACTTTCTCCAGCCTTCATCACTGCAGTCTTTTGCAGTGGGTGACAGTTCTCATCTCATTTTATTCACTGTACCGAGAAGACTTGTCTTTTCTTCAATCTGCTTGTTCACAAGGGAAAGCAATTTAAAAAAAAAAAAACATTGTCCACAGTGATGTTTCTCATTTTGCAAGTAGAAGGTTCAACCAGTCATCATCACCACAGTCTCTGACATCCATTCTCCTGTTGGCCACATGGAATCTTTCCCAAATACAAAATAACATTTATCAAGTACACTTGCTATTCACTTCAGCACCTGTCCACAGTATTTGATCCCACACTTGTCAGATTTGTATGCCATGCACTGGATGAAAGGGCATTGGCATTATGTCAGGAAGTTTTGTTCATCAATTGTTATGTTCTGCCAAGGCTTATAATACAAAATGCACTTCTGCACAAAAGCAGGCCACGTGTCTGAAACAGCAGCAAATGTGTCACTCTACAGACCCTCCCGTTGTATTTCTTTGTTGGGAAAATGCAGAAACTTCATTATTTGCAGTACCGGTTCTGTAGCATGGTGCGCCACATTGCACTGTACCTGAGACTTGCTCCACCCACTCTGTGCCATTATGCCCCTCCTGCTTTCTTTCTGTGGAGACCAATGCTGTCTTTTTTGTAAGCAGGAGCTCATGATGTCTTTGTATGGCACTCCGGCCCACTCCCAGGCTCCTTATCTGGTATACGATCAGATTAAGGCACAGAATCAGAGAACACGTCACTCTCTAATTCAAAGTCAATGTCAGATCCCCCATCAGAATCAGCAAAGTTCATGTTCTGCAGCATCTCCAAAGCCTCTTTGGAGTTCATCTTTCTCAAAACAGATTTCCACTGTGTACTTGCTCCTCAAAGTTGTGTCAGAAATGCTACATTGCAGTTTTGGGTGAGTTTATATGCATTTGATAGCTAACTGAAATAACTGCAGCACTTTAGCTTTTCACATTAGTCTGTGGCTTTTTTATTGTTTGTATTGAAGCAATGCAAATGATTATAAGTGATATTTTTCTGTGATTATTGAAAAGTAGTCTGAAGGACAGAGAGAGACAGCAACTCACATTTGGGTAGCAACATACAAGAACTTTGATAATGGCAGCTAGAGTGGATTTTCCAAAGCAAAAAGAATATCCAAATGCCGCCAAGTCCACACTGGATGAAAGAGACAGTGATTACCACCTAGGTACCAAAGTTCAATGTGAATTGCTTATGGTGGCATATGGGGTCTTTTGTGTATTAAACACGGGTTGTAAATGACATTCTGATATCCTCTGATGAAGGAAACTCCACTGTTATTATGTTATTAGACTTAAGTGCAGCATTTGACACCATTGACCATTCTATTTTACTTCACAGGCTAGAAAATGATGTTGGTCTTACAGGCCACATGCTCGCTTGGTTCAGTTCTTATTTATCAAATCGATTCCAATATGTACAGAAATGTGCTGACAGTACTCCATCATTATACACAGAAGTTCAATATGGTGTCCCACAGGGCTCAGTACTGGGACCTTTACTGTTTTCACTTTACATGCTTCCACTGGGATCTCTCATTAGGGAACAAAATGTTAATTTTCACTCGTATGCAGATGACACCCAGTTATACCTTTCATTTAAATCAAATGAAGTTTCTCCGATGTTGTCTTTAATTAGTTGTGTTAGTGAAATAAAGGAATGGATGAATGAGAACTACTTGTCTTTAAATACAGATAAAACAGAGATGTTAATTGTTGGAGGGAATGACGCTGATCACAGCAATATTTTGTCGACATTTAACTCAGTTGGAATCCCAATTAATTTTACTGAATCAGCCCACAATCTAGGAGTTATCTTTGATTCTAGCATGTCATTTAAAGCACATATTACAAAGTTGTCCAAAACATGTTTCTTCCATCTTAAAAATGTTAGGAAATTAAGGCGCTTTCTAAATAAACACGATTGTGAGAAATTAATTCATGCATTTATCTCTAGTAGGATTGACTACTGTAATGCGGTGTTCACTGGCTGTTCAAACTGTTCTTTATACAGCCTCCAGTTAATCCAAAATGCGGCTGCAAGAATTATTACAAGAACAAGAAAATATGAACACATAACTCCAGTTCTTAAATCCTTACACTGGCTCCCGGTTAAGTTTAGGGCAGATTTCAAAATCCTCCTTTTAACATATAAAGCGTTAAATGGCCAAGGTCCGGCTTACTTGTCTGAACTTATCATGACTTACAAACCTGAGCGCACATTAAGATCTCAAGATGCCGGTCTGCTTATGATTCCAAGGATTAATAAAATAACAGTGGGAGGTCGAGCTTTTAGTTACAGGGCCCCTAAACTGTGGAATGGTCTTCCTGCTTCTATAAGAGATGCCCCTTCGGTCCCAGCCTTTAAATCCCAGCTGAAGACTCACTACTTCAGTTTAGCATATCCTGACTAGAGCTGCTGATTAACTGTACATACTGCATCTCTGTTGTTAGTCATTAGCACTAAAAACATAAGTAACATGATAATTATAATTGAATACTAACCCTCACCTATTCTGTTTCTGTTCTCGGTACTCAAATGTGGCAATTGGTGCCACGGCCCACCTGCCAAGTTGTTTGCCTGCCTATGGTAAAGTCATCCCTGGTGGAGGATCACAGGAATCATGGGAAAGAGGGGCCCTTTCATCGGATTGGCTGGCTGAGCAACGTTTCAGCCGTGGAATGGCCAAATGGGGAGGCAGCTTGACGGATGAGGTCTCCAGCACTCTAAAAATATCAAAATCTTATTATATGATATCATCTACTGTTAAATTCTGCTCTGTACTTCTAAAATTTTTATTATTATGCTTTATTAAGGATTTGTTCTGTTCTGTGTATTGTATTGTATTGAACCCCTTCTTTTGACACCCACTGCACGCCCAACCTACCTGGAAAGGGGTCTCTCTTTGAACTGCCTTTCCCGAGGTTTCTTCCATTTTTTCCCTACAAGGTTTTTTTATTGGGAGTTTTTCCTTGTCTTCTTAGAGAGTCAAGGCTGGGGGGTTGTCAAGAGGCAGGGCCTGTTAAAGCCCATTGTGGCACTTCCTGTGTGATTTTGGGCTATACAAAAATAAACTGTATTGTATTGTATTGTATTGTAAAACAAAGAAAAATGCCATCAGTCACATTTCCTGTGTAGAGTTTTGGAGTTGCAACAACATGGGCATTTGAAGTGCAGCAAATTAGGAAAAGTGAAAGAAGAACGGGAGTGTGAGATTCACACAGGCAAAATCATGAAACATTTCAAACACAAGCCAACTGGCACTGGCCATGGTGCTTCTAGTGTTAGGACAGAAAGGCACTAGTATCCAGAGCGAATGACCAGTGACTACATGCACAGAGTGACAGAGGAGACTAGAGTGCTGTCCTCTCACCAACACTATTCAAAACTTAAGGGGTCCATCACTTCTGAATTTTTCCACTGTGGATATTTGCACACAAGGACTCACTGCTGGCCATACTGTTGGAGTTTGGTGTTTTACTGAAGAACTTGATGTCACATTAGACATTAAACTGCACCTCTTTCCTGGTCTCAGATTTGTTACCATCACCAAAAGTTGAGATGAGTCAGCTGACAGACTTCATCATCACTGTCAGGGTTCAAAATGCCAATCAGATTTGATGCATGTGAAGACTTTTATCTTTCCACAGAAACACACATTACCAGGATTCATTTACAATTCCCTCAGGACCACTGAAGGAGCGGCATTTCACCTGACATCACTCTTTGTAAAGAGGTAGATGAAGACCCAGGCTGACAACCCCTCCACCCTGCATTACAGGTTTCATCATCAGGTGGTCAATGTAAGTTCTAAATCTGTCATCTTCATCGGGCCTGAGGGGTCAAAAGGAAAAGGAGAAAGAGAAAAGGGAGTGGTGAGTGTGAGAAAGAAGAGTGTCAGTGGTATGAATGGCAAGATGAACCTTGAGAGACAAAGTGAGCCATATTGGTGTGTAGCTTGTGTGCCTGTGCTATTGTGACACACATAAATAAATATAGAACTGAGTTTTGCTCCTCCTGTCTCATTTTGTACTTTTTTGACTTGGTACACATTGATTGGTCTCCTTTGATTGTGTTCCTTGTTGATCAAATCTGTATCTTGATGTCTGATTCTTTAAGCACTTGATCTTTAGACAGGCCAGCATGATGAGCTCTTCACTGCTGCCCTAAACCCTGCTTCCCTCTTCCCTCACCTGTTATTTCACCTTAGCCATTGCTTCATACCCTGCTGGATGTTTGTGTTGGTTGCTCACTTTAGCAGCTCTTAGAGACTTGGGACTAGAAAACAGGCCATTGTGAAATGCAAATGTTAGTCAGAAGTGTGGACAGGAGAGATGGTGGTCAGAATCTCATTTAAAAGTCCATGAGCACACTGGACACATATCAGTCCCTCATAATCAACTCCTTGTCAGCTCCTGTGGTCCTCATCTCCCTGACCAGCTCTCCTATTGTTCTAATCCTGATCTAAATGCCTCCACTGGCCCATCCTAATATCTCCTCAATGTGCTGCTTGAAGCTCACCTACTGATGTCCATTACCATGTGTTCATCTTTACTGGTTGTGTTTGTGTCTCCCAGACTTCTTTGTGACTGACACTAAGTCTCAATCCACATCCTTAGATGTCAACTGTCTCTGATGTTGTCTCAGGTCCCCACCCTACATGCAATGTGTCACAATTAAATATAACAGAACAGAAACGATCAACTAAAACATGTCTATATGTGTTTCATCTAGAACAACATCTCAAATAAAGTGACCATATAGGGGAATTTGGTGCTCACTGTTGACTCTCAGCTTAGACTCTGATGGCTGACAATAAACAGCAATGCAAGACATAGACATTTCAGCTCCTCAGCTGCACAGTTCCTCTCATTTTATATTAATAATAATAATACATTTCCATGCTCAAGGTGCTTGTGTGCCTCATGCCTGCATGATCTTCCCTATGTGTTGCACATTTTTGTGACATATTCATGAAGCACTTATCCCAGCTTCTTCATTGGATTCTCCTTAGCTTGCTCTTCAGCTGCTCAAGTAAACATGCCTTACAATGTATTGTGTCTTTGATTGTAGGAATCATTACCAAGTGCTTTATGAAGGAAAGAAGAATAGAAATATCTAAACAGATGGAATACGTTATTCATCCAAAAATGAGTCAATGTTTGACTAATCATAGACTGGAAAATGAAAAAAATGATCAATCAGTCCTATTTATAGTGACTTTCTCATTTTTGGCAGCACGCTGTGGCCATGATTAGCAGTGCTGCCTCACAGCTGTGGCTCCCAAACTCGGGAATAATGGGAGAAGCTTCATTACTCTGAATATCTAAAATAAAGCTCAAGACTCACTAGTCTAGCATGGTTACTCCTAATTTTAGAGTATCGACTGTTGCTGCTGAGGTGGCTGGTATTTCTTCTTCAGTTTCCTCTCTTATAAGCGGTAGAACTTGTTCTTTTTATTATTTCTTAAGTCTCTTGTTTTCTTCTCTACTCAGTGACTTGTAGTGGCACTATGTGGTGGACCTGTTTTGATCTGTAATGTTTTCAAATCTTTGTGGCATTTAGCTATAACCATCAATGTTTGCCATTTCAGTGTGAGTCTGACAGGAATATGGGAAAAGAAGAAGTAATTGTGAAATAGGAAATGTAAGAGCCAATCTTAGAAAGTTAAAGCTTTAAGATAAGTTAAATTCATATTAGTGTTTGCTTTGTCATAGTCATTAATCACAGGGACTTAAAAGACCCATTTTCAACATCGAAATGGGATAGGCATAAAGTTTTCTGACTGTCATTTTGAAATGGTTCAGAAATGTTTAGAAATGGTTTAACTGTATAAGCACACTTAAATAAATGAAATAAGAGTATTAGGCTTTAAACAGAACTTTTCTTTTTTTTTTGCTCTGTCAATAATCTCTTTTTTTGTGTGAACTGTTTTACTTTGAATTTTTACTAAAGCTTTTAAAAATGAAGATATTTTGTTTGTGGGATCATTTTAACGAGTCAGGATTTTGTTGAATCCCTTTTTGTATGCTAGAGATGCTGAACTTTGGTAATTTTGGGAAAATGCAGCTACAGTATGTAACTGAATTTACTTGTGAGCTTGTTATGGCGTTCTGAGTCTGCACTAAGTGATGAGTGCTACATAAAAATAAAGTGAATTGATTTGAATTGAATTGAACCTGAAGAAATAATAATAGTCATTAGCTACTGTGAGGATGGAATGTGATGGCCTCAGCACTTTGGAATTTAAACATCTTAATGGGTTTGAATGCAATTCTCAACTGAAAAGCTCCAGATGATTTACCTGGTGGAGCCATCATCTGTTGGTAGACCTGGCAGTCCTTCAAGTGACCCCAGTCAGTGATCATTAGTGGTGGGTGACACAGGTACATTTCAATTCACATCAGGTCTTGTGAAAATGACACTAAAATTGTTTTGCAGGTGAATGGGAATTGAATTAAAGTTGTTTTTGTGGAGGAAAATAAAGAACTTTTCTCCCCAAAGCCTCATTTTCACCTTCGTGTTAACCAGTGTTGTTGTTTTTTTTTTCACTGCTACACCACGCAGATAATCCACTGCATTACAGTAAAATTAATTGCATTTTAGTCCACTCATTCACATCACTGTAGAGCAGCACAGTGCATTTTTAAAATGTGATGTGCTGCATATTTACTTCATGAAGAAACACTAAAACAGACCATCGTGCACATTACTGGCTTTTCTGCACAGGACAACTCCTTTAATGAATGGCTGCTTTCCTGGACGTTACTTAGCAATGGCCCCTTCTTGTTTCTGGATTCATGCCGAGGACTGTGGATGCACTCTCTGTAAGTGCCATGGAGTTTTTAGTTTAATATCTGTACCATCATTCTGGTCAATGTGGGCATCATACCACCATAACAACCACAACACACTACTGGTGAATTAACAAAATGTTTTAATGTGACAGGAAATGAGTTGTTGACAGTTCTGGCAGCAACATTGTCAATAAACCCATAAATGCTGAATCATCTGAGAATCGCTGCAAGTGACCTGACCTGCTGTTATGTTTCTAGTCAGAGGTGTACAGGAGGAGGAGGAGGTTAGGAGCATGATCTAATACAGCGCATTGCTGCACCCACCACATGACAAATCAACTCAGAGTGAAGAGAACAGCAGACAGACCTGTTCCTGTGGTGCTCCAGTGTTGCTCACACAATCCTTGAATCTCACAAGCTGTGGTCTACCTGACAGATAGTCCATCATCAGGACCCCACAGGCTCACCCATCTGCTTATCTCTGAGCTGACCCCTTAACAGAGATGGCTGGACAGTATGGAAGGCGCTGGAGAAATAAAAAAAATGAATCCTCACAATGCTGCCAGCATTGTCCAGGTGAGAATAAGCCTTGTGAATCACAGAGATAATCACATCCTGCACTCCAATCTTTATCTGTTAGGCAAACTGCAGTGGGTCCAGGTGGTCTACTACAAGAGGACTTCTATAGTCTGTGACCAGCCTCTCAGAGGTCTTCATGATGGGAGATGTCAATGCTATTGCTCTGTAGTCATTAGGTGAGGAGGTGCCTGTCTTCTTTGAAGCAGGATCAATGAAGGATGTTTTCCACAGCAGTGACACTTTCTAAACCCTTAGTGACAGACTGAACGGGTGACAGAGGACACCATATGGGCATTAAGAACTCAAGGGCTGACTCCATTTGGTCCTGCAGCTTTTCCTGTGTGTAGCTTCCTGAGTTGTGAGTTTCTCACTGATGGTCAGAGATGGACTTGTCACTGGCCATTCCAGTTGTTGTAGTAGGAATGCAGTGGGGGGACTGAACATTGGAAGAAGGTGGCTGTGGGAAGGAAAATCCATTACATTTCTGTGACTGTGGAGGGGATGCTGGCGCATGCATGTTGCTGCCGCTCTTCCCTGTTATTAACACTTTTCGTTAATTTCGCGTTAAACCTAAACTTTTTGCAATTGTTCACTTTCTTTTATTGTATGTATAGTTCGTGGATACAATTGACTCAAACTGTGTTGATTTGGATTTACTTTTATGGACTTTGCCTTGACTGAGTTTGCAGCCTCGGGGACAACCAAATTTTTCTGTGGCACACTGGACGATCCCTATTGACATTTCTTTGCTTGATATATCACCCAAGAATGGACTGTCTTCTTGATTATATTTTATACACTGGATTGCTCTCGATTCCTTCTATACGTGCTTAATGACTAAGAAATGATCTGAGGTTTACACCCAGCTGGATGCAGCTCTGGGCAATCCCACCTGTAATACCCAGTGTTACATGTATGTGGCTGTATGTTGGAACCTCCGAATTTTGGTATCTTCATGTGCATTTTGCAATATCTCCTACTGTGCTTTTTCTGCTGCTTGCCACTCATCTGCACCACCCGATCCTCCTGTCTCATCTTCTCCGCTGTGCTGTGCAGCTGCTCTGCTACTATCAGATAAATATTGATCTCTACTATGCTAAAATACTCTTGTGACAAACTCCTTCATATTAAACAGTTTGTCCAGGGCAAATGGTCAGACTGGAATGTCCTAAAAGACAATGGTATTGAGCGGCGCCCGAAATATTTACATCACGGGTCAGGTCGCCGCCACAGCCGGGCTGCGAATGAAAAGAACACCAGCAGCATTTGCTCAGGAATATGCCGTCCTACTCACAGCTTTGGAAACAGGAGTTTCAGTGTGCCAAATCTGCAATATGTTAAAATAAACTCTGGTCATGGATCTGCGCACAACGATTCCACATCGGCTAATATTGCACTGTTTAACTCAAGATCTCTTAATGGCAAAGCACTTGTGCTATCAGAATTCATTACAGACTCAAACCTTGACTTACTATGCTTAACTGAAACTTGGCAAAAACCAAATGATTTTACATCTGTCATGGAGGTGACCCCACCCGGATACATTCACTTCACGGAGCCTCGTAGCTCAAGACAAGGCGGAGGAGTCGCAGTAATTGCTAAATCAAGTTAACCATCAAAAGAATCACCAATGACGGTCCATTGTCTTTCGAGTGTCTGGCTCTTATGCTAATAACAAAATCAGGTCTTGTCTCACTTATTGTTGTCTATTATCCCCTGAAATACAATCCATCTTTTTATCTGATCTGACTGAATTATTAACCCACTTAAGTTCCTTTTCCCAGAGAGTCATTCTTCTCGGTGATTTCAACATCCATATTGACATCCCCACATCTAAACTGAGAAATTAATTCCTATCCTCCTGGACTGTTCTGACTCGACACAGCATGTTGATTTTCCCACTCACTCTGGTGGTCATATACTGGACATGATCTGCACTTCTGGACTATCTGTTGCCAACATCTATAGCACTGATTTGGGACTCTCTGACCATAAAGCAGTATTTTTCACTGTCTCATTATCTCTCCCTCCTCTTACCTGTAAATGACAAATTTCTTACAGAAACCTTAAAAATATCTGTCCCTCTATCCTTTCTGGATCCATTTCTGATCTTTTACTGTCTGCACCTATTCCGTCAACACTAGATAGTCTTGTTGTCCACTATAACTAAGCTCTTCATTCAGCATTAGATAAAACAGCTCCTTTAAAACATAAGAAAGTTTCCTTTAAACGTTCAGCTCCTTGATATAACTCAGAATTGTGATCTATGAAAGCAGCTGGCCGACGCCTTGAGAGAATGTCACGTAAGACTGGCCTCACCGTGCACATCCAGGCTTTCTCTGACCACCATCCCCAGCACACTACTTAAATCCTGCCTTCATGCCATAATCCCGACTGTTATGACAATAATCAATACATCCCTCGACAGAGGGTGTGTGCCAGACACTTTAAAAATCTCTTCTGTAACCCCAATGTTAAAAAAGTCTGGTCTTGATGGTGACAATCTTAACAATTTCTGGCCTATTTCCCACTTACCTTTTCTGTCAAAAGTTCTTAAGCGTGTTGTAGCCTCCCAACTCACCAATTACTTAACCACTAATAATTTGATGGACCCCTTTCAGTCTGGTTTCAGGGTGCAGCACAGATGTGAAACTGCTCTGCTTCGGGTAACCAATGATTTGCTTATGGCAGCAGACTCTGGACAAACCAGCATATTCATTCTGTTAGACCTCAGTGCAGCATTTAACACTCAGATCAGACATGACATTCTACTGTCTAGAATGGAGAACATGCTGGGTATCTCTGGCACTGCCCTCCAGTGGTTCAAGTCCTATCTGACTGATAGGCAAGAGTTTGTTAGTCTTGGTGACAGCAGATCCAGCTCAGCGCCAGTCACACAAGGAGCTCCTCAGGGCTCTGTCCTCGGCCCTCTTCTCTTCTGTATGTATATGCTTCCCCTTGGCCAAATTATTCGTAGCTATGGACTGGGTTATCATTTTTATGCAGATGATACTCAACTCTATTTCAATGTTAAAAGTGGAACTTTTCTCAGCTCACAGCTTGCCTCAGTAAAATTAAAACCTGGATGGAGCAGAACTCTTTAAAATTAAATTGCAACAAAACTGAACTCCTGCAAATTGGGACTAAAGTGCAACTTAATAAAATGAGCTCCTTCCCAGTTACTCTTGACGGTGATCTCATCAGACCTTCTTCTGATGCAAGGAATCTTGGTGTCATTTTTGATTCTTCCCTTTCATATTCCGCCCACATAAATCACATTAAGAAACTTTTTGACTTTCACCTCTGTCACATATCCCGTGTTCACTCCTTCCTCTCCTTTTCTAATGCTGAGAAACTTGTCCATGCCTTTATCACATCCCGCATTGATTATTGTAACTCGCTGCTGGCAGGTGCCTCTTCTAATCTTATATCACAGCTCCAGCTTATTCAAAACTCTGCTGTAAGAGTCCTGACTCAGACCAGGAGCAGCGAGCACATCACACCCATCCTGCTCCACCTTCACTGGCTCCCTGTGTCTTACAGAATCGAATATAAAATCCTACTAATAACCTACAAAGCCTTAAATAACCTCGTGCCAAACTACATCAGTGACCTTCTCCATCACTATGTGCCTGTCTGCCCACTAAGGTCCTCTGATTCTGAACATCTTGTTGTGCCCCACACTAATCTACACTCCATGGGTGACAGTAGGGCCTTCAGCTGTATAGCGAGTGCCCAGACTCTGGAATGACCTACCGAAATTAATCAGGTCAGCTGACTCCATGAATTCTTTTAAAAAACAACTCAAGACTCATTTGATCAGTAAGGCTTTTAACTTAACTTAACATTCTGCCATTTCTTTTAGTTTAACTCTCTGTAAAGATGCTCAGGATAATTTGTGTGTATGTTAAATCACAAATTAGGTTATTTGTTAGGTTTTTTCTTTTAGTATTGAATTTAGTATTTTACTCTGGTTTATTGTCCTTTATTCTATTTAATGCTTGTTATCTGTTTCATTGTTCTTTTCAGGAAAACATTTGTATCCAATGTTACATATACCCTGCTGTTTTTTTCTGAGACTCTGTGAAGCGCTTTGAGCATGGGAAAGGTGCTATATAAATAAAATTTATTATTATTATTCAGATTTGTTCAGGGTGTTATTTTTGTCCACATCACCTTATAGCACTTAGCTCTGGATTGCTTGAGTCCCGTAATGATGCCCAGTCCATTCCAGACATCTTTCATATGTCACGCATGCGCGACTAGGAAGCCGCGGAGGGACCTTAAAACACCTCAAAAGATGTTCGCCGGCGGGGCGTGGCGGGGTACTAACCTTGTTTCTTTGTTTTCCAGAATGAAAGACGCTCCGCCATAAAAACTGACCGCAGTACGTCCACTTCCGCCCTTCCTCCGCCATCTTTCCTGACGTCAACGGTCCCATCATCCCTCACGCCTCCTTCCCAGCATTCCTTCACTTCCAGCTCCTCCTTTATAAAATGGCGTCGCGCATAGGAGAGTTTAATTGTTTTTGTTGTGACGTGAAAATTTGTTGTTTACGGTGGATTGTAAACAATATAAGGGGCCGGAAAACCCCAAACCTTTTTGCTGTCTCCTTTTGACTGTTTTACATTGGCGTAGTCGGCAGGATCCTTGTCCGAAGAAGATGTCAGAAGGACAGGACCTAAATTCCGTACTCCAGGGAATGAATGCCCAGATAGCGGCCTTACAACAAGCTCAAGCCGCTACCAATCGGGAGTTGGACTTAACGAGGGCCCAGTTGGCGGAAGCGCGAAAGGTACACCCTGAAACTCATGCTCCCAAACCCCCGCCTTTAGTGGCTATGACGGAGGGTGACGACGTCGAGTCATATCTGGGTATATTTGAACGGACGGCCACCCGGAACAAGTGGCAGCGGTCCGAGTGGGTGTCCATACTGGCGCCCTACCTGAAGGGACCCGCGCAGCGCGCTTATTACGACCTCCCCGAGGAGGAGGCCGCGAATTATGACCTCCTGAAACAGGAGATCCTGGCACGCTACGGCATAACGCCGGGCCAGCAGGCGGCTGAATGGAGAAGCTGGCAATTTGACCCAGAAAAGCCAGCCCGAGCGCAGGCCTTCGACTTTTGGGGAAAGATGGGGCGGTGGTTAAGGCCCGAAGGTCCCCAAGCCAGGAAAGTGGTTGAGCAGGTGGCCTGTGAGGGCCTAGTTAACGCTCTACCCAGCTCTCTCGCCCAGCATGTCCGGCGCCATCCCTACAAGGACATGTCAGGACTCCTGGAGGTACTGGAGCGTCAGCTCGCGGTCTACCAAGCCGGGGGGTCCGAAAGGCTAGCACGTGGGAACCGACAGGGACGGGTGGCCCACCCCGAGCCCTCTCGAAGCGCTGAGGAAGCGCCATTAAAATCCAAAGAAAAGCCGGTCTCTCCGCGCTGTTACAAGCGTGGGGAGACCGGTCATCTACTGCCGACCTGTCCCTCAACACAACAACGGAGCCGATGGATTGCACCTGGGCCTCCAAGGAAAGGTACTGTACTCCGTCGCACCCGCTGGCAACTCCAAACACGGGAGTGGTGTTATTAAATGGGCACTCGGTGGTGGCTTTGTTTGATTCCGGCAGCAACATTACCATTGTTGCTCACCGTTACGTATTACCGCGACAGTGGCTTACACAACATTTACAAGTCACTTGTGTACACGGAGAGACCAGGTCTTACCGTTCCGCTCGGTTCTTCATTACATGGAAAGGGCGGGTTTCCTCTCTGATGGTCGCTGTGTTGCCTGAACCTCCCTATCCGGTAATCCTGGGACAAGACTGGTCGCAAACAAACTGCGGTAAAACGAGCACTGCTCCCGAAGCTTCCTTAGGTCTAGCTGTGAGGGGACGAGCCACCCTTCCCACGGTCTCCACGCCATGCTCCAGGGCAGACCAAAATGGCGCAGGCACCTCGCAGGGCGTCTCTCAGGCTGTGGACTCTGACCCGGAACTATCCGCCGGGGAAGGGACAAGCCAGGGAACACTCCCGCAAAGCCACTCACAAGATCCTCTCACTAATTTGGACTATCAATTTCGGTCCACGCCTGCATCATTTAAGAGAGAGCAGTGGAATGATGATTCCCTCCGGTTTGCCCGGAATGCGGTTGTTCTTCCAGGCGGCTCACAAGCTGATAGTTCCATACCACGCAAGCCCTTCTTTGTACTAGAAAATGATCTGTTGTATCGGGTAGCCGCACACGAGGGGGAGGTGCGGAAATTGTTGCTAGTGCCACGTACCTTCCGGCGGGAGGTGTGTGAACTAGCACACGCTCACCTCCTGGGCGCCCACCTCGGGGCCGAGAAGACACTGGAGAGAATTAAGCTCCGTTTTTACTGGCCCGGGATTAACGAGGAGGTCCGGCGTTTCTGTCAGTCCTGTCCGGAGTGCCAGATACACCAGATTCCTAGGAGGGACCGCGCTCCTCTCGTCCCTATTCCCCTAGTAGATATTTCTTTTGATAGAATAGGGGTCGACATAGTAGGACCCCTCGATCCCTCCAACCGTGGCTACAAGTACATATTGGTCATGGTTGATTATGCCACCCGATACCCAGAGGCGGTTCCCCTGCGCTCCGCTACTACAAAGAATATCGCACAGGAGTTAGTCAATTTATTTTCAAGAGTGGGTATTCCTAAAGAAGTCCTCACGGACCAGGGTACTCCCTTCACCTTGGATACGTTCAGGGAAGTTGCCAAGCTACTCCGGATAAAGCACCTAAAGACATCTGTCTACCATCCCCAAACAGATGGATTGGTAGAATGTTTTAACCAGACGCTTAAACAGATGCTTCGCAAGGTAGTCAGCGCCGATGGCAGGAATTGGGACCAGCTCCTACCGCTTGTACTCTTTGCCTATCGGGAGGTGCCTCAGGCATCTACTGGTTTCTCCCCCTTTGAATTACTATATGGGCGACAACCCCGGGGAATTTTGGACATATTAAAAGAGGGATGGGAGGCTGAGACCATTCCCTCCCCTAATATACTGGAGTATGTTGCGCAACTGCGCGACAGGCTTACCAAAATCAGGCCTATTCTAAAAGACCATGTGACTCGTGCGCAAGCAGCGCAGGCCAGGTGTTATAACCGCAACTCCGTCCTCCGAGAATTCCAGCCGGGGGATCGAGTAATGGTTCTCGTGCCCACCTCCCATTCTAAGCTACTGGCTCATTGGCAGGGGCCATACGAGGTTAAAGAAAGAAAAGGGCTCGTCGACTATTTAGTTCTCCAACCTAATCGTCGACCGAGCGAGAGGATATACCATATCAACCTGCTAAAACCTTGGAAGGACAGGGAAGAACCTCCCGACACTCGTAGATCCCTCTCCCTATTCACTGGCGCATCTGCCCTTAACCTCGGTGAAGAGCTAACTCCCGTACAACGGCGTGAGATAATCCAGACCATCCACGCCATCCCTGAAGTGGTGAGCGAGACACCCGGGCGGACTGCCCTGATTGCGCATGACATAGTCACAGATCCCGGAGTGATCGTCCGGGAGAGACCTTATAGACTCCCGGAGGCAAAGTGTGCGGAAGTGGAATTGGAGGTGCAACGAATGTTGGATATGGACATTATTGAGGAAAGTCATAGCCCTTGGTCCAGTCCTATCGTCCTCGTTTCCAAGCCGGACGGCTCCTGGAGATTCTGCAATGACTTTAGACGTCTAAATCAGGTCTCCAAGTTCGATGCCTACCCGATGCCTCGTATTGACGACTTGCTCGAACGACTGGGTGCGGCTCGATACTTGACTACCCTTGATATGACAAAAGGGTATTGGCAGATTCCTTTAACGGCATCCGCAAAAGAAAAAACGGCCTTTAGCACCCCTAGTGGACATTGACAGTATAAAGTTCTCCCATTTGGGCTGCACGGAGCCCCAGCGACCTTTCAGCATCTGGTGGATAGAGTGCTGAAGCCCCACCAGTCCTATAGTGCCGCCTACCTGGATGACCTTGTCATTTATTCCGGCACCTGGGAAGAACATTTATCGCAGGTCTCGGCTGTTCTCGCTACCCTAGCTAAAGCCAGCCTCCGTATCAACCCCCGTAAGTGTTTCTTTGGCTTAAAGGAGGCCAAATATTTGGGCTATCTTGTGGGACGAGGACAGGTGAAACCACAATGTTCCAAAGTTAAAGATATCTCGGAATGGCCCCGTCCGAGTACCAAGAGACAGGTGCAGGCTTTCTTGGGGCTAGCCGGGTACTACCGCCGGTTCGTACCCCGTTTCTCCGAGAGGGCAGCGCCCTTGACTGACTTAACAAAGAAAGGCGCTCCCCTCCGTGTGGTATGGAACGAGAAGGCGGAACATGCATTCCGTGACTTAAAAAAGGCCCTAACGTCGGCACCTGTACTAAGAACCCCTGATTTTGGTTTACCATTTATTCTCCAGACCGATGCTTCGGACACAGGCCTGGGCGCTGTGTTAAGCCAAAGCATCGATGGTGTTGAACACCCTGTGATGTACCTGAGCCGGAAACTGCTGGACCGGGAGACCCGGTATGCGGCGGTGGAGAAGGAGGCCCTGGCTATTAAGTGGGCCGTGACTTATCTCCGATACTACTTGTTGGGTCGCGAGTTCACTCTGGTGACAGATCACGCCGCGTTGCAGTGGATGTCCCTTCATAAAGAGTCAAACCCGCGGGTCACCAGGTGGTTTCTGGATTTACAGCCTTATAAGTTCACGGTCACTTATCGCCGTGGCAACCTTCAGGCCAACGCCGATGCCCTCTCTCGTATTCACGACCTCTCGGTTCAGTCCGCCCGTCCTGACGGTTTCGGGCTAAGGGGGGGGTCGTGTCACGCATGCGCGACTAGGAAGCCGCGGAGAGACCTTAAAACACCTCAAAAGATGTTCGCCGGCGGGGCGTGACGGGGTACTAACCTTGTTTCTTTGTTTTCCAGAATGAAAGACGCTCCGCCATAAAGACTGACCGCAGTACGTCCACTTCCGCCCTTCCTCCGCCATCTTTCCTGACGTCAACGGTCCCATCATCCCTCATGCCTCCTTCCCAGCATTCCTTCACTTCCGGCTCCTCCTTTATAAAATGGCCGCCGACGCCTAGTATGGCGTCGCGCATAGGAAAGTTTAATTGTTTTTGTTGTGACCTGAAAATTTGTTGTTTACGGTGGATTGTAAACAATATAAGGGGCCGGAAAACCCCAAACCATTTTGCTGTCTCCTTTTGACTCTTTTACACATATTATTCTAAGTAAGATTGTTTTCTATTTTAGTTTTGTAAGCTTCCATCACTTCATTCAGTGTTTTCTTTAGAATACATTGTACCTCCTTCAGACCTGCTTTGCCACTGGATTTCAAGTGCAGGAAAAGAGCAGGGAGAAGGAGAACCAGGCTTGGGTGGGCATCACCATCAATGCCACCATAAGACACACAAAACAATGTATCCTACCACACTGGCCATCATAAATCAGTGAGGTCAGCAAAGATGGAATGGGAGAAGTTGGCTATCCAACCAGAGTCTTCATTTCAACATTTGTCAGTGCACACCAAGGAAACACCAGCACAACACAGGTGGTAGTCCTCTTTTGACTGTGTTGATTGTAATTATGGTTATTCTTTTGACTTTTTATTTTTATATTTCTGTATTTGTACTTGTTGTCTGGAATTGATATGTCAAGCTGTTTAGAGGCTTTATGTTTTTTAGTTCAAGTTGAACCTTTAAACTGAATATGCCGTGAAGTGCCATGACGTGTAGAAATCGGCCTTAAAGCCACCTGCTTTTGAACTCAGCTTAGTGTCTTTCAGTCTTATTTGATTTCCTCAAACTTATTTTTCTAGACCCTGTTTGCTTTTTATATACAGTATATCAAAGATTCCTGTTGTACTAAAATGATGAGCCAAATCTGCTTACACCATCTTAACCCTTAAACTGCCACATACTTGGAGTTTAATGCACCCCTGGACACCAAATACTTTCTTGCTGCACTTTTTAAGTTAACGTCACAATTCATAAAGAAAAAGTGAAATTTTAATGGAGCACATATTTTTTTCATGCAAAGAGCATCACAATTACTGCAACACTGATTATTTTACACACTGCCAATGAACTGTAAAAACTATAAAAACAAACTTCTGCAACAATCAATTATTATATGTACAAGGTGCAAGTGACGCCATTGATGAAATTCAGTAAATTACTGAGCCAACTGTGCTTGAACTGGCGGCACGCAAGCACACAGAGGTCAACGCTGATTCTTGCAGGCCAGTCTAGTGCAGCGGCTCAATCCCAGGGACAGTGAGGCCGCTCAATAAATATACAGCTCCAGTGTGCTGGCAAATTGCACTGGGAACTGACTATAGCCAGTTTTGTCGGTTTAAGGGTTAATTAACCCTGATAATCTACTTTAAATTGTATTCTATATGAACATCACAGTCTTAACCCAATGCAACTCCTCGCCTGCACTTCTGGAACTCCTGTCTGTGAAACCTCCTTCTGTGTCCTGGGGTATCCTGTCTGTGTGGAAATTTGTACTTCTGAGCAGATATAAAGTTTGGTCATCACCATCACAAGTTTCACATTTAGTTTATTTGAGTTGCGTATTTTCATTTATTTTCAGCTTCTTCTGTCTCTTTAAGACTCAGGTGTGTTCCTCTGGATCACTGCCAAGTTAAAGTGAAAGAGAAAGCAAAGATGGCCGAGCAGTGTGATCTCAGGGCGTGAGCTGTGAAGGTCTGACTTTACTACGACTGGATGTGTTTTATAAACTCACAGATGGTTTTGTAAAGATCTGCTCTTCGATGAAACCCCAAAAACATAGTCTGTGACAGAAGAAAACAAGGAAAGAAGTGAAGGAGGGTAAGTGAAGAAAAGTTAAGTTTGAGTTTGTAATCTTCAGTGAACTATGATTAGTGAGCTGATAGTGAAAACAGCAGAGAAAACATACAGGAGCTAAAGACAAAAAGTATGAAAACCAGGTGAGAGTTCACAACACGGGCTTTAACAAACGGTAACCACTCACTGATCAAATACTGTGGCTCAGCTTATAAGCCTTTCAGCCTCAGGGAGGCACCACTTCACCACTGTGCTTGACTGTGAGAGGTGCTGGTTAGAAGTGAGGGGTCAGTGGTCTCATCACTTGACCGTTAAGGAGATGAGCACATAATTAAAAGGCTAGTAACGGTCACATGCCATGTCCTCCTAGTTCTGTCTGTTTTAAAATGGACGAGATGAACAGGAAAGATAAGAACTGCAGATTTGACTATTAATGGTGCCTCAGACTGCAGCCCTGGGCACGCAGACTGGCATTGGTGACCTGAATGTTTCAGTCTGCAGTGCTTTAGCGCCCACCACACAGTGACAGCTCACATAACACATTTGCTGAGGTTTCTGATTGTTTTCCATCAGTGGTTACAAAGTGAACAGAGATTTTTGTTTTCCTCCAGGATCTCTAAATGAGGACATGGCTGGTGTGTTTATGGTCACAATGTTTAAGAAGCTCCCTTCTCACACTTGCTGTTTCTTTAATGTCTGCTCACATTTTGCTCTACCTGATTATTTTCGGCGGTCCTAATGAAAGTGTGCCACTCTCTATGTCTTGTGTGTGGTTTTTTTTATTCCTATGTTGTTACAATCATGGACAGTCACTGCAGAAGTGTTCATACGATGGACAACTGACCATTGATTATAACATTGGTTTACTTATTCTGCTACAGCAGAGTTAAATCCAGAGATGGCGACTAATGGGACATTGATTTCTTCTCATAGAACATTTCACTTTCTTAATGATGTTAGGATTTCTTTTAGGAATTTGATATTCAACCAGGTCTTGCAGCAGCGCTTGAGCATCGTGGTTAGTTCTGTCACCTTATGGATCCACCATCCTGGGTTTTAATCCTGCCCAGTTGTTTCTCAAGAGAAGTCTGTTTGTACTCCTCGTGTCTGTGTGGGTCTGCTCATCAGTATATTGAGTGAGGCAACTTAAACAGACTTGCCAGGCTCTTTTATTTGTTTCATCAATACAGAAGTTTCTTGCTTTTCTATTGTTTTATTGCAAATACTGGTGAGAAGGGTTCCTGGGAGCCCACCTGCCCAAATGATTAACCCTTTATAGTTCATTGGTTCAAAGCACACAGCTCTTTACATCCGAAGGGCTTCTTCTTGATTGTTTAATCCGAGCACTTTGGAACATAGCCCCAAATGCAGAGATATGGGTGACCCCTCTGTGCCACTGCTTTTAAGTTCTCTTTATACAGGATGTGCAGTAGTCAGGTAGCTGAGATCCTTCTTGGCATCCTACTTGAAGTGAACCAACTCTAACAGTCCTGATTCCCCTTTTTATCAGACCCCTAGAGTCATGTGACCACAAGATGACTGGCTTGCACCCTGTTCTGCTGCCCTGACTATGTGGTCATTGAAACCTTCGTTGGCTGATGGTGGATTCTGGATCTCACCTGGGAAGGTAGAGGAATGAGGAGGTCCTTGTCTATCTCCCAGGGCTTTTCTGTACTCCCAGTGTGGAGATCATGAATGGATGTATTGAACCATGGGTAATTTTAATGGAATGAAGGAACAATAGAGGGCTGCAGCTCTAAATTCATCCTTGCAGTTTGTGATCAGATTAACACCCACCTAAACCCCCTCCAGCTGTGTTTATTAATGAGATAAACAAGAAAAACTAACATACAAGGCATGAGGCTTAACTGAAATCAGTGAGCCTTCAACCCAGCAGTCCCATAATGAGGTTGTAGCTCTCATCTTGGCAAAGCATCATGGGACTTGAAGAAGCTGAGAACCTGGAATTTAAAGAGTCACTCTGTGCCTGGAGAGGAAAGGCAGATGAACATGCTGCCTGTCTGAGCTTAGAGTGGGAGAAAAGGAGGGCCTGAAACTGAACAAGAAAAGAACTGGGACAGAGACGTGCGTCTACCTCTGAAATGTAAAGAGGGGATGCTTTGAGGAGGTCAGGGTTTGTCATTTTAGACTTTAATTAAAAGGACACTCTTCATATGAGCTCCCATTTAGAATAGAAAAAGAACAGACAGTCTTAAAAATAGATGGAGAATGGACTGTTAGCTTAAGAGCCAGAGAAGGCCCCACACTTGTCATCTTGTTGGTGGACATTTTGTGAATGTTTTATTTATTTTATTAGCATTGTGCCTTGTAATGAAGACAGGCAAGTGGAGGAAGTGTGTATGTATCATGGAAATTTCAGCTGGGTACGTTGTATTAGTTAAAAAAAAAGATTGTGTTTATTTTACTAACCATTTTTATTTGATTTCCATTGAGTAAACACCTGTGGTCAAAAGTTTATTAAGTTTAAAAATAGCAAAGTTGACCCTTTAACATGAAGTTAAACCATAACCATGGTGGTTATGAAGGAGCTCAGCAGAAAAAATCATTAAAAAGGAGAAAGAATAAAGAGCCTTAACAAATAAAAGAATTCTCTTTAAGTGGGAAAACTAATAAAGTATAAATAAAGTCACTAGTAAAAAGAACCAAGTAAATAAAAAGATATAAACTAAATAACTAATAAACAATGATAATGTTTAGGACTGAACACAAGCGAGATCCCAGCCGTAGGACCAAACGGACACCCTCTTAATCTGTGGTGAACGGTATTTAACGTAACGTTTATAGTCTAAAATGAGTCGATCCAAGATATGAGTGTAGTGGGCAGTACAAATAATCAATAATCAATACATCAATGTGATTTGAGCTTTACATGACTTTCCTGACACATACAATCTAAATATGACTATATTTGCACAAGTGTCGGTTTATCTAGCTTTAGTATCTGGCCTTTGTTAGGTAATGGATTCAGCTGTCATGTTGTCTCAGATGCTGAAATCTAACTTTAAAACTTCATGATCGGATTCTTTTATTCAGTCAGAGACAGACTGCATGAAAACAGGCAAAGGTCAGCCTTTGAGCTTTATGTTACAATATGGAGAACTTTAATGGATAACTGAGTAATCGAGGGCTTCATTAGTGGGGCTGATCCTTCTTAAATCGAGTAATACAAGAGCAGCTACAGCCCTTCACCGATGGCTGTCAGTCACTTACATCTCACATCATTCATCCTTTTCCAACTGGCACAGACCAAAAGGACACCTGGGCCAAGGCCGCCAATTCTTTATTACAACACAGGTCAGCCAACTCCTCCTACAGTTCAGCGACCCTGAGCTTGAGGTGCTGGATTAGCTGGCATCTCCTGCAGATGTAGCCCTCATAGACATCTGGCTCCCCTAAACCATCATCTAAAAAGTCCAACATCCAACAGTACTTGCATTACACTGGCCTCATTATTAAAATTTGATTTAGGATTAGTAAAACTGCCTTGACATTTTTTCCTTAAAATTAAATGATTTAACTTAAATGGTAACACTAAGATCTGCTCCAGATATTTTACACCTTCTGTCCCCTTAAGCTCCTGTACTGTTCTTCCTCTCAGCTGCCTGCTATTTGTCTTTCTATGAAGTTAATTTTACTTTTCTCTGTCTCTTCTCCTAACTTTTGCTCCTTTTACTTATAAGCTCTTCACTCTCACTGTTTGTATTAATGAACCCTTATGCTGTCGCCCACTTAACTGTTCTACCTCTGGACCGCTAAAACTTTACTACCTTATCTGCTCCTACTGTCTCTTGTGCCTGATCAGCATCTTAACACTGGCTGCTGACCTGCACACTGCTGAGCCTTCACCTTCAGAGCCTCTGCTCTGAACTCAGCCACGGCCTTCTTTTTTTTTTTCCTTTATAAACTAAGTAATCGCTGTTACTGCGAAGCAGTTATTTACTTACAGATGCCAATATCAGATACTACTGCCTTTGGTCCTGCCTCCTCGATGCTACTTCAGATACAGATAACAAGAACAAGTTCAAGTAACTTTTCCAAGCGCACCTCCAAACACTCAGCTACTTTTGATCTTGTGCAGGCGAAAAAAAAGCAAAAAAAACAAACCTTCTAAAGGTTTAAAAATTCCCAAACGGATCCTTAGTGGTAACCAAAACCCAAGTTTTTAAGAGAAAAATGTATTTTCTTTATTGTTTTGCAGTCATGAAGGTCCAGAAGAAAGGGAGCTGCTTTGTGTTCTTTCTACTCCACATGACACACATCGCCTGGACACGTATGTATTTGTATGATTTGTGATTCTAGTTCGGCTCAAAACGCTTCTTGCCTGTAAATAGAATTGATTTCTTTTTGTTCCACGTCAGACTGTTCTTGTATCTCACAACTTTGTTCTTTTTTTGTGTTTCTGCTTCAACTGTTTTTCTATCCTGATCTTCATCTACTGAACACAGTATTTGAGTGTCAGACAATGGAGGTTTGAGTCTGAAGTTCAGAACAGTCAGTAGGACAGAAAATAAGAATATATAAATTAACTTCTTTCCATTTGGGAAATTGTAAAGATGACAGAAGAGCATTCAGTCTTCATGTAAACCCTGAAGAGCCTTCTCTGTTGATTTAAATGGAATTGTTCTCATGAACTGACTCCATCTTGACACTCACTGAAGCTGTTTGTGGTTTGTTTTCAGAGCGGTTTGACGTCATTGGACCTTCTACTGACATTTTTGCTCTTCTTGGTGAAGATGTCACCCTACTCGCCTCACTGTCACCGCCAGTCAGTGCTCAGGGGTTTCAGGTGAGATGGTTTCGAAATGACTTCTACTCTCCAGTACTTTTATACCAGAATCTTCCAATTAGACCTGAGAGTCAGTTGCAGGCCTATAAGGGGAGGACTTCACTTTTCCCAGAAGAGCTCGTGAGTGGAAACGTGTCTTTGAGACTCCAGGATGTTCGTGTTTCTGACGGCGGTCTCTACACATGTTTTGTGGGCTCTCGACTATGGGAAGAGGAATTTCAGATCAATCTGAATGTTGAAGGTGATTCTAAATTTCATTTTCTTTTTTTCATGTGTCTCTGTAAAGGCTCTGATGTCCTCATGTACTGTGGTTTGTATGTGTGGAGGCCTGTTTTTGGTAGATGTCTTTTCCTGATTAAATGTAGTTTCTATTATTCCTGATGTTTGTAGACATTTGGATTATATTATCTAGTGAAGTTCCGATTATAGTTCTCATATGCAGTGCACCATCTGTTTTTGTCAAATGTCCTCATGGCCAAGCTCATTGATTTTCAGTTTCTCATCCTAAACCCAACTGTGCTCCCTTTCGTCTACTAGCATAAAAGTGATTTTAAAAAAAGACGCAGCCTTATCTTCTCAGTCCAATGTCAATTTATAGCACCTAATAGTAATTAATTTAAATATATACAGCCATTACACTTTAATATTTAGTTTTCAGTCGATTAGCCCGTCCCGTACAATCACATGGAAATTCTGGTGCTGTGTGTTGTTTGTGTGTGAAACTTCATCACTGTCCAGCGTTTGTTTGTAAAACTTAACTAAGGGGTTGACTAGGACTTTTTCTTATTTTTTTCCCCTTAGAACTTTTTTTTTTTTTTTTTTTTAATGTGAGAGCAGATTTTGAGTGAAGAGTGTGTGTGTGCATCTCGGTGGCAAAGGTGGGTGAAGAAGTGGCAGGCATGGTGCAGCTCAGTGGTAGGACAGAAGTAAATAATCAGCCAGCTTCAGATCGGTGACTGAGATTACCAGTAAGGAAAGAAAGAAGTAAAGGAATACGAATGAAGTCAGGAAATTCACCCTCAAACCGACACACACTGGCATAGGGGGAAGTGGAGGGTGAAGGGCACATTTCATAAGGGCTTTTTGGAATTTATAGTATTGATAGTTGTATTGGGTTAGAAAAGAAGGAAGCTTCAAAGAGACAATTTAAGGAAATGGACAGGCTTAAGGGAAAGTCAAATAGGAGATGAAAACACTCAGCAGGCAGCCTAAAGTGCAACAGCAACAAGAAGGCACCTTAAACAGTTAATATGGGGGCTTAGAGGGAGCCAGTGAGTATCAAACAGGTCCTGCAGTTTGTTAAACTCATAATTAATTTATATTCACTTTTAAAAAGGGCTTAACTGTCACCCAAACAAATTGTAATCATGAGGCCAGTACAATGCAAGTCCTGCATGATGTTGGACTTTTTGGCTATAACGAAGTTTGCTTCCAGACATTTTACATCTATGGGAAATGCCAGCTGGTCCAGGACCTCAAGATCAGGGTTACTGAACTTGAAGAGAAGGTGGAATTGTATTAAAAAAATAGTGAATCTGGAGCCCCGATCTCCTTTAGAAAAACAGTGTGAACAGTGGGTCACAATCAGACAAAAGCATAAGGTGCATATTGTGCAAGGTTTTCAACCCCGACCTCAAGGTGAACAACATTTTCAGGACCTTGTAGAGCTGGACTGTGGTAAGCTGGTGCCCTGCCTGGGATTTGTTTCTGCCTTGCGCCCTGTGGTGGCTGGGATTGGCTCCAGTGACCCCCATGACCCTGTGTTAGGATGTAGCAGGTTGGACAATGACTGACTGACTGTCTGACTGTAGAGCTGGACAATGGCTCTGATAAATCTGAGGTGATAAGTATGGATGGGAAGCCCTAACAGGTCACCTCCAAAAAGTCTCCTGATTGAGAGAAGTAGCAATAGTATTGGACTCAGTCATTATGGGGATTGACATGTAGGTGTGCACCAGGGACAGAGAGTCTCATATGATGTGTTTCTTTCTGGGTGCAGAGGTTGAAGACCTCCATGGAAAGGTGAATAGACTCTTGGTGGGAAAGGAGATGAATCCCATTGGAACAAATTACATAAATAATGGCAGACTATCAGTTCTATCATCCAGGCAATGTGGTGTAGGCTTTAGACTTAAAATCCTGAGGTTGTGGGTTCAAATCCCACTAGTGACCTGTGTGACCCTAAGCAAGTCACTTGACCCGCCTATTGGAAAACCAAATGAAATGTAACCAACCGTATCACAAATGGATAAAGGTCTCAGCCAAATAAGTACATGTTAATGTGCAATCCAAATGTAAAGAGTTAGTTTCTAAGCTGAGGCACAGAACTGACAAGGTGGTCTTCTCTAAAGTTCTGCCTGAGCCAGACACCATTCTAGATAAGATGGAGTAGATTAGAAGGCTTTACACATGACTCAAATATTTGTGTTGGATGAAAGGTTTATGGGATATTGGGATTCCTTTTGAAGCAGATGGGACCTGTTCAGCCATGATGGGTTACATTTGAACAGAAGGGGTACCAATGTGGGGGGCAGACATGTGAGAAGGTTAGTCAAGGACTGGTTGGGGTGCAGGCCAGGTTTACAATTTCACATGAAGGGACAGGCAAGATCACTTGGAACATTCTAAAATGCAATTAAAAAGTTAAAGTAAACTAAATAAAGCATTCAGAATTGTTTGTCTTAATCTTAGGCGTATTAAAATTAGAAAGGGAGTTTAATTTACATGCAGCTGCACATAACTTTGATTTAATAGGAATAGCAGAAATGTGGCTAAATAATAGAAATGGGCAGGAGTAGAACATAGACAGGTACAGGCAAAACCAAAAATTTGGGGAAGTCGCTGTTTATGTGGCTCCTTCACTTGGATGGTGAACCCACCTTACTGGCGATGTGTTGATTTGATTGGACAGCATCAGGAATCGAGACCTCATATTAGGAGTGTGTTAGAGACCACCCAATGCAGGCAATAATTTCAACACACATCTTTTTAGTAATATCAAAAAGGCAAGTTTACAGGGAGATATTATAGTCATGGGGGACTTTAATTATCCAAATAATAACTGGGATAATCTTGCAGATGGAGGAGCACAAGAGCAGGAGTTTTTAGAAGTAATCAGCGACTGTTTTTTAACACAGCATGTTAAAGAGCCAACACGGGGTGACACCTGTCTGGATTTAGTATTCTGTAATAATCAGGATAGAATTGAGGTGTAAAGGTGCTTGAATCATTAGGATGTAGTAACCATAATAGATCAGATTTCACAATGTTTAGCAGAGTGCATCTTCTAAAAATAAAACAGATACATTTACTTTTAGCAGGGCACAATTTGAGAAGATGTGGTAAAGTTTAAATAATAAAAAAATGGATTCAGCCTATAAGTGTGGACACAGTCGCAGAGATGTGCAGAGATGTGTGGCAGGTTTAAAAATGTATAACAAATACTGCAGGACAAGTTCATCCCAAAAATTTAAAAGCAGTGAGAAATTAAAGAAAACTATGAGGTGGATAAATAAGGAATTTTTTATCGTGTAAGGTCCTGTGGTGACTCTATTTTCCCCCTTTAATACTCTTTATTGTGTAGACCTTAGTATCGAAACAGGCTACATATCTGTCTTAAGGTGGCTGCTGAGATAGAGTTGTCTTCATCATGGTCACTTCTTCATGACCAGATGATGAGAGAGACGGGGGTAAAGGGAAGGTGACCAATTTTATACCATTCTTAAACCAATGGGGTGTCATAGTACAGAATAGTCTTTGATTCCAAACTAATCATAAGCAGCCATGATCTAGACCAACAGAATTAATGTTCCAGTCCCTTCCTGACTAGTTACCAATGAAACCGCTCAGGTACAACTCATGCCCCATTGCTTTGTTTAGTCAGTTTATGGCCTTCTGTGGGTGATGGCTGGGTTATAGGCTCTAAGTCCAAACACAGTCACCTTTGCCTAGCTGGTTTCATAGATGCACCATCCCTCTCACCATACATTTCACATCCTGAGTCAGTCCTAAAGACTGGGGGGTGTTTTGTTAGGTAAATTAAACAGGCCTCCTGAAGCACTACCTAATCTTACATTTGTTTTGTTTAGCTTATAAATAAAGACATACAAAATACTGCATTTATAATAATAAATAATAATAATACATTTTATTTATTTGTAGGCGCCTTTCTAAACACTCAAGGACACTGATCAATAAACAAAACACAGATTATAAACAATAAGTAAAATACAAAAGTTAAAATCAGAATGAGCAATTGTAATCAAAGAGAAAAGGCAGTGTTGAACAAATGAGTTTTAACTTTATATTTGAAAAGTGAACATGATTCAATATTTCTAAGCTCAGGTGGTAGTGAATTCCAGAACTGGGGAGCAGAGCAACTGAATGCTGTGCCCCCAAAGTGGAAAGACGGACGAAGGGGACAGTCAAGTGGATGGAGGAAGAGGATCTAAGGGTACGGGAGGGAATGGCAACATGGAGGAGGTCAGACAGATACGGAGGGGTGAGGTTGTGGAGAGCCTTAAAAGTTAGTAGGAGAATTTTGAATTGAATTTGTAACTGAACTGGAAGCCAGTGAAGCTGCAGTAAAACGGGAGATATATGGTGAATGGGGGGGTTCTAGTAATGATGTGGGTGGGCAGCTGAATTCTGGACCAGTTGAAGCTTATAAAGAGATTTGCGAGAAAGACCAAAGAAAAGGGAATTACAATAATCGAGATGAGAAGTGACAAGACTATGAACAAGGATAGCAGTGGTGTGGGGAGTGAGGGATGGGGGGCGAATACGATTAACGTTACGCAAGTGGAAATATGGAGACCGGGAGATGTTATTGATGTGGGTCTGAAAGGATAAAGTACTGTCAAGGATGACACCTAGACTCTTAATCTGTGGGGAAGGGGAGACAGAGGAATTATCAATAACAAATGAAAGATGATCAGTTTTGGATAATGTTGATTTTGTACCAATGAGGAGAACCTCCGTCTTGTCACTTGTTATTTAATTTGAGAAAATTTGAAGAAAACCAGGATTTGATTTCTGCTATGCAATCAATAAGTGAGGAAGGTGGAAAGGAAGCAGTAGGTTTGCTAGTGAGGTAGAGCTGGGTGTCATCAGCATAACAGTGGAAGCTAATGTTATATTTACAAAAGGGGAAGGAGGTAAATAATGAAAAGGAGGGGACCCAGGACAGAGCCCACCTGAAGTAACAGCGGTCAGTTGGGATGTGAAAGTTTTAAGCTGAACAAACTGAGAGGTAGGATCTGAACCAACCTAGTGGAGTGTGGGTAATGCCAATTAAAGATAATCTACTGAGAAGAATCGTGTGACAAATGGTGTCAAAGGCTGTAACCAGATCAAGGAGGATGAGAATAGGAATTAAACCAGAATCAGCTGCCATAAGGAGGTCATTAGTCATTTTTATAAGTGCCATTTCTGTACTATGGAGGAGACGAAAACCAGGCTGGAACTGTTCATATGGATTATTTTGAGATAAATGAGAATGAAGTTGAATGCTCACTATTTTTTCAAGAATTTTGGAAATGAAGGGTAGATTAGAAATAGGATGAAAATTACTGAAATTAGTCGGATCAGCACCAGGTTTTTTCAGTATTGGGGTTATTGCAGCAGTTTTAAAAGATGAAGGAACAGTACCAGTAGTGAGAGAAGAGTGGATTATAGCAGAGGTAAGGGGGACCAGAGAGGGGAGGCAGGCTTTGACCAGAACTGTAGGGAGGGGATCCAGTTGACAGGAGGGTGGCTTAGACTTACAGACAAGATCTGAGATTTCTGAGAAAGTAGGAAGCTGAAAAGAAGAAAATGAGTTAGTTGGTGGGTGAAATTCAAATGAAGTACTGGAGGAATCCGTTCAGAGAGACTGATGAATTATAAGGATTTTTTCATTAAAAAAGGACATAAGGGAATTGCAAAAATCAGTTGAGTAAAGGTGAAAAGGTAAAGAATCCGGGGGTTGTGTGATATTATTAAGCAATGAAAACAATGACTTGGTGTTGTCTTCATTGGAGGAAATAATGAGAGTATAATAGTTAGATTTAGTTTGGGCAATACAGTCCTTGTAATAAAGTATATGGTTTTTGTACATGTCTTTGTGAACAAAGAGTCCAGTTTTTTTTTTTATATAACCGTTCAAGTTGCCGGCCTTTGGCTTTCAAAAGTGTAAGTTCAGGCGTGAACCAGGAAGCAGAAAAGGAGAAAGAAACAGATCTAGTTTTTAATGGAGCGACAGAGTTAAGAATACCATTAGGTCCAGTGTTATAGTGTGAGACCAGTTCTTCAGGAGTGGATAAATTATGGATATCCATAAGGGAATCAATACTAGAGGAAAGAGAGTCTAAGTTAATATTCTTAATATTACAGAAAGACATGAGACAGGAAAGCTTAGTATTGGAAAGTGCAAGTTTAACATTGAATGAAATAAGAAAGTGATCAGTTATGGGGAGTTCATCTGCAGTACAATCAAGCGGGGTAACTCAAGAACAGCAAATGAAGTCCAAGATATGTCCTTTGGAATGAGTGGGAACATCAGTGTGCTGATGGAATCCAAAACTCTCAAGGCAGGATGTAAAGTCTCTACTAATAGGGACATTGATATTATCCATATGTATATTGAAATCCCCCAGAAGTGTTATGTTTGATGAAACAGTCGATAAGTGTGTAAGGAAAACAGCAAAGTCGTTCAGAAAGTCATAATTTGGTTTAGGGGGCTGGTAAACAGTTGCAATAATAAGAGGAATAGGTCCATTTAATTGACATACAAGAGATTCCAAATAATTTAAGACTGGGACAGACAACGGAAAGACTTTCCATTTCTCACGATACATTAACACGAGACCGCCACCTCAGCCAGAGCCACAGGGTTGAGAGATGTAAACAAACCCAGGGGAGTGGATTTGTTAAGTTGGGCAAAGTCATGGGGTTGTTGTCATGTCTCAGTTAGACAGAAAAAGTCAAACTTATGATCAGTGAGAAGATCATGGATGAGAGGCCCCTTGCTCGTGAGTGAGCGGATGTTCAGCAGACTGAAGTTGACAACGGTGTTATCACATTTAACAACGGTGTTAGCCGACTGGGCTAAGGCTGGCTAACACACTATGGTCAGTGACTCTGCCTAAATTACGTGAAGGATGTCGAGAACAACAACAACAACAACATTTATTTATATAGCACATTTTCATACAAAAAAATGTAGCTCAAAGTGCTTTACATAATGAAGAATAGAAAAATAAGAGACACAGTAAGA
>JANRMT010028174.1:20127866-20146654 GCA_026402145.1 Polypterus bichir lapradei
AACATTAATTAACATAGAATAAGTGTAAGGTCCAATGGCCAGGGGGGACAGAAAAAACAAAAAAAAAACTCCAGACGGCCGGAGAAAAAAAAATAACTGAACTGGACCAGATGGAGTTTATTATTTTCGAACTGTAAGCTTGGAGACTCCGGCGGGGGCCACAGTGGATGTATCTCCGATGGGGGAGGAATACGATGTCTGGGAGGAGATATAGGCCAGTCAGCAGAGGCTTGGACAGGTGAAAGTGGAGTTTGAGTAGCTCGGCAGCTGAGTACTGAAGCAGGCCCATTGAAGGTTGGATAGCAAGCGACAGGAGGGGCCAAACAAACACGAACCAAGTACAGTGAAACCTCGGTTCACGACCATAATCCGTTCCAGAACTTTGGTCGTAAACCGAGTTGGTTGTGAACCGAAGCAGTTTCCCCCATAGGATTGTATGCAAATACAATTAATCCGTTCCAGACCGTACAAACTGTATGTAAATATGTAAAAATATGTAAAGATTAAGCACAAATATAGTTAATTACACCATAGAATGCACAGTGTAATAGTAAACTAATGTAAAAACATTGAATAACACATAAAACACCCAGGCTCCCTGATCAGCTACACGAGCTGGCTCGCTCGCGCTCTCTCTCTCTCTCTCTGTAGCACACACACCACCAAAGCCCCTCCCTCCCTCCCTCCCTCAGCTACAGGAGCAGGCTGGCTCACGCGCTCTCTCTCTCTGTGTAGCGCGAGCGCGCGCGCACACACACACACACCCCTATCCTCCACCCCATCCCTTCCCTGTCAGCTGCCCGCGCGTGCTCTCTCTCTCTCTGCGCTTGCTCGCTTGCGCTCTCTAATCTCTCTGTAGCACGTGCTCGCGCAGCATTTTTTTTAAAATGAGTTTTAAGCACAGCGGAAAAAAGAAAAATTGGAACAAATCCGAAGCGCGTGCAAAAACCAACTCACAAGCAAACAAAAAAGTAAGATTGCAGGAGATCACACTATTAAACCTAAAGCCTGATCGCTGTAAACAATGTTTGTAAAAGGAGTTTTAAGCACAGCAGAAAAAAACGAACAACAAATCCGAAGCGCGTGCAAAAACCAACTCACAAGCAAACAAAAAAGTAACACTGCAACAAATCACACGATGAAGTCCTCCATGTAAACAATTTTTTTAATGAGTTTGAAGCACAAGGAAAAAAGCGAACATTTGAAAAAAGAGAAAAATAACATTGCAACAAATCGAATTATGAACTAAAAAATTAACTTTTGAAAAATCCGTAATACAAAAACCACCAAGAAAACTAACCTTGCATGAGACGAGTTCTGGCATGAAGTGTTTTCCTTCAGGTGTTTTCTCTCTTGTGATTTCTTGGGTTTCTGGTGCTTTTAGCTGTTTAACTGGTGGGAGTGAAAGCCTCATGCAGCCATTCCATAAAGAAAGTTCTTGTTACCCTCCACATTACTGGCAGTCTGGCTTTGTTTACATTGTGCTGCTTGAAAGCACGAGGGTTCTCAGATTGGTAAATGAGTAAACTGGTAAACAGTTTTACCACCTCTTGTAATTTCTTTCTTTACTTCGATTTCAATTTTCTTCAAAACTTTCTTTTGACCTCTCTTCACTTGCTTAGAAGCCATAGTTAACTGCAAAAGCACACGAAATACTGTAGAGCACAAAGAGAGTGCACGTCTTACTGAAAACAAGGAGCAGCTTTGCTTAAATGAAAAAGCCAGGCAGCTCTCTTTCTCACTCAGGCTGCCTATAGGCAAACACGTGCAGCAACCTCCTCCTCCCCCTCCCCAGCAGGCACGTGCTTACTCGCTCTTGCTCTCTCTCTCTCTCTCAGTTTAGGAGGCAAGGGAAACTGGCTTGTTCAGCAAACACTGCAGCAATCTCCTCCTCCCCCTCCCCAGCAGGCACGTGCTCGCTCGCTTTTGCGCTCAGGCAAGGGAAACTGGCTTGTTCAGCAAACACTGCAGCAATCTCCTCCTCCCCCTCCCCAGCAGGCACGTGCTTACTCGCTCTTGCGCTCTCTCTCTCTCAGCTTAGGAGGCAAGGGAAACTGGCTTGTTCGTATACCGAGTGTGTGGTTGTGAACCGAGGCAAAAGTTTGGCGAGCTTTTCGGTCGTGAACCGAGTTGTACGTGAACCGGGACGTTCGTGAACCGAGGTTCCACTGTATACAGTGGGATGCAAAAGTTTGGGCAACCTTGTTAATAGTCATTATTTTCCTGTATACTGTAAATCGTTGGTTGTTATGATAAAAAATGTCAGGTAAATATATCATATAGGAGGCACACACAGTGATATTTGAGAAGTGAAATGAAGTTTATTGGATTTACAGAAAGTGTGCAATAATTGTTCAAACAAAATCAGGCAGGTGCATAAATTTGGGCACCGTTGTCATTTTATTGATTCCAAAACTTTTCGAACTAATTATTGGAACTCAAATTGGCTTGGTAAGCTCAGTGACCCCTGACCTACATACACAGGTGAATCCTATAATGAGAAAGAGTATTTAAGGGGTCAATTGTAAGTTTCCCTCCTCCTTTAATTTTCTCTGAAGAGTAGCAACATGGGGGTCACAAAACAACTCTCAAATGACCAGAAGACAAAGATTGTTCACCATCATGGTTTAGGGGAAGGATACAGAAAGCTGCCCCAGAGATTTAAGCTGTCTGTTTCCACAGTTAGGAACATATTGAGGAAATGGAAGACCACAGGCTCAGTTCAAGTTAAGGCTCGAAGTGGCAGACCAAGAAAGATTTCGGATAGACAGAAGCGACGAATGGTGAGAACAGTCAGAGTCAACCCACAGACCAGCACCAAAGACCTATAACATCATCTTGCAGCAGATAGAGTCACTGTGCATCGTTCAACCATTCGGCGCACTTTACACAAGGAGATGCTGTATGCGAGAGTGATGCAGAGGAAGCCTTTTCTCCACCCACAGCACAAACAGAGCCGCTTGAGGTATGCTCAAGCACATTTGGACAAGCCAGCTTCATTTTGGAATAAGGTGCTGTGGACTGATGAAACTAAAATGGAGTTATTTGGGCATAACAAGGGGCGTTATGCATGGAGGAAAAAGAACACAGCATTCCAAGAAAAACACCTGCTACCTACAGTAAAATATGGTGGTGGTTCCATCATGCTGTGGGGCTGTGTGGCCAGTGCAGGGACTGGGAATCTTGTCAAAGTTGAGGGACGCATGGATTCCACTCAGTATCAGCAGATTCTGGAGACCAATGTCCAGGAATCAGTGACAAAGCTGAAGCTGCTGGATCTTTCAACAAGACAACGACCCGAAACACTGCTCAAAATCCACTAAGGCATTCATGCAAAGGAACAAGTACAACGTTCTGGAATGGCCATCTCAGTCTCCAGACCTGAATATAATTGAAAATCTGTGGTGTGAGTTAAAGAGAGCTGTCCATGCTCGGAAGTCATCAAACCTGAATGAACTAGAGATGTTTTGTAAAGAGGAATGGTCCAAAATACCTTCAACCACAATCCAGACTCTCATTGGAACCTACAGGAAGCGTTTAGAGGCTGGAATTTCTGCAAAAGGCGGATCTACTAAATATTGATTTCATTTCTTTTTTGTGGTGCCCAAATTTATGCACCTGCCTGATTTTGTTTGAACAATTATTGCACACTTTCTGTAAATCCAATAAACTTCATTTAACTTCTCAAATATCACTGTGTGTGTCTCCTATATGATATATTTAACTGACATTTTTTATCGTAACAACCAATTTATACAGGAAAATAATGACTATTAACAAGGTTGCCCAAACTTTTGCATCCCACTGTATATCCTACCAGTTCACAGGTTAAGCGAAGGCGCAGACAACTCGGATGTCCGGAGAACAAAGCCAGGTAAGTCTCAAGGCTGGGGTAGGCCAAAAAATAGTCCATACACTGCCAAATCAGCAGTCAAGGTAGAAATCAGTCTAGCTTTAAATAATTGAAAAATAAAACTCAATGAATTAATATGCCTGAAATGAAAACAGCTGCTTAGTCCATTAGATTGTAAGTTAATCATAAAAAAGTTAAAAGAGAAAAATCAGTCCACCACAAGGAGATAATATAATAATTTTTAAAGAAGAAAACAGCATGTAAGACTAGTAACTCCATTGCTAATCAAAGGGTTTATGAAGACATGAAAGCAGTGGTTAAAATTATACTGTTACAGTTTGACGCCAGTCCATGAGCGCACACCAACACTGATAAAAATGATCCAAATTGACTGTTCATCCAGAGTATTGATACAACTTTATGCGCATCAGCATGTTCAAATGTTCTGCCTCAAGGCGGTTACGAGATTTTGTCTTGATGGCATTCATGAGACTGAAACCGCATTCACAATCGGCAGTCGATGCTTGAAACGTTGCACAGATATCCGCGAGGCAAGCCAGCATCGCAAATTCTTCTTCTTTGAGTACAGATTGAACTATATGTAAATGTCCAAAGCAACCCAGTTTTGAGTTTTTCAGACAGACAAATCAAAAATTGTTATACTGCATTATCACTGTTTTTGACAGCTCATTCATCTCAACTGACTGGGAAAGGAAATGATGGCACCTTTCAACCAGCTTCGTGATTTCTGTTTCTCCATTACCAAAGTCAGCTGTGTTGGAAATAACCATGCCTTTGAACAACCTCCAGTCTATCAATTAATTTTCAGGAAAGTGAGCCTCTATGTGCAAACAGATACATTCAACAAACTGAACAGTAGGTGTCCCATTGACTTCCTTATCTCCATTTATAAAGGTTTTTGCTTCCTCACTTCAGTGCACTTTCTCGCCCAAGTACTGAGTGCGCAACTTTAGTATTCTCGCCTTCACAAACTGAAACGCTTCAATTGGTGTTAAGTTGCTTCACTGTAATAATCTGCTCAATTCAGCTAATTTGTCAACCACATCATTGAATATTATTAGTGCAGCTCGAATCTGCGGGTTGGCCATCTGTTTAATGCAGTATTTGCTGATTGGATTATTACATTGTTCGACCTACTTCTTACAGTATTTAATCAAAACAGGAATATTTCTGATATTATAGATAAAAACTCTTAGTTCAAAATGTCTAGAAAGCCATCGCACTTCATTCAGTGGACGAAATGTAACCGAATCATTGTCTAGAACTGCCGTCAGTTCTGTGAATTCTGTTTGTTTTCACAGATAACCTGCTAAGCATTGTTTACACTGTTCGCAGTAGTGTCTCAATGTTCTGCATTAATTGAACATGCTTGAAGGCGTCATCAATGACGAGGTCTTCCTGATGAGCGACACAGTGTTGTTTGAACAAGTGTGGAATCTCACAATGAACTTCAGCGGTCACACCATTTGGTGCGTGGCACTTTGCAACCACGGCGCAGCAATTATTTGCCAGGTGCACGGCTGCATAGCTGTGCAGCTTAGAGGAAACGTTGGTGACAGGTCTCAGAGGTTCTTTACTCACACTGGAAATCCACCACCAGCTCATTTTGTCTTGCTGATCTTGAGCTGCACTAAAGACAAAATCTTCCACAGCCTGTACTCCGACTCATTTCTGTTAATACAGCCTATGATGGAGGAGTCATCTGAAAATTTTTGTAGATAGCAAGTGCTGGGGCCTATTGCATAACACTGTGCATAGAATTAATACAAAAAAAATGGCATACGGACAAAACCGGAAATGTTTGTACGCATAAATCTGTGTGAACGCCAACTTCCACATTCTTCTGCTACATAAATCCCGGTGAGCATGAAAAATAACGCACGTGCATGCGCCTGCTGCCAGAATTATGGCTCTTTGAATATGCAAATCAATATAAATAGCCCTTAAGCTCAGCGTTCTGTGGAAAGGTAATGGCAAAAGCATGGGGGATAAATAGAAGAATTTCAGCGAATACCAAGTGGAGGCAAGGAAAAATGTACTATTTGTTGATTTAAACAGTGGTATAAACAACAAAAGGAAGTTGATCGAGTGACATAGAGTGTCGAAGAAACTGGAAAGCTCAAGTTCATAAAGTCGCACAGTGCCCGAAATAAAAAGAAGTTGTCAGATATCAGACGCCCTGAAAAGGCAAGTCATAGCCTTAGGGTACAGAGAAAAGAAAAAAAATAGGGACACAGTGGGAAAAAAGCTCAAAATGGCAACTTTAATCTCGAAATAATCTCCACTTTAATCACGTAGTTTACTTTGTCATTAAAATAGAACATCATAAACTTAATCTTAAAAATCATTTAATTTACTAGCTTCTCAAATCCCATCGTAACTAAAGTAGCACATTAAATGCTTTGTTTTGTATGTATTCTTCTATGTGCTCTAGATAGATAGATAGAAAGAGGGCACTCGCCACAACCGCCTGGTAGAACATCTGCAGCATCTTATTGCAGATGTTGAAGGATGCCAACCTTCTAAGGAAGTATAGTCGGCTCTGACCTTTCTTACACAGAGCATCAGTATTGGCAGTCCAGTCCAATTTATCATCCAGCTGCACTCCCAGGTATTTATAGGTCTGTACCCTCTGCACACAGTCACCTCTGATGATCACGGGGTCCAGGAGGGGCCTGGGCCTCCTAAAATCCACCACCAGTTCCTTGGTCTTGCTGGTGTTCAGGTGTAAGTGGTTTGAGTCGCACCATTTAACAAAGTCCTTGATTAGCTTCCTATACTCTTCCTCCTGCCCACTCCTGATGCAGCCCACCATAGCAGTGTCGTCAGCGAACCTTTGCACGTGGCAGGACTCCGAGTTGTATTGGAAGTCCGATGTATATAGGCTGAACAGGATCGGAGAAAGTACAGTCCCCTGCGGCGCTCCTGTGTTGCTGACCATAATGTCAGACCTGCAGTTCCCGAGACGCGCATACTGAGGAGAAAATACAGTCCCCTGCGGCGCTCCTGTGTTGCTGACCACAATGTCAGACCTGCAGTTCCCGGGACGCGCATACTGAGGTCTGTCTGTAAGATAGTCCACGAACCATGCCACCAGGTATGAATCTACTCCCATCTCTGTCAGCTTTTCCCTAAGGAGCAGAGGTTGGATGGTGTTGAAGGTGCTAGAGAAATCCAGAAACACAATTCTTACAGCACCACTGCCTCTGTCCAAGTGGGAGAGGGATCGGTGTAGCATATAGATGATGGCATCCTCTGCTCCCACCTTCTCCTGGTATGCGAACTGCAGAGGGTCGAGGGTGTGGCGGACCTGTGGCCTCAGGTGGTGAAGCAGCAGCCGCTCCATGGTCTTCATCACATATGATGTCAGAGCAACAGGCCGGAAGTCATTCAGCTCACTAGGACGTGATACCTTTGGGACTGGGGTGAAACAAGATGTTTTCCAAAGCCTTGGGACTCTCCTCTGTTCCAGGCTCAGGTTGAAGATGTGCTGTAGAGGACTCACCAGCTCCAACGCACAGGCCTTCAGCAGTCGTGGCGATACTCTATCTGGACCCGCTGCTTTGCTGGCACGAAGTCTCCTCTGCTCTCTGCTCACCTGCGCTGCTGTAATTGTGGGTGGGGATGTCTCACCTATGCTGGTATGAGCAGAAAGATTGTTGGAGGATGCAATACTCTATGTGTGTGAATCATTACATGCTTCTTAAATGAGCTTTCTCTTCCTCCGACAGGACACAAAATCCATTAAATTTGTGATATTACAGTTCTCTGAATAATTGAAATACTGAGATGTATACTTGATATCATTTCAGTATTCATATCATATCAATTAAAGCATGTATTAAACATGGGAGCAGAGTGGTGCAGTGATAGTGACGTACTGCCGCCCCGTCCAGTGATTGTTCCTGCCACACGCAAGATGCTTGCTGAGCTGTGCGCGACCTTCAATGAAATACTTTATTGCAGCAGTACTGTCTGTTTCAAACATACTAACCCCCAATTCCTGTCCTTCCTTTTCTTTCTCCAAGTAACCAATCGCCACACAATCGGCTCTGTAATAGACGTTAAGCCATCTGTTTGCTTAGAACGCTGATTCTTCAAAACTTGTAAGGAACATTGAAATATCTTTGTAGTACATGTTTAATTAATCTATCCATCTATGCTTCCAGTGTCACGCCAGCCCCAGCAAGAATACAGCATGAGGCAGGAACAATCCTTTGTTAGCGCTGCAACACCATGTCCTCAAATAGATTATTTAAATGATGTTAACATTTTATCTGTATAATGTAATAAACATATTTTGCTGCATTTCATCTTAAAATGATATCGTCATCATATGTAAATATGCACTTTATAAAGTGTCTCAGGTTGTTCAATATTAAAACTGTAGTGCAAGTTTCTACTGTAGTGCAAGATTGTACTAATAAGTACAAACAGGTCTACAAGGAGTACTTGATGGACTGATTGAGTGCGTTTATAGTTCTTGGGATGAAACTCTTTCTGAACCACGATTTCTGTTTCTGTACAGGAAAGACTCTGAAGCGTTTGTCATATAAGAGCAGTTCAAACAGGCAGCATGGCTGAGGCAGCATGTGCTTGATGCTGTATACCGATAATTCTTTTTCTAATCAGCTGCTGTAGAGCTGTGATTCCCCACTCAGATACAGTGATATAAATATACTCCGAGTGGTGCAGTGAGAGTAATATGGAAAAAGATGATCCACTGTGGCAACCCCTAACGGGAGCAGCTGAAAGGAGAAGAAGAAGGTGCAGTGAGAGTAACAATGCTAAAGCAGTTATGGTATTTAGAATAGTTTGGCCGTTCCATGGACCATTATATTGTTACAGGTTAACTTCAATCAGATGCCTTAAACTAATAAACAATATGTGGTTAATTTCAGTGTGTTTATAAAGCCGCATCAGGGATGTGGATCTAAAAAAGAAAGGGAAACCACACAGGAACAATAGCACTGCTTTGATGCTGGGTGCCGCCAGTCTGCAAAACCAAGCGGAGAACTTGCATACGCCAAGTTTAGGTTTTATACATCGTGATTTAAGCGTGGAAATGGAAGTACACAACATTTTTGTGCGTACGCACCGTTTATACATGAGGTCCCTAGTCTGGAAACGGCACACAGCAGGACCACAAGGTTCACCAGAGAGTGATGGGGAAACAGAATCTCTCACTGGGTGTGCATTCCCTAACTTGCAGGACATCTACACCAAGAAATGTTGGACCATGGCAAATACAATTATTAGTAACACCAGCCATCCCAACAATGGCTTCTTCTCTGTGCTGCAGACAGGAAAACAGTACGGATACCAAAAGTCCAGTTCAGCGACTGAGGAGGAGCTTCTTCCCACAGTCCATCTGTGTCTTGAATGAGGACAGTGCCAAGAGCCACATGATGCCCTATTCTACTGTATTAAGTTTTTTTTATTATATACTTTAATAATATTTATACAATGCTGTCATATTGATATTTACTATAGTTGAGTATTTACTCATTAATTTGAGTTTGTAAATTTTTTGAGTGCATAGTCTTAGAGTTCAGCAGCTACAAATTTCACTACATATTTTAATGTGTATATAAGTGTATGGGTCAAGTAAAACTGGATTTGATTTGAGCTTCAAATCTCGACTGATGTTATTAGGGAGACTCTCAGTGAATTGGAGTGGTGAGTTTTTGAGGCTGAATGGCCTGTTCTTGTCACAATTCTTGTAATATTCTTTATTTTACATACAGTAGTGCCATTGACAGTTTAAAGTATCACCGGGTGGTTTACAAACCAAAAATACAATTACAGCCCAATACTAAATACACAAATGGAGTAATACAATAAAAAACCCTGCAAATACACAAAAAAGAGCAGCAGTGACAGAAGTTGCAAGGAATTTGGTGTAATCCTGTCAGATATTTTAAAAATGCAGCAATACTTGTAGAAATTCAGGACAGCAACACAATAAAACAAGAAGCAAGAGGACAAAATAGACTAATAATATGAGTTTATTACAAAAAATTACCCTTGTGTTAACGCACTACGAAATTATATTTTTAATTTAAACAGCTTTCTCTCCCTCGATACGTCACTCATTTTCTCTTTCTTTTACCTTCAGTTATGGGCACTCAGCCTTCCATTTCCATCAGCACTTTAGAAGACCAGCAGACCAGACTGGAGTGCAGCTCTGAGAAGTGGAGCTCTCGACCTGAAGTCACTTGGAGAGACATGAAAGGAGTGGACATGACATCAGCATCCAAATTGACTTTTCAATGGGGTGATGATGGTCTCCTCAGAGTGAGCAGCGTCATCCCTATTAAGTGGGAGTTCAACGTGTTCTCCTGTCTGATGAGAAGTAACACGACAAGACCGGCCTACCAGTCCAAACTGGGGGTCTACGGTGAGTACTCAGAGGTCATGCCACTGACATTGGAGTTTATGTGATTTTAACAGAGACTGTCATTCAATCAATTTTTATTGTAACATTAATGCTCCTCTATTTTAACACTTAAATCCCTGAAGCCTACGAAAAAACTCATAATCCCGGGCCACCTTAAATTCCTTCACACCTTTCCATCACTGTCTTTTGTTTTGTAAATGTGTCGATCAGCACAAGCAGCCTGCTATCCCCCTGCACCCCCTCCCACCCTCACCACTACCACCGCAACTAAAATTGCAAAGAAGATTCTTTGAGCTCAAGTCTGCTTATCTGGGAGTGAGGTACCTGGATTTGTAGACGGTAAATAATATATTGTTATTTGGAGCACATGCAATTCATGTTTGTTCTGTGTCTACAACGATCTGTGTAAGTGTAGGATGACAAGAAATGCAATGCAAAAAATGCTGAACACATAACTAAAATAGAAACTTTTTTCATCTTATAGTGATGATGACAAAATGTAGACATGAAGAGTGTAATGTGTGAAAACTGAAGTCTAAATATCAAATAAACACTTTCACAAAAGGTACAAGTAAATCTCATACTGACCTTTAAGTATTTTGCACACTGCACTTTGACATTATTTGATATCCTTCTGCTGTGAAACATTCTGACCTGTCATTGTTTACACATGTCTTAAACAACTATTATCATACACTGATAATTTCTGTATTATCTATATCTATTATTTATTTATTATATTATATATTTATTAACTATATTTATGTATCTAGATTGCAAATACCATACAGTGCATCAATATTCATATTGCTTAATACACGTCAATATTGCTGCTACTTCTTTATCTTGTCTTTGCACAATGTCTTGTATTTTTTGTTTTAAATTTTAAATTTTAATTTTAATTCTATTTTTAATTTCATTTTAATTTTTTTATTTGCATTTCATGTTGTTACACTGTGGACCCTGAGCTACGCAACTTCGTCTATCTGTATACATGTATATAGTTCAGATGACAATAAAGTTCACTTTGACTTTGACATTGAAGTAAAACAAAACAAGTGTGCTTTTATTCAAGAATATAACTAAAGAAAAAGAAATCAGTTAGTGTACAACACTTACATGAGTGCTTGGGTCAGTGGTTCTCAAACTGTGGGGCGGGCCCCCCTAGGGGGGCGCGAAGTAACAAAAAGGGGGGCACGAAGATGTGAAAAAAAGAAAACAAGAATCAAAAATATGAAAAAAAACATCTGTTGAAACCAAAACAAATTAACTTAAACTACATTCTGATACTAGAACAATAAATATAGAGTTAGATAAATGTTGATAAAAGTTAAGTAGGTATAATAAAATATGATCTACATTTCAAAAAAATGTTATAGGGGGCGCGATTAAAACTGTTATGAAAACTCGGGTCGCAAATACATAAAGGTTGAGAAACGCTGGCTTGGGTGGTTCAGCGGTAAGAACTGCTGACTCATAATCACAAAGTCATGGGTTTGTTTCTGGATGCTTCCCAGAATTACCTTTTTGAATAGTGAGCTGCTCTTATTGTTACAATTATACAATAAAAACATGCATTTGATCTGAGTCTGTAACAGCTGCTGTAAATGTATGGTAGTTGTAAAGGTTAGGGTCATTTTTATTTTTTTTTATTCACTTTTATTCTCTCAGTCACATTCACGATCCCCCTGATCTGACACTGCTAGTTTTCAAATAAAGACATGTTATAACAGAGGTGAACTCAGATGGGTTCTACATCAGAGAAAGTGAACAGAAGACCTCCCCGCAAGAAATGTCCACTCACATATAAGCACAACGCAGCTGCACAAGGCATAATTTGATATTTGGACTAAAGTTTTCACATATTATAAACTTCACGTTATTATTACTATAACATGTAAAAAGTAAAAAGTACTCCAAGAGTATGGGGTACCGGACCCCTGGTAAGGGCTGTTCAGTCCCTGTACAACGGGTGTCAGAGCTTGGTCAGCATTGCTGGCAGTAAGTCAAGCCCGTTTCCAGTGCGAGTTGGACTCCGCCAGGGCTGCCCTTTGTACACCAATTCTATTTATAACTTTTATGGACAGAATTTCTAGGCGCAGCCAGGGTGTTGAGGGGGTCACTGCTTTTTGTAGATGATTTTGTCCTGTTTGCTTCATCAGGCCGTCATCTTCAGCTCTCTCTGGATCGGTTCGCAGCTGAGTGTGAAGCGGCTGGGATGGGAATCAGCACTTCCAAATCCGAGACCATGGTTCTCAGCCGGAAAAGGGTGGAATGCCCTCTCAGGGTTGGGGGCGAGATCCTGCCCCAAGTGGAGGAGTTCAAGTATATCGGGGTCTTGTTCACGAGTGAGGGAAGAATGGAGCGTGAGATTGACAGGCGGATTGGTGCAGCATCCGCAGTGATGTGGGCTCTGCATCGGTCTGTCATGGTGAAAAAGGAGCTGAGTCGCAAGGCAAAGCTCTCAATTTACCAGTCGCTCTACGTTCCTACCCTCACCTATGGTCATGAGCTATGGGTAGTGACCGAAAGAACAAGATCGCGAATACAAGCGGCTGAAATGAGTTTCCTCCGCAGGGTGTCTGGGCTCTCCCTTAAAGATAGGATGAGAAGCTCATTCATTCGTGAGGGCCTCAGAGTAGAGCTGCTGCTCCTCCGCATCGAGAGAAGTCAGATGAGGTGGCTCGGGCATCTGATCAGGATGCCTTCTGGACACCTCCCTGGTGAGGTGTTCCAGGCACGTCCAACTGGGAGAAGGCCCCGGGGAAGACCCAGGACACGCTGGAGGGACTATGTCTCTCAGCTGGCCTGGGAACGCCTCAGGATTCCCCCAGAAGAGCTAGAAGAAGTGGCCAGAGAGAGGGAAGTCTGGGTATCTATGCTCAAGCTGCTGCCCCCGCGACCTGATCTCAGATAAGTGGAAGAGGATGGATGGATAGATGGATGGATGGATGGATGTAAAAAGTTTCTGCTTTAGCTATGTGTTCAGCATTTCTTGTATTTCTCACATTTCCTTTCATCCTACACTTACCAAGATCGTTGTAGACATGGAACACACATGAAATGCATGTATTCCAAATAATGATATACTGTATTATTTACCCTCTAGAACTGCAGAAACCTCACACGCAGATAAGGAACCTTGGGCTGAGCTGGGAAAGCTTTTTGCTCGAGTTGAGCTGCCTCAGTGGGGTTTTTTAATAGGCTTCAGGGATTCTAGTGTTAAAGGTATTTTAACACATTAACACAAAAAGAGTAGAGGGTCAGTTAGGTTTAATTTGTTATAAAACTGAACACCTGTAAGGAAATTATGAAAACGAGAAAAAAGTAAATATATTTAGAGAATTATTTAAAAAAAATGAAAAAATCTCTCCAAAGTAAATGCTTAGCTATGATGATGACACCACACTGTAAATAAGGTGGACATCACTGGCTGGACTTGCAATGACAATGGGAAGAAAGTTCAGTAAGTGAAGGGAAGGAGCTGATGGAGACTGCAGTGAGTAGTGGAGGACAAACTGCAGTATGATGGTGTGTTACAGGTGTGAGTAGTGACCCACTGGTGGGTAGTAACTGCATCATGTGACATTTTGGCCTAACCTGAATGCACAGTGGCTAATACCCCTTGAAATTTGCCACATTAGGATCAGGGGTGCAAATCTCTGAGAGTCTCAGGAGGTCACTGGTGTTTGTAGAAAGCTGTCACAAAGAGTTGTTATTGGCCAAAAGAGATTCAAGGTGTAAAGGTGTCCTGTGCTATTTTTTATGCAGAGATGAAATGGGTGAATTGCTGCTAACTTTAATTAGTGGGCAAAAGAACTCTGACTTTTGTGATTGTACTCTCTTAACTCCTCACTCTTTTATTTCTATCATAATTTTTTTATTTTTTTATTTTTTATCTTTCTTTATGGAGTTTGGGTTCTTTATTTCCTGTTGAGATTCCTAACTTGAGCACCACGAGATGGCACAAATGACAATACTGTCCATATACTGTATAGAGCGTGTCTATGTGTTATTGTAAAGTCTGTAATTTGTCTATTTACCTGTGAATTTGTTGCACTGAGTCTACACTCAATGAAGAGCACACATTGAAATGAAATGAGTACCTACTTTCATTGTTATGTTTATATACCATTTGTCACTTCAGAAAGTTTTTTGTGTTGCTATTTATCTCAAAAGTTAAAATTAAAAAAATAAGGACAGTATGGTGTCAGGCATGTTTGATGTGTGGTTTCTAGCACATTGATTTCAGGTTCACTGAACTTGAGAAGGAGGTTGTTCACCTGCATTTTAGAAGAGAATTGGAGGATCTCACCCAGCTATCCTTCACGGTGACAGTGTGCACCTCTAAAGTGGAGAAAGATTCCAGACCAGGCAGATAGAGAGAGTTTGATCACAGTCAGATGTAGTCACAAGATGAAAACTGCACATTGTCCAGGAGCATCAACCTCAGAGCTGGAAGTGTCCAACCATTTTCAGCACATTGTAAACTGGGCAGGAACTCTGACAACTCTATGGTGGTAGGCAGGACTAAGCAGCCAAAGCAACTCAACTCTAAACCAACCACCAGAAGAAAGGTTTGATGGGTAGGAGGAGGTCATCTATTAGGGGGACTGGAACACACATATGCTTCACTGACACAGAATCTTGTATAGTGTGTTACCTTTAAATTCACTGGTGAGAGACCTCCTTGGTCATGTGAATGGGCTTTAGGCCTGAGCTGTCATATTTGTCCATGTGGGAACAAATGATACAGGGCAGGACAGGCTGCTAGTTCTGTAAGACAGATGTAATATGTACAGGCAGAACTGTAAAGGTGGTCTTATGCACAAGGTCAGGTAAGACTAAGGTGATCTTAGGTTTACTTCAAATCTTGTCTTCTGGACTTTGAAACATCTGGTATTTGTGCCATGGGATGGGTTACCTATGAACTGAGATGGCACCGATCTTTTGGGAAGTCTACTCTTTACAATTTAGTTCTTTCCACTCTCTGCATTCTGATTTGTCCTGTAACCCCATCAGTGAAGGTAAAGTGACATTTTTTGGTAGCTCCTCTGCTTTACCCAGTTGGACCTCTGCATAGCTGTATAGTGTCCTCCATGGCCACCCTGGCCACAAACTGCTTTAGTTACCATGTTTAATTCACTGGGCTGAGGGAGAGGAGTTTGTGGTGTGGGGACGATTGGGGTGGGTTTGAGTAGATTAATATAAACTTCTAGTATGTGTTATTTGACTATTACATCTTCTAATAAAAATGTGAAAAATTAAAGTCAATATTAGGCTCATCATCACAAAAGCCATTTTGTATATTTATATTCTATTTGTATTTGCTATAAAAAATCTATGACCATAGTAACATATAAAACATAATTATTAAGTGTATATCAGGACATTTATAATAGAAAAGAGCCACATTAACTTGTCCAGTCACTGTGTGACACCATGATCAGGTGATTTCCACTCAGGAGTGACTGACAGCTTTCTCCACCAATCAGCATCCTTGTTTTGTTATCCATTACCTTATCAGCTTTGTCCTCGCCAATTTGTTGCACTTTTCAAATTCGGCTCTTAAAATTTTCTACCCCTTGCACCCCAAGGCCACCATACATGGCACTTTGGTTCACAAGTGAGTATCATTAGGTGTTTGAAGCCTAACCAAGCATGTGGTCATCCCCAGTGAGTATGTCACATTAACTTTGGGTTATCCTCCATGATAGCTCAGTTTTATCAATCCCGGCACTTTTGAAGATGATAACCGTTTCTCACAGTCTCCTGACACTCCATTTGTGTTCTGACTGGTGTTTTTTTGTCACATTTTTCCATTGGACAATGCCCAGGTATCAGTCATTAAGTTCACTAGTCCTGAATGCCTTCTCTCTGCTTTCAGGCCTCACACTTGCCCTCCTGTTGCGTTTTTCAGGCTCAAAGACACTTATTCTTCTCATCATTTTACAGTTTTCTCTCCAAACATCTCTGGCTGGTCGGTGGTTTTCTGGTTATCGATGGCTCTTTGTGTCACAGCAACTTTGCTGCTCATATTGAAATGGCGAAGAATGAGAGGTGAGTCCAGAAGTGCTAAAAACAGATGACCCCAGTTGTTCATTATACCCATTTTTAAAATATTCCTCTGTTTCTTCTTTCTAGATAAAAAAGCAACATACAAGACCAAAGGTAAGGACACAGCAGATGAAATCCTTGACCTTCTGGGATGCAGGGGAACTCAGGTGGTGTAAAGCAGGAAGTGTCTAGAGAATGTGTGAAATTACTGGACTAAATTGTTAAATGACTTTGGTGTGAGACTCCATGTGGACAGTCAGCCGACACAAGAAATCAGGGTTCAAGGCTGCCAGGAGACATGGGATTTGACTAAGCACAGAAATCAAGGTGTTAATGTCTGAGGAAAGTGGGCTCATTTGGGGGCCACAGTGCTTGTGTAATTTATTTAGCTGACAGATAAAAATAACAGTGAAATTAGCAAGTGTGGTTGATACAGGAAGGAGGCTCAGCTGAATAGCTTTTTAATTACTCCATGTATGTATAAAAAGTGCAAAACTCCTATCTTAAAAAAAGAAAATCCCCACAAATGAAGGAGTCGCAGGTCCAGATGGCTTCTTTCATTCCTATTGAGGGTACAAACAGATGGAGTGCTAAAGGTGAATGAGTCCTCATAAAGTTGATTTGTTTGTGACCTGTGACACACGATGGCATTGGGGGGATTCTTCCAGTTGGGCTAAATAAGTCTTTCATCAAGCGGTGTGCCATGAGATGTCATAACTGATTTTTTATCCTATCTACTGTTACTCCAGATATTCCTGTTAAAATGTTAGCGGTGAATTGCAATCCAAGGCCAATCAAGTGTATGATATTCCCAAGAACAGTGACCTGTGATGTGGGAACTCGATGCCATTATTCACAGGTTATCTTTTGACCTTGGGTACCAGACTGCTCTTGTCTACTGCAGTTTTCAAATGAATTCCCCCAAAATAAACAAGCAATAAATGTAATTTAAAGTCTGATCAGAGAGGATTTTTATTTTGGTAAACCGGACAGACATATTGGCAGGTTAGGCACTGTCTGATTTTAGGGGCTTGAAGAAAAGAACATCAAGGCAGCTGCTTCTTTGGACTGCTTGTTTGTAGCATTTTGGTACACAAAGACATTTGGACTATCGAGATTTTATTGAAGGTTACCATTCAAAGTTAAATTTCACCATGTAGGATTACGCTTTTGACACAAACACACATTATTTGATTCCGGCTGACATGTAAACTGTGCCCCGTAAAGTAAGGCCGTGTTGCTGATGAAAATGATAATGATGATGTGTGTATCAAACACTTACAACAATGTCCTTACCCAGTAACATCTGCACTTTCACAAGCTTTATTCACACGTGGGTATCCAAGTTTAAGTAGGGTTACATTAAAGAAGAGGATTACCATACATTTACAGACAGTAAGTGACTCAGGAGATTTCCAGCAAGAGGCTAAGATGAGTTTAGCAGAGATGGTGATATATGAGGCAAAAGAGGAATATTAACAAACAAAATATCAGACAGGCAACTGGAAACATTCAACCAAAAAACATAAACTGGCGGGCAGTCCTAAAACATAAAGGGGACATTTAAAGGATACAGGTGGCAGATGGGATCAGCAGAGAAAAGCATAGGACAAAGTTTTTGAGTAGTGAGGTACAGGCGATGTACAAATTTAAATTGCGTTTGCTGACAACTGGGCTTTAGGAGGATGCTGAGATGTTGTTAATGACATCCTTACAAGAGATGGGAGCAGAAGAAAGGAGGTCACATCACCAGGCTGACAGTAGAGCTAGAGGCCTGGCCGATGCCTTAGCAGACTTGCACATAAAGATGATAATCCTGGAGCTAATAAGCAATAAATAAATAAATTTATAAAGGGGTGGGAAGGCAGAGCAGAGGATATTAGGACCCCGTTTGTCTTAAGCACTGATCTGATCTGAAGATAGAAAAAAGAAAGAGGAAGGAAGAATAGAAAACATGGACCTGAGTAACTGGAACATTCTGAGTTCATAGTCATTCTAAATGTCACCTAGTGTCTCAATGCCCTGATTTTCCCATAGAAACATAAAGACCTTCCACCAATGCAAAGGGCTGGATTCTGGAAGACAGGGGCATGGCTGTGCCAAACTGGAGTTGTGCCAACGTGTTCCTCCACTTTCCACCAAATCTACAGAGCATGTAAGACTAAGGGACTTAAAGTGGGGTCGGGGTGGTGACTTAGAAAATTTCTTTCTATAGCACATTTTCATACAAACAATGGAGCTCAAAGTGCTTTACAAACTGTCACAGAGAAAGGTAAAAGAAAACAAATAACAAATAAAATGAGGTGAGAATATTAATGAATAAATAAGAAAGAAAAAACAAATCTATACAATCTTAAAACGCATATGTGACGAGTAGCTTCCTTATATGCAATATACAGTGGTGTGAAAAACTATTTGCCCCCTTCCTGATTTCTTATTCTTTTGCATGTTTGTCAC
>JANRMT010028174.1:20151654-20165558 GCA_026402145.1 Polypterus bichir lapradei
ACATGTGTTTGATGATCAGAAACATTTTGTGTGACAAACATGCAAAATAATAAGAAATCAGGAAGGGGGCAAATAGTTTTTCACACCACTGTAATAATGTACATCTCTAAAGATAAGTCTGGTGATAAGGTCAGATGGCCAGGAGGACAGAAAAAACAGAAATTAAAAAACAAATATAAAAACTCCAGTTCAGCTGGAGGAAAAAATAAAGGGGGGGGGGACACCTCCCAGACCCTATTGTGCAGTCTACCTAATATAAATGTCCTTAACACTAGAATTACCAGAGTCTACGAAAAAACTCGTAGATCCGTCCCACCTTAAATCGCTTCTTAAAACCGTTCTCACCTCTCCGCCAGCCTCCTTTGTCCTGTAAATGTGCCGATAAAAACAAACTGCAAGCAGCCGGCTATTCCATCCCCCCACCGACTCAGAACATGCATGAACTTCTCCGAGCTCATGCCTCGATTATCTGGGAGTGAAGTGGAGTTTTAGAGTAGAAATAATAGATTGTTATTTGGAACACACGCATTTCATGTGTGTTCCGTTTCTACAGTAATCTGAGTAAACATTGTTAAAACAGAAACTTTTTCATATTTTAGTAATAAATGTTACAAAATGTAGACATAAACTATAAAATGTGTGAAGCCTGAAGGCCAAAGATCACATAAACACTTTCATAAAAGGTTCAAGAATTTAACAACTGCTTTTGTGGTGTACCAGTAAGATTTCGTCACTTAGAACGCAGCAGACTTGCTGTACCTCAAGATATCCCAGTTTGATTCTCTGGTGGGGCAAAAATTTATTTTTAACCTTCGCCGTTCTGCCTGCCTGAACTCCCTGTCTATCTATATAGTAATACCAGTAATTTTATTATTATATAGGAGCTTCCCTGTCTGCCTATCATATAGTGCCTTTCCTTCCTACCTATCTATATATCTATCCCCTTAGCTGTTTTTTATATATCTATTATACAATGCCTTCCCTGTTTATTTATATATCTAGTGCCTTCTCTGCCTGTCTGTCTGATTGCATATAGCGCTGAACTTACTGCTCTGTACTATTCTGTCCTCTGCATGTCCTGGAGTACAAAAAAAACACCACCATACAGCAACATGTGCGAACTGGCAAGATCGGGGAAAAAACACGCGGTCACTGATTACAAACCGCAAGATGAATGAAAGAGACAATATATGTAAAAACATCATCGCACTAATGCAATATTATTTGAAAACAAACAGCGTCAGGTCAGGTTTGAATATGCTCCCGATCTGACGCTGTTCGTTTAATAATAATAATATTGCATGTACTGAACTATTTTAGAATAAAAACATACATTTGATTTCAGTCAGTCTGTAAGAGCCAGTGTAAATGCATGATAATTGTAAAGGTTAGCTTTTTTTAAATTCAGTTCCATTCTCTCAGTTCCATCTGACACTGCTGTTTTCACATAAAGACGCGCTATAGCTCAAATGTGATTTATATAGGGAAGAAAGTACAGTGTCAGGTGCTCATTCAGTGTAATAGGAACCATAGCACAGAGAGGTGTGTACACTGCAACAAGTAGACATGTCGTAAATGTAGGAAGGGTGTGAGGGAATTGTTAATATTTGAATGTGATGATTTTATATAGCACGGATTGGAAATCAGCAGTTCTTAGCATTGCACCACGCAAGCTGTCGTATCAACCGCCTACTGTAACTTGCTTTATTTTTTCTTCACTTATAGTCTAGAATAAAAGTGCACTTGTTTTGTTATACTTGTACACCAACATATGTTCCTGTGTTTGAGCGACACGGACATGCTCAAAAAATAGACGTGTAATACCACGAAAAGTGCACGCAGTCACTGCAGTTCGCAAGCATTGGTACGAGAATGCAGTCACAAGTACACTGCAGAGCTATAGCGCGTCTTTATTTGAAAACAGCAGTGTCAGATGGGGGGGTAGGGAAGGATCCTGAACACGACTGAGAGAATGAAAAGTGAATAATAAAAAAAAAAAATTAACCTTTACAAGTATCATAAATTACACCGGCTGTTACACACTGAAATCAAATGTATGTTTTTATTCTAAAATAGTGAGAATAAGAGCAGTTTACTTCTCAAAACTGAGTCATGCGGGATCGAACTCATGACCTTTTGATTACCAGTCAGCAGCTGACACCATTACACTACCATGGCAGTTGTAATAACTGTGTGTCAATGTGGCGTGCTAAGGCGGCTTTTTTTCTGCAGTTATATTTTTGAATAAAAGCATACTTGTTCTGTTATATTTGTACCTTTGTGAAAGTGTTTCTTTGATATTTGGACTTCAGGCTTCATACATTATATAGTTTATGCCTACATTTTGTCATTTACTACTACAATATGAAAAACGTTTCTGTTTTAAAAATGTGTTTACACGGATTACTGTAGAAACGGAACACATGTGAAATGCGTGTATTCCAAATAATGATCTATTATTTCCACTCTAAAACTCCACTTCACTCCCAGATAATCAAGGCATGAGCTGGGAGAAGTTTGTGCACGTTCTAAGTCGTTGGGGGGATGGAATAGCCGGCTACTTGCAGATTTTCTTTTATCAGCACATTTAGATTAACAAAAGACGCTGGCGGAGAGGTGAGAACGGTTTTAAGAAGCGATTTAAGGTGGGACGGATCTACGAGTTTTTTCGTTGGCTCTGGTAATTCTAGTGTTAAGTTATTCCTCACTGATTCCAGATTTTGTTTGAGAGGATTGATGCTGTCAGGCACGTAGATAGCTGGGGCGTCTGCCATCATCACTGGTGGCTGCTCAGGACTTTGATCAGGTGGCGGTACAGCAAAATGCCACCACAGAGGAACCGAAAAGGACAGTAGAAAATAGTAGAGATTAGTAAAGTTTGTAAATCCCTGAGGAATATGATAATTCTGTGCTCATATAATCTATTAGGAGTTCAACTAAAATGTAACTATGAATATGCCAAGTTAAAATAATGGCTTTTAGTATTTTTTTAAATGTTTCACAGTACTAGGATGGTGAGTTTCTATAAGTAAAGTATTCCAGATTTTAGGTGCTATGAAATGATTTAAACAACACTGCAAAAAGGTTTGGGGCAAGCATCCCATATACTTGAGAATTGACTGTAAAAATAGCAAAGATTTAAGCAATGGTCTTTATAGACATTAGTCCAAAACAGAACTGAGGTGACAGACAAAACATGGAAGTTTTAAAGCCGGACAGGGGAAATAACATAATCTGGGCAGGGACCGGAAGTGATGTCATCAGGCCCAGAACTGGAAGTGACGTCCTCGGACTTAGGCGGAATTTCCCGTGGTGGGTCTGCAGAGGAAAAAGAGAAAGGATCAATACACTCTGCCACCCCCGGTCTTGCATGGAATTACCATCTTTTGAGCCTTTTAGCTGCCTTCCATACACACAAACCCCCCCCCCAGCCAGACCCATCGGTTCGGGCAATCCTGACAGAGAAGTCGTGAACCCGAGAAAAAGCATCAACATTGGCGTGGAGAGGGCCTCATCGATGAAAGAGTGAAAACTAAGGCTGTAGGTCTAAAAACCACCTTATGAGACGCAGGTTTGATTCCTTGTGTAAGGACATCCTCCGTAAAGGTGCATGATCCATAACTAAGGTGAACTTACAGCCCAAGAGATAATACCTCAGCTGCATAATCGCCCATTTGATTGCCAAGGCCTCAAGTTCCACCACCAAATACCTGGTTTCCCATTCCACAAGTTTCTGGCTTAGGAACAAGACGAGGTGCTCGACACCGTCAACACTTTGGCTCAGCATGGCACCAAGACCTGTGTCCGAAGCGTCTGTCTGGGGGATGAAAGGCAGAGAAAAGTTAGGAGCTTTCAAGACTGGTGCTGATGTAGGGCCTGCTTTAAGTCACTAAATGCGGTCCCATACCACATTGTTCGGGGCCCTCTTCTTTGTTAAGTTAGTCAAGGGCACCGCTCTCTGGGAAAATCGGGGTACAAAAGGCTTGGACTAGTCTCTTGGTCTTCAAACAGGGCCATTTCAATATGGCATCCACTTCTGAACACTATACCCTGGCCCATCAGGTAGCCTATACACTTGGCTTCGTTTACCCCAAAGAAACATTTTTAAATTAATTCGAGGGCCAGCTTCCCCTAATGTCCACAATAAAGCTGTGACCTGTTGTAGATATTTCTTCCATGTGCTGGAATAGATGACAATGTCATCCAGGTAGGCAGCACTATAAGAGTTATGAGAATGGAGCACTGGAAGGTTGCTGAAGGTTGCAGTACCCACTAGGGATGCTGAACACAGTCTTACCCTTTGTGAACTCCATTAAAGGAACCTGCCAGTTCCCTTTTGGCATATCAAGTGTGGTCAAGAATTCAGCCTGTCCTAGCCACTCGAGGAGGTTGTCCACTTGTGGCATCAGATATACATCGACTTGGGAGACTTGATTAAGCCTCTGGAAGTTATTGCAAAACTTCCAACTTCAATCAGGCTTAGAAATGAAGACAATAGGTCTGGACTTTATTTTATCAAACCTAGTCCCAGCATGTGCTTGATCTCCAGTTCCCCTTCTGCACTTTTGCCTTTGGAAGTTGATACAGGTGTTCTGAAATGACCACTCCAGGCTCTGTCATGATGTCATGCGCAATCAGGAAGGTCTGCACGGGTTTCCCGCTCACTACCTCCGGGACAGGCAGGATAACTCACTCATACAATAATTTAAATGGTGAGAACCTTGTGGAGGCTTGTGGGACTTCCCGATATGCAAAAAGATTGAGAGGGAGGAGCTGAACCCAGTTCCTTCCATCCTCACTGACCACCTTGTGTAGCATCTGTTTGAGGGTCTGATTAAACGCTCCACTAGACCATCGGCTTGAGGATGATACATCGAAGTCTTTAAATGCTTTATCTTAAGTAACTTGGCCGTTTCCCTGAACATCTCCAAGGTAAAGGGCGTCCCTTGGTCCATCAGGACTTTCTTAGGGATGCCAACTTCCTTAGGAATGCCAGCTTGTTCAAAGACCCCTACTAACTCCCGTGCGATAGCTTTGGATGTGGCTGAGCACAAAGGAGCAGCTTCGGGATATTGGGTAGCATAATCTACTAAGACTAGTATGTACTTGTGTCTTCTAGCCGAGGGTTCTAGGGGTCCTACTAAGTAAATCCTGATGTATTCAAATAGTACATCAATAAGGGGAATGGGAACCAGAGGAGCACAATCCCTCCTGGGAATATGGCACTCCGGGCAGGACATGCAAAAGCGGTGAACCTCCTCATTGATTCATTTCTTCGGCTCCTAAATGGACTCCCGGGAGGTGAGTGTGTGCTAGTTCACAGACCTGCTACCGGTAGGACTGTGGGACTAACAACAGCAACCGTACTTCCCCCTTGTGCTCTGCTACCTGATACAGAAGGTCATTATTAAGACAAAGTGAGGGCCCTGTGGCATAGGATAGTGAGTGCGGTGGTCATTAACCAGAACAACTGCATATTTTGCAAATTTAACACTAGAATCCCTGAAGCCTACAAAAAAACTTGTAATCCCAGGCCACCTTAAATTCCTTCACACCTCTCCATTAGCGTCTTTTGTTTAGCAAAGGTGTCGATCAGAACCAGCATCCTACTATCTCATCCTCCACTGACGAAGCTGAGTCCGTAACAAAATTCTCCCAGCTCAAGTGTGTTTATCGTGGTGTGAGGTGCCTGGAGTTGTAGAGGGTAAATAATATATCGTTATTTGGAATAGATACATTTCATGAATGTTCCGTGCTTACAACGATGTATGCAAATGTCAGATGGCAGGAAAATGGGACACAAGAAATGCTGAATACATACCTAAAACAGAAACGTTTTCCATTTATACTAATAATAAAGTGAAGTGTATAATGTGTGAAGACTTTAGCTCAAATATCAAATAAACACATGCGTCTTTATTCAAGAATATAACCAAAGTAAAAAAAAATCATTTTACATGTTGCTGTCAATGAGTTAAAAGCCCAAGCTCAAATGTCAAACAGCAGAAAGTTGATGTGTATTCTTGGATGGTGTAGAGGTAAGAACTGTAGCCTTATAACCAAAAGGTTGCTGATTCAAGACTGGGGGCTCTGTGTTTTGATTAGTGAGCCGCTATTATTATTACTATAATATAATAAAAACATACATTTTACTTGAGTCTGTAACACCCTGTGTAAATTTTGGCTACTTGTAAAAGTTAGTGCTTGTTTTTTTATTATTCAGTTTGATTCTCTCAGTGACATTCACGTGTTATAACGAACTTGCCTCTCCCTCTCTGAGTTGATGGTGTTTACCTCCATTGTTTTCACAGCAGTAGTAGTGATATCAGAACTGGGGTGATGTGCTCGGATTTTCTTTTCCTACTTAAGATTCTAGCAGCTGCATTCTGCACTAGTTGCAATCGATTGATGTATTTTTTGGTTAGTCCTGAGAGGAGTGTGTTACAGTAATCTAGCCAACTGAAAACTAAAGCGTGAACTAATTTCTCAGCATCTTGTAATGTTATAACAGGTCTAACTTTTGTTATAATTCTTAGGTGAAAAAATGCTGTCCTAGTAATATGATTAATATGTGATTTAAAATTCAGGTCAGAGTCAATAGTTACCCCTAAATTCTACCTCTGTCTTGACTTTAAATCCTAATACATCAAGTTTATTTCTAATAACCTAATTATATCCGTTTTTGCCAATCATTAAAATTTATCTTTTCTCCTTATGTAGTTTGAAAAAATTACAATTCATCTGTTATGCCTAGAGATAATCTAACCTCATGGAAGCATGGAGATAGAAAAAAGCAGCAGACCGAGGGTCTCATGTATAAACGGTGCGTACGCACAGAAATGTTGCGTAAGAACTTTTCCACGTTCAAATCACGATGTATAAAACCTACACTTTGCGTAAAGCCACGCACTTTTCCACGGTACCTCATACCTTGTTGTAAGCAAGTTCTCCGCTCGGTTTTGCAGACTGGTGGCACCCAGCGTCAAAGCAATGCTACTGTTCCTGTGTGGTTACTCCTTATTTTCCTGACGCGGCTTTATAAATACACTGAAACTAACCGCATATTGTTTATTAGTGTAATGCATCTGATGGTAATTGACTTGTAACAATATAATGGTCCAGGGAATAGCCATAGTATTCCAAATACCATAACTGCATTAGCGTTGTTACTCTAACTGCACCTTCTTCTTTTTCTTCTTTCAGCTGCTCCCTAGGGTTGCCACAGCGGATCATCTTTTTCCATATTACTCTCACTGCACCACTCGGAGTATTTATATAACTGTATCTGAGTGTGAATCACAGCAGCAGCTGAACGGAAAGAGAATTATCGGCATACAGCATCAGGCACATGCTACCTCAGCCACGGCAAAACATTTCAAAGCCTTTCCTGTACGGACCTCGCAGTTCAGAAACAGTTTCATCCCAAGAACTATAAACACACTAAATCATTGCTCCTTGTAGACCTGTTTGTACTTATAAGTACAATTACCTCACTGTAAACTTGCACTACAGTTATAATATTGCAAAACCTGAGCCACTTTATAAAGCGCGTATTTACATATGATGACGATATCATTTTTAAGATGAAATGCAGCAAAATATGTTTATTATATTATACAGATAAAACTTTAACTTCATTTAAATAATCTATATTCTTCACTGGGACTGGCGTGAAGGATAGAATAATTAAACATGGACTACGAAGATGTTTCAATGTTCCTTAAATGTTTTAAAGAATTGGCGCTCTAAGCTTACAGATGGCTTAATGTTTATTACAGAGCTGATTGTGTGGCGATTGGGTATCTGGGGAAAGAAAAGCAAGGACTGCAGTGGCGGCTACGCCAATATATACTCAGCAAAAAAAGAAACGTCCTCTGACTTTCAACTGTTTTTACTTTCAGTAGACTTAATGTGTAAATATTTGTATGAACACTAAAAGAGTCAACACCATAAGACATAAACTAAAAATGTTTCACAATGTGTCCCTGAATAAAGGGATGCTCAAAATCAAAAGTACCAGTCAGTATCTGGTGTGGCCACCAGCTGCTTGAAGTACTGAAGTGCATCTCCTCCTCATGGACTGGACCAGATTTGTCAGTTCTTGCTGTGAGATGTTACCCCACTCTTCCACCAAGGCACCTGCAAGTTCCTGGACATTTCTGGGGGGAATGGCCCTAGCCCTCACCCTGCGATCCAACAGGTCCCAGACGTGCTCAATTGGATTGAGATCTGGGCTCTTCGCTGGCCATGGCAGAACACTGACATTGCTGTCATGCAGAAACTCACGCACTTTTTGCCACTCCTGTCTGGTCCAGCGAAGGTGGGTTTGTGCCCATAGGCGCCGTTGTTGCTGGTGATGTCTGGTAAGGACCTGCCTTACAACAGGCCTGCAAGCCCTCAGTCCAGCCTCTCTCAGCCTATTGCGGACAGTCTGAGCACTGATGGAGGGATTGTGTGTTCCTGGTGTGACTCGGGCAGTTGTTGTGGCCATCCTGTACCTGTCACGCAGGTGTGATATTCGGATGTACCGATCCTGTGCAGGTGTTGTTACACGTGGTCTTCCACTGCGAGGATGATCCGCTGTCCTTCCTGTCTCCCTGTAGTGCTGTCTTAGGCGTCAATTTATTGCCCTAGCCACATCAGCAGTCCTCATGCCTCCCTGCAGCATGCCTAATGCACGTTCACGCAGATGAGCAGGGACCCTGGGCATCTTTCTTTGGGTGTTTTTCACAGTCGGTAGACAAGTCTCTTTAGTGTCCTGCGTTTTTAGAACTGTGACCTTAAATGCCTACTTTCTGTAAGCTGTTAAGGTCTTAACGACCATTCCACAGGTGCATGTTAATTAATTGATTATGGTTAATTGAACATGCATGGAAAACATTGTTTAAACAATTTACAATGAAGATCTGTAAAGTTATTTGGATTTTTAAAACATTATTGTTGAAATACACAGTCCTGAAAAAGGGATGTTTCTTTTTTTGCTGAATTTATATTGAATATAAAACAGAAAGAGAAAATAATGACACAGCTAAAAACGCAACGGCAAATTTCGACAAAAGTTAAACACTTGTGTCATGAGCACGATGCGGCTATGCAGTGTCAGCAACGGACGTGATCATCCACCGTGCATAAGCTACCTTACTGACATTGGCGGGCGAAGGAGCCACCGATTCTTTCTCTGCCCAGGGCCGCCACAAGTCTAGAGCCGCCCCTGAGTACTGCTGCAATAAATTACCTCTTCGAAGGTCGCGCACAATCACTGTGCCACCGTGTTTCCATGTTTAATAACATGCTTTAACTCCTATCATCATGAAAATGATATCACGTATACATCTTAGTATTTTAGTTATTCAGAGAGTTGTAATGTCATGAATGTAATGGATTCTGTGTGCAGTCGGAGGAAGAGAAAGCCCATTTAAAAAGCATGTAGTGATTCACACACAAGAGCACATAGAAGATCACATACAAAACAAAGCATTTAACGTGCTACTTTTATTACGATGTGATTTGAGAAACTGGTTAATTAAATGATTTTAAGATGATGTTTATGATGTTCTACTTTAATGACAAAATAAATTACATGATTAAAGTGGAAATTTTGATATTGAAGTTGACATTTCGTGCTTTTTTTCCACTGTGTGCCTTTTAATTCTCTGTACCCTAATAAGCTTTCATATGACACTCAGACGGTGGGCTACGACTCGCCTTTTCACGGCGATTTTGATATCTGAGGTTTCAAGTTTCTCCAACACGCTATGTCACTCGATCATCTTCCTTTTGTTGATTATACCACGGTTTAATTAAACAAATAGTATGTTTTTCCTTTGCCTCCACTTGGTATTCACTGAAATTCTTATATTTTCCCCCGTGCTTTTCCCATTGTCTTTTCACAGAAGGCTGAGCTTAAGGGCGATTTATATTGATTTGCATATTCAAAGAGGCGTAATTCTGGGAGGAGTTGGGGCGTTACATAAAGCGCGTGCACGAGCGTTACTTTTCACGCTGAGATTTATGTAGCGGAAGAACGTGGAAGTTGGAGTACGCACAGATTCCTACATCTGGATTTTTCTGTGCGTAAGCACATTTCGGCTTTTGTGCTTATGCCATGTTATAGTGCGAGTTCTACGCACGGCGTTATACATGAGGTCCCAGGAGAGACCCTTGTGGACCACCATATAGAAAATCAAGTGTCTTTGAAGTATAATTACCACAACTAACAAAGAATTTTCTACCTGAGTTTAAGTAAAACTCAAACCAATTTAAGACCCGGCTAGAGAGGCCCACCCATTGAGTTAGGCGATTTATAAGAATATTTTGGTCAATGGTATTAAATGTGGCACTCAGATCTAATGGATGTGAACAGATAAACGGCCTCTGTCTGCATTAACCCGCACGTCATTTACTACTTTAACAAGTGCAGTTTCTGTACTGTGATTTGTTCTAAAACCAGACTGAAACTTATCAAGAATAGCAGGTTTATTGAGGTGGTCATTTAACTGCATAATGACTGCCTTCTCTAGAATTTGACTTAAGAAAGGCAGGTTAGAAATGGGTCTAAAATTTTCAAAAACAGAAGAGTCAAGATTATTTTTCTTGAGCAGGGGTTTAACTACAGCAGTCTTAAGACAGTCTGGGAAGACCCCCGTATCTAATGACGAGTTTACTATGTCAAGAATACTATCAATTAGCACGCCCGATACTTCTTTGAAAACATTTGTTGGTATTGGGTCAAAGACGCAGATGGAAGGTCTCAGTTGAGAAATTATTTTATATAAATCAGGTAAATCTATCCTGGTGAAAGAATTTAATTTGTTTATAATGAAGAACCCGGTTTAAGAGGTTCAGTATTGGGGATATTTACTACATTATTTCTAATATCATTAAGTTTTTGATTAAAAAATACAGAAAAGGCCTCAAAAATTTCACTGGAAGTTTATTGGTGGCATTCCATTGAGTGACCTGGGTTTAGCAAACGATCAATCATAGAGAATAAGACTCTGGGATTACTAGCATTGTTATTTATAATTCAAGAGAAATAGCAGCGCCACTCAAGACGGACCGTGTTATTGTATTCTGTTATTTTAACCTTCAATATCTCATAGTGGATAGTTAGTTTAGTTTTTCTCCAGCTCTCAGCTCTCCGGCATGTTCTCTTTAGATCAGACACTCATTGGGTCTTCCACGGTGTAACAGTACTAGAAGATTTTTTAACTGTCATTTCATGTGCGATTATGTCAGCAGCAGCTCTCACCTTAGTATTAAAATTTTCCACCTTACTATTTACATTATTATCACTATTGTAGTAAGCACTACAAATGAGCTGGTTGCTTAAAATGTTTGTAAACTTTGAGGATACAGATCAATGAAAGAAATGTTTTTTAACAATATGCTTCTCATTAATTGTATCAATTATTATTTTTAATATTAAATAAAAAGAGAAAATGGTCTGATATACCAATATCCACAATCTGTCTCACATCAACTTTTAGTCCAACGTGTGCCCTCCTTTGTGTGTAGGCTGATTAACATGCTGGCTCAAATCAAAAGAGTCCAGGAGGTTCATGAATTCTTTTGCTTTCGGGTCACACTGACTATCGATATGAAAGTTAAAGTCACCGACTATTAGGAATGTGTCATAGTTCGTAATTACAATTGACACCAAGTCTGAGAATTCCTCAAAGAAAGAAAGACGCATTGTATTTAGAAGGTCTATACACGGACAATACTGGAGACTGAGAAACTCCATGAATAACAACTGCAAGATACTCAAAGGACTTCAATATACCAAAACTTTCATTAGCTTGAGTAAATATTTGCTAAACCACCGCCTTCCTTACCTTTGTGATCCACATGAGCAAAGCTGTAATTCAGAGGTGCAATTTCGATTAAAACAGTCATACGATCAGTGCTAAGCCACGTTTCACTTAATACAATAAAATTGATTTTCCTATCACTAATATGATCGCTGATAGAAAATGTCTCATTGGTTAATGCTCTGACATTTAATAAGGCCATATTTAAGGTCTCAGAAGAGCAGAACTGAATTGTAGGAGAGTTATAGGTATTTGAGATGGAAATTATGTCATTGTATTAGTGCCTCATTGTGTGTATTTTTATTTAATCTATAGTTTATTTAGTTTTAATAAATTGTTCATCTAGAGATGAAATGGTAATTAAATTATTCTCATTTATGTTGAGGTTAGTTATTCAAGTTTTAATGCAGTGCACTTTTGAGGAAAATTTTGCTACAGAATTATCATAACCTAGCACGGCATTATGGAAAGAGTCAGAAGTAAAAATACAGAGTCAAAAGAGATGAATTACCTTAGAGATGTTTTTGGAGAGGACCCAGGCGCCAAACCTATTAGGATGCAGACCATTCCGCCTGAAGAAATGTGGCCTCTCCCAGGAGAGATCCCGGTTTTCTACAAATCTGATATTTTGTCCTTTCGCAGAAGCCTTTCAGCGAGATGTTTAATGCCAGCAGATGACTGTAGTACTCATTCAATCTTTTTTTTAATTTTACTGAATTTATTAAAATCAAATAACATTCCATACACATAACTTAAGTTTAACAAAAAAAAAGGTTGAAACAACCCCCACCCCTGAGAAAGAGAGCTAGGCCAGCATTGTAAAACTTTATGCTAGTAAAGAAAAGTGAATACATAAAATAATAAATGAATAAAGATAAATGGAGTTAAAGAGGGGAGAAAATCTGCTTCCTCAATTTAAAATCTTATTCTAAAATATTATTGATCAGATCATGCCAGGTTTTGAAAAAGTTCTGCAGAGATCCTCTAAGTGCAAATTTCATTTTTTCCACTTTCAAATAGCATATATCAGTTACCCACTGACTTAGAATAGGAGAGTTAGGATTCTTCCAGTTTAGCAAGATAAGTCTACGTGCCAATAGTGTAGTAAAGGCAATTACAGTTTGTTTGTCCTTCTCCACTTTAAGTCCAAACACAGCTGTTAGGAGATTAGGAGGGATTGTGACACCCAAGCTGTCTGAAAAGCATTTAAAGGTTTTGATCCAAAATGATGTTAATTTGGTACAGACCCAAAACATGTGGCCCAGTGAGGCTGAAACTTGACTGCAGCATTTGCAGGTTGGCTCTTGCCCTGGAAACATTTTGGACAATTTTAAACGAGAGAGATGTGCTCGATATATAATTTAAAGTTGGATAATTCTATGTTTTGCGCATAAGGAGCTTGAGTGAATTCTCTGCATTGCTACCTTCCACTCCTTTTCTGAGATGGTGAGTGAGAGATCGTTTTCCCACTGTCCTCTTGGATCTTTGAAAGGCAGGGACTGTAAAATGTTTTATATATTGCAGAAATGCTGTCTGAGTCCTCAAGACTGAGCAATATTTTTCCGGCATAGATGTGGGTGGGAGGTGAGGAAAATTGGGCAGCTTCTGTTTAACAAAGTTTCTGATTTGAAGGTAGTGAAAGAAACATTTGGAGTGTAATTGTTCGTAGGATGTACAGGTACAGATTTTTATAGCTTGTATGTTTTCTGCCCAGTAATAAAATTGAAAGTTGGGTAGAACCTTCTACTTTAGGTCTTTGTGGGGTCTCTCTTTGGATACGTGGATGTTTTGAATTCCAAATAACTGAGGTTATGGTTGAATCTAATCTCTTAAAAAATGATTTATTGATGTATATTGGAATGTTTTGAAATAAAAAGAGAAGCTTAGGAAGGATATTCATCTTAACAATGTTAATTCTTCCAGCTAAAGTGGGATATAGGGTTGACCACCTATGCAAGTCTTGCTTAATTGTTTCCATACAGACAGCCAAGCAAAATGACACCTTTTATTGGCTAACTAAAAAGATTACAATATGCAAGCTTTCGAGGCAACTCAGGCCCCTTCTTCACATCTTGCCTGAAGAAGGGGCCT
>JANRMT010028174.1:20173934-20185912 GCA_026402145.1 Polypterus bichir lapradei
AGGCCCCTTCTTCAGGCAAGATGTGAAGAAGGGGCCTGAGTTGCCTCGAAAGCTTGCATATTGTAATCTTTTTAGTTAGCCAATAAAAGGTGTCATTTTGCTTGGCTCTTCTCTACATTCGTAATGGCTAACACGGTACAACACCCTAGTACTACATACAGACAGCAAAATTTTGTTGATAAAGAGCTTTATGTTTACTTGTGATATTTACCTCAAGATATTTAAACTGATCTGCGATGATAAAAGGGAAGGTATCCAATCTAATATTGTATGCTTGAGAAATCACTGGAAAGAGCACACATTTATTCTGTTAGTGCTGTTAGGACTGCAGGCACAGTATTTTGAGGGTCTGATATATACAGGACCATATCATCTGCATATAGAGAAACTTTCTGTTCAAATCCTTCTCTGATAATTCCCTTTATCTCATAAGCATTTCGACAGAGAACTGCCAGTAGCTCAATGGTGATTGCAAAAAGCAGTGGCGACAAGGGGCATCCTTGTCTGATACCATGTTCTAGTTTAAAGTAGTCTGAATTAATGTTGTTAATACAAACGGAAGCTTCTGGTTTGGCATACAGTAATTTGATCCATGCATAAATGTTCGGGCTAAACCCAAATTTCTCCAATGTAGTGATAAGGTAGTTCAGTTCAACCATATCAAATGCTTTTTCTGCATCCAATGATAATAATATGTCCGGGGTGTTTGACTTTGTTGGTGAGTATATTACATTAAAGAGACAAAGAAAATTGGAAGCTAAATGTCTGCCTTTAATAAATCCAGTTTGGTCTTGTGATATTGTCAAAGGAAGACATTTCTCAATCCTTTCTAGCTAGTTCTTTGGAGAGTATCTTAACATCATTATTCAGAAGTGAAATTGGTCTGTATGTACATTGTGATAAGTCCTTATTTTGTTTAGGAAAGACGGTGATTAATGCTTGGCGGAAAGTTTGAGGTAGAATTTTATTTTCTCTAGCTTCTGTAAATGTTGCTAATAGAAGGGAAGCTAGCTGAGTTGAGAATTTCTTATAAAATTTGGCAGGGTAGCCATCAGGGCCTGCTGCTTTCCCACTCTGAAGTGAGTTTATAGTATCTAGTAATTTTGAGAGTGCCAGAGGTTTATCCAATTCCTCTGCACTAAGAGTATATATTTGTGGTATCTGTAATGTATCTAGAAATGCATTAGATTGTGTTTTGTCTTCTTTAATCTCAATAGAATATAAGGATTTATAGTAGTCTCTAAATGTGTGCATTATATTTTTATGGTCAATGATTTTCACTCCGTTTGTGTTGGTGATTACTGGGATTGCATTGTGAATTTCTTGCTTGTGGATTTGTTGAGCTAAGTTCTTATTAGCTTTCTCTCCATGTTCATAGTAATGATGTCTTAATTTAAAAATGAATTGTTCTGTTTCTTTAGTTGTCAAGAGGTTGAGCTCTGAATCCAGATCCTGCCTTTTCCTATGAGTGCCTCACTTGGACACCTGGCATGTTCTTGATCTATTCTAGTAGTTTTGTTAATTAGCTCTGATGCCTACTTGGTGTCCAATTTATTTTTGTTGGAAAGATATGAGATAATCTGTCCTCTTAAAAAGGCCTTCATTCAGTCTTCTAACCAGAGGTAAGGGACCCAAGATGAAGATTCTTGCAGCCGGGGTCCTCTCCTTCATGGTTTTAATAAGTGCTGTGAAGTCCGCCATGAGAATCTACGACTGTCGGTATCTCACGTCGTTTATCCTGGCGTGTAGTACAATGGATCCCACTGCCCTGTCCTTGTGCCTCTAGAAGACTGTCGGTGTTCTTCTCAAACACGACAACCGGGAAAACAAGAAACAAAAGATTTCTGTTTAGGGTAGGAAATGTTTAGGTTTTATACGATTGAATCTCCAATCACAAATACATCACCCGGGGTTGAAGGCAAAGTGGGGAAGCGGAGAGTGTCAAACCAGTTCTGGGTGGAGATGCTTGCCTGGGCAGATGGAGGTAATCCCCATTCTAGAATGTACCAATTCTAGATCACCGCTCCTGTACAAGGGAATGCTAGGGGATTAACCAGAGCACACCACCCTTCCCCTCTTGTTTCTCCGCAGCCGCCCTAATCACCAAGCAAAAGACGTGGTTGCGTATTCAGGGGCTTTGGCATTCGCTCCAAGTGGTGACGACAGAGCTCAGAAGTAGGGTCACATACTTGTTGGGTTCTGTACAGAGACTGTTCAGCTACCCCAGGGTGTGAAGCCACCCTATGTCCTTCAATGACCCCTATGAGGTCGATCATATTTTTAAAAGGTTGTTCCATAGGCCGGCTGGGCGAGATATTCGGGCAATGACTTTAACAGAAAAAAACAGGCAAGGTGTTCCACAACCTGCTGGGAAATTTTTATATCTGACCTTAGCAAGCACCCAGTTTTGCCCCATAGTCTGAATGCTTGAGAGTGCGTTGCCACTTGGGGTCAAACATCCACTGCAATAGTTTCCTCGTCTGCTGGCCCAGGGCTCCCCCTTCTTTCTTAAAGGACTCTGCCTTTGTGGGATTCTGGTAGGAGGTCTTCTCCCCCTAGAGACCATAACAAGCCTTGTGCAATTCCCCCTTCCAGCTCTATTCTGTTAGCCCACTTCACACTTTCCTGTAAAAAAGGCAAAGATTTGAACAATGGTCTTTACAGACATTAGTCCAAAACTGAACTGAGGCAACAGACAAAGCATAGTGGTTTTAAAGCTGGAGAGAGTAGATGGGTAGACAGTGTAACAACACTAAAACTAGTGAGATGTGCTCAGATTTTCTTTTTCTAGTTAAGATTCTGGCTGCTGCATTCTGCACTAACTAAAACAATTGATGTCTTTCTTAGGTAGTCCTTTTAGGAGAATGTTACAGTAATCTAGTTGACTGAAAACAAAAGTGTGAACTATTTTATTAGAGACTTGTAAATTAATAAGAGGTCTAACTTTTGCTATATTCCTTAAGTGAAAAAATGCTGTCCTAGTAATCCGGTTAATATGTGATTTAAAGCTTAAGTCAGACTCAGTGATTGCCCCTAAATTCTTTACCCCCATCTTAATTTTTAAACCTAAGGGATCAAGTTTATTTCTAATTCCCTTGCTATATCCAGGTTTGCTAATCACTAAGATTTCTGTTTTTCCTTACTTAGTTTGAGAGCATTTCTTCTCATCCAATTGGAAATCCAAGTAAGACATTGAAACAGATAGCCAAGAGTAGTCTTGACCTAATAATTAAGTGAGATCAGTCTCTAAATAAAGAAGAGTGTTTATTATGTATTTGTTTTGTATGTTAGCAACAATCCAAAATTTGATGCCAGACAGGTTGTCTTGACTGGCTCAGTGACTACAGATCGGTGGCACTCACTCCAATTGTGATAAAGTGCTTTGACAGAATACTGCTGGGCACATTAAACAGAATTTTCCAGAAACTCGTCATCCCCACCAGTTTGCATAACATCACAACTGGTCCAAAGCAGATGCCATATCCCTTGCTCCTAACATTGTGGAACTTCAGGATAATAAAAGTTATAAATGTTATGCCAGTCACGTTTATAGACTACAGCTCAGCATTTACTTTCTCAGTTTAGGACTCGATGTCACTCTCTGTAACTGGATTGTGGACGCTGAACTTCCTAATCAACAGACCTCAGGATGTGTGGATTGGCAGCATCACATCCTCTACCCTGACCTCCAACATGGGCACTCCACAGGGTAGTGTACTGAGCTCACCTCTGTACTCCTTGTTCACATATGGTTGTGTTGCTAGACTTAGCTACAACTCAGTCATTAATCCTGCTAATGGCACCAGCATCATAGGCCTGGTCATCAACAATGATGAGACATCGAGAAAAAGACACATGCAATGAAGTGGTGCCAGGAAAACAATGTAACCCTCCATGTTAGAAAAACCAAGAAGTTAGTTGTAAATGTGAGGAGATCTACATCAGAGAGGATGTGGTAAAGATGGGGAACAGCTTTCAATTACTTTGAATGCCTGTCACCCATGACCTGCAGTGGACATAGCACATCTCTGCTGTTTTCCTCTACATCCTCAGATGTCTAGAGCAGCTCACAGTCCACCATAGGCTCTCATGAACCTCTGCAGATGCACAGTGGAGTCCACACTCAGTGGCGCCTGCTTAGTCCGGTGTTGTAGGGCACTACAGAGAATGGTGAAGGAGGCACAGATAATGACTGGCACTGAGCTACCTTCTCTTCAGCACAGACACAAAGACAAACATAAGAATTCAAGAGCGCAGCCATCCTGCACAGACGTTTGTCTAACTCTTGCCTTGTGTCCATTGGCACTCACACCAGAACATTCAAGAACAGTTTCTACCCACAAGTCAAAGACAATGGAAACTCAATCCCATTTTCTGAATAGGATTTTAAAATTACAAATGTTGCAAAGGTATGCAGTGCAAATGTTTAGGAAAAGTCAAAGAAGGACAGTAGGAGGACACACACACTGATGAAATAATTCAAGATTTAAAAACACAGCGTCCATTGTCATTCTCCATGGTGCTGGACTCATCTGAGTGACAGTAAGGATGGCCTGAGGTGGAGTACATCTCCACTTTATTATTATTATTATTATTATTATTATTATTATTATTATTATTAATTGCATCATATGAATTGGCAGTTTGGCTTTAAACTTTATAACAGACTGGTGAGGCCTCATCTGGAGTACTGTTTGTAGTTTTGGTTTCCAGACTACAAAAAGGACATAGCAGTGCTAGAAAAAGTCCAGAGAAGAGCGACTAGGCTGATTAGACGACTACAGGGGATGAATTATGAGGAAAGATTAAGCAAAAGAAGATTAAGAGGTGACATGACTGAAGTGTTCAAAATTATGAAGGAAATTAGTCCAGTGGATCGAGACTGTGACTTTAAAATGAGTTCATCAAGAACACGGGGACACAGTTGGAAACTTGTTAAGGGTAAATTTCGCACAAATATTAGGAGGTTTTTCTTTACACAGACAACCACAGACACGTGGAATAAGCAGCCAAGTAGTGTGGTAGAAAGTAAGACTATAGGAAGCTGACTTTATTTTGTAGTAATTAGGTGGATAGGGACATGTGGTGGGCTAGCACCCTGCCTGGGATTTGTCCCTGCCTTGCGCCCTGTGCTGGCTGGGATTGGCTCCAGCAGCCCCCCATGACCCTGTGTTAGGATATACAGCAGCAGGTTGGATAATGACTGACTGACTAGGTGGATAGGATTGGTGAGTTTTGTTGGGTTGAATGGCCTATTCTTTTTAAATTTTTGCAGTGTTCTAATGTTTCTGAATGCATATAAGGTCATCTCTGTATTATATAACAATTACTAATTGTCCACTTGTGGTACTAAGTACCTCCTTAGTAGTCCCTGTCATGTTTGGGAGGTTATTGTTTTATTCATACAACAAAACTTCAGAAAAGTACAAGTTTAGTCTTGAAAGTCCACGCTATGTCACTGTTTGTACAATGTCACTGTCCTTTAGTGTTCCTGATACTAGTCACCTGGGCACAGTAACTGCTAAAGGGGCTAATGCGTCGCCCCTCATGGCCATTGATGAAAGGACAGATGCTGTCCGTTTGGTGGTGGACTGGACAGCCACATCTCAGTGTTGAGCTTTTCTCTTGTCCGTCTCTACTCAGGTGTTGGCATGTCAGGGACCACTGGGGACCCCAATAGCAGCACAGTGTTATCATTTCTGGGCTGTGCTGGTTGGCGTTACTGGAGTTTACTTTTTGTAAATATGCTCCTTTATTAACGTAATGCTGTCCCTGTAAAGCTCTGTTTTATTGTTTCCTTTTATTCTAATAAAAATATATCAAAAAAGTCACTTTTTCATTTTCTCTTTTTACACAGCAGTTGACATTCTCCCTGTCTGGAACTTGCGCAAGGAAATTGGTAAGCAGAATGTTTTATTAAATTTTACAGATGCACAAACAATAAAAATATAAGTGTTTTAAAATGACAGATTTCAATGTTAAAGTTTTTAACAGAGGATCCAGTAATCAATATGTCTGCCCAAAGTTCCCCAAAAAGTTTGAAAGCCCGTGTTTGGTTATTGACGTGGAAGGAATGGATAACAGCCTTAGTGCTTCCCCATTAAAGGCCAGCAGGGCACAGCCAAAGCGATGTTGTGCAAAGCTTCCCTCATTAATTTAAAGCACATTAACATTTCTATTATTTCATCTGGAAGACACTTTTATTCAAAGCAATTTACAAAACAGGCCTACATAAAGGAACAAACATCAGTCTGGAGACTTAAGGAGCACGTGTGACAAGAGAAGGTGACAGAATTGATCATCACAAGTGAAGAGCTGTAAAGCAAACAGAACAACATAAGACTTGCTAGTCTTAGCTTTGTTACAAGAACTCATCAAAGTCATCATCAGTTAGACATGCTGTACATCCACAGGATAAGGGGGGCTTTAAAAGCTACTTAAACATGCTGAGAGAGTTAGCAGTTGGTAAGGAGGTGGGCAGCTCATCTCACCAGACAGGAGCTACACATGAATAGAGTCTGGATTGAGATGTGATGCCAGGCAGAGGTGGCATCACCAGACACCATTTAAAACTAGAGCTGAGTGGCTGAGGAGTGGTCTCCATATACACAGGTGATGACTACTCTGTAGGCAAGCATTAGCAATTTCAACTCAATGTGTACTGATAGAGGGAGCCAATGTAGAGATCTCTAAAAAGGAGTGACATGATGTGCGGCTGCATTCTGAATCATCTTCAGTGGCTTGGTGGCACATGCTAGTATCCCTGCCAGCAGAGAGTTGCAGTAGAGCAGATATGCCAAGACCAAAGCCTGGACTAGTGATTGTGCTGCCATCCTGTTCCTGGCTCATGGCTCTCACTTTATTGGCCTTGCAGTGTTCTTGGTTTCCCCTTTGCTGTAGGCAAATGTGCAGCCTGAACTTTCCCAATTACCATTGGGTGCTAAATGACTGCCACCTTTTTAATTGCATGCTAGCACTTCTAGTCAGAGATTTTTCCAGTCAAGGTTATGCACCACAATCTAGCAGAGAGGTACAAGAGTTCAGGTAATTTGCTTCACTAAAAGTAAGTGTCAAAAGATAAGGGCTAATGACTTTTAATCATAATTTTGTTAACTTCCTGATAGTCTATACAAAGGTGAAGGGAGCCAACCTTCTTTTCAACAAAAAAACCCAATGCCCAAAGTGAAGTACAGAGCTGAATAAAAGGATTTTAAAAATGTCCTTAAATGAAACTATTGAGGATCTTTATTTCTGGAGCAGACAACAAATAAAGTCTCTTTTAGGTGAAGGGGCACCAGGCAGGAAGTCAATGGAACAATCCTAATGTCTGTCTTTGTGGCCACAGTTCTAAGAACTTCTGCTTACTAAAACTGTCAGTATTGTATTATATGACAGATACAACTGACCACTGGGCCCCTCATTTTAAATGGTCTGGAAGTTTAGTGATGTTCAAAAAAGGACCAAAGATGAATCCTTTAACAGAAATTGTGTTTTTAATCACATCATGGAGCTCAGTTCAAGAGGCTGTCTCTTAATCCGCTCTCCAAATGAATTGTTTTAATACATTAGCTAACGTCAAAAACAGCATCCAAAGTACAAGGCAAACATTCAAATACAGAACCACAATCGTAGCTTTCCCTAATTATTTATTTTATTAAGCACAATTGTTTTCTAATCATTACTTTAATAAATTAAACTTTGGACACCAGTTAAAATGAGCAGTTTGCTCATATATTATGGCAGCCATGATGTCCCAGTTCTTGTGTCACATGTGTCATGTGCCTAACAATTAAATGGCATCATAGCGGTCAAATGCACAAGATGGCCACACCTATAAAGCACAGAAAAACAAAGCCAAGGCCTTCAGGGAAACAAACACATAAAACTACACCCATCAAAAACATGCAATCAAAATGGTGACTCAATAAATTTACCAGAATCAAAATAAAAATACAAACAAATTAATATGAAAATTTAAAAAAAAGTTATGATCTTCCATAATTGAGAGAGGACAGACTTAATAGAAAATCAAACTGCACAAAATACAGAAAATGCACATCGTCAAGACCAAAATCTAAACCCTAAACTGAACTCAGAATTCATCACTAAAGTTCTTTAACCTCTTTAGCATTAGGCCCGAGAGTCACTCGGGCTGTGAAAAGTGTTAAAAGTGTTAGTCCAGAATGTCAACTTTAGAGTCGCGTGTCGCTCAAGTGTTAGACACAAGGATTACTCGGTCTGTAAAAGTGACAGTGTTAGGTATGGGCCTGTCTTGCATAAGCATCAGGCCCAAGCTTTACATGGGTAACATCTTCTCCTAGCGTCATGATGGCATCTTATTAGAAACATTTTTCTGCAGCCCAGGAGCCTCATGCATAACGCTGTGCATAGAATACACACTAAAACATGGCATACGGACAAAAGCAGTAATGTGCGTATGCACAAAAAAATCCAGATGCATAAATCTGTGCATTCGCCAACTTCCACGTTCTTCCGCTACATAAATCCCGGTCGCCGTGAAAAGTAACGTACATGCACACGCCTGCTGCCACTCCCCAACTCTTCCCAGAATTATGCCTCTTTGATTATGCAAATCAATATAAAGCGTTCTGTGAAAAGGCAATGGCAAAAGCACAGGGGGAAATAGAAGAATTTCAGCGAATACCAAGTGGAGGAAAAGAAAAACATACTCTTTGTTGGTTTAAACAGTGGTATAAACAACAAAAGGAAGCTGATCGAGTGACACAGAGTGTTGGAAAAACTCGAGAACTCAAGTTCACAAAGTCTCATAGTGCCCGAAATAAAAAAGAAGTTGTCAGATATCAAAATCGCCATGAAAAGGCGTGTTGTAGCCCACCATCTGAGTGTCATATGGATGCTTATTAGGGTACAGAGAAAAGAAAAAAAAATAGGGACTCAGTGATGAAAAAAGCACGAAATGTCAACTTTAATCTCGAAATGTCAACTTTAATCTCGAAATGTCAACTGTAATCACGTAGTTTATTTTGTCATTAAAGTAGAACATCATAAACTTCATCTTAAAATCGTTTAATTTACTAGTTTCTCAAATCCTATTGTAACTAAAGTAGCACGTTAAATGCTTTGTTTTGTATGTGTTCTTCTATGTACTCTGTGTGTGTGAATCACTACATGCTTTTTATATGGGCTTTCTCTTCCTCCGACAGGACACAGAATCAATTACATTTGTGATATTACAGTTCTCTGAAAAATTAAAATACTGAGATCTATACTTGATATTATTTTCATTATGATAGGAGTTAAAGCATGTTATTAAACCTGGGAACATTGTGACGCAGTGATAGTGATGAGCTGGCGCCCCGTCCAGAGATTGTTCCTGCCTCCTGCAAGATGCTTGCTGTGCCATGTGCAACCTTTAATGAAATAATTTATTTCCGCAGTACTGTATCTTTCAAACATACTATTCTCCATTTCCTGTCCTTCCTTTTCTTTCTCCAAGTAACCAATCGCCAAACAATCAGCTCTGTAATAGACGTTAAGCCATCTGTAAGCTGAGAATGCAGATTCTTCAAAACTTTTAAGGAACATTGAAATATCTTTGTAGTACATGTTTAATTATCCTATCCATCTTTCCATCCAGTTTCGCACCAGCCCCAGCAAGAATTCAGCATGAGGCAGTAACAATCACTGAACGGAGTGCCAGCTCCTTGCTAGTGCTGCAACACCGTGTCCTCACATGTTTAATTATTAATTATATAGATTATTTAAATAATGTTAACATTTCATCTGTATAATGTAATAAACATATTTTGCTGCATTTCATCGTAAAATGATATCGTCATCATATGTAAATACGCGCTTTATAAAATGGCGCAGGTTGTGCAATATTATAACCGTATCGCAAGTTTACAGTGAGGTGATTTTACTTATAAGTACAAACATTTCTACGAGGAGCACTTGATGGACTGATTGAGTGCGTTTAGAGTTCTTGGGATGAAACTGTTTCTAAACCGCGAGGTCCCTACAGGAAAGGCTCTGAAGTGTTTGCTGTATGGGAGAAGTTCAAATAGACAGCATGGCAGAGGCAGCGTGTGCTTGGTGCTGTATACCGATAATTCTCTTTCTGATTAGCTGCTGTAGAGCTGTGATTTCACACTCAGATACAGTGATATAAATACTCCGAGTGGTGCAGTGAGAGTAATATGGAAAAAGATGATCTGCTGTGGCAACCCCTAACAGGAGCAGCTGAAAGAAGAAGAAGAAGAAGGAGAAGTTAGAGTAACAACGCTAAAGCAGCTATGGTATTTGGAATAGTTTGACCATTCCGTGGACCATTATATTGTTACAGGATAATTACAATCAGATGCCTTAAACTAATGAACAAAATGCGGTTAATTTCAGTGTATTTATAAAGCCGCGTCAGGGATATGGATCTGAAAAAGAAAGGGAAACCACACAGGAACAGTAGCACTGCTTTGACGCTGGGTGCCGTCAGTCTGCAAAACCAAACGGAGAGCTTGAGTACAGAAGTGTTTGAGCTAGTGTGAAAATGTGTGTGGCTTTACGCCAAGTTTAGTATTTATACACCGCGATCTGAGCGTGGAAACGAGAGTGTGTACATACCATTTATATATTAGGCCCCAGGTGTTGCACGCTTTTGACAGTGATAAGAGCAGTGATGTTGAGGAGCCTTCTATCAGCAGTGATGACGAAGTGAATCTGTCTTCACACAGATAAACAAAAGTTTGGATATTGCTGTTTTTTTAGTTTTTAGTTGATTTGTAAAATGTTATGTCCTTTGTGGTTAAAAATAATAAAAAAAAGAATCAAACCTGAGTCTTCATGTTAAATCAGTCCTGTTGCATTCTGATTGGCTGAGCTGTTTGTGTCAACTATACACAGTTGTTTCTGCTGGGAGGACTTGGGATTCAAAAGAAACCTCTTGACTGCCAAGCAGCAGCTCTAGCTCTGCACCCTCTGAGTTGATCTGCAAGACAGCTGCGTTTCCACTGTGCCAACTGTATGGTTATCAGATTTAACTGCTTGGAAACACACATGCATGTAAACATCTTTATTTTGTACCGACTGACATTTGGGGTTCAGTTTCACACATTTACTGCAACATGTAAATTGAATAATTTCTTTTTCTTCAGTTTCATTCTTGAATAAAAGCACTTGTTTGTTATACCTTTTGTGATTTATCTGATATTTGGACTTCAGTCTTCTCACATTCTACACTTCACGTCAACATTATAAAGGTTAAATGGAGGATGGGTGAGTGCAGGCTGCGTGCTGCTAGCTGACACATTTGCAAAACAAAAACGCTTATTGGTGGTCAATTGGCGCAGTGATAAGGAGCTGCGAGGAAAATGAAGCTGGTCCGGGACAATGAAAATGTTCACAGGCTACAGGGATTCTACTGTTAAAGCAGTAAACCAGTGACATTACTGGTCACAACCTCCTAGCATGATTGCCTAGCAATACCGTAGCAAATGCTACACAAAATGGTAGCCCCCATAGAAATTAAAATGGCTTCTGATTCAAAAGCAAATATACTTTAACTACTTTAAACAAAGTAAAATCTGCACACTACAAAACTTAGTGTTGGCTTGAAAAAGATCAGGGAAACATAATGGCAAAGTCATAAAAGTGTCATAGCAAAAGGCAGAAGCTCTAAACTAATAAATAATGTGTTTGATTATCAAGAAAACATCCATGAAATTTACTTGAGCAGCCAGAGGTTCATTTTGATTGGTCAACAAGTTAATCCTGGCAATGCCAAGTCCTGTCCCTGAGCTCACTAGCCTTGTGTCTCAAGTACACCCCTCCATGCTTACCTCTGGGGTCCTTCACTGTGGCAGGCCACCTTTGAAAGGATTCAGCTCTTTTTTTTTATTATTAATTTTATTACAATCCATACAAAGCAATCAAGTTTTTAGAAAGAGAAAAATTAAGAACAGATCGATCCCCACCCCTGAGAGAGAGAGCAAGCCAAACGG
>JANRMT010028174.1:20189768-20211142 GCA_026402145.1 Polypterus bichir lapradei
TGTTACATGTATTTTCATGCATTCTTACGTGTGACTCTTTTAATGACACATTTTACCTTTTTGTTCGCAAGTTTGGTATGTAATGTGTTTTTATCAAATAAGTGTTTTTTTGAATTATTTTACTTCTTAATTAGGTACCTATTGGAATCATAGATATTTTGAAGTAACAAACAAATAGCAGTAGTAAGGGGGTCTATTTTTGCTGTCGTTGACCCCCCAATTTTTTTATTGAAACTATCGACCCCTAGAAAGTTCAAATCGACCCCAGGGGGTCGATATCGACCACTTTGGGAACCCTTGATCTAGAGGGTCCCAAAGACCTGCCATCTACCACACAGCTTAGTGACTCACATGATGTTATCTGTGGCTGTCTGTGTGAAGACAAACATCCACATGTTTGTGTGAAATTCACCATTAAAGGTTTTCAGTGCCATTCTAGTTGAACAACTCATGTTAAAGAAAAAGCTGCTGTCCACCAAACTCAGTCCCTTAATCCTTTTGAACACTTTCATCACATCTCCTCTTAATCTCTGTCTGGTTCAACTAAACAGATTCAGCCCATCATCCCATGAGCCTTATAAGTCACTTGTGCTTGTGTTTATAATATTTTACACCACATGTGTGACACTTCAGCAGTAAGTAACATCAAACTTCATATGCCGCATGTCCTCTCCTCGGCCCTCTGCTCTTCTGTATCTCCAGGCTTCCCCATGGCCTTGTTATTCAAAGTGTTGGACTGGGTTCTCATTTTTAGGCAGATGACACTCAAATCTATTTCAGTGTTAAAAATGAAACTTCATCAGAGCTTTCTCAGCTCAAAATTTGCCTCAGTGAAATGAAAACCTGGATGGAATGGAACTCTTTGAAATGAAAATGTAACAAAATTGAAGTCCTCCTATCTGGCACTAAAGCTCAGCTGAAGAATATGATGAGCTCCTTCTCAATCAAACTTGGTGATGACACCATCAGATCTTCTTCTTCTGCTAGGAGTCTTGGTGTCTGTTTTGATTCCTCCCTTTTTTTATGCCACCCACATAAACCACATTATTTAACTTTCCTACTTCCACCTCTGTCTTGTATCCCGTGTTCGCTTATTCCTCTCCTCCTCATGCTGAGACACTCATTATCATGCATCAACTACTGAAACTCCCAACTCCTAGGTGCCCCTTCTAACTCCAGTTGATTTAAAACTCTGCTGCCAAAGTCCTGACACAGACCATAACAGTGAGCACATCACAGCCATCTTGTTGCACCTTCACTGCCTCCCTGTGTCTTACAGGATTGAATGTCAAATTCTATTAATTCACTCTAATAAAAGGAAAAGTGCCTTTGTGTCTGTCTGTGTGTCTGTCCTGTTGGTATGTCCCCGTCATTCTAAAAGATGGCGCATCACAAACATTTTTGGTAATAAAATGAATTTTATTTGTCATTCCAACAGATGGCACATAAAAAACATTAACACTCCTTTTATGAATCCTATACCAAATAGGATATAACACAGACATACAGTATACAATACAATACAATACAATTTATTTTTGTATAGCCCAAAATCACACAGAAAGTGCCGCAATGGGCTTTAACAGGCCCTGCCTCTTGACATCCCCCCAGCCTTGACTCTTTGAGAAGACAAGGAAAAACTCCCAAAAAAAACTTGTAGGGAAAAATGGATGAAACCTTGGGAAAGGCAGTTCAAAGAGAGTCCCTTTTCCAAGTAGGTTGGGTGTGTAGTGGGAATCAAAAAGAAGGGGGTTAATAGAATACAATACACAGAACAGAACAAATCTTCAGTACATTATTAAAATAAAAAAAGTACGGAGCAGAATTTAACAGCAGATGATATCACATAATATAATTTGGATTTGCTTAAAGTCCTGTAGACCTCGTCCATCAAGCTGCCTCCCCCTATTGGACATTCCACGGCTGAAACAGTGCTAGGCCAGCCAATGAATGAAAGGACCCCTCTTTCCCATGATTCCTGCGATCCTCCATCAGGGATGATTTTACCTTAGGCAGGCAAAACAACTTGGCAGATGGGCCGTGGCACCAAGTGCCACATTGGAGTACCAAGAAGAGAAACAGAATAGGTATGGGTTAGTATCCAATTATAACTATCATGTTACTTATGTTTTAGTGCTAATGACTAACAACAGAGATGCAGTCTGTAAAGTTAATCAGCAGCTCTAGTCAGGGTGTGCTAAACTGAAGTAGTGAGTCTTCAGCCGGGATTTAAAGGCTGGGACTGAAGGGGCATCTCTTATAGTAGCAGGCAGACCACTCCACAGTTTAGGGGCCCTGTAACTAAAAGCTCGACCTCCCACTGTTATTTTATTAATCCTTGGAATCATAAGCAGACCGGCATCTTGAGATCTTAATGTGCGCTCAGGTTTGTAAGTCATGATAAGTTCAGACAAGTAAGCCGGACCTTGGCCATTTAATGATTTATATGTTAAAAGGAGGATTTTGAAATCTGCCCTAAACTTAACCGGGAGCCAGTGTATTACATTGTGTACTCCAAACATTAACATTAATCGTCTGCATTAATTACTTAGACTACAACACATTTTAGACGATTAGCACAGCTCGTAACCTATAAAACTTTAAATGGGCTCACACCTCATCACTAGGCTTCTGTCTGCCCACTAAAGTCCACTTGTTCTGCCCCACACTAACCCATGCTCTGTGGGTGACAGAGCCTTCAGCTGTAAAGTGACCAAACTGTGAAAGAATCTCCCTAAATTAATGAGATCTCCTGACAGCATTCATTCTTAAAATAAAACAACTTCAAACATATTTGTTCAGGAAGGCATTTATCTTTGAAATATGGAGGTGCGGCACCTCGTGCATAAGTATAGGATGCATAGTGAATGGTGACCCCCATATATTATAAGGATTGTCTTTGAATAAAAAGAAAGACAAAAGAACAATAGGCTGTACGTCAGTGTTACTCCATTGATAAAGTCCTTTCTGGTGGGACTCCGCTGACTGCTGGCTTCTTGGTGGTGTCGGTTCTTATGGAGTCATTGATAGGAAGAGGCGGGTTTATGAGCAGAAGTGGAAGTGACATCACAGCTTTTTGTGCTATCAATCTTCTGTCCTGTGGATGGGAAAAGGAAAAGCATGAGAATGACAGCACCACCTTCCAGTGGAATTGCCTTTGCTAAATGAGCCCTGAAATTGTAACAGTGGTTATCTGGTGTCACATAATTACCTTAGAATTACTTCAGGTTTCCAGTAGGGAGACAAAGGCTAATTTATCAGTTGTCCATATTTGACTGGTATAACTTACTAAAAATAGCCATTAAGCCACAGTATAAAACAAAACCCCTCTATTGGTGTGAGGCAAACATTAAATGGCTTTTGAGAGAGGCAGATGAAGCCAATGAAATGGGAGGAAGACACGCAGCTTTTAATAGGAGAAGGCAGTGTTGGTATGAATGAGAGAGCAGACACAGACCGTTCTGAAGGTGCACTGAAACGTTATGATGTCTGAGAGTGAAAGGGCAGCACCAACGAAGAAGAGGAGAAGGGCTGTGCCATGAAGGTGGTTCATACTTTTAAAGAACACCTCAGTTGGCTTAAGAAGAACAAACTCTTTAAATAACGTGGATATCTCTATACTGAAGTAAAGTTTACTTTTATTGACATTGATTTGAACTATGCAATAGGTGGAAAGAGCTGGTAGCCAAGGCTTCAGGCATCACAAATGGTGGCAGCGGTGCCCCAGTCTATTCTTTGGTTGGACGTCTTGTAATTTGTAGGCTGAAGATGATCAAGGCAAGTGAGGAGACCACCACAGGGTTGAAGTGTGCAAATAGGTGCTAAGATTATTAACAGCAATGTCATTGTGCAAAAGGTGCAAATAGAGAAAATCATAATGAATAATGAAATAAATATGTTTTTAAAAACAAAAGGTTATCCAGTCATAAAAGCAATAAATAACAGAAAATTAAAAACCACAGGAGAAATGTCCAAACAGTCCTTCACAGAAGAGCAGATCATCCAGCAAACTCCATACAGTCCATGGATGAGGCCTCATCACATTGGGGCCACTCACCCGATGAATCCACTAGTGATTCATTGCTTGTCCTGTCCACTCCTTCCTGATGCGTCTCTACCACCATTTTTACAAGTTTTCAGTCTCCCTCTGGTGTCCTCCTGCCTTTCCTTCACCACATTGGTATTCTAGGTATTTCCATTGTACTTGGACTCCCGGGCTGTCGCTCTTCATCACTTCAGTGGTCTGAACACGGTCCCTGCTCATCACTGAGCAGACCTGTGATGACACTGCTCTTTCTGAAGACACATCTGTATCATTACGTTGAGCATTTCGCTGACTACTTGCTTTCACTCTGATCTTCCTTGTCTCCCTCTTCATCAATCGATTGGTCTAATCCCTTTTTGTCCTCTCACTGCCTGTCCATTTTATTTTTTTTCAGGTGCCCTCTTTCTAAACTCCTTGCTGGGCTGCTCGTAATTCTCTAGTTAAACTGTGACATGTGTGATGGCGTTAATCTTCTTGACTGCATGTTACATGTCACACATACAACAACGTGACTCCTCTCAATCAGAGCGACTCCCAGCCCTCTGAGTCATTGATTATTAGCACCACACAATTAATAAAAACTGACGGCAGCACACAATATGTAACATGTTATCGAACAAATGTACTAATTCCTGAGCAGAGGGATGTTTCTTAAGTAGAATAAAGTGAGTTGCCTCTGAATATCTCTGTACTTGTTGTGAATACAAAACAAATTGACAATCAAGATGAGATTTTTAATTTTTTAAGCAGCAACAAGTAAAAGTGGGAAATAGAGAAAACATTGAGATAATGGAGAATGAGGCTCAGGCCAGGAAACTGTAAGAAGCACAGACCCAAACATCAAGGCCCAAAACACAAAACAAAAGTCAAAGTCAAAGAAAAACAAGAAAACCTTCTTATACTAACTAAGATTCTTTTTGTGTTTCCAAACGGCACATGTCTTCTCAATCCTGGCTTTAGCTACAACAAACAACTCCACTCCTTTTAAAAAATAACCCCCCACACCCAGTAGAAAGTCTTCCTGTGCTTACTAACTGGCAGCAGCCCATCAGACTGACACCAGTCATTTCTCCAGGGTCCTGAGCTGTGTTGGATTGCAGTTAACTGCCTGTTGGACCAGGGAGGGTTTTGACAGATGAGGTGGTCTTTTACACGATTCCACACTCTTTTGATGGTTGGACACCAGGCGACATCTAAAATCTTCTTCATGGCTTTAATTATCCACAGGTGATCAGTTAAATGAGTATTGTGAAAATACTTCAGGAACTCTGAGATGATGGCCTCAGAGACGACAAGTTGAAAACAATCACCCCGTAATTTATCCAAAATCTACCGGTCTAACACTCCCTGGAGTTCCTTAAAATCAATACAAGTTCTTTCACCCAAGTGCTCCTTCGTCCTAATATAAAGAATGCTATGAGTCTGGACCTTAGCAATGTCCTGTAAGTCCAAAGGTAGTTCACTTCTCTGATTTGTTACTGGAGTGATGCTGGGTGCTTTAGATGGCTCCACTAACCAGGACAACAAATCGGACACCACATTTCTACATCCCTTTCAACGGTGCATCTAGAAAGTAAATTGTTGTACTCTTAAAACCCATTTTAATTGGGAGGATATCTTTGGGCAAATAAAAGCCCGTGTTAGAGCACAGGGGTCAGTGATGATATCATCCATGGTTCCTTCTAAACACTCCTATTCCGTTGTGGAATAATTCAGCTCCAGAGCCCATGGAGACCATGAAACACAGCTGATTACCTTTTCTTGTCTATCCTTGCACTGACTTATCACGCCCCCCGAGTCTGAGGTCAATAGCATTGGCTTGGACCAATGAAGAGCTGAGGATCTGGCTTGGCTAATGTAGGTGGATTTTATTACAAGGTCCTTCAGCTTCTAGAAAGACTTCTGACATGAATGAGACCAGTGCCAGGGGACCCTTTTTCTAATAGGTTGGTACAAAGGGGTCACAATGACAGTCAAACAGGGAGTACATTTGTGGAACCATTCTACCATTCCCAAAAAGTGCTGTTATGTTTTTACCTCTGTAGGATCAGAAGTTTTAGATGGCCTCCACCTTCTCCCTGTCCACATGAACCCCTGCATCATTTAATTCACATTGTCTACACAAAACCTATAGGTGCCATTAGGCTTTGGGATTAGAACTACAGGTGACTCCCAAGCCGAGGAAGAAGATCTCAAAATGTCCTCCTTTTACACCTTAGTCGCGCTATATTTTATGATTTGATTTTTCTTGGGATAAACTCTGTGCTGTTTTTCTGAAGGTTTTCTAGGTTGTGTGTAACACTCACTTGGTTCACTTAGACAAAATGAAAATTGTTACTGATTCACATACATGACAATCAGTGCTGATATACGTTACAATGAAAAAGATTTGAGAACTCAGGTGAATATTAAGCCCTAAATTACCCTGAGCACTACACTCCAGAAACGTAACACAATCACCACAATAATCTTACAAGAAGCAGAAATGCATTGAAGGACAAAATTCAATATCCTTGCGTGACAACAAAATGTCACTTACCATCCGCTTTACAAGTACATCATTAACACAAGAAAAACAGAAACAGAAATATTAAGAAAATGAAAGCACAGCTCCTCATCCTTAATGAATTGGAAGTGACTCCAATGTCACAAGTCCCCAGCAAAAGTTTTTAGTCGTTTGCCCAACAGAGAGTCTAAGAGAGGCTTTAGTATGAGCGTCCAAAGACGTACCTCTTAAAAATAAATTAATAATGTCCTCCTCTTGCACTCTCTTCACCTTCAATGCACTCCAATATCTTCAGGCCAATTTGATTTCATTATGGACTCGTGTAAATGAAGCTCCTCACTGACTACTTGACTTCTTTCCACCATCCATCTCCTAGTTATCCTTAGATTTTCCACCAATCAGCTCAGACAGGACATTTTCCATATAATGTTGGGTCGTTCCTTTAAGGACAGAGAAAGTCACACTATAAACCCAGGGAATTGCATACAGACACATACATCAGGCAGACCATATTAGCGAGACAGTTAGTTACGATTTCCCCCAATAAATAGCATTTCTATTTCTATGTATTCAGAGACAAGTCGCTCTTATCTATCCACTTCTTTAACTCACTGACACAATTCATGAAGGACACCATTGAAGAAATGTTATTTGGTCTAAAAGAAAGGAACAACTGAGTATCATCTGCATATGAGTGACAATGAATATGATGTTCTCCAATGAGAGTTCCCAGTAAAGGTGCGAGTACTGAGCACTGCAGGACACCATATTCAGCTTAATGTGACACCACTAAGTGACTCTCTCAGGGTGACACAAGCTGTGATCTGACTTATTCTGTGCTGTTTGTGGTACAGTCGGCTTCTTCACACACCGTGGGCATTGAACACCACAGCACAGTCCTTGTTGCAAATTCTACACCTCCGATCTTCAGTTCACATTCTAAGCCCACCCTACATTTATATCAATTAGGGAGCTTCACCTTCCCATATAATTTATTATTTCAATCAACATTTTGCTGCATGTTAATAAACTTCACTCTTTACAATAATGATAATGTAACCATCAGGTGGTTTTCGTGTAACGTAATTCTGAGGACATATTTGTTCACTCTCTGCTTACAGAGTAACCAATAGTGTGGATTCAGAAAGTCTTCAGACCCCTTCACTTTCTGCACAATTTATTGTGTTGTAGATTTTATTTTAAGTGGATAAAATTGCCACACCAGAATGACAAAGTGAAACACATTTTCAGAAAGATCTGCAAATTTATTAAACATCACAACCTGAAATCTTTTATTCCTTGTAGTATTCAGAGCCTTTGCTGTGTCACTCCACATTAACTCAGGGCCACCGTGTTTGAGAACTTGATAGGAGTGCAACTGTGACAAACTGATTTTACTGGACATCATTTAGAAAGGCAAACATGTACCTGTGTGTAGAAGGTCCTCAATTCACGCTGTATGTCAGGACAAAAACCAAACCATGACATCCACAGAACTCCCTGTAGTCCTCTGTGATCAAATGCTGGTGAGGCAGAAGTCAGGGTAAGGGGATAACTACACACCTAAAGCTTTGAATGTTCCCAGAGCACAGTGGTCATTAAAAATTAAGAAATGGAAGATGTTTGAAGACACCAGGAGTTGGTCATCCAGCAAAGCTGAATAAGTAGGCAAGCAGGGCCTTGGTCAAGGTGGTCATCAAGAACCCAATGGTCACACTAATAGAACTTCAGAAGTTCTCTGCTGAGATGGGAGACCAGTCACTGCTTATCATCAGCCTAAGGGTAGACATGGTGTTGCAGCATCATGCTATGGGATGCAGAGACAGGAGGACTGGTCAGATCTGAGGAAAGAATAAATGCAGACAAACATGGGTAGGTCCTTAAATAAACTTGCAATAATATGCACACAACCTCCTGCAGTGTATGCAATAAATGTCCTCCAGAGCTGGAAGCTGTAATCCCAATAATCCTCTGCACTCTCAACACAACACGCCATGAAACATTCTGATCAGCTGCTGTAGAGCTGTGATTCCACACTCAGATACACTTGGTTATAATACTCTAAGTGGTGCACTGAAAGTAACAACACTAAAGCAGCGATGGTATTCGGAATAGTTTGGCCATTTCATGCACTATTATATTGTTACAGTTTAATTGCAATCAGATGCCTTAAATTTATATATGATATGCGGTTACTTTCAGTGTATTTGATAAAGCCAGCTTCATAAAGGGAAACCACACAGCAACAGTAGCACTGTTTTGATGCTGGGTGCCGGTAGTTTGCAAAACCAAACAGAAAACGTGCATATGCAATGGGGGGGGTGCTGGCTTGAGAATGCGTGTGGCTTTACAGCAAGTTTTGCTTTTATACTTGCGATGTGAACATGGAAATGGGCTTACTCAACATTTTTGTGTGTACACACTGTTTATACGTGAGGCCCCTGGAGTTTGTAGACGTCATCTGTGATTGTTTATAACACATCAATGTGGGGATGAAACCCATCTAGATTTAGGGTGTTGAGGTGATTAAACCATTAGAGTCAAGTGACCAGAATATAATAATAATAATAATAATAATAATAATAATAATAATAATAATAATAATAATAATAATAATAATTTCATTTTTATGAGGTATCTGGATGAGATATGGAGACAGCTTAACTATTGAGCCAAACAAATGAGTGACAAATGGCCTGAGGGGTCACCTCTCGTTTGTCACATCTCTTATGTTCTTCTGTTCTGACACATTTGTCAGGATTTGGAGGAAGCACATATATAAAATCTAAAAGTGTTAAGTTTAACTTGAAAAGTGCACGTTTTGAGCAGATATACCAAAGAGATATCCAGCAAGTTTAAAAGTGTTTTATGTATAATGGAGAACAAGTTCAAACTGACATTTAACAAAGGTAAGAAATGAAAAAAAACTCCACAACAGAAAACCAAGAATATTGAAAAAACAGGACACAACAAAAGCATTTGATCAGAGAGGTGATTACGATAGCATTAATCTGGATTTTCAGAAAATTTCCCACATGACAGATTAGGCAATTTAGGATGTGGTCTATAGGTGGTATGGCCAGTAGGGGGCGTCTTACAGACTGCAAACCCTCAACACAGGTGACCTTAGTCCAACTCTGACTCCTGAATGGATGGGGTGGCCCAATTTATGCCGGACCTGTAGGTACTTCCAGCATCAAAGAGGAAGCACTCCTGGGGCAGGCAGGAAACCCTCAAAAAAGGGACAGTCCCCCTCTACAACTCCCCTTGTTGGCATTCATGGAGCCCAGTCGTGCTCCCCCACAAAACTGTAACCCCCAGCATACTCCACAGGCACATAAATGGGCATACTGGCAGAGGAATGCTGCCACCTTGTGGGTGGGTGAAACATGCACTCATGGGAGGCCATCTCCCCTGTACATCCACAACACTGGCCTTCATGAGTTTATTCTTTCGCCACAGTCCATCACAGTGGGTTCAAAAGTGGCCCAAAAATGGGAAGTAAAGGGTTATGGGAGAGGAAAGTTTTCAAAGTTAGGTTATGTTAAAGTGATGGGGCCGCTGCTTTTTTTATTGTGCACAAAAACATTTTGAATGGAAATATAATCAACAAACTGGTTAAATCTGCAGATCACACCAAACTGTGTGGAAGGGCAGATGATGGAGAATCAGCAGAATTGTTACAGAGGGATTTGAACAGCACACAGGCATAGGCAGATTTGTGGATGATGAAATGTAATATAACACGTATCACATGTGGGAAGAAAAAATGTGGGGTTTAAATGCACAATGGGGGCTTAGAAACTTGAAAGTACCACTCATGAGAAGGTCCTAGGAGTCGTAGTGGACTCATCACCATCTACGTCAAGATGGTGGACAGAAAACATTAAAACACTGAAGTGCTGTTGTCTAAAACCACTGAGCAAAACTATGAGAGAAATCAATTGTCATTAGCTGTTAACCAAATGAGTAGCTGTCACCAGAACAAGGACCCTAAAACCATGAACTGAGGAGAGAAGTGGATACTGTGAGTTAGAACATTAGAACGATCTGGACGAGAACAGGCAATTCAGCCCAACAAAGCCTGCCAGTCCTCTCCACTTAATTCTTTCAAAATAATATCAAGTGGACTTTTGAAGGTGCCTTGAACCCTAACCCTGTCTACCACACTACTTGGTCGCTTATTCCAAGTGCCTATCTTTCTTTGTGTTAAGAAAAACTTCCTAATGTTTGTACGAAATTTACTCTTCACAAGTTTCCAACTGTGTCCCCGTGTTCTTGATGAACTCATTTTAAAATAATAGTCTTGATCCACCGGACTAATTCCCTTCATAATTTAAACATTTCAATCATGTCACCTCTTAATCTTCTTTTGTTTAAACTGTAAAGGCTCAGCTCTTTTAATCTTTCCTCATAATTCAACCCCTGTAGTCCTGGAATCAGCCTAGTCGCTCTTCTCTGGACCTTTTCTAGTGCTGCTATGTCCTTTTTGTAGCCTGGAGACCAAAACTGCACACAGTACTCCAGATGAGGCCTCACCAGTGTGTTATGAAGACTTGAGCAGAACCTCCTGTGACTTGTACTCCACACATCAAGGCGCTATATAACCTGACATTCTGTTAGCCTTCTTAATGGCTTCTGAACACTGTCTGCTAGTTGATAGCATAGAGTCCACTACGACTCCTAAATTCTTCTCATATGGTGTACTCTCGATTTTCAAACCAGCCATTGTGTATTCAAACCTAACATTTTTACAAATCTGCCCAAGCCTGTCTGCTGTTCAAGTATCCCCGTTAGCACCACCATTTGTGAGAGTTTCAGTCCATGCAGGCTGCTCACCTCCCCACACTCTGTTCTCCATTCACATTCTGATTCTCGGCCTTTTCATTTTAAATGTTGTCAGTTCTTATCACACCAGGCTGATGTTTCCCTCATTTTGATTTCCTTTCCTTTTGACAGATCAGCTTCATCTAAGGCCTCCATCACTTGTATTTTTTCACAGCTTATTCATTTATTAGATTCCAAGCTCAGGTTTGAGGTTTCTTTATCTGTCAGTAAAGTTTAAAATTCAATTGTTATTTAAATGTTTACAGGTTTGGGTCTCAACGGAGTTTTTATTGTCAGTGTAAGAAGAAAATCAAAGATAAGCCAATGAAGATGTGAAATGGAGTCACTGGCAGGACAGGAGAAATGATGACATTCTTAATGTTGTGGCAGTAGGGGGCGCTAGTGCTCCCTTGAACCCTCAGGTACCACGCTAGACACTGGATACAAGTCCAAGACTTTTTATTATTTATCAATACTGTGCAAAAAGCACACTCCACACTACTCATAAATCAATTAACAACAACAACAATAATCTCTCCTCCTCACCCAGACACTTCGCCCCTCTACCTCCCAGCTCAGCTCAGTGTCTGGACTGGCCCGTAGTCCTTTTATAGCCCCTGACCCGGAGGTGTTCCTGCCCAATTAGTCCACAGTTCCTTATTACTTCCGGGTCAGGGTAAAAAGTCCTTTTCTTCAACCCGGGAGCACGTCGTTCCTTCCTGTCACGTGACCGTGACGTACTCCCGGGTTATAGGGCACACAAGAGCCCACGAGCCCCCCTAAAGGCGACTCCCACAGCCCTATCCAGCAGGGCTGTGTAAAAACACTACATAGTCCATGAGGCCCTGCTGGAACTCGGGGCACGATCCTGCTGTCGGGAGAGCTCCTCCCGGCAGCCTGGGGGTGACGGCCAGAACATGAAGCCGGCAGTCCTCCACAATGTGAACACCATGGCAGATGATTCAGTTTAAGTGATCAGCATTGGTCACCCAGTGGTCATCTCTAAACTGGACATCTGCTCACTCCAATGTCTTTCAGGGAGTCAAAGTCAAAGAAGAGTCTGAGGGGACACCAGGTGTGGAGTCCTTCATTGGTGATGTGATGAAGAAGGACAGAGCAGTGCTGGTCAGCCTGTGGGAGGCACTGGCTGAAGAGTTTGTGAGATGTCCGTCACCAAATGTGAAAGGAATCCTGGATGAGGTGACCGAATGGGGTGAGTTACTGGTCTCACTTTATTAAAGTCACTGTGGACTATTCACTGTCCACACACATAGAGTAAGAGGAGGATGTAGAAGAACAGTGCAGAATAAGACCTTCCAGCTCAATTAACAGACGTGTTCCAGCAGTCTGGCAGGGACCACCAGAGGGAGACAGACAGCCCCAGATGTTTGGTGAGGTTATGTCTGGCCAAGAAGAGGAGACTGAGAGTGACCTTGGAAGAGCTGCAGGAATCAGACCTAAAGAGGCCATTGGTCACTGGTCCAGTAAACCTGGAGTTATGGGAGTAATGGTGGACAAGGGGTTGACTGGCAGGTGGAAGAGTGGCCTGAGCGTTTAAGTAATCAGAAGGTGTTTAAGTGTATGGGGAAAGTGAAAGAACCTCCACACAAACTAGAAAGAGCACCATCTGTTGAATAAGGTGGGCCCAGAGGGGCTCCTCTATTTTGTCACTTTTGTGTATTTTGTTATTATTATTTGAACTTCTATTGCCCTTTTTTGTTTATGTATGTCTCCCTGGTTATTTTCTGTGTGTGCTGGAGCAGCCCCTCCAGTTCAGAAGACCACTAAACCCAACCATTCAGAACTATGGAAACTATAATTGGAAATTACATTAGAGGAGCATTTAAAGGACATGACGATAATCCACTAGACAACCACCAGTTTATGATGAGAAGATCCTAATGAGCCAATCTGGGAGCCCACACCTCTCCTGCACTCCATTCATAATCTGTTTCTAGTGTTTGTTTATTGGTGATATCACATTATTTATTTTTTAAGGATTCTTCTGATTTTATTGATATTTTGGAGATCTTGTTCCTGTTGTCGTCTTGTTCCTCATTTATTTTTATGGACACTTTAGTGTATTTATCAGCCCATAATGTGCATACTATGCATAGCAGGACGGTGTGATGGTTACACGACAAGGCATGACATTGTGGTTCAGTACTGTGACGATGCAGGTCCGCTCCATGCTCCCATCTTGCGTTTGGGAGCCCTGAACCCGACACCATCAGTAATGTTACCGAGATGAGCTGACAAATGAAGACAATTCTCACATGAAGCCAGGGGATATTTCCAAAAAGTGCAAAAGTGCTTTTATTTTAAAATCAACAAAACAGTGTCCAAACAAAAAGTGCAGTGTATCAGTTTCAATAAATCCATAAAAACAAGTGTCCAGTGGGGATAAAAACCATCAATAAATAAATCCTTTAAAATCAGAGGTTAAAAATGCAGAAGTTAAAATGCAGTCTCTCTCTCATTATTCTCCGACCCACCTCCGTCTCTTTCTCCCCGGCTCACCCATTATTCCTGCAGCCGGCGGAGACCCAACAACAATGAGCTCCTTCGGTCAACCTCTGTCTTGGCTTCCCTACGGACATCACTGCCAGACCATCGAGGTCGGCTCTCCTCCCTTCTTCCTTTGCGCTCTCGTAGTCACTCCTCTGATCTCTCAGGAGGAAAACTGCCATGCTCACCCAACTCTCCCGAATATTCAGTGGGGTAGTCTAGCCCCTAGAGCGCCACAACCAAACGCTCCTTCACAGGGCCCCAGCTCGTTCTGTCTCCTCCTTCTCGGTGGCCAGATCCTCCTGCTAAGACAGCGTTTCCCATCCTTTAACCTCCATTATCTTCCATTTTTCCTCGATACAGCTATCCGCCTATTCCTCTTTCCTGGTGTCGACCCGTATATATAGCCCCATCTCCACTCACCTCTGTGGCCGCAGCGCCTTAATCGCACACCACAGGAAGCCAATGAAGCAATCGAGAACGAATGCACCCACACGTGCTGGTGCGATTTGCTCCAACTACCTCATTAACCCTCTGCGGTCGTGCAATCATGCCCATGGAGAACAACACGACTATATAGATTTAAACCCCGGCTCCTTTTTTTTTTGAAAGCCGTGGACCCGCTATACCACAATTACCTCATTTGGATTTACTTTGGTTTCTTGTAGCCCGTTGTTGTACTTTTCTGATTGAACTAACGTTTAGTGTGCTGACCTTTTCAAACTGCTTTGGCTCTTCTCCTGCTAAAGCCCAAATAATGGCCTTCCTTGATCTCGTCCACTCTGAGTATACAGACTGTCTAAGTGGTACAGCTTCTTAGCTTCTTTCAAACACAATATGGCAGACCCCACTCCTGCACTGAGCCACATGGGATCAGTTTGGTGTCTGCAGTTCATTTAAGCTGCACATAATTAGGAAGGTCCCAGGGCTCAGTGTGTGGAGTTTACTTGTTCTCCCCATGTCCATTTGTTTCCACCAACAGTCCAAAGACATGCAGGTCTTATATGTGTGTGTGTGTGCTCACCTTACAATGGCACCGTGCCCAGTTGGTGTTCCTGCCTTACACCCAATGATTACCAGGAGAGGCTCCAGCTGCCCCACAACTCAGGTCTGGATAAGCAGGCTAAGAAAAATGAAGGATGGAAAGATGGGTGGATGGATTATTGGAATCATAAGCATGTGGGACAAAAACAGGAGTAAAGAGCGGGAGACCAACAAAGACACAGGGAGAGCAGGCAGACCCCCCCACAGACAGTGGGCACAACTTGGACTCTGGCGTCTGAAGGCAGCAGTGCACACAAACTGTAAATGATTTTCTTCTTTAAGGATATGAAGCCCCTCTGAGAACTGCTGATGCTCGTGTTTATCTCCTCTGTGTTTATTCCCAGGACTGGACCTCTTGAAGGAGATCCATGCCAGCGCCCAGTCACCTCCCCTTGAGCCTCATATTAAAGGTAGGTTGTCCTTATGTCTCTGGTCAGTTTCTCCTCCACTCCTGGGCTCATTCTGTCACCTTACTTGTTCTCATTTTGACTTTCAGAACTCCAGGAGATACATAGAGTCACAGTGTCTGAATCCACAAGACCTCTGGATGATCAGCGTCCATCTGGAGATCCACTCACTAGCGCTGTGGGCCTTGAGACTCAATACATGGAGCTGATGGTCATCAAACAGGACATTAAAGATGAACTGACTAAAGCTGGGAAGACTCAGGAAAGACTTGAGGAAGAGGGAGCAACAAAGAACTGTGAGCGAGTCTGGACTGAGCAACTGTTTAAGAGAAGACCTAAAAGTAAAACACCCCCCAAAATCAAAGTGGTCAGTGGGGTGGTGGGCATCGGGAAGACCACCTTGGTCCAGAAGATCATGTCTGACTGGACCAGAGGCACTCAGTACCAGAGGTTTGCGTTTGTGTTCCTATTTAAATTCAGGGAGCTCAGCCTCCTGTACAATGAGACACAGATGTCTCTGACCGCACTGATTGAAAGGCACTATAAACATCTCACTCATGATAAACTCATAGAAATCCTGCAGAAACCTGAATCTCTGCTCTTCATACTCGATGGACTGGAGGAATACAAACACAAACTGAACTTCACAGACACTCAGCTCTGTTCAGACCCAGATGATGAGGTGCCTGTCCACATCCTGGTCACCAGTCTGGTCAGTCAGACATTACTGAAGGGCTGCTCAGTCCTGATAACAAGCAGACCAACAGCTCTGGAGTCTCTGGACATGGAGAGAGTTGATGAATTTGTTGAACTTGTAGGATTCCTCCCTGACCAAAGACTGATGTACTTTAAGAAGTTCTTTGGTGACACTGATGTGGGCACCAAGGCTTTTCAGTGCATGGAGGGTAACACTATCTTGTACTCCATGTGTGTCAGCCCCTCGTACTGCTGGACTATCTGCTCTGCACTGAAGAGCCACTTCATGACACCTGAAAAAGAACGAGGGGCTGCCCCCAGAACTGTCACTGAGATCTTTGTGATGTTCCTTCACAACATCCTGACCAATCACAGGCGAGAAGATGAGGACCAAAGAAGGATTCTGATCAGTCTGGGAAAGATGGCTTATTATGGGGTGGACAACAAGACTCATGTGTTTAATGAGAAACAGGAGATGTCCACCTTTGGTCTCCAGCCAGTCCAGTCCTTTTTGTTCCTCTCTGGGTTTTTGCACAGACAAAGCACTCAGGAGCACACGACGTACACCTTTTACCATTTCACCCTGCAGGAGTTCATGGCCGCCTGCTCCTTCTACCTCGATCCATCAGTGGGTGTCGAGGAGCTGCTGAAGAAGCAAGACTCGTGTAAAGGGGGCCGATTTGAGATTGTCATCCGATTCCTGGTAGGACTGGCTTGGTGTCCTGTGATTAAAACAGTGGAGGGAATCCTGGGGGAGTTTGAGGGGATGACCACACAGCGGATACAGGAGTGGGTGAGGCAGAAAGCTAAACAGGCGCTACGAGGGGGAGATCAAAGTGAAGCTCTGAAAGTTTGTCACTGGCTTTATGAGACTCAGAATGAGGAGGTAATCAGAGACGCCATTGGGGAGGATTTAAAGATGGACTTTAGCAGTATGACTTTATCTGCTCTGGACTGTGCTGTGCTGACCTCTGTCATCAGCTGCTGTGGAGAACTTAAGAAACTTGACCTATCAGGCACACCTCTGACCCCCGAGTGCATCAGGAGACTGGCAGAGGGGCTCAGCTGCTGCAGTGAAGTCTGGTGAGTGATGCGACTTTGACGAGTTCAGTTTTATCTGTCAGTAATGTCACTTTATGTAAATAAGAGTAACTGGGGGGCACTTTTCTTCACAGTCATTGGACCTTCTAATAAGCCCCACCCCACTCAGCAGGAAGTGATGTCACACTGTTAATGACATGCTAACTATGGCATGTCATTCTCGATGGCCCATTAAAACACACTTGACTGTCATCGCTGTCTCAGACTCTTCGGGTCATTAAAGCAGACACTGAGCCGACACCACTGAGGTTAGCAAGCAGATTGAACTCCGTTTCATAACGTGTTGATTACACTGAGCTGATGACTGGTCTGTAATTAAACTGTGCCACTACCTTGATGCTAAGGCAGACCCCTGCTCATACTGTAGGTGGCACTACTGTCAACACATCTATAGTCTGGTGTGACGTTCTGGTCACAGCAGAGGAGAGCAGCACAAGTGCATCATGGGATTGAAGGGCTTGTGTGACCGTGACAGGCTCAGGGAGTTCAGCCTCTTGAGTCTCGAGCAGAGGACGCTGAGTGGGACCTCATTGGGGTCTTCTGAATTCTCAAAGGTGCTTATCAAGCTGATACAGTTAAACTCTGACTGTGTATTTTAAATATATTTATATATCGAGTGTCATGTTTTCAGTGAATCTTTTCCTTTTTTCTTCTTCTTTGCTCCCTGAACTCCCCTCAGCTCTGTGCCCTTTGCTTAAAAACTTTGAGACATAGATTGAATTTTTCTCCATTTATTTATCTGTCTGCTTGAAATGTTTTGTCATCTTTGTGTCTCCAAGGCCGCGGTGATGAAGTTTCTGGTAGTCCATCCTGGTGGTCTCAATGTGTGTTTTCTCAGTGGTCCTGCCGGTGCTCACAGCTGTGTGCATTTTTGAACAAATTCAAAGCTGCTCATAATCCTGACTGCCCTGCTTCTTCCATTTTGTTGTTACTGAGTTTGTGCAAAAAACAAGAATATGAAACTCCTCAAATCAGTGAAATGGACAGAAACATCAGGGCAGCCCAAGACCACCAAAGTGCCTCAATTTACACTCGGTGTCCCGGGGACTCAGCACATGTGTCACGTCTTCATGAGGTGGAGTGCTGAACTGATGGTGTCCCACTGCTCATTGTGTTTTATTTTTACAGATAGGCCTTTTTAGGGTCCCATTATTTTACCAAAAACAGAATTGATTTTAACAAACTCAGAAATAAAAGGACACAGCAGTCCAGCAAAGTCACTGGAGACTTGAAATGTAATGTGTGACTTGTGTCACTCGAGTGTGGGGGTCCTCAAACTCAGTCTGGGCACCGCAAAAAAGTAGAGCTAGAATATAAGAAACAGTGATATTGACTTTGAAAATAACTTAATATTAGTGATGTTATCAGACCAAACAGCAGGATCATTTTATTTAAAAAGAAATCCTAAGATACGTTGGTTGAGTCTGGAAGTAAGAAAGCTGTGACCCACTGACATTGATCTGTGCCTGAGAAGACTTCAAATCTTAGATCTAGAAATATGAGATAATTATCTTGTTTTAAAAGTCTTTTACTAGTTTCTATCTTTGAATTCATGGGATATTCTTTAATTGATAACGAGTGTGTCTTCTATGCCCCCATTAGCCAGGAAATCGTAAAATGGAGTCATTAACTGGTTCACGAAACAGAAACGTCTTTCAAGATTCAGTGACAGAAACTCAAGTTCAATTACTTGATTTAAGGATGACACACAAGGCATATTTAAAAATATAATGCATTTTTATTCAGTGGCAATGGCCCACGGAAATTTAAATTTCCAAACTTTACTTGAAATAAACCTAAAACAGGACAAACAAGAGACACCATCACAATTCTACTTATTTGTAATTACAAATCATTTGTGTGTACAAAGATAAGACAAACAGTCACTTTGTTTTATTCAGCACTTTTATCTTATCCTGTATTGTTCAGAAGAAAGTCATAATTAAAACAGTTACACGTGCCATCCTGTATTTGCTCTTGAGAAGAGAATATTTCAATAATTGGCCCAACTTGGACCTCCATTCAGTATTTGGGTGTCAAGAACCAAAAACATTTCAGACCGTCACCAATTTAAAAAATTATAATAATCACAAACAAAACAACAGAAGACACAATAAAATGCATTCTCATCAATTCAAACTTTCTGTACCCCAGCACTCTTTAGATCAACCAACCGTCAAATGCCAAGAGCTCTTTGAGCAGTGAGCAAGGCACTATATCAAAGTAATTGTATTATTAAGAACGCAGCCATGAAAACCTCTGCCCATTGTGTTTAGTGTCCAACAAATAATCTCCAGTCACTCAATGATATTTGTTTAGTAACCTGTAAGGTGTTTGTCATGAAGAGCACCAAGAGGCCCTCTGTTTGAATCAGTGACAGTCGCATGACACGGAGGGCAGAAGAAGATGCCATCAGGTAAAAGGTAAAAAGTCATTTGTGGACCTTATTACTAGTGTGCTTCACCAACAGCCAGCGGGCAGTTTAAATAACTCACAAGGAACACTTGGTCAGAAAGAAGACATTTCTGAAGTTAGACTTCAGGGTCTTCTACTGCCTGAAAGAAAAAAAAAGAAACAGTAAATAATAAATGAACACCAACAGACATCAGCTGACGTTTTAGTTGACAGTTTCATTTCAAGATAATAAACTTTTCAACACTTAACATCTCAAGGACCTCAAGTCAAAGCCTCACTCACATGTCACAGCTTCTTTAGAGGAGTAGCTGGTGACAGAAACAGCAATGGCAGCGATGGCCTGAGTAACTGCTGAGGACCAAATAATGAGAATAGAAGTAATGAAAGGCCAGAGCTGAGCTCATTAGTGTCATGGCTGATCTCAGCAGTTTCTTCCACATCCCATAAAACTGAACCTTTTGACAAAACTCCATCCATCTTTTCTTTCCTTCTCCAATCAGCTGCTTATTTTCCTTGTCCACAGTGTGATGAAGCTCATCCATAACCTGAAGAACACCTACAGTAATATCCAGACATACAACAAACATTTAAATGTAATCATTAAAGCTCACATTTTCACCTATCATATATTTCCATTTTCTTTTCTTTAATGAATGCTAACCTTAAATTTCCTTTGTCTTTGAAGGGTATCTCTCAGGTTCTTCATCTTTGGTGATCCTCAGGATTTAGACCACACTGCAGCCTGATGTGTCGTATAGAAGACATTGGCTGAAAATAACAAGACACACAAGTTTAGACCAATTTAAATTAGAAACCTTATATGCTGTAACCTGCACAAGGCATGAAAAACATTCAAGTTTTATTAGTAGGCCTGCCTCATGATAACTCATTCCAGGATGAATTGCTTGCCATACAGTTTTAGCTCCTAACAAAGTTATCTGTGCCATGAAGATGCCCTAAATGATCACGGGTGAGGATTCTCAGCAAGACGTCCCTCATATTGTCAGCTGTAAACACACAACAGCAAGTCTCAGTCCTGACATGACGTCATCAGTGTGACTGAGAACTGACAGAATGCACGGCCATCAGACCAGAAGACAGAAGCTGTGCTGCTTTGTGACAAGTCGACTGGTCAGCAGATTGGACACACGTTACTGGAGCTGGCGTTTAAAAAGACAAAGTCTAAGGAGCTGCATGGGAATGGCAATGCTACAGATATTTACCAAACATTTTAAACAACATTTTACAAAGAATGATGACATTTCATTTAAAAAACATGTGACCTTTAACATGTTGTTGTTTGAAACACAAGAAAACATTCAAATGAAATTGTTCAGGAGATGCTGAGCAGCTTTAGGTTTGGAAAGTCAAATTAACATTTAAAGAAATCTCAAAGTGCATTCAAATCAGATAACTGAAGCTCACTTCAAGATACCGATGTTAGGATCAATTACATACATTTTCAGAAATGTTACCGTAATGTCCTCTGCATTTCAGTTTTATCCCAAATCAATCGTATGCACTTGAAGGTATTGGAAATTTATTTTAGACACCACAAACAGCCTAAGAAGTTCTTTTCAGATTTCTGGAAATGCATTTCAGCTCTTTGGAAGCGGATAAGCAGCCATTTTCAGATATCTCAAAAGTCACTAGCAATAACTTAAACTTTATTTTGCAAAATTATATTCTGATAACTTTAAATAACTTACTGAGTTTTTAAAGATATCTTACAATGTATTTAAGATACCTTAAAGAAAAAATCGACATATCTTAAAATATCCTATAAGATATCTGAGAACAGAAGCCAAATTTAAAATATCAGGAA
>JANRMT010028174.1:20216323-20233878 GCA_026402145.1 Polypterus bichir lapradei
CTGTTTCTTTTGTACTCCAGGACATGCAGAGGAGAGAATGGTAAAGAGCAGTAACTTCGGCGCTATATGCAATCATCAGACACTCCCCATCTGCCCTTTGTTTTGTTATACTTTTACACCAACTTATGTTCCTGTGTTTGAGCATGCTCAAAAGATACACGTGTAATGCCACGAAAAGTGCACGCAGACACTTCCTTTCGCAAACAAAACAAGTGCACTTTTATTCAAGACTACCTGTATAACCGAAGAAAAAAGAAAGCAAGTTACAGTAGGCGATTGATACGACAGCTTGCATGGTGCAATGCTAAGAAGTGCTGATTTTCATTCCGTGCTATATAAACTCATCACATTCAAATATTAACAGTTCCCACACACCCAAGGACCGTCCTTCCTACATTTACGACACGTGTACTTGTTGTAGTGCACACAACTCTCTGTGCTATGGTTCCTATTACACTGAATGAGCACCTGACACTGTACTTTCTTCCCTGGGGGAAGGTCCCACATCAGAGAATTTCCAGTTACTGCATAAATTCACACCCGATCTGACGCTGTTCGTTTTCAAATAATATTGCATTAGTGCGATGATATTTTCTCTTTCTTTCAGGTGTGTAATAGAAACCACAGCATAGAGAGAAGTGTGTACATTGCTTCTTACAGGAAAAGGCGATGGAAAAAGTGCACTTGAATAAAAGTGCACTTTTGTTATACTTTTACACCAACATATGTTCCTGTGTTTGAGCGACACGGGCAGATGGGGAGTGTCTGATGATTGCATATAGCGCCAAAGTTTCAGCTCTTTACCATTCTCTCCTCTGCATGTCCTGGAGTACAAAAGAAACAGCATACAGCAACATGCGGGGACTGGCAGGAACACTCAAAAAAACTGAATAAAAAGAAAATCAAGTGATGGTGAGATACGAAGAAGGCAGCTTCGCCAGCGTTTGTGTGTCAGAACCCTTTGGGGGGGGGGGCGTTAGTATGCATCGTGGTACACTGCAGAGCTATAGCGCGTCTTTATGTAAAAACAGCCGTGTCAGATGGGGTTGTATGGATTGATTCTGAACGCGACTGAGAAAATGAAAAGTGAATTTAAAAAAAAAAAAACAAAGCTAACCTTTACAAGGATCATAAATTGCACCGGCTGTTACAGACCGAAATCAAATGTATGCTTTTATTCTAAAATAGTAAGACAAAGAGCTGTTTACTTCTCAAAACGGAGAGGTGCAGGTTCGAACTCGCGACCTTTTGATTCCCAAGCGGGAACTGATTTTATTGTACCACAGAGGCAGTTACAATAAATGGGTGTCAATGTCGTATGTTAAGGCGGCTTTTTGTTTCTGCAGTTATATTTTTGAATAAAAGCGCAATTGTGTTATATTTGTTCCTTTTGTGAAATGTTTCTTTGATATTTGGACTTTAGGCTTTATACATTATATAGTTTGTGCCTACATTTTGTGATCTACTACTAGAATATAAAAAACGTTTCTGTTTGAACAATGTGTTTACACAGATTACTGTAGAAACGGAACAGACATGAAATGCGTGCGTTCCAAATAACGATCTATTATTTCCACTCTAAAACTCCACTTCACTCCCAGATACTCAATCAAGGCATGAGCTGAGAGAAGTTCGTGCACGTTCTAAATTGGTGGGGGGATGGAATAGCCGGCTGCTCCTAGCTTCTCTTTATCAGCAAATTTAGAAGTCAAAGGGCGCTGGCGGAGAGGTGTGAAGGGATTTAAGAAGCGATTTAAGGTGGGACGGAATTACGAGTTTTTTCGTAATCTCTGGTAATTCTAGTGTTAAGGACTGCATCCAATTTTGTTTCCTCTCTGATCAGTATACACACATTTGAGCCAATCCAATGTGATTTTATTTCTCCATCATCTCCCCAATATTGACAGGTAATCTCCTTCCACTACATAAAGTGCTAAAGTGGCTTCCTGTCACTTTTATCATCCTTCTCACATTCACAAGTTCACCTTTGTACGTTTTTAGCACTGGAAAGTGTCCCAGGAGTTTACAGTACATCTCATCTGACACAAAAGAAACAGCTGCCCCTGTATCCACCTTCTTGTCCTTCCTACAATGGAGATTCCTGATATCTGTGTGATTCACCTTCAAGGCTCAAAATATTCACAAACACTTCATCTTTGGAGGAGTCACTTTCCACTGTTGTTTCTAATTCTTGAGGTTGCAGTGAGTGAACGTCTTTTTTCTTTTGTCTAAATCCTGACTTTTTGCTGTCCTGTCTGTAAGAGCCAATCTTTTCAAGTTAATGTTTGATGTTAAATTCATATAGTGTTGTCTTGATTTCTAGAGAACATCAGCTTCTAGAATATGGAAAAGCCTTTTCCCCTTGTAAGTTAACATGACACAACTTTCTTGGCTATACGAATCTCTAATACTGTGTGTTAACTGGAAATTAGTGTCTTTGCTATCATGGACTGATAGACCCTTTTGTAAATGGGATAGGCATACAGTTTTCTGACCGTTTAGAAATGGTTCAATTGTATGAGCAAACTTAAAGAATGAGACAAGATCTTCTTCTTTCGCCTGCTCCCGTTAGGGGTTGCCACAGCGGATCATCTTCTTCCATATCTTCCTGTCCTCGTTATCTTGTTCTGTTACACCCATCACCTGCATGTCCTTTCTCATCACATCCATAAACCTCCTCTTAAGCCTTCCTCTTTTCCTCTTCCCTGGCAGCTCTATCCTTAGCGTCCTTCTCCCAATATACCCAGCATTTCTCCTCTGCACATGCCCAAACCAACGCAATCTTGCATCTCTGACTTTGTCTCCCAATCGTCCAACTTGAGCTGACCCTCTAATGTACTAATTTCTAATCCTATCCATCCTTGTCACAACCAATGCAAATCTTAACATCTTTAACTCTGCAACCTCCAGCTCTGTCTCCTGCTTTCTGGTCAGTGCCACTGTCTCCAACCCATATAACATAGCTGGTCTCACTACCATCCTGTAGACCTTCCCTTTCATTCTTGCTAATACCCGTCTGTCACAAATTACTCCTGACACTCTTCTCCACCCATTCCACTCTGCCTGCACTCTCTTTTTCACCTCTCTTCCACAATCCCCATTACTCTGTACTGTTGATTCTGTGGACGTTGAAAGTCGGAAACAACGGAAGACCAACACCAATTTAAAGTAAAAAGCAATTTCTTTATTCTTGGTGAGTCAAAGAGACTGCAGCAGCTAACAGTTCTTGCTCTGCCCCAAAAAACCCAGCCTGCCTGCCGAACAGAAAAAATCCTCTCATTTTATTACCTAGCTTATTCATTAACCGAAGAGAAAAAAAAAACATTTCATTTTGAGGTCATACATAGATTGCTGTATGTTACAGTTACATCCTGATATATTACATTCAGGAGTGCACAGAGTTTCTTACCAAAATAAAGAGTTATCAGAGCACTCACATTCCTAAGAAATACACCCTTATCAGCACACACACACAAGACCAGTTTGAAGCTGTTTCTTATAGTTCAGTACATTAGTTATAAAGAAATTACATTCTTATAGCTTTAATATCTTCATTAGATTACATTTGTTTGGTTAGATTAATAAAGCCTTATTTATTAATTCATAAGTGACATGTTTCTTATAGTTTTAAGCAAGAATTCAGAAATGGTCATAACTGATTTATAATATCACAGGGTGTTCTGTTAGTATCAAGAGGTCAGCATTTTTTCATAAAAAAATGCAAGTTACTCTCATAATTCTGTACACAAGCTTAATTCTTTTTCTACCTAAATGAAGAACAAATCATATAGAAGTAAAAATCATATAGCTCTCTGCAGCATGATTAATACAAAATACAGTACTTGGTATTGTGAAGTAACTACTTATAATCATTATAGTTAATAATGTTTTTTTTTCTTTCTCAATTCCCCCCTTTGCACATAAAATGTACACATTAAATAATCAGACCCAGTCATCGGGAGCAGTAATATCATATTCAGAAAGGGGTGTAGGTTCCGGGAGCAAAGGGTTGCAATAGGGGTCCTTGGGGGAGTCGGGGAGGAGAACAGCTACAACACACAAGAGAGACCTGCAGCGTGCAATGTGTCGGTTAAGGAGAAAGGGGTCTTGGCCAGATGTGGTCTGGCCATAGCACAGGCACAGCAATTTAATTCGTTCACCTGTTTAGCAGAGTAAAATACCCATTGAAGCCATCGGTTCTGTTCCCCATAACCAGTCTCAACTGCAAAGGTGGAGGACAAGGAGGTAATATTTAAGTACCGCACAGGGTGCGATGGGAAGTCATCAGGAAGGATAGTAGTAGGGGAGGTCAAGGAGGTAGGAGAGACATAATCGGGCCTTGGCGCTGTGACTCAAATAATAAATTTCCCAAGAGGATCTCTTCCAGAAATGTGTGCCCCTAATATGTAAACACCCTCATCATAGAGTGATGGATCTTTAAAAGTGATGATTAACGGGTTACAATTATCATGTGAGCATGTCCCTTAATGTTAGAGAACCTTGTCTTGAGATCATGTTGCTGAGCCTTCCAGGGCTGATAACCCCAGTCATAGGTACCTGTATTTGCAAATATCCACTGCCATTCTTCGCAATTACTGCCATAATGAGTGGAGACAGCAGTCACACACACATATTTTTCGGGTCTAGTTCATTATTCATGTCTTCCAGCTCCACAAGGAGTGACGGTACAAAAGTCAATCTGAAGTGAGGTGGTCTTCCCTACTTGGAAAGTTAGTATGGGAAGGTCCCCATAAGTTTGTTGTTCCATGTTCGAGGGGACAGAAAAAGTTAGTAATAACAGCACTAAGAATGCCATTTTTTGCAATGTGAGACATGGATCCAGGCAGGAAGTCCTTCGACTTTAACGGCATGAGGTGTAGATAGCAGCACCTGGAATGGTTCCCTCCAGTGAGGATGATGTCAATGTTTCCTTCGGTCGCTGACCAGTATCCAGGTACCAAGGGGGATCTGGAACTCCATTGGTTGGGGACCAGTCCACTAAGCCTGGTTAACCTGTTCATGGACTTCCTTCAGGGAGGCTCGGAGACCTGTCATTGTCCACAGTATGCAGAGTGACATTTCCGATAACCATGTCAATGGGCATGGGGCGTCCAGTTAAGATTTCAAATGGCGACAGTCCCAACTGCCAATGTGTCCTTCCTGTCAACCCCATCAAGGCCAGGGGTAGAGCATCTGGCCAGGTTAAGTTTGTCTGCTCGCAGATTTTTGCCAATTTTGATTTTAGGGTGCCATTGCACCTTTTTAGAATACCTCCACTTTGGGGATGGTATTTGCAGTAATGATGTACATCTATCTGGAGCCAAGTAGTCAGCTCATTTATTACAGAATTCACAAAGTGGGTACCGTTATCGGTCTGCAGTTTCTGTGGTATTCCCCATGTTGGAATAATTTCTTTTATTAAAGCTTTAGCCACTGCCTTTGCATCGGCATGCTTAGAAGGAAAGGCCTGAACCCACCGGGAGAACACATCCACAATCACAAAGCAGTATCGATATCATTTGGATGGCATTAGTTCAATGAAGTCCATTTGAATATGCTCAAATGGACCCACTGGTTTCGGGGTAGCGGCGGGACTTACCTGAGTTCCTTTGCCTATATTGTACCTTTGACACACTGTCAGCAGAATTGTTCAGCATATGCAAAGAACCCTGTGGTTTCCCAATGCCGCTCGACATCCTGAGTCATAGCGTCTTTTCCTGTGTGATCCAGGCCATGTGCGATTTTTGCCATTCCTGGAAAAGAAACCTATGGGAGGAAAGGTTTGTTAGTTTGCTTATGGGTCCAGACTCCACCAGAGAGGGATCCTTCTCGGGACCACATTATCCTTTCTCAGTCAGTGGCGGCACTATGTAAAGAAATAATTTGATTATCAGGGTCTTTGTCATCCTTCTGTTGGAATAAAGAGACTGGTGTGTTATTATAGGCGGAATGTTCAGCCAGTTCATTTCCTTGGCTGACTGGGTCTTGTTTCCCAGTATGGGCTTGGCATTTAACTATTGCCAGGTTTGATGGTTTTGTTATAGCTTCGAGAAGGGATTCCACTAATTTTTGATGTTGTATGGGCTTACCAGTACTGGTTTTGAATCCCCTTAATTTCCATAATGTCCCATGATCATGGCAGACTCCAAAGGCATATCTGGAATCTGTGTAAATTATTATGACCTTCGCTTCAGACAACTGGCAAGCTCGGGTGAAAGCTATTAGCTCAGCTTGTTGTGCACTTAAACTAGGAGAGATTCGATTTGCTTCAAGTAAGTGGTCTCCTTTGACCACTGAGTAACTGGTGGAGAGTGTTTTCCATCGTCTAATCGCAAGGAACAGCCGTCCACATAAAGTATCTCTCCTCTTTCTACTGGAGCTTCCTGGAGGTCCGGCCTGGGTTTCAGGACCTTTGTTATCTCATCATGGCAATCGTGTGGTTCCCCCTCTCCCTCAGTAGGGAGTAAGGTGGCCGGATTCAGAGTTGACCATCTTTCAATAGTGACATTTGACAGGGTACATAGTACATTTTGATAGTGTATTGCCCTTTCAGTAGTGAGGTGTGAGGTTTTGGCCTTGACTAAGATGGAGTGAACAGCGTGAGGCACTTTCACCATCAGGGGACTCATAAGTCACCTGAAATGGTTCTCTTCACCTGGGTTGGTGCCAGTGTTTTCACCATGTGTCTCTAATGAGAGCCCAAGTCCCAATTGGTATAGAAATTTACGTTTCAGCTAATGAGGTAGTTCACCACATTTCCCTCACTTGTTCATGCACTTTATCTGTAAGGCACTATGCAGACCTGAAAGAAAAGATGCAAGATCATTGTTGACCACGTGGAGAGTAATTTTACATAGCGGAAAGCACATTATCATGGGGAGGCCAGTAAGAATCTCCAATTGTGAGAGTCTTATTTGGCGATGAGTCCTTCCCCACAGACCAGCCAGAGCCAAAGGCAATGCATCAGGCCAAGATAGGCCTATTTGCTCAAAGATGTTTGCCAATTAAAATTTTTAAGGTGGAATATATATGCTCCACCATCCCTCCACACTGTGGATGGAACTTGCAGTAGTGGCAGACATCAATCTACAGCCACTGAGACAGCTCTTGTAACAGAGTATTTACTTGCAATTTCTGAGGCAAACCCCACACGTGGGATGATTTTTTTTTTTTTTTTTTAACTAGCGCTTTGGCCACTGACTTGCCATCTGCTGCCAGCATGAGAAAGCCTCCATCCAGCGTGAGAAAACATAGATGATTACTAAGCAATATTTATAGCCATGAGACGGAGTTAGTTAAAAAAATCTATCTGCAGATGTTCAAAGGGCCCTCCGGCATTTGGTGTTACAGCCGGACTTACCTGCAAGCCTTTTCCTACATTAAATCTTTGGCATAGTGTACACCTCTTACAGAACAGATCAGCAAAGTTGGAAAACCTCGGGTGTGACAGGATTGTTGCACCTGTGCCATCATTGCGTCTCTGGAAGCGTGGGCCAGACCATGCGCAGCCTTTGCAATACCTGGAAAGGAAGCTTTTCGGAGAAAAGGATGTTTAGTTAATGGATGGATCCAAATTCCTTTCAGATCTTTTTCTGATCCCTCTTTCTGCCACGTCTTTATCTCCTTTTCTGTTGCTACAGTTTGTAGAGATAAAACTGCATCCTCGGGTGACTCTTGTTCCTCCTCCTGTTATAGAAATAAAAAGTAGGACTCCGGGTGGCTTTCTTTGCCTACATGTCTGCTTGCGCATTTCCCTCACTCACTGGATTCATCTTCCCCTTGTGAGCTTGACACTTCACTACCACAAGCGCACCTGTCAAATGAGATGTTCTTGTCTGTACTAAGATGGAATATACAGCTTGTGGTACCTTAACAGTTAATAAACTCATGAGATCAACATCTGAGCATGCTAATATGGCCTCTGTTATTGCATCAGCTGCTTTCAAACAGGCCGGGATTGTAGCGGCCACTGGATCCAGTTTTTATTTTAGAATAATATTTTGTCTGAATAGCTCATGTTCAACCCTTGGTCATTTTCTCAAAGTCATCCTTCTGTTTACCTTGTACACGATATTTTTTTCGCTTGAAGCTGAGGCTGGTATTACCATTGTTTATGCTGACTTAGTTAAGTGGGGTGCTATTATTCCGATCCAACACTCTCATATTCTTCCAGTTAGAAAACCAGATGGCTCATGACGGTTCGTTCAGGACCTCCGCAGAGTCAATGCTGCTATACACCCTAGGACTCCTACAGTCCCGAATCCTTCCACTATACTCTCTCTTATCATTATGTCCCCAGTACCTCTCCCGGACAGTAAAGCAATTGTGCTCACCGGTCACTGATCTTATTCCTGTCTGCAATTCGCACCTTCTCTCGGGTTCCCGACAGGAGGCGAACTGTTCGGGTACCAAATAAACTGTGGAAGTAACACCCGAGGAAGACGGGAATAGTTCAATCAATTAGTCTTTATTCAGTCACAGATGAGTACGTGGATTCATGCTTTGCAAAGCAGAAGAGACAAGTTTTCCGGTTTCAGTTGGCTTTAATATTCAATATCCTCCCTCCCCCTTTAGTGACACCCAAAAATAATCCTTCCAACAGGTGCTTTTGATTTCCCAAAGGAGTTTAAACCGGTTTACTATTAGTTTTCCCCTTTCCCAGAGAGTTTTCCACACTCTTCTTGCTAAACCAGCCCCAACTGTTGCTTCACTCCCAGTCCCTCTTGTCCCCCGGTCCACCAGGACAATCAACCTGATTAGTGGACTGACAGTCTCACCCGAAGGCCGCTGGTTACCGCTGTTTAGATGAGTTCACCCGTTGAGTTCAGGATATAACCAGACCGTTAGAGCAAAGAGTCTCACCCTGCCACAACAGTGCTTTTTCCTGAGCACGAAATGTTCAGTTATTTTTCTATTCTTCCAACTCCCTTTCTTTATTTTACTTTTAAGCCTCTAAGAGACTTCTTCGTTTCCTAGGGAGTGTACTAACTCACATCCTTAACATTCATAATCTTTACACCGTTTTATTTCCTATAGCTTATCTATACATTCCAGTCCACTCACTGCCTGGTTTCTTTTCCCCGGTTGGAATCCCTCTGTCTATTTACCAAAAATTTTTCCTCACGTCTGGAAGTTCCCAGTTCACTCGACTTTCAGGAAAAATCAAAGGAGGTCAAGGGCTCCTCACGCGGGACTCAGCAGAGGCAGGCCAGTGCTAACTTTTTCCAAAGCTGGTTCTCCCAATCCGGCCTGAATCGGTCCTTTCACTGCTCCTCTGGACGATCCCGCTCAAGGAGTTGCTTGGCTGTCTCTGTCCCCGTACGGGCCACCAAAAACTGTGGATGCTGAAAGTCAGAAACAACGTAAGACCAACACCAATTTAAAGTAAAAAGCAATTTCTTTATTCTTGGTGAGTCAAAGAGACTGCAGCGGCTAACAGTTCTTGCTCTACCCCAAAAAACCCAGCCTGCCTGTCTGCCTGCCTGCTGAAAAGAAAAATTCCTCTCTTTTTATTACTTAGCTTATTCATTAACCAAAGAGAAAAAACATGGCACTTCATTTTGAGGTCATACATAGATTGCTGTAAGTTACGGTTACATCCTGATTTATTACATAATAATAATAATACATTTTATTTATATAGCGCCTTTCCCATGCTCAAGGCACTTACAGAATATAAGAAAGAATGGCAGGGTATACAGTATATAGCATTGTACAAAACCACATAAATAAAGAAGATTAAGACAGTAAATTCAGAGAAAGCCTAACAGAGAACAGAATTGATGTTCTCACACACGCACACAGGTTACATGAGCATCTTGACAGAGAGGTAAACTGAGAGAAGAGGAATGAAGTCAAGTAGAGCTAAAAGCCTTCCTGAACTGATGAGTTTTGAGTTGTTTTTTAAAAGAATTCATGGAGTCAGCTGACCTGATTAATTTCGGTAGGTCATTCCAGAGTCTGGGCACTCGCTATACAGCTGAAGGCCCTGCTGTCACCCATGGAGTGGAGATTAGTGTGGGGCACAACAAGATTACCAGAATCAGAGGACCTTAGTGGGCGGACAGGCACATAGTGATGGAGAAGGTCACTGATGTAGTTTGGTGTGAGGATATTTAAGGATTTGTAGGTTATTAGTAGATTTTTTATTCGATTCTGTAAGACACGGGGAGCCAGTGAAGATGGAGCAGGATGGGTGTGATGTGCTCGCTGCTGCTGGTTTAAGTAAGGACTCTTGCAGCTGAGTTTTGAATAAGCTGGAGCTGTGATATAAGATTAGAAGGGCCACCTGCCAGCAGCGAGTTACAATAATCTATGCGGGATGTGATAAAAGCATGGACAAGTTTCTCAGCATTAGAAAAGGAGAGGAAGGAGCGAACACAGGATATGTGACAGAGGTGAAAGTAAGAAAGTTTCTTAATGTGATTTATGTAGGTGGAGTAAGAAAGGGAGGAATCAAAAATGACACCAAGATTCTTTACAGTAGAGGCAAGTCTGATGAGATCACCGCCAAGATGGACTGGGAAGGAGCTCATTTTATTAAGTTGCACTTTAGTCCCAATTTGCAGGAGTTCAGTTTTGTTACAGTTTAATTTTAAAGAGTTCTGCTCCATCCAGGTTTTAATTTCACTAAGGCAGGTTGTGAGCTGAGAAAGCTCTGATGACGTTTCACTTTTAACATTGAAGTAGAGTTTAGTATCATCTGCATACAAATGATAGCCCAGTCCATAGCTACAAATAATATGGCCAAGGGGAAGCATATAAATACAGAAGAGAAGAGGGCCGAGGACAGAGCCCTGAGGAGCTCCTCGTGTGACAGATGCTGAGCTGGATCTGCTGTTGCCAAGACTAACAAACTCTTGCCTATCAGTCAGATAGGACTTGAACCACTGGAGGGCAGTGCCAGAGATACCCAGCATGTTCTCCATTCTAGACAGTAGAATGTCATGTCTGACCTGAGTGTCAAATGCTGCACTGAGGTCTAACAGAATTAATATGCTGGTTTGTCCAGAGTCTGCTGCCATAAGCAAATCATTGATTACCCGTAGCAGAGCAGTTTTACAGCTGTGCTGCCCCCTGAAACCAGACTGAAAGGGTTCCATCAAACTATTAGACGTTAAGTAATTGGTGAGCTGGGAGGCTACAACACGCTCAAGAACTTTTGACAGGAAAGGTAAGTGGAAATAGGCTGGAAATTGTTAAGATTGTCAGCATCAAGACCAGACTTTTTTAACATTGGGGTTACAGAAGCGATTTTAGAAGTGAGCGGCACAGAGCCAGTGTCAAGGGATGAGTTTATTATTGTTGTAACAGTCGGGATTATGGCATGAAGGCAGGATTTAAGTAGAGTGCTGGGGATGGGGTCCAGTACACAAGTAGTCGGCCTCATCTTACAAAGCAGGTTATTAACAAACGCAGAGATGACTGGTGAGAACTTAGAGAAGGAGCTGGATGGAGTGGGAAAACAGGGAGAGATATAAACAGATGATGTATTTATGTTAGTTGAATTATTTAGATCTTTAATTTTGTTACGGGAAAAAGTGGAAGAAATCCTCATCCAGGAGTGCACAGAGTTTCTTATCAAAATAAAGAGTTATCAGGCTCTCACATTCCTAAAAAATACACCCTTATCAGCACACACACACAAGACTAGTTTAAAGCTGTTTCTTATAGTTTAGTACATTAGTTATAAAGAAATTACATTCTTATAGCTTTAATATCTTCATTAGATTACATTTGTTTGGTTAGATTAATAAATCCTTATTTATTAATTCATAAGTGACATGTTTCTTATAGTTTTAAGCAAGAATTCAGAAATGGTCATAACTGATTTTTAATATCACAAGGTGTTCTGTTAGTATCAAGAGGTCAGCATTTTCTCATAAAAGAATGCAAGTTACTCTTATAATTCTGTGCAGAAGCTTAATTCTTTTTCTACCTATGAAGAACAAATCATATAGAAGTAAAAATCATATAGCACTCTGCAGCATGATTAATACAAAATATAGTACTTGGTATTGTAAAGTAACTACTTATAATCATTATAGTCAATAATGTTTTTTTTTTCTTTCTCAATTCCAAGTATTTAAACTCATCCACCTTCGCCCACTCTGCTCCCTGCATCCTCACCATTCCACTGATCTCCCTCTCATTCACACACATGTATCCTGTCTTGTTCCTACTGACCTTCATTCCTCTCCTCTCTAGAGCAGATCTCCACCTATCCAGGGTCTCCTCAACCTGCTCCCTGCTATCGCTACAGATCACAATGCCATCAGCAAACATTATAGTCCACAGGGACTCCTGTCTAATCTCGTCTGTCAACCTGTCCATCACCATTGCAATTAAGAAAGGGCTCAGAGCACATCCCTGATGTAATCCCACCTCCGTCACTCCTACCGCAGACCTCACCACTGTCACACTTCCTTCGTACATATCCTGTACAACTCTAACATACTTCTCTGCCACTCCCAACTTCCTCATACAATACCACAGCTCCTCTCTCCTCACCCTGTCATGTGCTTTCTCCAGGTCCACAAAGACACAATGCAGCTCCTTCTGGCCTTCTTTAAACTTCTCCATCAACATCCTCAGAGCAAACATTGCATCTGTGGTGGTCTTTCTTGGCATTAAACCATCCTGCTACTCACTAATCACCACCTCACTTCTTAACCGAGCTTCCACTACTCTTTCCCATAACTTCATGCTGTGGCTCATCAATTTTATCCCCCTGTATTTACTACAGTCCTGCACATCCCCCTTATTCTTAAATATCAGCACCAGTACACTTCTTCTCCACTCCTCAGGCATCCTCTCACTTTCCAAGATTCCATTAAACAATCTGGTTAAAAACTCCACTGCCATCTCTCCTAAACACCTCCATGCTTCCACAGGTATGTCATCTGGACCAACTTTCCGTTTTTCATCCTCTTCATAGCTGTCCTTACTTCCTCCTTGCTAATCCGTTGCACTTCCTGATTCACTACCTCCACATCATCCAACCTCTTCTCTCTCTCGTTCACTTCATTCATCAGCCTCTCAAAGTACTCTTTCCATCTGCTCAACACACTCTCCTCGCTTGTGAGCACGTTTCCATCTTTATCCTTTATCACCCTAACCTGCTGCACATCTTTCCCAGCTCGGTCACTCTGTCTCGCCCGCCGGTCCTTCTCTTCCTCCTTAGTGTCCAACCTCTCATACAACTCATCATACGCCTTTTCTTTAGCCTTCGCCACCTCTCTCTTCACCTTGCGCCTTATCTCCTTGTACTCTTGTCTACTTTCTGCATCTCTCTGACTATCCCACTTCTTCTTTGCCATCCTCTTTCTCTGTATACTCTCCTGTATTTCCCCATTCCACCACCAGGTTTCCTTATCCTCCTTCCTCTGTCCAGATGTCACGCCAAGCACCCTCCTTGCTGTCACCCTTACTACATCTGCTGTAGTTTCCCAGCTGTCTGGTAATTCTTCACTACCATCCAGTGGCTGTCTCACCTTCTCCTTAAACTCAACCTTGCAGTCTTCCTTTTTCAACTTCCACCATTTGATCCTTGGCTCTGCCCTCACTCTCTTCCTCTTCTTGACCTACAACGTTATCCTACAGACTTCCATCCTATGCTGCTTAACTACACTTTCCCCTGCCACCACTTTGCAGTCTTCAATCTCCTTCAGATCAACTCTTCTGTATAGGATGTAATCTACCTGTGTGCATCTTCCTCCACTCTTGTACGTAACCCTATGTTCCTCCCTCTTCTTAAAATACGTATTCACCACAGCCATGTTCATCCTTTTGGCAAAATCCACTATCCTCTGACCTTCTTCATTCCTCTCCTTGACACCATACCTACCCACCACCTCCTCGTCTCCTCTGTTCCCTTCACCAACATGTCCATTGAAATCCGCTCCAATCACCACTTTCTGTCCCTTGGGTACACTGTTCATCACTTCATCCAACTCACTCCAAAAATCTTCTTTCTCACATATTGCACACCCAACCTGTGGTGCATATGCACTAACTGCATTCACCATCACACCTCCAATTTCCAGCTCTATAATCTTTACTCTGTCTGACACTCTTTTCACCTCCAAAACATTCTTGACATGCTGTTCCTTCAGAATAACTCCTATTCCTTTTCTCCTCCTATCAACACTATGATAGGACAATTTGAATCCACTTCCAATCCACCTGGCCTTACTCCCCTTCCATTTAGTCTCTTGCATGCACAATATATTAATCTTCCTTCTCTCCATCATATCTGCTAACTCTCTCCCCTTACCAGTCATACTGCCAACATTCAAAGTTCCCACCCTCAGTTCCACTCTCTTTACCTTCCTCCTTTCCTCCTGCCTCCAGACACATCTCCCCCCTCTTCTTCTTCTTCGGCCAACAGTAGCCCAACTTCCACCAGCTCCCTGTTGGCTAATAGTACTGGTGGTGGTCGTTGTTAACCTGGGGCTCGACCTATCTGGTATGGAAATTTGTATTGTCCCCATATTGATTTGGCAAAATTTTACACCAGATGCCCTTCCTGATGTAACCCTCCCCATTTACCTGGGCTTAATAATAATAATTCTTTACATTTATATAGTGCTTTTCTCACTACTCAAAGCGCTCTACATACAGGGAAGACCCGGGAAGCAAGCCCACAATATCCTTACTGCAAAGCAGCAGCACTACCACTGCGCCACCTGTGAGGATTTCACAGGGCTGGTATGAAGGAACACTGGTTTGTGCATCCCCTGTGGCTGGGTTAAAGAATGAAACAAGATAAAAGCCATAAATTGATTTTTTTAAAACAAGTTATTTTCTTTACTTTGCAATATCTTTTTTTCTCTATTTTTGCGTGATCTGTTTTACTTTGAATTTTTACTAATGCCTTTAAAATGGAGATATTTGGTCTGTTTCAATGTGTCACACTATTGTTAGAATCCATTGAAGTAAACTACTGTAAAGCTGCAGAACTTTCGTAATTTTAAATAAACACAGCTACACTGTTTATAATTTCTCTCTGTAGCTTTCTTGCATTTACATGCTCTCTCAGTGTGACCCTTTTTGCCACAATTCCTGCTGTCCTGGGACCTCATATATAAATGCACAAAAATGTTGCATACGTCCGTTTCCATGCTCACATTGCAATGTATAAAATGTAAATTTGCCGTAAAGCCACACATATTCTCACGGCAGCACAATGCATTGTGTAGCCACGTTTTCTGCTCAGTTTTTTCAAATTGGCGGCACCCAGCGTCAAAGCAATGCTACTGTTGCTGTGTGGTTTCCCTGTCTTTTTTTTAGATTCACATCCCTGATGCAGGCTTTATCAAATACACTGAAATTAACCGCATTTCATTTATAAATTTAAGGCATCTGATTATAATCAAACTGTAACTAAATATAATGGTGCACGGAATGGCTAAACTATTCCAAATATCACGGCTGCTTTAGTGTTGTTCTTCTCAGTGCACCACTCAGAGTGTTTTAACCCACTGTATGTGTGTGTGGAATCACAGCTCTACAGTAGGTGATCAGAAAGCTGTTTGGCAGATAGTGCTGAGAACATGAGAGAATTATTGGGATACAGCATCTAGCACACGCTGCCTCAGCCATGTGCACAGTCTATTTGAACTTCCCCCATATGGAAAACTACTGCAATAAATTATTCCATCAAGGGTCATCCATGTCCCAGGAAGCATCTTGTGGGTGGCAGGAACAATCTCTGGAAGGGGTACCAGCTTGTCGCTAAAACCACCATTCCCTTATGTTTAATACATGCTTTAATTGCTATTATCATGAAAATGATATCAAGTATACATCTTAGTATTTAAATTGTTCAGAAAGATGTAATATCATGAATGTAATGTATTCTGTGTTCCATTGGCGTAAGAGAAAGCCCGTTTAAGAAGCACTTAGTGATTCACACACATAGAGTACATAGAACACATAGCATACGAAGCATTTTAAGATTAAGTTTACAACATTGTATTTCAATGACAAAATAAACAATGAGATTAAAGTGGACATTTCAACCTTTTTTTTCCACTGTATATCTGACCACTTCTTTTTTATTTCAGGCAATGTGCAACTTTATGAAATTGAACTTTCAAGTGTCTCCGCCACTCTGTATCACTTGATCCACTTCCTTTTGTTGTTTTTACCACTGTTTAAGCCAACAAATAGTATGTTTTTCTCTGCCTCCACTTCACATTCGCTGAAATATTTTTTTCATGTGCTTTTGCCATTGTCTTTTAACCAGACGCTAAATGTAAGGTGATTTTATATTGATTTGCATATTTTAAAAAATATGCACATTAGTTAATTTTCACGTTGGCTGGGATTTATGTAGCAGAAGTGCGTGGAAGTTGGCTTATGCACGGTTTTGTGCATCTGAATTTTTTTGTGCATACGGAAGTTTCCATTTTTGTCCATACATAATGTTTTAGTGTGAATGCTATGCATGGCTTTATGCATGAGTTCCCTGGTCTTTAAACCTGCAGTCTGGAGATAAATTACCTTGTTTTTCACAACAATAGCAGGACCCTCTACCAACCTCCTTGCTCTTTATATTTATTTGATGAATTGGCCCAGATATTCTCAGCTGCTGAGCCTCTTTAGCTTCCATTTCCATGGACACACTTCTTTCAATTACCTTTTCAGGGGTTAGGGCGCTTTCTGTCAGAAGACTTTTTTTATGGCTTCACTTCTCAGTCCACATATCAGCCTGTCACGGATTGTGTCATTGAGCACCTCATCTATTTAGTGCTACCATGAACATTATCACTGATTCCCATTCATCCTAATTTTGCTTGTGGTCTCTAAACTGTTCAGCAATTACTAAAGGCTTTGGTGGAAAATGTGCACTCAAAACTAAAACAATCTGCGAATATGATTTCTCTCCAGACTTATCTGCTGTAGCTATGCACTAAGTTGAATGTTTTTCCTCCTATAACACTCAGAAAAGTAAGCACTCATTTTTCATCTGTAATATGATTTGCTTTAACAACCACTTGAAACGATCTGTATATGAGCTCCACTGCTCCACATTCTCATTAAAAACTCCTATTACTCCGATAACAGCAGCCATCTTGAACTTGCAACAGAATCACCGTCACTCTTTCTTCACAATAAGGTAAGTTTACTCCCGAATATCCTTCTAGTACCATTATAGGTACTCACAGCTGCTTCCTTGTACTTGCTACGCTTCCTTTGTGGCAAACAACGGTGTGCCTTTTTCTTTTTCTGATTTCTCCTCCATTTATTAATGGAGTAATATTTGTTGCTCCTTTTCAATTATTACCACATACTTGTGAATTCAGACTTCACCGTCAGCACTTTTTGTTGTGTTTCTTCCAACTCCAACAACTAATAACTACAGAGAAGGAGGATATCTCAACATGCTTTTTACTCCATAATGGAACTGAGATGCCCAAACTTCCTTTTTTCCCACAAGGCAAAGGTAAATTGGGGCATTAACAATGGTGCTTAACAAGGACAAAATACATAAGAAAATGTACGGATTAATAAATATAATATGCATGTGTTATTGAAGCTCCTAGTTAGTG
>JANRMT010028174.1:20233978-20280921 GCA_026402145.1 Polypterus bichir lapradei
TGTGTTATTGAAGCTCCTAGTTAGTGTTTTTAAAACTGTGAGACAGCAAACTAAACTGCTTTAGGTTTACAGAGTCTGGTAACTCTTGTACCGCATTAAAGGAGCGCATACTCACCGTCTTCTCAAAGTCAAAGAGTGTGAGGAGGTTAAGAACATGTCAATGTCACACAATAACAGAAAACCACAGGGTGAAACAACGGTCCCACACTCTGCTGGCTTCAATCCTGATGAAATTATACGTACAACACCACAGCATCCCTTAGAACCTGGCGATGGTTTAGGTGCACCAACCAATTAGCCCTTATTTACGAAATACTGATGGACTGTCACAGCTACTGTGCAATCAAGTGACATTTCCACTGGCTCATTCACTGGAGTTATGTAATGAACGCTTTGGTACAAATCATTTGTGGTTCACACAAGGACATCTGAAAGTTTACAAGACAAATAACTTGTAGCAGACCATTTATGGCTTTTAAACGCTCGCTTCTTCCAAAGACACACTTGATACACTTAGCGTTAAGTCTCCATTCTGATGTTAGAAATACATTGTGTGTTATTTTCATTTTAGAAGGGGGTCTTTATTTCAGGGGCGGCACAGTGGCGCAGTGGGCAGCACTGATGCCTCGCAGTTAGGAGACCTGGGTTCGCTTCCCAGGTCCTCCCTGTGTGGAGTTTGCATGTTCTCCCTGTGTCTGCGTGGATTTCCTCCCACAGTCCAAAGACATGCAGGTTAGGTGTTTTGGCAGTCCTAAATTGTCCCTAGTGTGTGCTTGGTGTGTGAGTGTGTGTGTGTGTGCCCTGTGGTGGGCTGGCACTCTGCCTGGGGTTTGTTTCCTGCCTTGCACCCTGTGTTGGCTGGGATTGGCTCCAGCAGACCCCCGTGACCCTGTAGTTAGGATATAGTGGATTGGATAATGGATGGATTAATAATAATAATTCAAAAACTATATAAATAAATATAAAGAAATACCATCATATCTTTCAGTTTATTCCTCATTCTCAATGGCCTCACCACTGTCTTACTTGTATGTGAAAATCTTTGATTATTTAACGCCTGCAATGACACTTTGAACTTCTGACAGATCTTCACATCGTCACTTTGTCTTTGTGTTGTTTCAAGTGTCAGCCTTTCTCTTCACTGGAGTGATTGCTTGGCTTATAAGACAGAAGTTCCTCCTCATTTCTACCATACTTGTGGATTGCTTGTGGACTTTGACTCCCTACTGCTATTTCAGCTTCACAAATGGCAGATCTGATCTCACTGATATTATCACACATTAGCCACTCAATGTGCACATCTGAGTCCTGAACTATGAAATGAAACAGAATGAGAGTCCACCACAGTTTGATATTCACTGTCTAAGGACTTGTGTAACGCTAGGCAGTTCAGAAGAGTTAAAAAGAAATGAAAAGAAACGCAGAGAGCACAAGTTATTGTCATCTTTCAGAGTGTCAGTTGCATGAGTTCCTGCTCAGTTTGCTCCTAAGTGTAATATATATTTATTAATGTACATTTTAAGTCTTAAATCAAGATGTCATTTTTTCTTCAAACAAAGTTGTAAATCCTGCTGCTTACCTTTCCAAAGCATCACAATTTATTCAGATATGTCTCACTTGTTTAAGAAGTTATTTTACTTAAAGTCAAATTTTTTTCAAGAGGATTTTCCTGACTGAGATATTTAAGACACATTTTCTGAAAATAAGTCCAAATATCTGTGTCCAGTTTTGTTTTTTGAGTGAACGTATCTTATATTAAGAATGATTCGATATTTTGACTTTAAACGAGATAAGATTTACATTTTTTGTAGTAAGTAGTAAGGGGTGCACAGGCGGAGACGCACTTGTTTCAGATCAAACCCTGTGATTATTGCAAATCATCTGTTTACTGAAAATGCAGTGGTCCTTGAAGTTTCTGCAGAAAGTAAGGTGAACAATAATGCACTGGGTGAGCCTACTGGGGATGGAAGAACTCCCACTAACAACACCAGTCATTCCATAGAGGACCAAAAGAAACATCTGAGTCTGTTAAAGATGCTGCGTCGTCCATCGATGTCCTGGAAGACCTGGCTGTGGCTCTGACTGATGCTGCTGTTGCAGTCGATAAAATGAGTAAGATGGCACAGACTGGCATTCACCCCAATCCAGCTGATGGACAAACCCACCCTCCCCACTAGAAAATACAAACCGCTGCAAGAAACATCAGGATTGTCACATCAGGAGGTGGCTGAACGGGGATGGCCAGTCACTCCGAGTACACAGAAAAGGAAGAGAAGTTGGAGGAGGGTGTTTAGGCTAAACGAGTGAGCAAAGTGGGCTCCGCTATAAAATCTGCTGCTCCATCTATGAAGGAGTCTCCTGTGAAAAGGTGTGACAGCTGACGGTGATGGGGAGGCCGCTGCTTATCACAGTGACACAATCTCAGTAAGTGACACTTTATCGAGCTCTCAGAGTAGAGGCGGCCATAGCATCAGCAGTCTCACAGAAGGCAAGTGCATGATAAACGTGTCGATTATTTTCCTCTTTGACCCTTTTTTGTGACTTTGGCTAAGACTGTAATACACAGTGCAGCCTCTCTAGGAATGGAGCAAAAAGAGAAAGTGAAATTGAAAAGTCTCGTCAGTAAAGTTTGATGTTCCCTTCAATCCCAGTAATGATGGACTTGTCTGCTTGTTGTTTCTTTGTCTTACTGGTCCTTGTGCTCCTTTCCTTTGATGTTTTCCCTCTTTTCTTGTTGTTTTCTTGGGAACATCAATGGCTGTACAGACCCAGTGAAAAGAGTGGCCATATTGGAGTATTTAGTGCAGTAAGGCTTGAGTGTCATCTTCTTTGAAGAATGTCACACTGACACAAACAATCAGGCAGAGGGGCCGAGGGACTGGGGGGCACAGGGCATCTCAAGTGTTAAGTAGAGGGGTGCAATTCTCTTGAGTCCATTTTCTGCCCCAAACTCAGCGTCCTCCATTGTAGTCATTAAAGGGTCCCTGTTAAAAGTCAGTGTGCAGACGGGGGGGCAGACTTCAGTTTTTATTAAAGTTTATGCATCTAAGGAAGGAAGGGGCCGAGTTAACTTGTTTCTAAGTCTACACGATTTACTGCTTCAGTTTAGTGGGGAGCTGAAAGACGCAAAAGGTAGACAGGAGCCTCATCTGGGGTCAGTCAAGACCCTGCAGTCAGAGCTACAAAAGCACAAATTAGTAGACGTGTGGAGTGTCCGGACAATACACCTGGGTTCAAATGTCTGGAAGTTCATTATCAATGGCCAGGCTGGACTGGTTTATGGGCTCAGACCTCCAAGTCATTCAGTGCTGGAGTGCTCAGTCATTCCCACTTGATTTTTGAGATCGCAGTTTAGTTTTTTTCTGAAGTTTGATTTTTCAGCTGAAGCTCATTTTAAATCTTATTGGCCCCTCAATTGCAGTGTTTGTTTGGCAGTTTGTGTGTTTTTGGAAGACTTGGAGGGGAATCATGAAAGATTTTCCCTCTTTGGTGCAGTGTTGAGACATCTCAAAGTCCAGATGAAGGTCTCAGTCAGCAGTGTGCTGCCCACTCCACTCCACCCAGTGTACCACTGAGGCAGTTTAAAGACCTGAGGGGGTATTGCCTTCATCTACACAACATTACATGCTGGTGATGATACTGCTCTTTTTGAAAGCCTCAGGTCCAACAAGACTTCACTAACCACACTGCTGATTTGATCTCCTGTTCTTCAGCTTATGGGCTAAAGCGTATGCCTTTTCATGGCGCTTGCTTATTCATCTTTTGAGCTGAGGAGTTTGAACTGGATGCCTTGTCTAGGAGCTCGATTATATAATCACTGTGTTGCTCCAGGAATTTTAAGAGGGCCTCGCTATATACATCACAGATCTCGTCGGAGGCTGCGCTGGAGTTTGTCCTCCGGTACTCTGACCATCAGTTTAATTCCTACCATCGGTTCTGCTCCTGGATATTCTCTCAGTGGATCAAGTGCGAGGGGCAGAGGAGTTAACTTTGATAACCTTCGTTCACTTCAATACTCATGTATGATAAGGATCAATCAAACAGACACCTTCAACCTGCCCCGTGAAGATGGCCTTAATGAACGTTCGGTCCATAGCCAACAAATCTTTTGTTTTGAATTACTTTTTTACGTCTCGCAACCTGAACTTTCTATTTATGTCTGTGACTTGGTTAAGTGATGGTGACTCAGTTTCTCTCCATGTTCTCTCCCCTCCTGATTGTACCTTTTTCAGCTCGTCTAGGATCGCTGGTCGAAGCGGTGGGTTTGCTACTGTTTTTCAGAATCATTTAAAATGTCGACTTTGACTGTTGAACATTTCTCCAGTTTTGAGGGGCTCAGTTATTTAAAATTGATCTTACAATTCCCGTATTGTGTGAACTGCATGGTTTATAGACCTCCTGGATATAATAAGGAGCATGTCCCAGAGTTCTCAGAGTTCTTATCTTTCCTGGTGTTGCGTGCTGATAGAATGTGGATTCTTGTTGTGACAAAACCGCTGGTTAAAGATTTTTTAAGTCTTGTGGACTCTTTTACTCAGATGGTGTCAAGTCCCACACATCATTGGACTTCGTTCTAACACTTGGTCGCTCTGCAAATAATCTGGAGATTTCTGATGCTGGCATTTCTGATCATTTTCCAGTTGTTTTTGAAATTACGTTTTTGTGTCCGCCCATCAGTTTCACTAAACCACAGCACTCTTCACGCAGTACAAATGCTGACACAGCGCAGAAATTCTGTGATATCTCCTGTGACAGTCATGTATCTTTGGTGTTAGAAGCCCTTTCTGTGTGTCCGGATATTACTGAGATGGTTAGGCTTCTTGATCTCACTTGTATGGATACTCTGGATCTGGTCGCATCCTTAAAGTTAAGGAGAGCCGAGGTAAAGGCCAGTGTTCAGCCCTGGCCAAATGACGCCACTTGTGCGCTCAGACAGGAATGCAGGCAGGCTGAACGGAGGTGGAAAAAGGACGAACTGCAGGTCTCTTATGAAATTCTCAGAACTTGCTGGAAGTCCCATCAAGAGATCAGCAAAATCACATTTTCTATCATGTTTAATTGCGAATGCTGCCTCGAGTCCCAGGGTGCTGTTTAGCACCATAAACCATCTCTTAAACCCACCTATCAGCAGCTTCCTGAGAGTATCCCTAAGACCTGTGAGCTTTTTCTCAACTATTTTAGAAATAAAATCCAAGCAATTTGTTCCAGCAATACTCTTCCAGGTGTTGATCACTGTGGGACGACAGCAGCCCCTCTAAGGCCAGCGGACAGCCAGTTTACTTCCTTTCAACCTACTGACTCTTCTCAGCTAGCTGATATAATCCTGCATATGAAACCTTCCAATTATCTGCTAGATATTTTACCTGCACGCCTATTTAAAGATACGCTCAGAGCTTTTAGTCCAATTATGTTGGCTATTATTAATAACTGTCTATAAATCTGAAATGTATAATGCTAGACAACTTTAAACATGCAATTGTTCAGCCTTTGCTGAAGAAACCCACACTTGATCCTACAGCTCTTTCAAACTACAGACCTATTTCTAAGATCCCATTACTGTCCAGAATTATTGAGAAAGTGGTTTCTGTGCAGTTAATTTCATATCTGGAGGATAACAATTTTAAAAGTTCAAAAATCTTCATAGTACTGAATCGGCTCTGCTGAAGGTAACAAATGATATTCTATTAACTTTGGACCGGGCTCTTCTGTAATCTTGGTCTTGTTGGATCTCAGTGCGGCATTTGACAGCGTGGACCATGGAGTTCTGTTAAAACAGCTTGAGGATGAAGTGGCCATTCAAGGCTGTGCACTGAAATGGTTTGTGACCTACCTGAAAGGCAGATCTGTGTCTGTTAACACAGATGAGAATTTCTCTCAGCCATCTCTTCTCACACAAGGTGTCCCACAAGGTTTTATCCTGGCTCCCCTTCTGTTTTCCCTTCATCTGCTCCCCTTGAGGGCCATCTTTTACAAACATGATGTCGTGTCTCATTGTTATGCCGATGATATGCAGTTGTACCTCAAAGTTAGTCCTGACATCACTTCATCTGTAAAAAAGCCACTGAAATGCTTTGAGGATATTAAATATTGGATGGCACAAAATTTCTAACAATTCAACGTAAATAAAACAGAGGACATTATTTTTGGTCGCACCACATCTGCAGTTGAAATCGGCACTCAGTTAGGCTTCTTGGCAGCACTGATTCATAATGATGTCAGAAACCAAGGTATCATCTTTGAGTCATCACTAAGTTTGGAAAAACAAATCTCCATGGTAGTAAAGTCCAGCTTTTATCAACTGAGGCACATTTCTAAACTGAAGTCCTTTCTATCACAGAAGGACCTGAAAACAGTCATTTATGCCTTTATTACATCTCGACTTGATTATCATCATTCCTTATATATGGGTCTGCCCAAATCTGCCCTGTCACACCTTCAGCGGGTTCAAAACACTGCAACGAGATTCTTAATTGGGTCGAGAAAAAGGATCACATCTCCGCCATTTTAGCCACTGCACTGGCTACCGATGAGGTGTCGTATTGAGTTTAAGATCTTAATGTTTGTTTTTAAAGCCTTGCATGGTCTCAATCCAAAATATATCTCTGACCTCCTTCACCCCATGTGGCACTGAGAGCACTGAGGTCATCTGGATGACTTCTCCTCGTAGTTCTAAGATCTCAGCTGAAGTCCAAGGAGACCGAGCTCTCTCAGTTGTTGCTCCACGGCTTTGGGATGACTTGCCTTTCCTGTCTAATGAGGTTTTTAAAAGTCACTTAAGACCTCCTTGTTTTCTTCCGCTTTCACTGTGTATGATGGCATTGTGGTGGATGTTATCATTGGTTGTTTTATTAATCTGTTTATTTTAATGTTTCTTTGTACAGCACTTTGGCACAACCTCTGTTGTTTTAAATGTTCTTTTATAAATAAATAATCTAAATAATCTAACAAGTGCCAGGAGCCCTGCTGAGGTCCCCATTTCTGAATTTGTTTCCCCTACTGGTTGTTTTTTGTCCTTGAGAAAAAGACGTCTCAGTCCAAAGTCATCCACAGCTTGAACGATAATAACAGAAGGGAGCCACACAGCCATGAAGATATCAGAGACTTTGCTTTATGATTTTACCAGCAGTTGTTCTCGGCTGAAGAGATGGAGTCATCACCTAAGATGGAGTTTTTCTTTAAGGATTTGCCCAACTCAGATTTTAAAAGAAACTTTTCAGATTCCCTCTTGTCTCCTGATGGACTCACTTCAACCCTGAGTAGCCTTAATATCGGTAAAGCTCCAGGGACTGATGAACTGCCGGTCGAGTCTTAGAAGGATTTCTGGGAGCAGCTGGGTGGAGACCTACTGGAAGTTCTGTTGAGCAGCATGAAGGACAATGAACTGCCATTAAGCTGCCATAGGTCACTTATAACTCTGTTGGTAAAAAAGGAAACCCCTGCTGTCTCCAAACCTAGTAGTAAGTCAGCCTTTAATGTGCGGACTACAAACTTCTTTCTAAAGCATCAGCTGTCCATTTGAGAACAGGAAAGAATGAGCTTATCTCACACGAACAGACCTGGTGCATGCTGGGACATTCCAACTACAACTACAATGACATTCTCTGGTGGTCTGGTGGCTTTAAGGCAGGTTTGATTTCTCTTGATCAACAGAAAGCTTTTGATAGAGTGGACCACCAATATCTCTTTAAAGTTTTTAAGACTTTTGGGTTTGGAGAATCCTTTTTGAACTTCATACAACTATTGTATACAAAAAGATTTAGTCTGTTAAAAATGAATGGTGGGCTGGGCTGTCCCTTTCAAGTGTCTCGGGGTATTTAGCAGGGTTGTGCCCTCTCTGGTATGTTATATTCACTGATGGTGGACCCTCTGCTTCACCAAATTAGGTGCCAACTGCAGGGTCTAACCATTCCTTGCTGCCCCAGAGAGTCCTTTAAGGTGGTGGTCTGTGCTGATGATGTCTCAGTAATTGTCACACATTATGATGATATCAGATCCCTGTGCTGTCATTTAGCAGCATTTGAAGCCGTGTGCTCCAGTAGAGTTAAATGGGATAAAAGTAACACCTTTGTAATGGGAAACTGGGAGAACACAAAAAACTCTGGAACTTCCAAAAAACTGACACAGGAATTGACTGGCTTTTAATTATCTTGGCATTTTTATCACAGAGTGCAGGACAGCAGATGACAATTGGCGTGGAGTGTTGGATCAGGACCACCTTGGTAGATTACAGCAAGGGAGACTGTGAATTAGCAAACTATCATTCTATGGATGGGTACTCGTCATCAATAACCTTGTCTGTTCAATGTGGCGGCACATCCAACATTGGCCTCCCATTCTCATTATAAATAGAGATGCAGAGAATATTACTGGACTTTTACTGGGATGGCATGCACTGGGCGAGGAGAGGGAACTCCACCTGCCTGTAGATGGAGGAGCTCAAGGACTGACGGATGTTTGTTGCAGAATAGAAACCTTCAGGATTCTTGGAATACAACAGTCGCTTTATGCAAAAAATGAAAAACAAGTGTTTAGATTGCAATTATTTTACTAGGACAGGCCATATTAGTTATTTGAAAAAAAGGAAGAAATAAAAATGAGAAAACATGGACTACTGATGTACTGTTAGTGATGGTCAAAGATTTAGTTAGCAGCAGATTGAAAGGAGAATTGATTTATTAAGAACTCATTGCTGACTTCAATACTTTTAAATGTACTTGGGGTACTGAGGAAGAGTTACATATATTTTAATAATATAGTGCCTTTCACATCTATCTATCTATCTATCTACCCACCTATCAAACAAGCTATCTATCTATCTATCTATCTATCTATCTATCTATCTATCTGTCTATCCATCTATCATATAGTGCCTTTCTATCTATCTATCTATCTATCTATCTATCTATCTATCTATCTATTCTCTAGTGCCTCACCTGCTGCTCTTTCTGGCCGTGTGGCGTGTCGCCGTATCTTCACGTTTTTCTCTCTTCTCTTATTATTTTCAGTTTCTTTGTCGTCTCTCCACACTGTTCCTCCTGAATCCGAGGTTCGACTATCCGACGGACCCTCCTCTCCAGAACCCCCGAATAGACTTTTCCAGGGAGGCTGAGGAATGTGATCCCTCTATAGTTGGAACACACCCTCCGGTCCCCCTTTTTAAAGAGGGGGACCACCACCCCGGTCTGCCAATCCAGAGGCACTGTTCCCGATGTCCGATGGAGGAACAGTGTGGTTTTCGTCCTGGTCGCGGAACAGTGGACCAGCTCTACACCCTTAGCAGAGTCCTGGAGGGTGCATGGGAGTTTGCCCAACCAGTCTACATGTGTTTTGTGGACTTGGAAAAGGCGTTCGACCGTGTCCCTCGGGGAGTCCTGTGGGGGGTGCTCCGGGAGTATGCAGTACTGGACCCCCTGATAAGAGCTGTTCAGTCCCTGTACAACCGGTGTCAGAGCTTGGTCCGCATTGCCGGCAGTAAGTCGAGCCCATTTCCAGTGAGAGCTGGACTCCGCCAGGGCTGCCCTTTGTCACCGATTCTGTTCATAACTTTTATGGACAGAATTTCTAGGCGCAGCCAGGGTGTTTAAGGGGTCCGGTTTGGTGGACTCAGGATTGGGTCACTGCTTTTTGCAGATGATGTTCTCCTGTTTGCTTCATCAGGCCGTGATCTTCAGCTCTCTCTGGATCGGTTCGCAGCTGAGTGTGAAGCGGCTGGGATGAGAATCAGCACTTCCAAATCCGAGACCATGGTTCTCAGCCGGAAAAGGATGGAGTGCCCTCTCAGGGTTGGGGGAGAGATCCTGCCCCAAGTGGAGGAGTTCAAGTATCTCGGGGTCTTGTTCACGAGTGAGGGAAGAATGGAGCGTAAGATCGACAGGCGGATCGGTGCGGCATCCACAGTGATGAGGGCTCTGCATCGGTCTGTCATGGTAAAAAAGGAGCTGAGCCATAAGGCAAAGCTCTCAGTTTATCAGTCGATCTATGTTCCTACCCTCACCTATGGTCATGAGCTATGGGTAGTGACCGAAAGAACAAGATCGCGAATACAAGCGGCTGAAATGAGTTTCCACTGCAGGGTGTCTGGGCTTTCCCTTAAAGATAGGGTGAGAAGGTCAGTCATCCGGGAGGGGCTCAGAGTAGAGCCGCTGAGGTGGCTCGGGCATCTGATCATGATGCCTCCTGGACGCCTCCCTGATGAGGTGTTCCGGGCACGTCCAACCGGGAGGAGGCCCCGGGGAAGACCCAGGACACGCTGGAGGGACTATGTCTCCCGGCTGGCATGGGAACGCCTTGGGATTCTCCCGGAACAGCTGGAAGAAGTGGCCCGGGGAGAGGGAAGTCTGGGCCTCTCTGCTCAAGCTGCTGCCCCCGCGACCTGACCCCGGATAAGCGGAAGAGGATGGATAGATGGATGGATGGATGGATTGTCGTCTCTCACCGTGTTGTGCTAATAAACCCAATCAGACCCTGCAGGTGAATGTTAATGGCGGTTGTGTTCATGTAATTCCCCTAAATGATATCGCAGATCTGATTGCTATGTGACTGACTACCCTGACATCTCAGGCCCCACATAACTTGTTTTCACTTTAAAAGTCGTGGGCTCATTAAAAAGGTCCACTTGTCAGATTCGGCCCACAGGCCTTGTGTTTGCCCCCCTGCTCTTGACCCCCTGCCTATTGCTGTTGGACCCTTGATGTATTTTTTCTCACATTTTTACCACTCAATGAAGTTCAAGCTCATAGTCTGAGGTGTTGTGTTTGTATTTTAAATTTGTAGGACAGTCGATATAAAAGACTTAACCGGAAATCAAACCAAGCTGGTGGATTTTGTGAATTCCAGTATGGGGGAATAACAGAGTGCGACAGTAATGGGGTATGAGACCCCCAGAGCAGGCCGTCCCAGCCATGGACCTTCTGAATGGTGGACAAGTCTGAGGCTCCCGAGTCCTGGAGGAGGACAGGAAATGCAGGGCCGAGCTGACAGGGGGTCTCATCTTCTTTTCTGCCATTAAGAATGTTCAGGTGGTCCGTCACCTCAGCAGAACACATGAATGACATTTCATTTGGTCCCCCTGTGTCCTGAGTGTATTGTGTCATTCATTTATTCTTGGCATGGAGGTTTGCTCCCAGGTGTGTGAGGCAGTGTGCTAACTGCTGTGCCACCATGCTGCCCACTTGTCTTGTGTCAGTTCCTCTTCCTCAGTTGGTGAGCTGCCTGTTAGTTTCAGACGTTCAGACCTCCTTAGCTTTTGCACTTTGATTAAATGTTTTCCATCCATCCATCATCCAACCCGCTGAATCCGAACAGGGTCACAGGGGTCTGCTGGAGCCAATCCCAGCCAACACAGGGCACAAGGCAGGAACCAATCCTGGGCAGGGTGCCAACCCATCGCAGGACACACACACACCAAGCACACACTATGGCCAATTTAGAATCGCCAATCCACCTAACCTGCACGTCTTTGGACTGTGGGAGGAAACCGGAGCACCCGGAGGAAACCCACGCAGACACGGGGAGAACATGCAAACTCCACGCAGGGAGGACCCGGGAAGCGAACCCAGGTCTCCTAACTGCGAGGCAGCAGCGCTACCACTGCGCCACCGTGCCGCCCATTAAATGTTTTCTTCCACTCAAATGATAAAACACTTTTGTCATAAATATAAGTGACAGTTTGGGACACAACTAGAGATATGAAGGAGTGACACTGTGATTAAAGGACTGATGAAGATGGCCGCCTCTTCTTCATCACCTCTTAAACTGATGGACAGCTCAAGCCCCACCTCCTCTGTCATTTTGTCCAATCCTATTGGCTGAGGTCCTGGACTTCAAGACCCTTGGACGCGGGTTCAAATCCTGCCTCTGACGGCCCCCCTTCACCTGCCCATGTGACTGCGTGGCGAAACAGAAAAGCGCTATATAAAATAAAGGTGCTTGTTCTGTCTCCATATTTTTATTCCAGAATGTTCTCAGTGATATTTGCACAGGAATTCTGAGCTGAACGCCAATCCACTTGTCTGCGTTTGTGGAGGTGGATTTCTGATTTGTTCATTTCCTTCTTATGTTCTCCTCTTTATTATTTTTGAAGTTATTCAATTTCATCCCTAAAATTCAAATCCCTTAAATCTGTTTCACTGACCCTAAGGGTGGAGGCCCACCTGTCCAGTGTCCAGACTCTCAGCCCCCTTCAGACCACCCTGTCAGCTTTGCCCCCCTCTGTCCTCCTCTACTGGACTGTCATGTCCTCCTGTGGCTATCACTTCCTCTCTGGTGACATCAGCTCTCTTCAGTTCACTTCTCGTCTTTTATCTCGTTGTTTTCAATGGTCTCTCTATTTGTTCTGTGAAGGGCGCTATATAATATAAAGGCTTACTGACTGCATGTCTGGAGAGAACCCCATGTTTAAGTGCACACTCCACAGATCCGTCAGTCAGGATTACAGACAGAAACCCGAAGTCCTCAGTCAGTTTTCTTCAGCCAGTGAAGTGCCAGTGGAGCTTGATGTCTTCATCGCTGTTTGTGCCCACATGTCACACCGGACACCGGAAATTTGCCGCTGTGTTTTTAGCTGTGTCGTTATTTTCTCTTTCTGTTTTATATTCAATATATATTGGCATGGCCACCCATGCAGTTCTTGCTTTTCTTTCTCCAAGTAACCAATTGCCACACAATCAGCTCTGTAATAGACGTTAAGCCATCTGTAAGCTTAGAGCGCTGATTCTTCAAAACGTTTAAGGAACGTTGAAATATCTTTGTAGTACATGTTTAATTATTCTATCTTTCACGCCAGTCCCAGTGAAGAATATAGATTATTTAAATGAAGTTAAAGTTTTACCTGTATAATATAATAAACATATTTTGCTGCATTTCATCTTAAAAATGATATTGTCATCATATGTAAATACGCACTTTATAAAGTGGCTCAGGTTGTGCAATATTAAACCTGTAGTGCAAGTTTACAGTGACGTGATTGTACTTATAAGTACCAACAGTTCTACAAGGAGCACTGATTGAGTGCGTTTATAGTTCTTGGGATGAAACTCTGTCTGAACCGCGAGGTCCGTACAGGAAAGGCTTTGAAACGTTTTGCCGTGGCTGAGGTAGCATGTGCCTGATGCTGTATACCGATAATTCTCTTTACGATCAGCTGCTGCTGTGATTCACACTCAGATACAGTAATATAAATACTCCGAGTGCTGCAGTGAGAGTAATATGGAAAAAGATAATCTGCTGTGGCAACTCCTAATGGGAGTAGCTGAAAGAAGAAGAAGGTGCAGTGAGAGTAACAACGCTAAAGCAGTTATGGTATTTGGAATACTATGGCTATTCCCTGGACCATTATATTGTTACAAGTTAATTACAATGAGATGCATTACACTAATAAATAATATGCGGTTAGTTTCAGTGTATTTATAAAGCCGCGTCAGGAAAATAATTTGACGCTGGGTGCCGCCAGTCTGCAAAACCGAGCGGAGAACTTGCGTACAACAAGGTATGAGGTACCGTGGAAAAGTGCGTGGCTTTACGCCAAGTGTACGTTTTATACATCGCAATTTGAACGTGGAAAAGTTCTTATGCAACATTTCTGTGGGTATGCACCGTTTATACATGAGGCCCCTGGTCTTTAATCCATCAATGTAGGACATCACGGTGCTTTGATCAGGTGGTGGTGGTGCAGATCACCACCACAGAAAACCGGAAAAAGAACAGAAGAGAAAGTAGGGATTAGTACGGATTTTGGAGCCACCATGAATAATAATGATAATTAATTGAATATACAGACTATCAGGATTAAACTAAAATGAAGCTCTGAGAAAGCCATGTTACAGTAATGTGTTTTCAGCAGTGCTTTAAATAGCTCCAAGGTATTAGCCTGGCGAATTCCTATTGGCACTTCTTTTAAGTTTAGCTCTTGGAATTCTAAGCAGACACTCATTTGAAAATACAGTGGAACCTCGGTTTGCGAGCATAATTCGTTCCGGAAACATGCTCGCATTCCAAAGCACTCATGTATCAAAATGAATTTCCCTATAAGAAATAATGGAAACTCAGATGATTCATTCCACAACCCAAAACTATTCATATAGTTAAATAAAGAGAAAACTGAAATCTTAGTGATTGGCAATAATGGATACAATGAGGCTATTAGAAATAAACTGGATACATTAGGATTAAAAGTCAAGACGGAGGTAAAAAGCTTAGGGGTAATTGTTGACTGTAATCTGAATTTTAAATCGCATATTAATCAGATCACTAGGACAGCATTTTTTCACTTAAGAAACATAAGTAAAGTTAGACCTCTTATATCACTGAAAGATGCTGAGAAATTAGTTCACGCGTTTGTTTTCAGTCGACTAGATTACTGTAACACACTCCTCTCAGGACTACCCAAAAAAGACATAAATCGTTTGCAACTAGTGCAGAATGCAGCTGCTAGAATCCTAACTAGGAAAAGAAAATCCGAACACATCTCTCCAGTTCTGATGTCACTACACTGGTTACCTGTGTCATTCAGGATTGACTTTAAAATTCTGCTTATGGTTTATAAAGCCTTAAATAATCTCGCCCCTTCTTATATATCGGAGTGTCTGACACGTTATATTCCAAATCATAACCTCAGATCCTCAAATGAGTGTCTCCTTAGAATTCCAAGAATAAAACTTAAGTGGTGAGGCGGCCTTCTGCTGTTATGCACCTAAAATCTGGAATAGCCTGCCAATAGGAATTCGCCAGGCTGATACAGTAGAGCACTTTAAAACACTGCTGAAAACATATTACTTTAACATGGCCTTTCTATAACTTCAATTTAACTTAATTTAACTTAATCATGATACTCTGTATGTTCAATTTCCTCATAATAACTATTCATGGTGGCTCTAAAATCCATACTGACCCCTACTCTCTTTTCTGTTTCTTTTTCCGGTTTCTTTGTGGTGGCGGCCTGCGCCACCTCCACCTACTCAAAGCTTCATGATGCTCCAACAATGATGGATGGACTAAAAGGCAGAATTCTACGTGACCATCATCATCAAGCCCTTCCGTGAGAACCCTAAATCCAAAGAGGACTGTTTCATTTATGTTAGGTAGAATGCCCAGAGGGGACTGGGCGGTCTCGTGGTCTGGAACCCCTACAGATTTTATTTTTTTTTCTCCAGCCGTCTGGAGTTTTTATTTTGTTTTTTCTGTCCCCCCTGGCCATTGGACCTTACTCTTATTAGATGTTAATTAATGCTGATTTATTTTGTTTTCGTATTGTGTTTTTTATTTTTCTATTCTTTATTATGTAAAGCACTTTGAGCTACTGTTTGTATGAATATGTGCTATATAAATAAATGTTGTTGTTGTTGTTGTTGATATAAAAATGATTAATACAAAATATAAAGTAAAAATACATAAAACAAATTAACCTGCACTTTGCCTTTGAAAAGAATCATGGCTGGTGTGAGTGAGTTTCTAAACTCTTGTGGGATTCCACCCAATGGGACGACACGCGAAAGAGCGTCCCAAAGCAATTGCAGTCTCCCAGCCCTGTAGCAGTTCATCGTAAAAGCGAATCCAAAAAGATCACAGACATGCTATAAGCGCCTGCCGTCGATGGGTGATACAAGGAACAAGTAACATTATAAATGCGCAGGGCACAGTACTACTTGGCTACGACCTTGCCTGACTTCTGTGTCTGTGTATAGGAGAGTGGCAGATCCCGCTACAATAAATAACTGCGCTGTTGCTGTTTCAAGCTGAATAAAGCTGGTGTTGCTAAAGTACTGAGACTCAGCTTTGTGTTTTGGGGTGCAAGACTGGGACTTGCACATCAAAGCACACACACACACACACAGTCACAATGTTGTAGTAAATAGTATACACTCGTATGGATGTTGACTATATGAGTGAGACACGCCAACTCAGACGGAGAATAGAAGACGATTGCCCACAATCCTGCAACGAGAAAGAGAGAGAGAGAGAGAGAACCATCAGCTTAGTTGTGATCACATGATGCTCAGCAGACAAAGAATATACATACTACTCCTCTTGCAAGACCTCATTCGTTTATCAAGTCAAAATGCATTAAAAATTTTAGCTCATTTTGCAAAACACTCATAAACCAAGTTACTCGCAAACCGAGGTTCCACTGTATAAGGTTACAATTTGCTGTGTAAGGTGTCAGACATCCTAAAATATAATATGGAGTGAGATTATTTAATGCTTTGTAAATCATAAGCAGTATTTTAAAGTCAATTCTAAATGACACAGGTAACTAGTGTAGTGACATCAAAACTGGAGTGATGTGCTCGGATTTTCGTTTCTGAGTTAGAATTCTAGCAGCTCCATTCTGCACTTGTTGCAATCGATTGATGTTTTTTTTTGGGTAGTCCTGAGAGGAGAGCGTTACAGTAATCTAGTCGACTGAAAACAAAAGTGTAAACTAATTTTTCAGCATCTTTCAATGTTATAAGAGGTCTAACTTTTGCTATGTTTCTTAAGTGAAAAAATGCAGTCCTAGTGATCTGATTAATATGTGATTTAAAATTCAGGTCAGAGTCAATAGTTACCCCTAAATTCTTTATCTCCGTCTTGACTTTTAATCCTAATGCATCAACTTTATTTCTAATAACCTCATTATATCCATTATTGCCAATCACTAAAATTTCTGTTTTCTCTTTATTTAGTTTGAGAAAATTACTATTCATCCATTCAGAAATGCCAGTAAGACATTGTGTTAGTGAATCAAGAGAATCGGGGTCATCCGGTGCTATTGATAAATACAGCTGTGTGTCATTGGCATAGCGGTGGTAACTCACGTTATGCCCCGAGATAATCTGACCTAACGGAAGCATGTACTGTACATCGAAAAGAGCAGAGACCCAGGATAGAGCCTTGTGGAACACCATATTAGATATCATGTTCTTTGAAGTATAATTACCACAACTAACAAAGAATTTTCTACCTGCCAGGTAGGATTCAAACCAATTTAAGACACTGCCAGAGAGGCCCACCCATTGACTAAGGCGATTTCTAAGAATATTGTAGTCATTGTTATCAAATGTGGCACACAGATCTACGAGGATGAGCACAGATAAACGGCCTCTGTCTGCATTTACCCGAAAGTCATTGACTACTTTAAAAAGTGCAGTTTCTGTGATTTGTTCTAAAACCCAACTGAAACTTATTAAGGATAGCAGGTTTATTGAGGTGGTCATTTAGCTGCATAATGACTGCCTTCTCTAGAATTTTACTTAAAGGCAGGTTAGAAATAGGACTAAAATTTTCAAAAGCAGAGGAGTCAAAATTATTTTTCTTCAGCAGGGGTTTAACTACTGCAGTCTTAAGACAGTCTGGGAAGACCCCCGTATCTAATGACGAATTTACTATGTCAAGAACATTATCAATTAGCACGTCTGATACTTCTTTGAAAAAACTTGTTGGTAATGGGTCAAGGACTCAAGTGGAGGGTCTCAGTTGAGAGATTATTTTAAATAAATCAGGCAAATCTATCCTGGTGAAAGAATTTAATTTGTTTATAATAGAGTTCTGGAGTTTAAGAGGTTCAGTACTGGGGAGATATACTATGTTATTTCTAATATCATTAATTTTTTGATTAAAAAATACAGCAAAAGCCTCACAAGTTTCATTGGAAGTATTTTGGAGGCATTCCTTTGTGTGACCTGGTTTAGCAGATGATCAATCATAGAGAATAAGACTCTGGGATTACTATCATTGTTATTTATAATTCAAGAGAAATAGCAGCACCTCTCAAGACGGACTGTGTTGTTGTATTCTGTTATTCTAACCTTCAATATCTCATAGTGGATAATCAGTTTAGTTTTTCTCCATTTACGTTGAGCTCTCCGGCATGTTCTCTTAAGATCAGACACTCTTTGGGTCTTCCATAGTGTAACAGTGCTAGAAGATTTTTCAGGTGCGGCTATGTCAGCAGCAGCTCTCACCTTAATATTAAAATTTTCCACCTTACTATTTACATTATCCTCGCTATTGTAGGTAGCACTAAAAAAGGACTGGTTGCTTAGAATGTTTGAAAATTTGAATCAAAGAAGTGTTTTTTTAACAATATGCTTTTTTTTTCTATCCTTATTTCTTTAGGCGGCACGGTGGCGCAGCGGGTAGCGCTGCTGCCTCGCAGTTAGGAGACCCAGGTTTGCTTCCCAGGTTCTCCCTGTTTAGTGTTTGCATGTTCTCCCTGTGTCTGCATGGGTTTTCTCCAGGTACTCCAGTTTCCTCCCACAGTCCAAAGACATGCAGGTTAGGTGCATTGGTGATTCTAAATTGTCCCTAGTGTGTGTGTGTGTGTGCATGCCCTGTGGTGGGCTGGCACCCTGCCTGGGGTTTGTTTCCTGCCTTGCGCTCTGTTGTGGATTGGCTCCAGCAGACCCTTGTGACCCTTTAGTTATTATATAGCGGGTTGGATAATGGATGGATGGATTATTTCTATATTAAATAGTAAGAGAAAATGGTCTGATAGAGCAATATCAATGATTTGCTTCACATCAACTTTTAGTCCTTTGGTAATTACTAAATCTAATGTGTGCCCTGCTTTGTGTGTTGGCTGACTAATGTGGTGGCTCAGATCAAAAGAGTCCAGGAGGTTCATGAATTCTTTTACTTTCGGGTCACACTGATTATTGATATGAAAATTAAAGTCACCGATTATTAGGAACGTGTCATAGTTAGTAATTACAATTGACACCAAGTCTGAAAATTCCTCAAAGAAAGACACATTGTATTTAGAAGGTCTATACATGGACAGTACTAGAAACTGAGAAACTCCATGAATAACAACGGCAAGATACTCAAAGGACTTGAATTTGCCAAAACTGACATCTTTACACTTTAACCGGCTCGAGTAAATGTTTGCTAAACCACCGCCTTTCTTACCTTGGGGATCCGCATGAGCAAAGCTGTAAGTCAGAGGCGCAGATTCGAATAAAACAGCCGCACTATCAGAGCTAAGCCACGTTTCACTTACTGTAATAAAATCAATTTTCCTATCACTAATAAGATCGGTGATGGAAAACGTCTTGTTCGTTAATGCTCTAACATTTAATAAAGCCATTTTTAATGTTTCGGAAGAGCAGAACTGAATTGTATGTGCATTATGGGTATTCGAGATAGAAATTTAGTTAGTTGTATTAGCGCACATCTGTGCATATTTTTTATTTAATCTATATCTGTTTTTATACTTTTAATACATTGTTCATCTAGAGGTGTAATTGTAATTAAATTATTTGTATTTATGCCTCTCTGCCTAAATTTTTTACATGCATTGAGGTTAGTTATTAGAGTGTTAATGCAGTGCACTTTGGAGGAAGACTTTCTTACCGAATTATCACATCCTAGCAAAGCATTATGGAAAGGATTATGAATAAAAATAGAGAGTCAAGAGAGACGAATTACCTTAGTGATGTTTTCAGAGAGGACCTGGGCGCTGAATCTATTTGGATGCAGACCATCCCGCCTGAAGAAACGTCTCTCAGAAGAGGTCCCAGTTGTCTATGAACCCAATGTTTTGACTCTCGCAGATGCTTTCAGCCAGATGTTTAACGCCAGCAGATGACTGTAATACTTGTTCGATATTCTAACGAGAGGTAAGGGACCTGAGATGAAGATTCTTGCAGTCGGGGTCCTCTTCTTCATGGCTTTAATTAGTGCTGTGAATTCTGCCTTAAGAATCTCATGAGAAATTAAGTCAATAAGGAAGTGTATACACCACCCACCCATTACCTGAGTGAGTCCTGGGAAAGTGAGGGTCCTCTGCTGGTCCTGCCCACCTGGGCACCCCCAACTTCAATGACTGAAGGCTTCTGGGCCAAATCCAATTAACTCTTTCAAGGCTGACTTTAGAATTTGTGGCTTCGATTAAATTAAACAAATTAAACTCCCTTTTTGTGAAAGACGTCCAAATTCTTTCTTATTTCTCAAATCTTGTGACACATCCAACTGCCATCTGCCAGAGCATCTCTCCATGCCTATGTTGGTCACCTGATGCAATCTGGACCAGCTGGCTGTGTGTCTCGTGACTCTCAGGTGGGCCTGACGCTGTCCTGTTGCGCAACTCCACACGTCCAGCTGGTGCTTTTTGTTCTTCTGGAGGTTGACATCCACTCGGCCAGCTTGGTGTTGCTTTTCTGCGATGGCCTGCCTTGCTGTACTCTGAGAACAAACCACCCACACATTTCCTGATTGCTTCTTTAAAGTGGAAATCCATTTATGAGAACATCAATCACTTCCAAGTAGGTGTCCCTGTCGTTAGTTCAGCCATTTTGAGATTGTCCTCTTTAAGTGACACAGGTTTGTCCATTTCTCGTCTTCCTGGCTGTTCCTGTCAGCTGATGTCACTAGTTGTGTCCACATGTCACTCTTGTCACATCCTTATCTGCACTCACAAGCCGTCTCATCACCGCCTGTCTGGTTGTTTTTTCTGTACCCCGGACACTAATTCCTTCACATTCTGGTGACATTAAGATGGCCCCTCACTCTCAAAGCAGTCTGAGTGGTGAGAGGGCAGCCTTACCATGTGAAGGAATGCCTGCCAGTGTGAGTTGTAGTCTGAGGCAGTGCCTGGTGTTTGAATCTGTCAGGACAACATTCTGTAATGCCACACTGAGCTGGCATGTCTGGTGTGTATTGATGCCCTTATATAGCACCTTCACAGAGCACTCGGCCCCTTCACTTTGTTCTGTTTGTTGTGTTGCAGCCTTCTGCTAAAATCATTTACTTTCATTTCTCTCATCAATCAACACTCAACACCCCAGAGAAACAGAAAAAAGGAGTTTAGAAACGTCTGCCAACGTGTGAAAAATGAAAAGGCTGAAATATCCCTTGAGCATGAGGTCCTCAGAGACAGGACTGTGTGTAGGCTTAGATCTACAGAAGCTGCAGCATTGAAGGTAATCAGAGCTCAGTGGCCTCCATCATTTTTAAATAGAAGAAGTAAAACTTCACAAAGAGAGACGTGAACAGTGAAAATAACAGAAAAACAAGAAAGAAACACAAAGGAAGTACAAACAGTAAACTGAAAGACCAAGAAACACAGGCTGTGATCCAACAATCTGCACTCGCTCAACATACAGCTGGGGGCGGTCTCAGCAGCGAAGATGTCACGGTGGCCCCACCCACAATGAACACAGAAAAGCACCACAGTGAAAGTGACAGCAGACACACAAACACAGGTTTAACATGAAGAAGGACAACACAGATCGAGTGGTAATGCTGAATAACTTCACACAAATCAATAGCTTTACAGCCATCTTAGTCAGCCGCTTATCAAGGCCTGGAACTCTGGAGCCTCTCCCAGTAACCACCAGTCCATCGCAGGGTGAACACACAGGACAGCCACTTCAGCGTCACCAGCCCACCAAACCCTCATGTCACTGGGATTGTGGGAGCACCAGAGGAGACCCTCACGGATACAAGGACCACCGGGACATGAACACTGGTCTCCTTACTGCGAGGCAGCTGTGCTACCACTGTGACCCCATGCCACCCTTTAACGTACAGAACACTCAGTACAATAAAATTAAAATACAGTAAAGGGGCCAACGAAAATGAAACACAAACTACAAAGGACAATAAAATAAATAAATAAAAAGAAAATACACGACAGCCTGGCATGAGACCTGACCATAACATAACAGTCATTGTCACCAAAGTGTCAAACCATGCAGTAGCAGACACCTGTCATATGACATGACCTGTCCAATAGTCACATGTAGCCCAGTGTGCTCTGCAGTTCACCGTCCCCTCAAGCCCCATCTCAGCTGCCAGCCCCCCATTACCCTCCAACTCTTCCCTTCTTATTGTGAGTTTCCAGTTTGAGAAATGTGAATGTGGTGACAAGTGACAGGTGGTCAGGCCTGTCCCTGAGCCACTGGGCCACACTGTCTTAGGTGACACGTGAGCTTTGACAGAGCAGATGGCCGACTTGTGTAGCTTTTGGTGGAGGTTTGAGATTTCAAAGCTTGTGAAGGTCTTGCCATCTTTAGCCTTTCCTGCCTGATTTATTAAAAAGGAGAAGATGGCAAAGATGGCAAATGAAATCATAAAGAGATGAGCTGCTGAAATCAACAAGAGGGGGAACAAAAATGGCAGTCATGTGACCCCCAAATGTGACAGGGCTGTGCATTTCTAATGCCCAAGAAGAAGCTCAAATACAAAGAGGAAAGAATCAGAAGACCCCAAACAAAACTGTGATGGTCTGAGAGGAGCTCAGGGTCATCTGGAATTCAGCAGCTCAGCTCATCGTCATCAGCCTGTGAAGATCAGGAAACAAATCCAAAGAACAAGAACATCCCATAATAAACAAACAAAATGTGATGAATGTGACGAGAACACCAAATAAGTGTCAGTTCATAGCCCAGTACCTCATCACACACACAAATTCTTATAAAGGCTCAAGTGAAGCCCCCCATGGCAGCCTGTTTGAGGGGTCCTGCTTCTCGAGGTCTGACCACATGAACCTCTCAGTCTGATGGCCAATGTGTTCTGTGATTCTCTCAATGCTGTCCTCAGGTCAGACGAACAGATGTCAGTGTTCTCGAGTACACACACACACACACGCTCCACATAAATGTCACCTTATTTAATAAAAGACGCCCTTCACCACTGTCTTCCCCAAAGCCACTAAGCCCTTGTATGCTCCTCGTCACCTCGGCAGACCAGCAGCTGCTGTTGTTCCCAGTTTGACAGTCCAGTTCACTTCTTGTGGCCTGAAGTTTCCATCACAATCCCCAGTACTTTCTATTAGTTTCTGATTTCTGTTGTCCCACCTTGTGACCATAAGTGACAAAGTGACATTTGCTCAGCCCTTCTCTGATGTCACTTTTCTGCTCATGAAGTGGGCGCCAATACTCTTTAATGTCACACATCATTGTCATTGTCACAGAATGACGATTTTAGGATTTATTTAGTAACATGTGTTATGTTGTATTGTTTGCCCTGAAGAAGCCATTGAGAGAATCGCGTTGGCCCTCAGACTGTGAGGTTTATGTGGTCGGACCTTGAGAATCAGGACCCCTCAAACAGGCTGCCATGGGGGGCTTCACTTGTGTCTTCAGAACTAAAAGGATTTACTTGTGATTTAGGACTGAGCTATGAAGAGACGATTGTTTGGTTTTCTTTTCACATTCTTTCATATTCTGTCTGTTTATTATGGGATGTGTTGTTGTTCTTTTGATTTGTTTCCTGATCTTCACAGGTGAGTTAATGCTGGTGGTCCGGACTGCTGAATTCCCGATGATTCTCGTCCTTTTCTGAGCCCCTGACGTGTTCTTCATGTGATCTTCTGATTCTTTTCTCTTTCGGTGGCCCAGCTGATGTTCTTCTTGTCTTTTTATTCTTTAATTCTCCGTGTGGTTTGATGTCAATGAGATGTCAATTGTGTCATTTCTAACACCTACCAGCAGGTGGCGATGCTAGCAGGTCACTCTGCCATTTTAATCTGAATGGGCAGCTCAGGTCAGAGGAGAGCTGGGAGTGGACAGCAGTGGTCAGCAGTAATGGGGGTCACTTCACAATCCACTCAGACCACCTCTGTGCCCAGGGGACTGGACTTTGGGATGCTGAGTGTCCATTCAGAGCTCGTCCACTGGCTTTATTACAAATTAGGAGAGAAATAAGAAAACTGAGGTCACCAGCAGCGAGGCCTTTAGTGGACTGAGGTCAGCTGGTCAGTGGCACCGGTCAGCATGTGACGTGTGAGTGTCAGAAGTGTCACATGTCAGTCCAGCCCACCCTGTCCATTATGTCACTGATCACACAGTCAGTCCAGTCTTTGTCACCAATAGACAGACAGAGGGTCCTCATCGTCTAAGTGGTCTGACATCAGGAGAGCCCACCATGACAGACACTCGAGTGTCACACTCTCCGATGTCCAGCAGTGACCAGCGTGTCACACAGGAATCTGTGTATGGGGTCCTGCAAATCAGTCAAAGCCCCTCCATGTGCCGAGTTCTCTGTTACAGACACAAATCCAAGGTGGTCCCTCCGCTGTCATCGGCTTTGACAAGTCTGTCTGGACCCTCGAGTGCAGGACTCTGTCAGTCTCATGTCCTTCACATTCCTGTCCACATGTCACTTTGACTGACGTGTCACCAGTCAGTGTGGCAGGAAGGCAGAAGACGCTGTCAGGTATATAGCGCCTTACCTTATAAGGACAGCGGTGGTCTCAGGGTCAAAGTGCATTTCAGTGAAGACGACGCAGTCATTGAGCCCTTGTGCTGTGTGTCCTTCTGTCTGTCTGTCTGTCCAAACTCGTCTCTTCTTCTTCTCCACAGGTTGTGGTCTTGTGGTTTCACCTCGGCCTGCTGTTCAGCTCTCTCCTCAGTCCTCTCGTCTCCAAACTCACGGCTGACATTTCTGGTGCTGAACAACAACAACCTGGGAGATTCAGGGGCTCGTCAGCTGAGTGAGGGGCTCAGGAGTGACAACTGTAAATTAGAGAAACTGGGGTGAGTAAAGAGGGGGAGGGGTGGGGGGTGTGAATGTGTTATTGATGGGCAGGCTGATCACATGACAGCACATGGAGTGACCAGAGTGACAGTGACAAGTGGAGCTGACTGATGTGACAGAGAGGAAGGACGACAAAGATAAGGAGAGACAGACAGAGGAAGACGACGAGGAGGAGGAGTGTGAGATGAGACCATCTACTTGAGCTCCTGACCCCATCTCCTCCACTCTTCTCAAATCCTGTCTTCATGTCCTAATCCTGACTGTCGTGACAATAATAAATCCATCCTGTGACACCGGCTCTGTGCCAGCGACCCTGAAGGTCTTTTCTCTATCCCCCCATTAGGACAGTTTGGTCTTGATGTGACAATCTGTGATACCAAGTCTCAGTCCATCACTCACTTCTCTATTCTGTCGAAAGTTCTCAAGAGTGTCGTGGCCTCCCAACTCACCGTCATGTAACTGATAATCAGCTGAGAGTGGACACTTTTAAAAATGGAGGATGTCAGCAGGATAACACAACATGTCACAAAGCAGGTGTCACCTCAAGGTGGCTCATCTAACATGACAGTCACTTCAGTTGACACCAATGGCTGCACGTCCAGTCCAATAAAGCACTTCTGGGATGAGCTGGGACTGCAAGTGAGGAGCAGAAATGTGAGGCTGAGAAGTCCGAAGGACTGCATGATGTCAACATGGAGACAGAAATCCATAAGGAGCCATTCATGTGTCTCAAGGGTTCAACACCTTGGGGAATTCAGGCTCTTTAGAGGCCAAGGAGGCCCACCTGGTGTGCCTAATAAAGTTGCCACTGGGTGCCCCTTCAGATCTTGAGCACTTTGCTCTTCTCCTGCACACCCGCTTTACACTCTTTAGTCCAGCGGCCATGTCTTTGTGCACACATCATCATCTGCACTCTCACTCACTCGTCACTCTTTCTGTCTTCTGCTCCTCTCTCCTTGTCATCCCTCTTGTGTCCCCCATAGCAAGTTTGTCCCCCGCATGTCCTTTTCTCTGACACTCCACCAGCTGCCCCTCACATAGCATTGAAACCAAGTCTCTGTGTCTTACAGACACACTAAGGCTGTGTGCTGTATGAGCCAATCAGTGTTTAGAGTTCAGCAAATGTCACAAACTTCAGGAAAAAATGACTGACATGTGGCTTTATGCGATAGGAGGAGTGGCCAACATTAAAGGGGATGGAAATGGAGGAGTTATTATGGGATATCAGGGGACAGGAGGAGTGGAAAACAAAAAGAGTCAGCAAATGTGCATTCAGGAAAAAAGGAGAAGTGAGAGTTGGAAATGAAGAAGAGAAACCCAAAGAAACGAGTGACACGGCCTCACCAGCAGAGGGCAGGACTTGGGGACCTGCAGGACACTCAGATGTCTTATAAGACATCCTGGACTGTCAGATGAACACGTCTGATCACCTTGAGAGAACTTCCTCCATCACAGTCCTGATAATATTAAGAATATTAATTATAATAAGGACAAGACTGTCACCTGATGTCACCACTGAGCTGCTTGTCCTTGTCCCATCTTCATCCTCGTTCTTCAGATCTTGTTGTGTCCATCGATGTCATCACAAAGTGTGAAGTCAGCGTCACTAATGGGCTTTGGCTTACAACTGTGATTTGAACTCAAGTCCTCTGATTTGATGTCATTTAACGTTTCCTCTGAATATTTACTGACTGACTTGTCACAGCACATTCATCCTCATCGTCATTTTCTCGAATGTTATTCATATTTTCAGTTCAGTTCCCTTTATTGTCACTCTTGTCTTTATGTCACTCAAAGTTCTGTGACCTCCTTGCTGTTTCTCTGTCCTGGTGGTCTTTCAAGGTGAGTCAGCGGTGGGATTTGAACTGGTGTCACTGTTGTGGTCAGGCCTGTCCCTGAGCCACTGGGCCACACTGTCTGAGGTGACACGTGAGCTTTGACAGAGCAAATGGCCGACTTGTGTTACTTTTGGTGGAGGTTTGAGATTTCAAAGCTTGTGAAGGTCCTGCCATCTTTAGCCTTTCCTGGCTGATTTATTAAAAAAGAGAAGATGGCAAAGACGGCAAATGAAATCATAAAGAGATGAGCTGCTGATGTCAACAAGAGGGGGAACAAAGATGGCAGTCATGTGACCCCCAAATGTGACAGGGCTGTGCATTTCTAACACCCAAGAAGAAGCTCAAATATAAAGAGGAAAGAATCAGAAGACCCCAAAGAGACCTGTGATGGTCTGAGAGGAGCTCAGGGTCATCTGGAATTCAGCAGCTCAGCTCATCGTAATCGGCCTGTGAAGATAAGGACACAAATCCAAAGAACAAGAACATCCCATAATAAACAAACAAAATGTGACGAATGTGACAAGAACCCTAAATAAGCATCTGTTCATAGCCCAGTCCCACATCACACACACAAATCCTTCTAAAGGCTCAAGTGAAGCCCCCCATGGCAGCCTGTTTGAGGGGTCCTGCTTCTCGAGGTCCGACCACATGAATCTCTTAGTCTGATGGCCAACATGTACTGTGATTCTCTCAATGCTGTCCTCAGGTCAGACTAACAGATGTCATTATTCTGGAGTACACACTCACACACTCCACATAAATGTCACCTTATTTAATAAAGGACGCCACAGACCACCCGTCACCACCATCTCCCCCAAAACCATTAAGCCCTTGTGTGCTTCTCGTCACCTCGGCAGACCAGCAGCTGCTGTTGTTACCAGTTTGTCCTCAGGTGTCCATCACAATCCCCAGCACTTTCTAGTAGTTTCTGATTTAAGTTGTCCTACCTTGTGACCCTTAGTGACAAAGTGACATTTGCTCAGCCCCTCTCTGATGTCACTTTTCTGTCCTGATGTCCACATGCCCCTCTGTTGGTGTCGCGCACATCAGACTTGTGACGTGACCCCATTGTCGTGTATTCTACTCTCACAGCTCAAGTCTCGCCTGTTTCTTAGACAAATCGTCACTTGATTGATGACAATGGTGTCACCCTTTATTACAACGCTGGCACCTTGAACAGGGGACATGTTCTCATTTGAATATTCAAAGTGTCTGCAGACATCGGCCTTAACCAGCGTATCCTAATGTGACATCGAGAACACAAATGATGAGTGGTCCTAAATACGGGGACAGCTGCAGTGGACGCCAATACTCTTTAATGTCACACACTTCATTGTCATTGTCACAGAGTGCCTTTTTAGGATTTATTTATCTACATGTGTTATGTTTTATTGTTTGCCCCGAAGAAGTCATTGAGAGAATCGCGTTAGCCCTCAGACTGCGAGGTTTATGTGGTCAGACCTCGAGAAGCAGGACCCCTCAAACAGACTGCCATGGGGGATTCACTTGTGTCTTCAGAACTAAAAGGATTTGCTTGTGATTTAGGACTGAGCTATGAAGAGCCAAGCAAAATGACACCTTTTATTGGCTAACTAAAAAGATTACAATATGCAAGCTTTCGAGGCAACTCAGACCCCTTCTTCAGGCAAGATGTAAACTATGCCTGAGCTATGAAGAGACGATTGTTTGGTTTTCTTTTCACATTCTGTCATATTCTGTCTGTTTATTATGGGATGTGTTGTTGTTCTTTTGATTTGTTTCATGATCTTCACAGGTGAGTTAATCCTGGTGGTCTGGACTGCTGAATTCCCGATGATTCTCGTCCTTTTCTGAGCCCCTGACGTGTTCTTCTTGTGATCTTCTGATTCTTTTCTCTTTCGGTGTCCCAGCTGCTGTTCTTCTTGTCTTTTTATTCTTTAATTCTCTGTGTGGTTTGATGTCACTGAGATGTCAGTTGTGTCATTTCTAACTCCTACCAGCAGGTGGCGATGCTAGCAGGTCACTCTGCCATTTTGCTCTGAATGGGCAGCTCAGGTCAGAGGACAGCTGGGAGTGGACAGCAGTGGTCAGCAGTAATGGGGGTCACTTCACAGTCCACTCAGACCACCTCTGTGCCCAGAGGACTGGACTTTGGGATGCTAAGTGTCCATTCAGAGCTTGTCCACTGGCTTTATTACAAATTAGGAGAGAAATGAGAAAACTGAGGTGACCAGCAGTGAGGCCTTTAGTGGACTGAGGTCAGCTGGTCAGTGGCACCGGTCAGCATGTGACGTGTGAGTGTCAGAAGTGTCACATGTCAGTCCTGTCCACTCTGTCCATTATGTTACTGATCACACAGTCAGTCCAGTCTTTGTCACAATAGACAGACAGAGGGTCCTCATCGTCTAAGTGGTCTGACATCAGGAGAGCCCACCATGACAGACACTCGAGTGTCGCGCTCTCCGATGTCCAGCAGTGACCGGCGTGTCTAACAGGAATCTGTGGATGGGGTCCTGCAAATCAGTCAAAGCCCCTCCATGTGCTGAGTCCTCAGTGACAGACACAAATCCAAGGTGGTCCCTCCGCTGTCATCGGCTTTGACAAGTCTGTCTGGACCCTCAAGTGCAGGACACTGTCAGCCTCATGTCCTTCACATTCCTGTCCACATGTCACTTTGAGTTACTTGTCACCAGTCAGTGTGGCAGGAAGGCAGAAGACGCTGTCAGGTATATAGCACCTTACCTTATAAGGAGAGTGGTGGTCTCAGGGTCAAAGTGCATTTCAGTGAAGACGACGCAGTCATTGAGCCCTTGTGCTGTGTGTGTGTCCTTCTGTCTGTCTGTCTGTCTGTTCTCACTCGTCTCTCTTCTTCTCCACAGGCTCAGGTCATGTGGTCTCACCTCGGCCTGCTGCTCAGCTCTCTCCTCGGTCCTCTCGTCTCCAAACTCACAGTTGACATTTCTGGACCTGTATGACAACAATCTGGGAGATTCAGGGGCTCGTCAGCTAAGTGAGGGGCTCAGGAGTGACAACTGTAAATTAGTGACACTGTGGTGAGTAAAGAGAAGGAGAGGGGGGTGTGAGTGTGTTACTGATGGGCGGGCTGATCACATGACAGCACATGGAGTGACCGGAGTGACAGTGACAAGTGGAGCTGACTGAGGTGACAGACAGAAAGGACAACAAAGATAAGGAGAGGCAGACAGAGGAAGACTAGGAGGAGGAGGAGTGTGAGATGGACAAGAAAAAGAAGAAATGGACAGCAGCTGAGTGTCCAGCCAGAGACAGGGGGACAAGAAGACGGGGGGATCAGGACAGTAGACAGTGTGGACAGGAGGAGAGGGGGACATGACAGTCTGGGGACTAAGGGTCATTTGGAACAAACAAGAAAGAGCAGAGCAGCTGACGGGGGGCTCAGTGGACAAGAGGAAGAATCAAGATGGAGGATGAGAGACGAGCAGGAGACGAAATGAGAGAAGACATGATAGTGAGGAGGAGAAGAAGAGAAAATAAAGAGAGACGGAGCACTAGAGAGACAGACAGGAAGTGACCTCAGAGGGACAGAGAGGGCAACAGCACGTCAACTGGACAGACCACCTTCTTTATGAAATGTGACGCGACCAGCAGGACTTCAGAGGATGTTGACCAATCGGTGAGTGGACTGAGTGACTGACAGGCCGACACACACATCACGTGACTTAGATGAGCACAGACACTGAGAGGAATTCTGGGTGACATCAGGGGGCGTGTCAGTGTGACAGTGCAGTGTGTGTGTGGCGCCCCCTGCTGTTTGTAACTCACACTTGTGTCTCCTTACAGGCTGCGGTACAACGAGATCAGTGAGAGTGAGGAGATGAACCTGAGGTCACTACAGGAGGAGTTGAGGAGGTCTGGACGTCAGCTGACTATCTACACATGAGAAGACCAGCAGTGGTGATCAGACTGACCCCTGTCAGTGACGGAGCCCCCCATCCACTCACCCCTAAATTCTCCTCTTTCTTCTTTTTCTTCTCCTCTCAGCTCTGCTCCTCATTTAATAAACTCTCCGTGTCCCCTCAGCCTGTGTGCTCCTCCTTAAATGTCACTTTTATTTTTAACACCTTGAGACCCTCAACTGGTGACAAAACTCAAGCAGACTCGGACCTGCAGACCCCCGAGTTTCACCACCAGAGGCAGTAAAGCAGTGGGGGTCATCCTGTAAAAAGCCCCCCAAGTCACCTGTCCCATCGAGGAGCAAAGGGAGGTGGTCAGTCCAGCTGTGGGGTAACAGGGGGCCTAAAGTTGTAGTGACACTGGGGACGAGGCTGGGACAAACCCTGGACAGGACGCTGGTCCATCACAGGACGACATCAGCGCTCGTCTCCATTGTCACTCGGTGTCATTTGAACCCATGTCTGCTCCTCCAAGTCCTGTCTGCCACCTGCTGATTCTCCTTTGGTGACACTTTAACTCCCATGAGGCTCCATTTTGATTTTGATTTTCTTTTTTATTCGTCGTCTCCACTTCACTGTCCCCTCCAGTCGTGTCCTTGTAGTGAGCAGCGGCCTGAACAAGTGAGCCATTTAAAAAGAAATAAAAGACAAGATGAGGAGAACATGGAGGAGTGTGGAGATGGGATGGACTGGCGCCGTCCAGGGTGGGGTCCTGACTTGATGTGGACAGATGGCCGCTGAGGGACCACCACCTGAACTGGACTGAGGGGGCTTAGAAAATTGATGGACAAACAGTTGAGAATAAACTGAACTGGGAATTAAGAAAGAAACTGGAAAATAAAACAGAGTGGGAGTGGGATGAGGGTCTAAAGGAAATAAGTGGGGGACCCCAGCCTGAGGGTGGGCTTCTATAGGACAGCAGGGTTAGAAAAAAATGTACAGCAACAAGAGAAGGAGAGAAGGAAAGAAACAGAGAGATGAACAAGGGGGGCAAGGAGGAGAGAGTTAGAAAGTGAAGGACAGTCAGTGACACGAGAGGGATGAGAACAGACGAGGAAGAGGAGGATGAGGAAGACAATTCGAGTCGAGTCAATTTTATTTCTAGAGCACATTTGAAAACATCAGGGGTCGACCAAAGTGCTGCACAGTTTCACCATAAATACCTCAAATACACACAGTAGACACAGTAAAGAAATACTGACGGACAAGTTTAGAAAGCCAAGTCAGAAAGGTGGGCTTCAGGTGGGATTTAAAAGTGACCAGAGTCGGTGCTGACCTTTTAGAAAAGGGTCGACTGCTCCAAAGCTGAGGGCCAGCTACTGCAAACACACGGCCCCTCTATGCTAAAGTCAAGAACTCCACAACTAATAAGTTCTGGTCAGTGGACCCCCGTGATTGTGAAGGAGAGTGCAGGTGCAAAGGGTCAGTAAGATAAGAGGGGACTCAACCATTCAGGGTCTTAAAAACCAACAACAAAACTCAATCCTGCAGTGAGCAGGACACCAGTATAGAGACGCTAAGACTGGGGTGATGGGATTGTGTTTGGTGGGCCTGTTAGATGCATGGTAGCAGCATTGTGGACGAGCTGAAGATGAGACAAGCGATGGCGATGAACTCCAAAGTGTGATGAGGTACAACAGTCAAGATGAGACGAGACAAACGCGTGAATTGGTGTTTACAATCATCTACAGAGAGAAATAAAGAAAGAAAGGACTCGACCTCCACTAATCACCTGAGCGGACAGACACAGGAGTTAACAACGGAGATCTTATCACAAATCACAGCAGGATTGTCTGTGAGGGGTTTACAGTCGGTGGTCAGGGGGCCGTGATGAATTGTAGGAGCACAAGTGAGGTCAGAAGGTCCAGAACACACAAGGTCTGTTTGTATGTCATGTAGATGAAGAGACTGAGGTGACCTCCATGGCTTAATGACTTCTGGACATTCCAATAAGGGGTTAAGAGAACTGGTTTGGATCTGTTTAGTGGAAAATACGTCAGAGTGTCATCTGTGTAGCTGTGGAGAGAAATATTGAGTTATTTAACAATGGATACTAAGGGCAACATGTACAGTAAATTAAAGAATAGGCTGTAGCATAGAGAGGGGCCGAGGATGAGGAGGAGAGGTGGCCCACCCTGACTAAAAGCCTGCCTGTAAGGTGTGACTGAGCCAAGATGGGCGATGAGGATGTCATGGTCAGCTGGGTCAAATACTGCAGTCAGAACTAACAGCAACAGGACAGCTGGACCACCAGAGTGTCTTATTAAAAAGACAAGAAATGGGAGACAGCAGAGAGTGGCCATGTTTACAGAAAATGAAGAAAACCCGACAGACAACACGACAAGGACAGAAATTTGTATTTCTAAGGTGAGTTGTCTTGTAGGAGACATTAGTGTCATCTTGACTGGCATCATCTGTAGTTCTGCCCTGGGGGGGCAGGAGATCTTCATGGACAAAAAGACCACCACACCTTCACTCCACTGAGCCTCAGTTCATGTTTGAGCAGATCAGTGACACGTGTGAGTTGGTGTGAAGATGTAAAGATGGATGACATCCTCGGTTATTGGTGACAAAGAGCAGCAAAGTGGAGAAGACGAGCGGATGGAGAAGTGAGAAGTGACGGGTGTGGGTGGCGTGACATTCAGGTGTGTTTGGAGACTCACTCATCTGGTTTGGATGTTGGGACATTTGACACTTCTCTAGTGGACTCATCAAAGGGTCCATTCTCACAGTTTGGCTTATTTCATATTTTATTAACAGTGAGTCACATTCACAAATCACAGCAATCACAGAATGTAATGACGTGTAATAAGAGCAGCGGCGGAGCCAGCAGGGGGCGATTACTCCAAGACCCACTCTAACGGCGGTCCACAAACCTCGGAATATAAAGTCTCATATAAATAATATAAATATGACAGAATGTTGTTTTTTTGTTGCTGCCATATAAATGCTTCACATTGTCACCAGAATTGCTCCCCACATGCTGTCCCACTATGGCTAAACACATGTCAGCCGCATTGAAGCCCACAAAACAGTGAGAAGGAACTCCTGGTGCTCCAGCTTTGGTTCTGCTCACATGCTTATTTGGTCTAGGCCCACCAACAACTCCAACTGGTCAAAGCTGCGATGACAAAGTAGATGAAGAAGAGCAAAATGAGGAGGCGGGGGATCATCTGATGAAGAAAGCGACAGCAGAAATAACACAGAAATCAGTGCAAATGATGAAGATAAAGAGAGACAGAGATGAATGTGCAGCATGATGACAATGAGTGTTAGCGGCCTCGGCGGGCATTAATATGGCATTAGGGCATTGAAGGGGGCCACTAACAAGCTTGTGTCCCCAGTTAAAAATCCCAGCATCAGCATTAATTAGTAACGTACATACAGTGTGTGTTTTTAATCCCATTTTCCGATATCACGAGGCTGAAGTCGCCTTCACAGACAGCAGAAGTTATGTGATGATCCCTGTGCTGCTGTTGCTGATATGGGGTCTGTGGCTCATTGGATTTCAAACTTCTTAGACATCACAGTTTTCAAAGAAGCACCTGTGCCCAACAGGGGGTGCTTGCTTCCTGGGTTTGTGTTCCCTTTTAGAAATGGCAGACTTACAAAAGCACAGTCTACAGTTTGGGAGTTAAACAGATTTTTTAGGTATGAATTGATGTTATTTCTGGGCGCTGTGCAAGAAATCGCCTTTTACAGAAGCTTTGTACTTTGTACTCCCTGTTTTTCTTTTTTTTATTTACTAGTTATTAGTCTTATTAAAGATTAGAATAAATCTATTTTCGGGCTTGTCACTGATAGTAGACACCAGAAAATGGATAAATCAGATTTTAACACTAGAATCCCTGAAGCCTAAGAAAAAACTCATAATCCCGGCCCAACTTAAATCCCTTTGCACCTCTCCGTCAGCGTCTTTTGTGTTGTAAATGTGTCGATCAGCACAAGCAGCAAGCAGCCTTCTATCACATCACCCCACCAATGCAGAAAGGGCAAAAAGTTTTCACAGCTCAAGTTTCTTTATCATGGTGTGAGGTGCCTGGATTTGTAGAGGGTAAATAATATATAATACTTTAATAAGACTTTAGTCCAAAAATCGAATAAACTCATGCACTTTTATTCAAGAAAATAACCAAAGAAAAAATAGCATTCAATTTACATATGGCTGTCAATGAGTTACAAACCCAAGCTCAAATGTCAATCGACAGAAAGTTGATATGGTAAAGAGGTAAGAACTGCTGGACACTAAGGAGGGAGAAATAATATAAAATTCATATCCACAGTCATTCCCAGTCATGCACACCACTCACTCCCACGTCCACAGTTTTCCCAGTCCCAGTCTCTTTCATGCACAAGATCTGGTACTGTTTTCAAACAAACAAAACAAGTCTTTATCTGAAAACAGCATCAGATCAGGGGTTACTATGGGTTGTGGGAGTGTGAACAAAACTGAGAGAAAAAAACTGAAGAAAAAACATTAACTTTTAGAAGTACCATAAATGTACACCAGCTGTTACAGACTCAAATCAAATGTATGTTTTTATTCTATAATAGTAACAATAAGAGCAGCTCACTACTCAAAACAGATGCCCCGGCATCGAACCGGCAACGTCCTGATTATGAGTCAGCAGCTCTTACCGCTGCACCACTCAAACAGATGTGTTAGCTTCATACCTTAATCAGATTTTGTTTTCTTCGTTTATACTCTTGAATAAAAGCGTACTTGTTGTGTTATACTTGTTGCACCTTCTGTGAAAGTGTTTATTTGATATTTGGACTTCAGTCTTCACACATTGTATGCTTCATGCCTACATTTTGTCAATTATTACTAAAACATGAAAAATGTTTCTGTTTTAGCGATGTGTTTACATAGATTGTTGTAGACAGGAAACACTCATGAAATGCATGTGTTCCAAATAACGATATATTATTTACCCTCTACAACTCCAGGCACCTCACATGCAGATAAAGAGACTTGAGGTGGGAGAACTTTCTGCCCTTTTTGTGACATTGGGGTGATAGGATAGCAGGCTGCTTGCTGCTTGTGCTGAACAACACATTTACAACACAAAAGACGGTAATGTAGAGGTGCAATGGAATTTAAGGTGGGTCGGGATTGCAAGTATTTTCATAGGCATCAGGGATTCTAGTGTTAAGTAAAAGTTTAAATCAGTGTCTTTGCTGATTGCTTTGATTGACAATTTTTTAGCCATGGTCCCTTAAAGGTACAAAGGACACTTCTTGATAGATAGATAGATAGATAGATAGATAGATAGATAGATAGATAGATAGATAGATAGATAGATAGATAGATAGATAGATAGTGTCACAAAAACGACCATAAGTCGTTGAGAAGGTTTGGGGCAGCCAACCGTATAATTGTTCCCAGCTGTAAAACTGATTCAAAAACAAAGACATGTTCATTCAACTGAGCCCAAAACAGAACTGATTCTCTTGAGACAAGATGGCAGCTTTAAAGGCCAGTGGCAGAAGTGATGTCATCAATACCGGAACCGGAAGTTACATCATTGGCTACCCCAGAGCCAGGCGGGATTTCCCTAGAATGGCCTGCAAAAAAATTAGTGCACTTCGCCGCCCCCTGGTCTGGCATGGAATCACATGTATTCAAGCTCGTTAGTTGTATCCTAAACACACGTGTGTGACAATAGATACTTTATTAATCCCAAGGGGAACTTCACATACTCCAGCAGCAGCATACTGATAAAAACAACATTAAAAAAAGAGTGATAAAAATGCAGGTACAACAGACAATAGCTTTCTATAATGTTAACGTTTACCCCCCCCCCCCGGGTGGAATTAAAGAGTCGTATAGTGTGGGGTCTCCTCAGTCTGTCAGTGGAGCAGGACGGTGACAGCAGTCTGTCGCTGAAGCTGCTCCTCTGTCTGGAGATGATCCTGTTCTGTGGATGCAGTGGATTCTCCATGATTGACAGGAGCCTGCTCAGCACCCGTCACTCTGCCACAGATGTCAAACTGTCTAGCTCCTATGGAAGAGAAAAACTTTCTATATTAGCATAAATAGCCATAAAAGTAATTAATAGCTTCTGAAGCATTAGATTTAGCATAAATTAGAATTTCAAGCAAATAAGATATGTCAAGCAAATAGTTAAATGAAAAACATCTGCCATATTGCATTATTTTTAAGCTTGAAGCAGAATTACCAATTTGGGAAAGGAAGGACAGAATAGAAAGAGAACGACGCACAGAAACTATTGAGGACAGAAGAAGGGGGAGCATGTACACCTGTTGTTCAAAAAGTTAGGAAGCTGAGGAACGATACCAATGACATAATATAGAAAAATGGTCCTGGTAGGCACATGAGAAGCCAGCTGGAATAGTGAATCAGCAGAAACAGCAAAAGGCATTGCTACTAACAAGGTCAAGATGATGTAATGCATGAAAAATAAAATTAGTATATTCATGTACTAGTATAAATAAATATAGAAAAATATATAAGCATTAACCGTAGTGCAGAAAATAATGCAAGTCAGGCCTGCCACGCAAAGAATTAAATAAAGGTATATGCTATATTTCTTTTTAATTAAAGCTTGGCTTCAACCGCTAAATAAAAAATAGCTTGAAGGCCAAGGAAAAGGAAATGATAAAAGAGTGCCCAAAAATGGAAGAGAGAACTTCTGCCCAGCCAAGGCCAATAGAAATGAGCAAAACAAAAACTAAAGATAGACAATAGACAGTAAAAATACCGGAGGCCAGCTGCAGGGAAAGTCAGGAGATAATAATGGTTCCCATGAGAACTCGAGGTATCAGCTGGGGCAGGTGCAAAGGGGAGTCAGAGAAAAGAGCAAATGAACTAATTTGAGCAAGGGTGGAGTGATAACAAATTACTATATAAGTTTGGAGTTCTGAACTGTTCAGGGCTCAGCTTAATTTGGCCGTATTGGGTTGAGTTTGTGTTATTATTATTGTTATTTTATTGCAATAAAACTATAGACTCTGTTTGCCTATCCTGAGTCTTCTAATAGCCATCATTTCAGGTAAAAAGCCTCGTGGTGACAATTTTTCGCCACGACACTCCGTGCCTACAATAGAGTCTGCCTTCCTCACCAGTTTGTCCAGGAGTGAGGTACCCTTCTTCTTCATGCTGCCTCCCCAGCACACCACCACATAGAAGAGGGCACTCGCCACAACCGTCTGATAGAGCATCTGCAGCATCTTATTGCAGGTGTTGAAGGACGCCAGCCTTCTAAGAAAGTATAGTCGGCTCTGTCCTCTCTTGCACAGAGCATCAGTATTGGCAGTCCAGTCCAGGAAAGCCCTGTATTGGTGGTAAACTGGGTTGAATAAAAGGTTCAGTGGTCAGCCATGGTGGTCTCTAGAGTTGACAATGAAGGGAACACACAAGAGATTTCAGGTAACAGATACATAGCTGGTTTTGACATTTCTTCCTATCCCCCAGTTAGAACAAATCCTAAAAGGTTAGTAAGTCCTTTTTCTGTTAGGTGCAAACCACAAGTGATCTTATAACACAATAAAACACTAATATTATTATTCCCTTTTTCCCTTCTGTACTTGTGGTGGTTGGCTGAAGGGTAGAGGAGCTGAATATGCAGCAGCCTTGTCCTCTTTCAGACATCTGAGTGAGTGTCAGCCGTTGCTCCAAGTGCACAAATAAGTCATTTTGCTTTGTTTTTTTTAAATTTCACTTTTCTTCCAGTCCCACTGGAAAAAATATGCACAAAATTCAAACATCAAGCAGCAGAAATACAAATGCAAACTAGATGGACAAAATCCATGTGAACTTTATGAAGCATTTATATATTAATACTTCATAATTACATCATTTATGCTGTTTTACAAGAGCTTTTGTGTAAACAGAACAACTTGCTTCATCTGTAAAGGTAACAAAATGCGAATATGTAACAAAGTAAGGCACTAAAGAGCATTATGTTGAACTATGAAGAGTGTCACATTTAGTAGTTTGGCTTTTATTGAGGGAACTATGCTGCCTTTGTTGCGATGAAAAAGAAACAGAACATATATATAACTTTCCTCTTTTTCAGTTGCTCCCGTTAGGGGTTGCTATAGCGAATCATCTTTTTACATAGCTTCCTGTCCTCTCCATCTTGCTCTGTTACACTCATCACCTGCATGTCCTACACTCACCACATCCATAAACCTTCTCTTAGGCTGTCCTCTTTTCCTCTTCCCTGGCAACTCTATCCTTAACATCCTTCTCCCAATATACCCAGCATCTCTAATCCTATCCAAACTTGTCACATCCAATGCAAATCTTAGCATCTTTAACTCTGCTACCTCCAGCTCTGTCTCCTGCTTTCTGGTCAGTGCCACCGTCTCCAGCCCATATAACATAGCTGGTCTCACTACTGTCCTGTAGACCTTCCCTTTCACTCTTGCTAATATTCGTCTGTCACAAATCACCCCTCAACCTGCTCCCTACACTCGTTACAGATCACAATGTCATCAGCAAATATCATAGTCCACGAGCACTCCTGTCTAATCTGTCAGCCTGTCCATTGCCATTGCAAATAAGAAAGGGCACAAAGCCAATCACTGATGTACAGTAATCCCACCTCCACCTTGAATGTATCCGTCACTCCTACCGCAGACCTCACCACGGTCACACTTCCCTCGTACATATCCTGTACAACTCTTACGTACTTCTCTGCCAGTCGCGACTTCCTCATACAATACCACAACTCCTGTCAAGCCACCCCATCATATGCTTCCTCCAGGTCTACAAAGACGCAATGCAACTCCTTCTGGCCTTATCTATACTTCTCCATCACCACCCTCAGAGAAAATATCACATCTGTGGTGCTCTATCTTGGCATGAAATCACACTGCTACTCGCTAATCATCACCTCACTTCTTAACCGAGCTTCCACTACTCTTTCCCATAACTTCATGCTGTGGCTCATCAATTTTATCCCCCTGTAGTTACTGCAGTCCTGTACATCCCCCTTATTCTTAAATATCAGCACCAGCACACTTCTTCTCCACTTCTCAGGCATCCTCTCACTTTCCAATATTCCATTAAACAGTCTGGTTAAAAACTCCACTGCCATCTCTCCTAAACAACAACAACAACATTTATTTATATAGCACATTTTTATACAAACAGTCGCTCAAAGTGCTTTACATAATAAAGAATAGAAAAATAAAAGACACAATAAGAAAACAAAATAGATCAACATTAATTAACATCGAATAAGAGTAAGGTCCAATGGCCAGGGCGGACAGAAAAAACAAAAAAAAAACTCCAGACGGCTGGAGAAAAAAATAAAATCTGTAGGGATTCCAGACCATTAGACTGCCCAGTCCCCTCTGGGCAAACATCTCCATGCTTCAACAAGTCTGGACCAACAGCCTTTCCATTCTTTTTCCTCTTCATAGCTGTCCTTACTTCCTCCTTGCTAATCCGTTGAACTTCCTGATTCACTATCTCCATATGATCCAACCTTCTCTGTCTCTCATTCTCTTCATTGTATCAGCCTCTCAAAGTACTCTTTCCAGCTGCTCAACACACTCTCCTCTCTTGTGAGTACGTTTCCATCTTTATCCTTTACCCTGCCACACATCTTTCCCAGCTCGGCCCCTCTCTGTAGCCCACCAGTCCTTTTCTCCCTCCTTAGTGGCCAACCACTCATATAACTCATCATACGCCTTTTCTTTAGCCTTCGCCACCTCTCTCTTCACCTTATGCCTTATCTCCTTGTACTCTTGTCTACTTACTGCATCTCTCTGACTATCCCACAGATGTCATGCCAAGCACCCTTCTTGCTGTCACTTTACAATATCTGCTGTGGTTACCCAGCTGTCTGGTAACTCTTCACTGCCACCCAGTGCCTGTCTCACCTCCTCCCTAAACTCAGTCTTGCTGTCTTCCTTTTTCAGCTTTCACCATTTGATCCTTGTCTCTACCCTCACTCTCTTCCTCTTCTTGATCTCCAACATCACCCTACAGACCACCATCCTATGCTGTCTAACTATGCTTCCCCTGCCACCACTTTGCAGTCTTCAATCTCCTTCAGATTGACATTCCTCCATAGGATGTAATCTACCTGTGTGCATCTTCCTCCACTCTTGTACGTTACCCTATGTTCCTTCCTCTTCTTAAAATGTGTATTTACCACAGCCATGTCCATCCTTTTGGGAAAATCCACTATCATCTGACCTTCTTCATTTCTCTCCTTGTCACCATACCTACCCATCACCTCCTCGTCTCCTCTGTTCCCTTCACCAACATGTCCATTGAAATCCTCTCCAATCACCACTTTCTGTCCGTTGGGAACATTGTTCATCACTTCATCCAACTCACTCCAAAAATCTTCTTTCTCATCCATTGCACACCCAACTTGTGGTGCATATGCACTAACAACATTCTTCATCACACCTCCAATTTCCAGTTTCATAATCCTCACTCTGTCTGACACTCTTTTCAGCTCCAAAACACTCTTGACATACTGCTCCTTCAGAATAACTCCTACCCCATTTCTCCTCCCATCCACACCATGATAGAACAATTTGAATCCATCTCCGATTCACCTTACTACCCTTCCATTTAGTCTTTTGCACGCACAACATATCAACCTTCCTTCTCTGCATCATATCTGCTAACTCTCTCCCCTTACCAGTCATACTGCCAACATTCAAAGTTGCACTCCTTTCCTCCTTCTTTCGGACACGTCGCCCCCCTCTTCTTCTCCTTCTTCAGCCAACAGTAGCCCAAGTTCCACTAGCTCCCTGTTCTGTAACAGTACTGGTGGCGGTCGTTGTTAACCCGGGGCTCGACTGATCCGGTATGGAAATCTGTATTGTTGTCTGCATGTTGATCTGGCAAAATTCTATACCGGATGCTCTTCCTGACGTAATCCTCCCTATTCATCAGGGCTTGGGACCGGCACAAAGAAACACACTGGTTTGTGCATCCCCTGTGGCTGTGATATATAACATACTTCACATATAACTGATCTGTGTAAAAAGTACTTCCGGAAGAAGGCATCCACTCTTAAACATTTAGGATGTTAATTGTATTTAAGACAATTATTCAAATGTAGAGGCCTGCATCTCCGCAGTTTCTTATCATGTGGCCATTCTGAAGTCTTTAATTGATCAAAAAGTTTTTTATGCCATATCCATGACCCATATTCCACTTTATAACACAGGCAGAAACCCTGACCTGCATTCTGAGTAACTGCTGTAGTTGCATGCCAGTTCCAGGGCACCATTGCAAGTTTGGGCTACTGGCCGTCTAGTAAATTCAGACATGTCCTTGAATGTAACATTGATGGTCTTTAACAGAAAAAGATCCAACCCTGTGCAAACCCTAAGGAATGTTCCAATTTCCTTCCAATTAATCTCTCTGACAAACCTTAGAAGGTGAAGAGATGGGGTCCTCTCGTGGTGACATTGACTTTGGAAACCGGATGAATTTTGTGAAGTTTCTTGCCTTTGGTTGAAGATCATCCAGAATCTTTTCAAGTGTCTTCCATTTCAAAGACTTTCCAGTACCTTTCAGGACTGGCTGCTAGCACTTTATTATAAATGCTTGATCTTGGACTATCTCCTTGTGTCAATTTCTTTCAACAAGGTCAGCAGGTGTTCTTCTGTTGGCAGAGACGTAGAGTTAACTGAAGTTATTCAAAGCCTCTGTCAGTGCCTCCTTCTCAGTGGGGCTAATGTAGTTGAAATATGCCTCTATTAGATTGCAGGTGTATGAAGATGTGGAAAAGGCTTCATAAAGAAATGGTGGAGCAGGATGAACAGGTAAGTACTGAAATCTCTGCCACCCAAAGGCCAAGATTCAGACAACAGCTTTTCACTGCAGTTCTTGATAAGCGAGACGCAAAGTGGGGATTTTATATGTGGCTCCACGCATTCTTATTTTATAAAAAGTGCTCCAGAAGTCAGTAAGACAGACAATAACAAGGCCATGCCCAACTCCACTCTCCATTTTCCAGCACAAACTCAAATGTTATATTAGCATATCGCATGTTCTCATCTGAAAATGTCTGAACCATGTCAGACACACAATGCACTTTGCAAATAGTAATGGACTGCTTCTCAGCTGTATTCTCTGGATTGCCATAGAAAGATGCAGGTGACGTATTTGGGGAGGCATGGTGTGATCTTGCTTCTGGATTTATGACATCAGGTACTGCTGAGGGGCTCTCAAGTGAAGCAGCTGAGTTGCTGTTTGTGGGTGTATGTTTAGAAGGTTGAACTTCACTTACAGGTTCACCAACAATCTCTGTTGTGTTTTGCAATATTTTGATATCTGTGTTATCATCTGCAAACCATTTGCTCCAAAGCAGATTCATCTTCTGATTTTCTTTTTTTTTATTATTATTTATTGATTTTATTACAATCTATACAAAGCAGTCAAGTTTTTACAAAGAGAAAAATTAAGAACAGATCGATCCCCACCCCTGAGAGAGAGAGCAAGCCAAACGGTGTTAAATTTAAGGCTTGTAAACATACTTAAATTAATAAATTCTCTGTGCCTTTTGAACTTATTTTAAAATATTACTGATTAGATCCTGCCATGATTTGAAAAAAGTCTGTACGGATCCTCTAACTGAGTATTTGATTTTTTCCAACTTCAAATAATATAACACATCGGTTTCCCACTGACTTAAAAGAGGAGAGTTTGGGTTCTTCCAGTTTATGAGAATAAGTCTACGTGCCAAAAGTGTAGTGAATGCAATCACAATTTGTTTGTCTTCCTCCGCTTTAAACCCATCTGGAAGAACACCAAACACAGCTGTTAATGGGTTTGGAGGGATTGTAAGTCCAAGGCTGTCTGAAAGGTAATTAAAAATGTTTGTCCAGAATAATGTTAATTTGGTGCAGGACCAGAACATGTGACCTAGTGAGGCTGGGACTTGGTTACAACGTTCGCAGGTTGGATCATGCCCTGGGAACATTTTGGAGAGTTTTAGTCGAGACAGATGTGCTCGATATATAATTTTGAGTTGTATAATTGTATGCTTTGCGCATATGGAGCTCGAGTGAATTCTCTGGATTGCTACTTTCCACTCCTTTTCTGATATATTAATTGAAAGATCTTTTTCCCAGTGTCTTCTTGGATCTTTAAAAGGGAGGGATTGTAAAATGATTTTATATATTGTAGAGATGGAGTCTAAGTCCTTGAGATTGAGCAATATTTTTTCCAGCATGAATGAGGGTGCAAGATGAGGAAAATCTGGAAGGTTTTGTTTAACAAAGTTTCTGATTTGAAGATAGTGAAAGAAATGTGTAGCTGGAATGTTAAATTTGGAATGTAATTGCTCATAGGATGCAAAGACGTTGTCTATATAAAGATCTCTAAGCAAGTTAATTCCAAATTTTTTCCAAATATTAAAAACTGCATATGTTTGTGAAGGTTGAAAGAGGTGGTTCTCTTGCAGGGGTGCCACAGATAGAAGCTTCTTCGTCTTAAAATGCTTTCTACATTGGTTCCAGATTCTAAGTGAGTGGAGCACAATTGGGTTATTAGTGTATTGCCGATAACGTGTGTTTATTGGAGCACAGAGCAAGGAATACAAAGAAGTACTGCAGGAATTTAATTCTATTGCGGACCAAGCCTGTGTATGTTCTTCTATTTGTGTCCAGGTTCTTATCGCCTGTATATTTGCTGCCCAGTAATAAAACTGGAAGTTAGGTAGAGCCATGCCGCCTTCTGCCTTTTGTCTTTGTAGGGTCGCTCTTTTGATGCGTGGATGTTTTGAATTCCAAATAAATCAGGTTATTGTCGAATCTAATTGCCCAAAAAATGATTTATTAATGTATATTGGGATGTTTTGAAATAAAAAAAGGAGTTTAGGAAGAATATTCATCTTAACAGTGTTAATTCTTCCAGCTAGTGTGAGATGAAGGGTTGACCATCTATGCAAGTCTTGTTTAATTTTTTCCATGCAAATGGCGAAATTTTGTTGATATAGAGCTTTATGTTTACTTGTGATGTTTACCCCGAGGTATTTAAACTGTTCTGCAATGATAAAAGGTAGGGTATCTAATCTAATATTATATGCTTGAGAGTTCACTGGAAAGAGTACACTTTTATTCAGATTAATTCTGAGACCAGAGATCTTTTGAAATTCTGTGAGTGCTGCTAAGACTGCAGGTACAGAATTTTCTGGGTCTGATATATACAGTACCATGTCATCTGCATATAATGAGATTTTCTGTTCCAGTCCTTCTCTGCTAATCCCCTTTATCTGATCAGTATTTCGACAATGTATTGCCAGTGGTTTAATGGCAATCGCAAACAGCACCGGTGACAAGGGGCATCCTTGTCTAGTGCCACGTTCTAGTTTAAAGTAGTCTGAGCAAATGTTGTTGATGCAAACTGAAGCTTCTGGGTTAGTATACAGTAATTTAATCCATGCACAAATGTTTGGGCCAAACCCAAACTTCTCCAATGTAGTAAAAAGGTATTTCCATTCAATCATGTCAAATGCTTTTTCTGCATCCAATGATAATAATATTTCTGGGGTGTTTGATTTAGTTGGTGAGTATATTAAATTAAACAGGCTTCGAAGATTTGAAGATAAGTGCCGGCCCCTAATAAATCCAGTTTGGTCTTGTGATATTACGGAGGGGAGCACTTTCTCCATCCTTCTGGCTAAGATTTTAGAGAGTATTTTAACGTCGTTATTCAGAAGTGAAATTGGTCTGTATGATGCACATTGTAATAAGTCCTTATTTTGTTTTGGAAAGACAGTGATTAGTGCTTGGCGAAAGGTTTGTGGAAGAGATTGGTTATCTCTGGAATCTGTAAATGTTGCTAATAGGAGGGGAGCTAGCTGAGCAGAGAATTTCTTGTAAAATTCTGCAGGGTAACCATCAGGGCCTGCTGCTTTCCCACCTTGGAGTGACTTTATAGCATCTAGTAATTCTGATAACGCCAGAGGTTTATCAAGTTCCTCCGCACTAAAAGCGTCTATTTGTGGTATCTGTAATGTATCCAGAAATGCATTAGATTGTGTATTGTCTTCCTTAAACTCTGTAGTATATAGGGATTTATAGTAGTCTCTGAAAGTGTGCATTATATTTTGGTGTTCGATGATTTTATCTCCGTTCGTGCTAGTGATTACCGAGATTGCGTTGCGCACTTCTTGTTTTTGAATTTGTTGAGCTAAAAGCTTATTAGCTTTCTCCCCATGTTCATAGTAATGATGTCTGGATTTGTAAATTAGTTGTTCAGTTTCTTTAGTTGTCAAGAGGTTTAATTCCGAATGTAGAGCCTGCCTTCTCCTATGTAGAGTCTCGCTTGGTAGTCTGGCATGTTCTTCATCTATTTTAGTAATTTCGCTTTTTATCTCTGCTACTTTCTTGGCCTCGGATTTATTTCTGTGGGAAAGATATGAGATAATCTGTCCTCTTAAGAAGGCCTTAAGAGTTTCCCAGAGTATTCCTGCAGAGATCTCGGAGGATGTATTTGTCTCTAGAAAGAATTTGATTTGTTTGGATATAAATTCAGTACAATTCATCATCAGCTAATAGAAGCGGGTTGAGGCGCCATCTGCGGGGTGAGTGCATGGGGCTTAGTAATTTTAGCTCCAAGATCATAGGTGCATGGTCAGAAATAACAATAGCATCGTATTTGCAAGATTTAATCTTAGGCAAGAAGTTATTGTCTATAAAGAAGTAATCGATCCTTGAGTAACAATGATGTACTGGTGAGTAGAAAGAATATGTTCTTGAATTTGGGTTTGAAAACCTCCAGGGGTCTGATAAGTTGTGATCAGTTATAAACTTTGTAATTATTTTTGCAGTATTAGATGCAATTCCCCTGTGGAGGAAGTCCTATCTAAAAGTAGATGTAGAACACAATTAAAGTCCCCAGCCATTATAACTTTATGAGTGTTCAGATTGGGAATGGATGCAAATAAATTTTGTATAAATTCCTTATCATCAACATTAGGTGCATAAACATTTATCAAGATCATTTTACAGTTAGATAAGTCTCCCATAACCATTACATATCTCCCTTCAGGATCCAATACTACATCTGATGCTACAAATGGAACAGTTCTATGTATGAGAATTCCCATACCTCTAGTTTTCTTCGTAAAGCTAGAATGGAACATTTGGCCAGTCCAGTCTTTTTGCAGCCAGAACTGATCCTTGCTTATTAAGTGAGTTTCCTGTAAAAATACTATTTTAGCATTTAGACCTGTTAGGTGAGAGAGTACTTTCTTTCTCTTTAATTCGTGATTCAGGCCTTTAACATTCCAGCTTATGAAGTTAACTGTCCCATCATGGAGACACTGATTCTGAGTTTTTGATGTAATTTTATAGTCTTATTATAATTATAAAGACTGAGAGGATAGATTAGGTATAGATCAGGCCTGCTCTCTTTCTCTCCCCCCCTTAACCCTCCACCCTCCCTTTTTGCCTCCCCAAGTGAGGCTAAAACCCACTTCACACAGTCCTAGTCCTCTGACATACCCAGAGACAGAGCACGTCCAAAGCAAAACAAGCTCCAATGCAGCGGCGCTTTAGGGTTAAAAGATAGAGATATCTAGAGATAAAAAAAGGAGTTTTGCAGTTAATATATATATATAGTCTTCAGCAATTTTAGTGCATTAAGATGATACACCCAGATAATAAACCCGGGGGATGGTATTAAAAATGTGTCCAGAAGAAGCATAACAAGTCTTAATGCAGTAATAGCAATAACAGTAAACCAAGGGTATGATATTGAACAGTCTCGTTTAGGGTAGAGATG
>JANRMT010028174.1:20283463-20303100 GCA_026402145.1 Polypterus bichir lapradei
GCAAATATACAGGCGATAAGAACCTGGACACAAATAGAAGAACATACACAGGCTTGGTCCGCAATAGAATTAAATTCCTGCAGTACTTCTTTGTATTCCTTGCTCTGTGATCCAATAAACACACGTTATCGGCAATACACTAATAACCCAATTGTGCTCCACTCACTTAGAATCTGGAACCAATGTAGAAAGTATTTTAAGACGAAGAAGCTTCTATCTGTGGCACCCCTGCAAGAGAACCACCTCTTTCAACCTTCACAAACATATGCAGTTTTTAATATTTGGAAAAAATTTGGAATTAACTTGCTTAGAGATCTTTATATAGACAACGTCTTTGCATCCTATGAACAATTACATTCCAAATTTAACATTCCAGCTACACATTTCTTTCACTATCTTCAAATCAGAAACTTTGTTAAACAAAACCTTCCAGATTTTCCTCATCTTGCACCCTCATCCATGCTGGAAAAAATATTGCTCAATCTCAAGGACTTAGACTCCATCTCTACAATATATAAAATCATTTTACAATCCCTCCCTTTCAAAGATCCAAGAAGACACTGGAAAAAAGATCTTTCAATTAATATATCAGAAAAGGAGTGGAAAGAAGCAATGCAGAGAATTCACTCGAGCTCCATATGCGTAAAGCATACAATCATACAACTCAAAATTATATATTGAGCACAACTGTCTCGACTAAAACTCTCCAAAATGTTTCCAGGGCATGATCCAACCTGCGAACGTTGCAACCAAGTCCCAGCCTCACTAGGTCACATGTTCTGGTCCTGCACCAAATTAACATTATTCTGGACAAACATTTTTAATTACCTTTCAGACAGCCTTGGACTCACAATCCCTCCTAACCCATTAACAGCTGTGTTTGGTGTTCTTCCAGATGGGTTTAAAGCAGAGAAAGACAAACAAATGATAATAATTTACAGTACAGATTTAAGAGATTAAATTGTTTGTGATGAATCCCCTGTTTGCCTCTCACATGACAGATGGACCAATGACAGAACTGACAGAAATCCTCCAGCAGCACATCCTCTGATTCTACTCACCTCACCTCACCAGCTCTTCCAGCTTTTATGGTTGAAGTTGATTTCTCTGCGAGTAAGCTGGAAGGTCAGAAATCTAAAAATTAAGAATCAGAGTCTGAGGAGTCTAGGAATTAGAAAATAGAATTCAGATCACCTTCAGTTTAAAAGAACAAGGAAGAAAATTATCTACAGGGAACCTGCATAAAAAGGTTTTGTAGACATATTTGTGTATAAATGTCATAAGTCAGAACTCACAGAAGCCATCGCCATCGAGCACAGGCACAGCAGAACCAGCAGGGCGGCAAATCTCATCATGGTGGTGGTACTGACACTCAGACGTCTGTTCAGGTCAGCAGCAGCACCTCCTTATATTGCAGATCAGGTGGGCACAGTCCAGTTTTACACGGTGGTCATGACGTCCACTGGGGTGGAAAGTCAGTTGAAATCAGATCTTGTTTACAATGGAAAATGATGAAATAAAGGAAACTTCAACCAAATCACAAGCCATGAAGTTCAGGTGTTCAGCTTTCTATAGGCTGTGCATTCAGAAGAAAATGTCAAAATCTGACATCAGACGAGTGTGTAATTATTATGAGTAAGAAACATTCTGTTGAAGAGTCATAGAGTTAAACCTAAAAGTCGTCTTTCATGTCAGAGGTTATTTCATCTTATAAACTTTTTATATTTTCTGTTGTTCATCCAATAGCTGCTCCTGGTGAGCAAACAGATCCTCAGTACAAGTTAATGAAATGAATGGAGCACCAAAATGAAAATTCTCAGCCAAAGTCAAATTAAATAAAAAAACAGAAGGCTGAACACCGTACAGCAATCTCTTTTTCATTATTATTCACAGATTTATTTTTGTGTCATTGTTTAAAGCATAAATTAAAGAAATTTCACTCTTGATTCCTGCATTTTTATTAAATTATAATCCTTTTATTATTTCATTTAAATGCAATATTTAAAAGAAAACTGAAAATAAATAAGAAAAACAGTAACAAATCATGAGTGGGGTGAGCTCGTCATGGTGTCCATTCCTTGGCTGTGATTCACTTTGCTTGTTAAGTTCAACTTCATCAATGTTGCTGCTTGCTGTCCCAGTCAGTTCCTTTCCTCCCACTATGATCCCCTCTCTTTCTCTTTCTCTTTCTCCCGTCATTTTTCCATTTTCTTTTTCTTTTGTAGCTCTTTGTAGATTCTCACCATACATCACGATGACTTAAACAGACCACCACAATCCTCGGCAGTGTGACGTGTCTGTCACTCCCTGTAGAACAGGAGGTGCTGTTTGTGACTGTGGATCTCAAATGTTTTCAAACAGCGTCTCACATTTAGCCACATATCTGACTTTTTACTTTTTTTTACCTAAAATGTTCTTTTTCTGTTAGTTTTGGCCAAATATTTCCAGTGCCTAAAACTTTTGCACCTCCTTAATTGAAATGCCAGCAGAGTTGGTCATGTAGTGTAAGACTTTGGGGGATGTGACATGTTACATAAATCAAGAAAGAGGGTCGTGACACCATCAGGGTCCCAGCAGTGAATGTCCCCTTCAAGTGTCGCTCAACAATGAATTAATGGACTGATAGTGCGGACTCCAGTTATGGTTATCGGTTTCACACAACTTTGTTTAATCAAACGAGTGTCTTTATTTGTGCTCTTTATGTAATCAGTCATTTGTGAAGTTAATATTCATATTTTACTTGTGAACTTGTGTGATAGAAATTTAACATCTTATTAAAGAAAGAAACATCCTCTAACAGGACAATTCAGTAATCAGGCAGGAGAAAAGCTCTTCATTGTACCTTTTAATTACTCCTCAGCAAAATACCTTACAGGGAGCGTTCATCAAAATCAGTCCGGTACAGCCTGGTCAGAGCAAACAAAGAATGGACGTTCATGTTATAAACTACTGAATTTACATACAGCGTCGATCAATGCATAGATTTACTCTGGTTGGTTCATTGGTTTACAACCAAATGATTTACATAAAATAAAAGTCTTATTATATTGTATTCTGGTTCTTATACCTTTGAGTTGTCCCACCACCCTTGAAATGTCTGTGCCTATAATGACTGTCCATTCTCATTGTTTTTAGGTCATCTGCTGATCTCTTAGTCATCCTTCAGTACATTTTGTATATTATATCCACCTTTCTTCTTGTACATTCTTCATTTACATGACCATCTCAGTATTTTTCCTAAACCAATTCTTATATTTCAGTGTACATTTTGTTGTTTGCATGACCTTTATCTCGTTTCTGACATTTATTAACCCTTTATGCTATTTCTTAAAGATGAATGCCATGTTACCCTAAAATTACAAGCAGATAACAAAGTGGATCATGGGATACAAGTAATTTGAGATTTTTTTTCCTTTTTCTCACGGATGTTCTTCACATCGCTTGATACTGTCCAGCATTAGCCACCATATTATCCCATATTATGAGAAAGTACCCAACACTATGAACAACATTGTTTTAAATTAATGGATTTTCTTATCAGTGCTGGTACTTGTATATTTTTCCTGAAACGGTTTTGGCTAAAATTCCTCCTCCTGCCAAGCCCTAAGTGTGGTGCACATGTTACTTTCTATGGCACTGGACACTCAGCTACCAAATGTTGGACGTCATCATAATATAAATAAAGATCTACAACAATCCATCTTCTTTATTTTCATTTTACTGAACTCCATAATTCAACTAAATTGTTAGTTGACCATACATGTTTTTCATTTCCTCTCAACCTCAAATTGCAAATTACTTTTCCTGTAATGCTTAAACTGTTTAATAACTGGCTGGAAGTGAAAAGACAAATAGCACACAAGGGTGAAAACGACTTCTAATAAAGTATTGCTTAGATGAGAGCGCTCACTGTCGTTTCAGTGTTTATATGTTGGTGGTCCTGGAAGGGCTGAAGCAGAACTAGGTCACATGTCCTTCGATATTTGAGCCTCAGAACTGTAAGCAAAAAGGGAGATGTGATTAGCGGCAGCGCCTCCTCTCTGTTTGGGCAGTATCGTTAGCCGTCTGGGACCCCTGAAGATGTCCCCTAAGCACACGAACATGACACCCCACACACAGCCACAGACCTCTGCTCTCGTCTGTCTTCAGTTATTGGAGCACATGTAACCAACTGGAATCTTCTTTTCCCTGCGTTGTGTAAATGATTGTCACATAGGCACGTTGGGTTAAAACACAAGCTTTTATTTTCTTCTTCCAGTAAATCTTCGCAAAACAAAAGGAAAGAAATAGACACAGCGTCACATACATGTCTTCTTCCCTCTGCCTATTAAATAATAAATTAAATCGATTCTAAATTATTAACACAAAGTAAATGAAAAAATTAAAAAATATGGGGAAAGAAACTGAAACCACAACTTACCCCTACAGCATCCTCCGCGCTTCTGGCGTTAGAGCCAAAAACGTGGTGGATGCAGGTTATGAGGTGTGATGCTAATTAACGCTCGTGCTACAACAGATTATATTGTTGGTATACTATTAACTATTTACAGGGATCAACACTTTTGGGGAAGTTCATAACAAAAAAATAAATAAATAAATAGAATTATAGATGACATTTTACACTTTGCTACATGCTCCTCCCTGGACTTCACCAAAATAGTCAGGCACTAACAGCTGACTACCTCAATATATCCACAGTATACAACATATGTGTTACCCACTACACTGGGAAAGTGACTAAAGAAGGTTGCGCAATCCTTCTCAAGTACACTCGCACTGGGGGTGCCCCATACACCCTCTCATCTATTTGACAACATTCCTTCTCAACTCAACAATACTCGTAGCATTATCATCTGTCACTAAAGCAGCATTTAATCATTTATTTTTTCCAAGGGTTACCATCAACACGAACATCTTAATTACAATAATGATTTAACAAAACCAGTAACAGAGCGCTTTTTAAATGGCACAATTTCTTGAGACATATTCTGAATTAACCGATTAACCGGTTTCACTACTCTACCCACCCTAGTTTTAATTCTTGACACTGTATTGTTTCCAATTGAACTTTCAACAACTGAACATCCACTGACATTGTCTAAGCCATTCACCAATCTCTGGTCCAACCTGTCCAACACCTGTTCACCTATCCGACTATGGTCCACGATCTCGTTCTTCCTCTCATCTGTCTGGATACTGATCTCTTCTTCAACACTATAAGAATCATTAGTTGGCTCATTAGGATCAGAGGCGCTCAATACCCAATGTGCCGTTCTGTCGACTGAATTCACTTCGGTCCTCCCCTCTAAAGTATTTGCCAGCATCTCATCTTCGGACTCACAGCTAGATTCTGCTGACTCAGCAAATGAGGATTGATGGTCATCGTCTTCAATCTCCAATGGCAGAAAGTTAGCAAGTAATAGAAGATTCCGGTGCACAACCTTCTCTCGTTCACTACTAATATTTTTAATCAGATAAGTAAGACACCTTGGATTTTTTTTAATCACTACATATGGAATAGACTCCCATCTATCTGCTAATTTTCCACGCCCTCGTTCACTCTTGTTCGCCAGTAGGACACGATCTCCTTCAACAATCTCGTGACCCCTTGCTTTTCTGTCATAATACTGGGCCTGGCGCTGTTGACCTATGCTGGCATTGGTCTGGGCAGTAGCTATTGCTTCTTTCAGATTGTCTCTCATTTTCAATACATATTTGTCATAATCAATGAGATTGCAATCCCTTCTGACATTGTGAAACATCACATCAACAGGCAGCCTTGGCACTCTACCAAACATTAAATAGAAGGGTGCATAGCCTGTTGTCTCATGTGCAGTGCAGTTGTATACAAAGGTTAACGTTTGCAACATCTGAGGCCAATTCTGCTTCGCGCTTGGAGGCAAGGTTCTGATCATATTTCCCAGTGTTCTATTAAAACATTCTGCACTTCCGTTTCCCATAGGGTGATAGGCAGGGGTCCTGGAATTTTTTTACACCAGACACTAACAGTAGTTCCTGGATGAACTGACTTTCAAAATTGTCCCCCTGATTGGAATGGATTCTTTCAGGAAAGCCATAAACACAAAAGTACCTGTCCCAGAGCTGATGGGCAACCTGCTTAGCCGACTGATCACGGCACAGGAATGCATGGGCCATCTTCGTAAAGTGATCAGTACCAACCAAAACATCCATTGACTGCCCATGTGAATCTTCTGCTGACCAAAAATTTATACAAACTAATTCTAAAGGGCTTGCAGTTCTGATGCTTTCAAGAGGGGCTCTACCCTCCGGTTCTGGTGTCTTGCTTACTACGCAGCGCTTGCAGGACCTAACATACTCTCTGATATCGCACACAAAACAAATCTCTGTCTTGTCAGGTACAGGGTTCTATATTGTCCTTGATGTCCAGCTTCATCGTGCACTCCCTGCAGAGCTTATTTCACCAGTGAGGTGGGGACAACATACTGATGAAGTCTGTTTCCAGTCAAAGGATGTTTAACACTAGAATTACCAGAGCCTACGAAAAAACTCGTAGGTCCGTCCCACCTTAAATCGCTTCTTAAAACTGTTCTCATCTCTCCGCCAGCGTCTTTTGTTAATCTAAATGTGCTGATAAAAGAAAAGCTGCAAGTAGCAGGCTATTCCATCCCCCCAACGACTTAGAACGTGCACAAACTTCTCCCAGCTCATGCCTTGATTATCTGGGAGTGAAGTGGAGTTTTAGAGTGGAAATAATAGATCATTATTTGGAATACACGCATTTCACGTGTGTTCTGTTTCTACAGTAATCCGTGTAAACACATTTTTAAAACGGAAACGTTTTTCATATTGTAGTAGTAAATGACAAAATGTAAGCATAAACTATATAATGTATGAAGCCTGAAGTCCAAATATCAAACACATTTACAAAAGGTACAAATATAACAGAACAAGTATGATTTTATTCAAAAATATAACTGCAGAAAAAAGCCACCTTAGCATGCCACATTGACATGTACTTACTACAACTGCCACAGTAGCATAATGGTATCAGTCGAGGACTAGTATTCAAAAGGTCATGAGTTCGATCCCGTGCAATTCAGTTTTGAGACGTAAACTGCTGTTATTCTTACTATTTTATAATAAAAACATACATTTGATTTCAGTGTGTAACAGCCGGTGTAATTTATACTTGTAAAGGTTAGTTTTTTTTTATTCACTTTTCATTCTCTCAGTCGTGTTCAGGATCCTTCCCTACACGCCCCCCAAACTGAGAATGCTGTTTTCACATAAAGATGCGCTATAGCTCTGCAGCGTATTTGTGACTGCATTCTCGTACCAATGCTTGCAAACTGAAGAGCCTGCGTGCACTTTTCGTGGCATTACACGTCTATTTTTTTGAGCATGCCCGTGTCGCTCAAACACAGGAACATATGTTGGTGTACAAGAATAACAAAACAAGTGCACTTTTATTCTAGACTATACGTGAAGAAAAAATAAAGCAAGTTACAGTAGGCGGTTGATACGACAGCTTGCGTGGTGAACTGCTGATTTCCGATCCGTGCTATATAAACTCATCACATTCAAATATTAACAATTCCCACACACCCTTCCTACATTCACGACATGTGTACTTGTTGCAGTGTACACATCTCTCTGTGCTATGGTTCCTATTACACTGAATGAGCACCTGACATTGTACTTTCTTCCCTATACAAATAACATTCGAGTATAGCGCGTCTCCAAATAAATCACATTCGAGCTATATCGCGTCTCCAAATAAATCACATTTGAGTTATAGCGCGTCTTTATGTGAAAAAAAGCAGTGTCAGATGGGGGGGGGATCATGGACGCGACTGAGAGAATGGAACTGAATTAAAAAAAAAGCTAACCTTTATAATTACATTGCATTTACACTGGCTCTTACAGACTGACTGAAATCAAATGTATGTTTTTATTCTAAAATAGTTCAATACATGTAATATTATTTGAAAACGAACAGCGTCAGATTGGGTTTAAATACACGCTGACGCTGTTACAGAAGGAGTCAGCTTATTCAGTGCAGCAGTTTCAACGCACAGTACATGCAATATTATTTGAAAACGAACAACGTTAGATCGGGCGCATATTCAAACCCGATCTGACGGTGTTTGTTTTCAAATAATATTGCATTAGTGCGATGATGTTTTTACATATATTGTCTCTTTCATTCATCTTGCGGTTTGTAATCAGTGACCGTGTGTTTTTTCCCCGATCTTGCCAGTTCGCACATGTTGCTGTATGGTGGTGTTTCTTTTGTACTCCAGGACATGCAGAAGACAGAATAGTACAGAGCAGTAAGTTCAGCGCTATATGCAATCAGACAGACAGACAGGCAGAGAAGGCACTAGATATATAAATAAACAGGGAAGGCATTGTATAATAGATATATAAAAACAGCTAAGGGGATAGATATATAGATAGGTAGGAAGGAAAGGCACTATGTGATAGGCAGACAGGGAAGCTCCTATATAATAATAAAATTACTGTTATTACTATATAGATAGACAGGGAGTTCAGGCAGGCAGAACGGTGAAGGTTAAAAATAAATAAATAAGTTTCCTCCCTAGCAGAGTTTCGAACTCAGATCTTTTGAGGTACAGCAAGTCTGCTGGGCTCTAAGTGACGAAATGTTACCAGTACGCCACAGAAGCTGTTGTAAAAGTCCTGAACCTTTTATGAAAGTGTATTTGCTCTTTGGCTGTCAGGCTTCATACATTTTATAGTTTATGTCTACATTTTGTGACATTTATTACTAAAATATGAAAAAGTTTCTGTTTTAACATTGTGTTTACACAGATTACTGTAGAAACGGAACACACATGAAATGCGTGTGTTCCAAATAACAATCTATTATTTCCACTCTAAAACTCCACTTCACTCCCAGATAATCAAGGCATGAGCTCGGAGAAGTTCGTGCACGTTCTGAGTCGGTGGGGGGATGGAATAGCCGGCTGCTTGCAGTTTGTTTTTATCGGCACATTTACAGGACAAAGGAGGCTGGCGGAGAGGTGAGAGCAGTTTTAAGAAGCGATTTAAGGTGGGACGGATCTACGAGTTTTTTCGTAGGCTCTGGTAATTCTAGTGTTAATCACTCTATACAATATCCCATCTAGCAACTTGAGTTCTTCCCACTGTCTTAATACCTTCTGAACCTCAAACATATCCTTCACTCTCTCTCTCCTGGATGGTCTCCTTTCCCGGGCCACATAATAAAAAACCCTTGATAAAACATTATCTTCCTGCTGTCTATCCTGGAGTTCCTTCATAGAGAATACAGGCAGAGCACACTGTCCTGGTGGGATCAACTGCTGAACATCTTGGACAAGCCAAGAGGATGCTCTCCCTCTTGTTCCCTCATCCCATCCAACCTGACCATCTAGCACTGCTGCGACTTCCTCGTTACTAAGTGAACAGTGTCTCTCTTCCGAAACAAACTCCACTTGTTGTATTTGTTGACGGTTGGCGCTCATATGGAAAACATTCTGTACAGCATTATCTTCAGCCAGTTGTGCTTCCTCAATCAGAGCCCCATAAGGTTCAGTCAGAAGCCTCTGACCGACTCTGGCTTTTACACACTGTTGTCTACTCAGAGCATCTGCAACTACATTCTTGGGGCCTGGAATATACTGAATGTCAAAATTATATGGCGCTAACTTGGACACCCAACGTTGTTCACAGGCATCTAGCTTGGGTTTGGTGAGAATATAAGTCAATGGGTTGTTATCTGTCCAAACAGTAAAAGGATGACCCTTAAGCCAATGACTAAATTTATCACAGACTGCCCATTTCAATGCTAGAAATTCCAACCGATGGGCAGGGTATTTCATCTGTGCACGAGTCAATGTTTTGCTTGCAAAAGCAATGGGACACGCCTTACTTCCCCCCTCAGAAACCTGAGAAAGTACTACTCCCTATCCATCAAGTGAAGCATTAGTTGAGAGAGTAAAGGGACGGCCAAAATCAGGGTGAGCCAACACTACTGAATTCAGCAGGGCATCCTTGAGGCCACTAAACGCTCTGCTGTGCTCTGGAGTCCCATCACTTCGACCAAGTTTCCTAAAAACAGCTGCGCCCCTAAATTTACCCTTTTTAACGGTTAACATTGCTGTCAAAGCAAAAAGTGGCTTAGCCACACTGGAGCAATTTGGTATGAACCTCTGGTAGTACATCAACAACAACAACAACATTTATTTATATAGCACATTTTCATACAAACAGTAGCTCAAAGTGCTTTACATAATAAAGAATAGAAAAATAAGACACAATAAGAAAACAAAATAAATCAGCATTAATTTACATTTAGACCCATCTCTAACCTGCCCTTCTTAAGTAAAATTCTAGAGAAGGCAGTCATTATGCAGCTAAATGACCACCTAAATAAACCTGCTACTCTTGATAAATTTCAGTCAGGCTTCAGAACAAATCACAGCACAGAAACTGCACTTGTTAAAGTAGGAAATGACTTGCGGGTAAATGCAGACAGAGGCCATTTATCTGTTCTCATCCTCTTAGATCTGAGTGCTGCTTTTGACACCATTGATCACAATATTCTTAGAAATCGCCTTAGTCAATGGGTGGGCCTCTCTGGCAGTGTCTTAAATTGGTTTGAATCCTACCTGGCAGGTACAAAATTATTTGTTAGTTGTGGTAATCACATCTCAAAGACACATGATATCCGATATGGTGTTCCACAAGGCTCTATCCTGGGTCCGCTGCTCTTCTCAATCTACATGCTTCCGTTAGGTCAGATTATCTCAGGGCACAACGTGAGCTACCACAGCTATGCTGATGACACACAGCTGTACTTATCAATAGCACCTGATGACTCCGGCTCTTTCGATACACTAACACAATGTCTTACTGGTATTTCTGAATGGATGAATAGTAATTTTCTCAAACTAAATAAAGAGAAAACTGAAATTTTAGTAATTGGTAATAATGGACTCAATGAGGTTATCAGAAATAAACTTGATGCATTAGGATTAAAAGTTAAGACGGAAGTAAAAAACTTAGGGGTAACCGTTGACTGTAATCTGAATTTTAAATCGCATATTCATCAGATCACTAGGACAGCATTTTTTCACTTAAGAAACATAGCAAAAGTTAGACCTCTTATATCATTGAAAGATGCTGAGAAATTAATTCACGCTTTTGTTTTCAGTAGATTAGATTACTGTAACGCACTCCTCTCAGGACTACCCAAAAAAGACAGAAATCACTTGCAACGAGTGCTGAATGCAGCTGCTAGAATCCTAACTGGGAAAAGAAAATCCAAGCACATTTCTCCAGTTTTGATGTCACTACACTGGTTGCCTGTGTCATTCAGGATTGACTTTAAAATACTGCTTATGGTTTATAAAGCCTTAAATAATCTCGCTCCATCTTATATATCGGAATGCCTGACACGTTATATTCCAAATCGTAACCTTAGATCTTCAAATGAGTGTCTCCTTATAATTCCAAAAGCTAAACTTAAAAGAAGTGGTGAGGCGGCCTTCTGCTGTTATGCACCTAAAATCTGGAATAGCCTGCCAATAGAAATTCCCAGGCTAATATAGTAGAGCAGTTTAAAACACTGCTGAAAACACATTACTTTAACATGGCCTTTTTATAACTTCACTTTAACGTAATACTGATACTCAGTATGTTCAGTTCTTCATAATAACTATTCACAGTGGCTCCAAAATCCATACTGACTCCAACTCTCTCTTCTGCTTCTTTTTCCGGTTTCTTTGTGGTTGCGGCCTGCGCCACCACCACCTACCCAAAGCCCACTCACTAGAAGACTTCTGAATGATGTCTTTCTCTTCCATTTCAGACAGGACCTCCCTTAACTTCTGATACTGCCCTGGGGGAACACGACGATAGGGTAACCGGAAAGGACGGCTATCTGCCAGAAAAATGCAGTGAACAAAGTCTTTGGCCTTGCCACAGTCCAACTTATCCTTGGAAAATATGTGTTCATACCTCTTCACAAGGTTTACCAATTGACTCCTCCAATAGATCGATACCTCGCATGCATTTACATCGATACCATCCATTCCTAGGCTGTTCAAATCATCCTGAAAACTGGAAGGTAAAGAGGCACTAGCAGTACTGGCTGCATTGCTCAAAATGTCTTGTGTTTTGGCCCCTAGCACTTTAACAGTGTCACAACTCAGCCTCTGGTCAAAATCTTCCAGTGCCACGCATGGTGATACATCAGCAATCCTTGTATTTTTTCTGAGCGTCACAGGCTTATCACTCAAATTCACAATCTTCACTGGGACCCATCGATCGCCACTCATTGAAGCTACTACTCTTCCTACTAAGATGGTTTTCCAGTGTGACTGACATTTTGGTGGTTCTATAAGTATAGCACTTCCACTGGAAATGGGTACGTGCGGAGAGAGCCTTCCCCATACTATATGTTCTTTACTGGGCATTAGTGTAACAGCACTAGTTAACTTTGCAGTTCCTACTACATCTGGAATTTTGTCACCTCTCCATCTGGTTATGCCGGACAGCATGCTCAAAAACTGTTCAATATTAGCTTCATCGGCAGAGTCAGGAGTGTTCATTACTTTCCAATAATGTGGATATTGTTTGAACTGACTCGACAGATGCTTTATTACATTGGTACCCAGTATTAACTGGTCACGTTGACCGGGCACCTCCAGGATAGGGACACTCATCACTTGGTCATAGACGTTAAGCTCCAATTCATAAACGCACTTAGGATGCACCTGTATCCCACCACATCCCACTAAGATAACATCTGTTGGTGTCTGAACAACCTCTGGCAACAAACTTCCTTCTGCAAGCTTCTTTTCTGCATCCTCACTCATCGTGCATGCCATCGAACCAGTATCTAGTAAAGCCAATAACGGAACTCGACTATTTACTTTCACATCCGTGTAGAACAGACTGTCTGCTCTCTCCAATTTATGCACATTCTGGCATATGACCAGACCTCCCTTTGGAGCCAAACTGCTACTCTCCTCGTAAATGGAAGCCAAATCTTCTTCAAGATTGAGGGTCTGACTTAGTAAGCTCACACTTTGCCCCCCTCAAATGTGAGCAATTTAGTTTCCCTGGTCAGTCACCTGAGCATCTGGGTGAACAGTATGCGGATGTACCTTTGTACAGTCCCTCTTCTGGTGACCAGTCTCCAAACAAACAAAGCACCTTCTTTCCCTCATGCAATGTTCACGCGTATGGTGTGTCATATCACCGCATATTTTACAGGATGCCCGAGCCACCCACTGAGTTGGCTGCTGAGGAGGAATGGCCGTCCGTGCCAAAACTTTCTCAAACATGTCTAGAACTTGCTCCAATGCTCCCACCTCTTGATTATTGTGCACATCTACCTTCATCTGTCTGACGACTTCTGGCACGCTTGTCACTCCATAATCACATTTCTCTACTGCAAAATTATTAACAGCAGTAACAGCCGCTGGTGTCCTACCAACCTTGCTTGTCTTAATAGGTTTCTTCTTTGCCCAGTGCTCCCTCTGATGCTCATCAATTGCCTCCTGAGCCTCTGCAGCTGACCATTTACTAATCGGTTTACATTTAAAAGCACTGGCAAGATCAGAATCTGGACAATTTCTTATGAATATCATAGCAATCTCTGTAGACATGTGTTCCATCTTTGCACCTTTCTTACTCAAGTGTTTGTCAGCCCGCTCAGCAACAGTGTTCAGCCGAACCCAATAATCTACAGGACTCTCATCATCATTTGGCTGTGTGGCATAAAAATCTGCTACTGGGGAGCAAGACTCCGGACTCTCGCTAAAATATCTCCTCAATATTTCATATATTACTTCAGGGTGCAAAACACTATTTAGGGTCATACTACTCTTCAATCCAACTTTGACAATATTTCTTGCCCACCCCAAGAGATAGCTCAGCACCTCGTCCGCTTCTTCTGGGACAGAGACTCCCTTATTACGTAGATACACTTCCATAATATTGATCCATTCTTGCACTGTGTGTTTTTCTGATTCATCTCCTCTGAACACTGGTGGTTCCTTCCTGTCTGGCTTTACAACAACATTTAGTTTGGACAGATCGAGATTATTAGACAGGGGATCAGGTCAGCTAGCAGAAGGAAGAGTCATGAAACTGTCTAGCGTGTCAAAAATCCTACTAGCCAATAACCGACTGGCAACAGAATCACCAATCTAAGTACCTAGCTCTCCTATAATATCACGTAACTGCTGCAAAGTATCAGGGGCAATATCAGTAGGGGTCGAGAACTTTGGCTTCACAGAGGGTATGTCACTTGCCTTCATGGTGTCCGAATGCTCTCTATAAATTGACTGCCTAACCTGCCCTCCTGTAATCTCCTTTGCATGTAATGAGCTTTGACCCCTCCCTACTACTGGGGTCACATCTATAAAATTCAGTCCCCGCTAGCCATATTAAAATAGCAAATATACGAAGAGTAAAAGAAAATATGTATATAACTGACTATAAATACACAATTTAAAGAGCAAGTATTAGTATATAATTAAACAATTCTTAACATTATATCTATATGTAAAAACTGTAACCAATAACCAATGAAGTGTTCTTTTAACGTCGTTAGCTCTCACATAAACTGATTCCTCCGGCTCACAAGAGAGGACACCTTAGTCTTCACAGCACTTGCTTGACCCCGTCAATCGGCAGCATCTGACCTGATGGATCCGGGTCACGGCACCATTTCTGTAACTGACTGCAATCTGCTTTTAGCTGCGTTGCGTAAATGATTGTCACGTAGGCACGTTGGGTTAAAACATAAGCTTTTATTTTCCTCTTCCAGTAAATCTTTGGAAAACAAAAGGAAAGAAATAGACAGAGCGTCATATACACTTCTTCCCTCTGCCCCTACAGCGTCCACCGCGCTTCTGGTGTTATTATTTATACAAACACATTGCATATAAAACTATTTACCAAAAATTACTCCAATTTTCCAAAGGAAACTACTTACAATACACATAGCTTTATACAAAAAAAATCCTAATTTTATAATTATATATTCTTAACAAATGAAAATAAAAGAAAATATATATATATATATATACTGTATACTGTATAGCATACCTTTGCAAAACAAAAGGAAAGAAATAGACAGAGTGTCACATACACGTCTTCTTCCCTCTGCCTATTAAATATTAAATTAAATCGATTATAAATTATTAACACAAAGTAAATGAAAAAATTAAAAAATATCGGGAAAGAACCTGAAACCACAACTTACCCCTACAGCGTCCACCGCGTTTCTGGCGTTAGAGCCAAAAACGTGGTGGATGTAGGTTATGAGGTGTGATGCTAATTAACGTTCGTGCTACAACAGATTATATTGTTGGTATACTATTAACTATTTACAAGGATCAACACTTTTGGGGAAGTTCATAACAAAAAAAATAAATAAATAAAATTATAGATAACATTTTACACTTTGCTACAAGTGCTTAGTGTGCATTCTGGGGGCACTTTGTCCAGTTCCCTTTCCTCCATTCAGCATTTACTGCCTGGACAAGGAGCAGCTCTACATGACCATGAACAGAAGAAGTGACTGAGAAAATGGACGCACCTTCAAAGTTTGTTGGCATCTGTTGTATCAAGATGGATGTATTGAGCTCTTTACGTGTCAATCCTTTTTTCTCTCCAAGCTTCACAATGGCTGCATTAATAGCAACAGCACCTATAAAAATGGTAACTCTACACTGTCACACAGCCTTTTCAAACTGGTGCAGCAAAAGGCAAGCAGTCCTGTCAAGTATAGCGAGCCCCTTCAAAAATGCATGTAAAGAGCTTGGAATCCAGCATCCCATTTCTACTTCAGTGTAAATAAATGTAAATTATGGCATAATGAAAGGCTAATTTCTGTCATGTTAAATATTGTAATTAATTACTTCAGGTCTTTGGATTTTGTGAGATGGTTTTGCTGTGAAGGTTATGAAAAGATGAAAATCACATGAATTAAACCCAGTCGAAGTGAGAAGTATTCTATCAATCCAAGTGGCTCTATGGCTACGAGGAACAAAGAATTGTGGGAAATTGCCAACCTCTCCCATTGACCCTCACTATTTGCATATTGAGAACTTGAAAATGAAAATGCAAAGTGGAAAATAAAAAGTTTATTGAGCCGCAGGTGGCACCAGTGCTTATTTGCTTTTTATTTTTCATTTTTACAATTTCATTGCGGTTCAGGCTGAAAATGAAATTGCAAAAGAGAGATTGCATTTTTAATTTTATAATTTTCATTTTTATTTTTGAAAAAAATATCTCTCGTATCCTGAAGTACATCAAGCTTTGTACAAACAGCTTTGCACCCGTCATTTCACTTATTAGTTCTTCTCTTGTGGGTATTTGGTAACATTCTCTTTTTATGTTTTCATTCTAGTCTTTGGGATCCATAAATACACGTAAATCTTTATTTACTTTTTTATCGCACACCATGAAGTTCACCCACTCTGTAGACTTTTCCACTTTCCTTATAACTCCTAGTGCTGACCATCTTTCAATCTCTTAATTTAAGCAGATTTTAAGTAGCTTTTCTGGCTTTTCTTGGGGCACAAACCACTGGCTGTGCATCTTCCTTCAGCTTAGGACGCGCCTGACGTCATCACCTGAAATACCACAAACTAATCAGTCATGAATTAGCTCATCTGTTCATATGCCAAAGTTACAATTCTTAGCTTAATTTCTTAGAGTACTCATGTATGCCTCCGCTGTTTTATCAGACTTTTGATATCTGGTATTAAAGTTGTGTCTCTCCATTATTAAATTTGACTCCTGATTGCAGATTTCTTTGAACTTCTTTTTAAGCAATTGAGATCCTCGTGTTATTTCTGCTCCATCTTCTGATCCCACTGCTGGTGTGTAACTAACTGTCCTGCTTAACTGAGGAGTATGTAGGCTTCTGTCTTGGCTGGTTTATCACGGTGTGCTGCTTCAATGAATATTTCATACTCTCCTTAGAATCTGCACCAGTTCTCAGCAATGTTGCTATCGAAAATGAGTGGGTCTGGACGCCTGAAACTGTCTGTCTGCCATCTTGTTTTGTCACTTGTCTTTTCCCTCTTTCTATTTGTTTGACGGGTTATGACCACCAGTTGAATTGCTGGCTTATGTTAATACTGCTGTGCATAATCAGCGATGCAACGTTTATCTGTCCTGCTGAATTCCTCACTTCTGACACCATGTCGATATGGGCGATGAGGCAGGGAGAAGGTTAACTGAACTTTCAATAAGAAGAATTTCTTAACTTACGGGCACTCATAACAACTAGCAAGATCTCCCAAGTGCACCCACAGTTAAGACAATCTTTTTTTTTTATTTTATTGATTTTACTGTAATCATTCCATACAAATAGATCAAGTTTTACAAAAATAGGATTGAAAAAAAAACAAATCGACCCCCACCCCTGAGAGAGAGAGAGCGTGGCCAACGGAGTAAAACTTAAGGCTTGTAAACATACCTAAATTGATTAGTTTAATAGGCCAATAGAGATGAATGGAGAAGAAAAAGAAATGCGGAAATAATTGTTTCCTCTGTGCTTTAAGAGCTTATTCTAAAATATTACTGATTAAATCCTGCCAGGTTTTGAAAAAAGTCTGTGCAGATCCTCTAACTGAGTATTTGATTTTTTCCAATTTCAAATAGTATAACACATCGGTTTCCCACTGACTTGAAAGAGGAGAGTTAGGGTTCTTCCAGTTTAGCAAAATAAGTCTGCGTGCCAAAAGTGTAGTGAATGCAATCACAGTTTGTTTGTCTTTCTCCACTTTAAACCCCTCTGGAAGAACACGAAACACAGCTGTTAGTGGGTTAGGAGGGATTGTGAGACCAAGGCTGTCTGAAAGGAAATTAAAAAGTTTAGTCCAGAATAATGTTAATTTGGTGCAGGCCCAAAACATGTGACCTAGTGATGCTGGGACTTGGCTGCAGCGTTCGCAGGTTGGATCATGCCCTGGAAACATTTTGGAGAGTTTTAGTTGAGACAGATGTGCTCGATATATAATTTTGAGTTGTATAATTGTATGCTTTGCGCATATGGAGCTCGAGTGAATTCTCTGCATTGCTATTTTCCACTCCTTTTCTGATATATTAATTGAGAGATCTTTTTCCCAGTGTCCACTTGGATCTTTGAAAGGGAGGGATTGTAAAATAATTTTATATGTTGCAGAGATGGTGTGTGAGTCCTTGAGATTGAGCAATATTTTTTCCAGCATGGACGAGGGTGCAAGATGAGGAAAATCGGGCAGGTTCTGTTTAACAAAGTTCCTAATTTAAAGATAGTGAAAGAAATGTGTAGCTGGAATGTTAAATTTGGATTGTAATTGTTCATAGGATGCAAAGAAGTTGTCTAAATAAAGATCTCTAAGCAAATTAATCCCAAATCTTTTCCAGATATTAAAAACTGCATATGTTTGTGAAGGTTGAAAGAGGTGGTTCTCTTGCAGGGGTGCCACAGATAGAAGCTTCTCCGTCTTAAAATGCTTTCTACATTGGTTCATATTCTGAGTGAGTGAAGCACAATTGGGTTATTAGTATATTGCCGATAACTTGTATTTATTGGGGCACAGAGCAAGGAATACAAAGAAGTACTGCAGGATTTTATTTCTATTGTGCACCAGGCCTGTGTATGATCATCTATTTGTGTCCAGGCTTTTATAGCTTGTATGTTTGCTGCCCAGTAATAAAACTGAAAGTTAGGTAGAGCCATGCCACCTTCTGCCTTAGGTCTTTGTAGGGTCGCTCTTTGAATACGTGGATGTTTTGAGTTCCAAATAAATGAGGTTACGGTTGAATCTAATTGCTTAAAAAGTGATTTATTGATGCATATTGGAATGTTTTGAAATAAAAAAAGGAGCTTAGGAAGAATATTCATCTTAACAATGTTAATTCTTCCAGCTAGTGTGAGATGAAGGGTTGACCATCTGTGCAAGTCTTGCTTAATTTTTTCCATACAGACGGTGAAATTTTGTTGATAAAGAGCTTTGTGTTTACTTTACAATTAAGATAATCTTGAAAGACTCTACAGGAAATGTAGAAGGACATACTGTACCTAATAAAAAATAACATTACAACACAACAGAGATGTCTACATTAATGAAGTCAGCAAATGTTAATCCATCTAGAATTGAACTTTCACCACCACATCTTATATCTGAATGAGAAAAAGTGCCATGCAGTGACAACAGAACGTCAGAAACACAACCCACCAATGGTCAGTGGTGTTTTTGTCGTAACTCACAGAGGCTTATGGAAACAACAATGCATACAGATCCAAATCTCCGGCTATTCCACTACTAACTTTACTTCCATTATCCACTCTCCTGAACCCGCCCCTTCCTGTCTGGAACCCATATGATTGGATGTTAAACCATTTTGAGTCAGTTCAATTCTGAGTTCCTGTCTGAAAGGACGTTATACGCAACTTGATGCTTGTTTTTTAATGTTGTTTTATTTCAGTCATATGGGGTCACCAGTGTGGTGCCCCATGACTTTGATAAGCCACTACTTAAGAAAAATAATTCTGATGTTTCTGTCTTGGACCATTTTAGACCGCTCTCTAACCTCCCCTTGTTTAAGTAAACTTCTACAAAAGACACCAGTTTTTCACCAATTAAATGGCTACT
>JANRMT010028174.1:20306738-20342572 GCA_026402145.1 Polypterus bichir lapradei
AGTAGCCATTTAATTGGTGAAAAACTGGTGTCTTTTGTAGAAGTTTAATTAACCAAGGGGAGGTTAGAGAACGGTCTAAAATGGTCCAAGACAGAAACATCAGAATTATTTTTCTTAAGTAGTGGCTTGTCAAAGTCATGGGACACCACACTGGTGACCCCATATGACTGAAATAAAACAACATTAAAAAACAAGCATCAAGTTGCGTATAACGTCCTTTCAGACAGGAACTCAGAATTGAACTGGCTCAAAATGGTTTAACATCCAATCATATGGGTTCCAGACAGGAAGGGGCGGGTTCAGGAGAGTGAATAATGGAAGTAAAGTTAGTAGTGGAATGGCCGGAGATTTGGATCTGTATGCATTGTTGTTTCCATAAGCCTCTGTGAGTTATGACAAAAACACCACTGACCATTGGTGGGTTGTGTTTCTGACGTTCTGTTGTCACTGCATGGCAGTTTTTCTCATTCAGATATAAGATGTGGTGATGAGTTCAATTCTAGATGGATTAACATTTGCCGACTTCATTAATGTAGACATCTCTGTTGTGTTGTAATGTTATTTTTTATTAGGTTTGTCCTTCTACATTTCCTGTAGAGTCTTTCAAGATTATCTTAATTGTAAAGTAAACACAAAGCTCTTTATCAACAAAATTTCACCGTCTGTATGGAAAATATTAAGCAAGATTTGTACAGATGGTCAACCCTTCATCTTACTCTAGCTGGAAGAATTAACACTGTTAAGATGAATATTCTTCCTAAGCTCCTTTTTTTATTTCAAAACATTCCAATATGCATCAATAAATCACTTTTTAAGCAATTAGATTCAACCGTAACCTCATTTATTTGGAACTCAAAACATCCACGTATCCAAAGAGCAACCCTACAAAGACCTAAGGCAGAAGGTGGCATGGCTCTACCTAACTTCCAGTTTTATTACTGGGCAGCAAATATACAAGCTATAAAAGCCTGGACACAAATAGATGAACATACACAGGCCTGGTGCACAATAGAAATAAAATCCTGCAGTACTTCTTTATATTCCCTGCTCTGTGCCCCAATAAATACAAGTTATTGGCAATATACAAATAACCCAATTGTGCTTCACTCACTCAGAATATGAACCAATGCAGAAAGCATTTTAAGACGGAGAAGCTTCTATCTGTGGCACCTCTGCAAGAGAACCACCTCTTTCAACCTTCGCAAACATATGCAGTTTTTAATATCTGGAAAAAATTTGGGATTAATTTGCTTAGAGATCTTTATATAGACAACATCTTTGCATCCTATGAACAATTACAATCCAAATTTAACTTTCCAGCTACACATTTCTTTCACTATCTTTAAATTAGGAACTTTGTTAAACAGAACCTGCCCGATTTTCCTTATCTTGCACCCTCGTCCATGCTGGAAAAAATATTGCTCAATCTCAAGGACTCACAGACCATCTCTGCAACATATAAAATTATTTTACAGTCCCTCCCTTTCAAAGATCCAAGTGGACACTGGGAAAAAGATCTCTCAATTAATATATCAGAAAAGGAGTGGAGCCCTAGCTCAAGATAAGGCCTTTCAGAGAGAGACCTGGAACAGCTGGGCGAAAGTACAGACTCTTCGGGACCAAGGTCCGCTACATCGTCGCCGGCTGAGAGTGAAAAGGGGAGCAAATGTACGATCGGGAGTACAGATCTCGATAGCTCGCTGATCGGAGAACACCTGAAACTGGAAATGGCCTTACAGTCCGCGATCTCAATTACTCCACGCGAGCCGGGGATAGTGGAGGCACCGGCTACAGTAGAGCCTGACGCTTCACCTACGGTACAAGAAAGCACAATTAAAATGTCTAAACTGGAGGTGATGCTAGCTGAGATCGTACAAGATATAAAGAAAACCGAGAAGGCAAATGAGAAAGCAAGGGCAAAGGCACATGAGAGGTTGAAACAAGAGTTGCTGGAATTGAAACAGGAATGGCAACAAGCAAACGAAACGCAGCGGCAGGAGTTGCAGCAGGCAAATGAAAGGCTGCGACAAGAAATGCAAGTGGAAATGCGACAGGTGCTGGGTAAAATTCAAAAGCTTACTAATCAATTGGAGGATGTCAAGGAGACATTCACGACTAGGATTGAATTAGCCGAAAATTTAGCTACCAGTGCTGAAGAAAAAGCAGAAAATGTCAGCTCCGAATGCAAAAAACTCAGAGACAGACTGGCTGCTTTGGAAGATGGAAGTAGAAGGTATAATGTCAGAATTGAAGGTCTGCCTGAGAATCGAGAAAGTTCAAACCCTGTGAAATTCGCTGCTGAACTTTTTTCTAAAATATTCGGGGACGACTTTAAAGCAGAATCTGAGATAGCAGCAGCTTACCGCATACGCGGATCATACACCGTTAGACCCAGACCAAGGTCTTTTATAGTTCGTTTTGAACGATTATCATTTAAGCTAGAGGTGATGGCACTCCTCAGAAACAAGGAAGATATTACATTTGAAAATAACCACATTCGTATCTTTCCTGACTTCTCTCCAGCAACAGCTACTAAACGCGCAGCCTTCTACAACATCAAACAGTAGTTACGGCAAGCCAGCGTCAAATACAGCCTCTTGTATCCGGCAAAACTTAAAGTGGAATGGCAAGGTCATTTCTATGTATTCGCTAGCAAGGAAGAAGCAGAAAAGGAATTAAGAAAGCTGATCCCGGGACTATTCTGATACATAATAGTGAGTCATGGCGGTTAATGATTAAAGCAAGGATTAATAATCTACTGTCTGATCTATTCGTTTTAAAATACGGGTTTTTATCAGCATATATTCACATATATTCTCATTATTACTTAGTATTACTAGGGTGCTATCTGTTTATGTTTTATTGTGCTTAATTACTTTTTCTTTCCTTTTTTTTTTTTCTAATTACTTCATCTCTACCCTAAACGAGACTGTTCAATATCATACCCTTGGTTTATTGTTATTGCTATTACTGCATTAAGACTTGTTATGCTTATTTTGGACACATCTTTAACATCATCACCCGGGTTTATTATCTGGGTGTATCATCTTAATGCACTAAAATTGCTGAAGACTATATATATATTTTAACTGCAAAATTCTTTTTTTTTTTCTTTTTAAAGACTATATTGGTAATAGATATCTCTATCTTTTAACCCTAAAACGCCGCTGCATTGGGGCTTGTTGTGCTTTGGACGTGCTCTGTCTCTGGGTATGTCAGAGGACTGGGACTGTGTGAAGTGGGTTTTAGCCTCACTTGGGGAGGCAAAAAGGGAGGGTGGGGGGTTAAGGGGGGGAGAGAAAGAGAGCAGGCCTGATCTATACCTAATCTATCCTATTAATAATTATAACTACCAACGTAATAATAAGCTGCATGGCAACAACTCTAGGGGAAATAGGAAATTAAGGCCGAAGCTGTCTCACTTCCAGTTAAGACTATAAAATGACATCAAAAACTCAGAATCAGTGTCTCCATGACGGGACAGTTAACTTCGTAAGCTGGAATGTTAAAGGCCTGAATCACGAATTAAAGAGAAAGAAAGTACTCTCTCACCTAACAGGTCTAAATGCTAAAATAGTATTTTTACAGGAAACTCACTTAATAAGTAAGGATCAGTTCCGGCTGCAAAAAGACTGGACTGGCCAAATGTTCCATTCTAGTTTTACAAAGAAAACTAGAGGTGTGGGAATTCTCATACATAGAACAGTCTCATTTGTAGCATCAGATGTAGTATCTGATCCTGAAGGGAGATATGTAATGGTCATGGGAGACTTATCTAACTGTAAAATGATTTTGATAAATGTTTATGCACCTAATGTTGATGATAAGGAATTTATACAAAATTTATTTGCATCCATTCCCAATCTGAATTCTCATAAAGTTATAATGGCTGGGGACTTCAATTGTGTTCTAAATCCACTTTTAGATAGGACTTCCTCCACAGGGGGAACGGCATCTAACACCGCAAAGATAATTACAAAGTTTATAACTGATCACAACTTATCAGACCCCTGGAGGTTTTTAAACCCAAATTCAAGAACATATTCTTTCTACTCACCAGTGCATCATTGTTACTCAAGGATTGATTACTTCTTTATAGACAATAACTTCTTGCCATTGATTAAATCTTGTGAATACGATGCTATTGTTATTTCTGACCATGCACCTATGATCTTGGAGCTAAAATTACTAAGCCCCATGCACTCACCCCGCAGATGGCGCCTCAACCCGCTTCTATTAGCTGACAAGAATTGTACAGAATTTATATCCAAACAAATCAAATTCTTTCTAGAGACAAATACATCCCCCGAGATCTCTGCAGGAATACTCTGGGAAACTCTTAAGGCCTTCTTAAGAGGTCAGATTATCTCATATCTTTCCCACAGAAAAAAATCCGAAGCCAAGAAAGTAGCAGAGATAAAAAGCAAAATTACTAAAATAGATGAAGAACACGCCAGACTACCAAGCGAGACTCTACATAGGAGGAGGCAGGCTCTACATTCGGAATTAAACCTCTTGACAACTAAAGAAACTGAACAACTAATTTACAAATCCAGACATCATTACTATGAACATGGGGAGAAAGCTAATAAGCTTTTAGCTCAACAAATTCACAAGCAAGAAGTGCGCAACGCAATCTCGGTAATCACTAGCACGAACGGAGATAAAATCGTCGAACACAAAAATATAATGCATACTTTCAGAGACTACTATAAATCCCTATATACTACGGAGTTTAAAGAAGACAATACACAATCTAATACATTTCTAGATACATTACAGATACCACAAATAGATGCTTTTAGTGCGGAGGAACTTGATAAACCTCTGACGTTATCAGAATTACTAGATGCTATAAAATCACTCCAAGGCGGGAAAGCAGCAGGCCCTGATGGTTACCCTGCAGAATTTTACAAGAAATTCTCCGCTCAGCTAGCTCCCCTCTTATTAGCAACATTTACAGAAGCCAGAGATAACCAATCTCTTCCACAAACCTTTCGCCAAGCACTAATCACTGTCTTTCCAAAACAAAATAAGGACTTATTACAATGTGCATCATACAGACCAATTTCACTTCTGAATAACGACGTTAAAATACTCTCTAAAATCTTAGCCAGAAGGATGGAGAAAGTGCTCTCCTCGGTAATATCACAAGACCAAACTGGATTTATTAGGGGCCGGCACTTATCTTCCAATCTTCGATGCCTGTTTAATGTAATATACTCACCAACTAAATCAAACACCCCAGAAATATTATTATCATTGGATGCAGAGAAAGCATTCGACATGATTGAATGGAAATACCTTTTTACTATATTGGAGAAGTTTGGGTTTGGCCCAAACATCTGTGCATGGATTAAATTACTGTATACTAACCCAGAAGCTTCAGTTTGCATCAACAACATTTGCTCAGACTACTTTAAACTAGAACGTGGCACTAGACAAGGATGCCCCTTGTCAACGCTGCTGTTTGCGATTGCCATTGAACCACTGGCAATACATTGTCGAAATACTGATCAGATAAAGGTGATTATCAGAGAAGGACTGGAACAGAAAATTTCATTATATGCAGATGACATGGTACTGTATATATCGGACCCAGATAATTCTGTGCCTGCAGTCTTAGCAGCACTCACAGAATTTCAAAAAATCTCTGGTCTCAGAATTAATCTGAATAAAAGTGTACTCTTTCCAGAGTTAATTCTCAAGCATATAATATTAGATTAGATACCCTACCTTTTATCATTGCAGATCAGTTTAAATACCTCGGGGTAAACATCACAAGTAAATGTGAATTTCCCCTTGGGATTAATAAAGTATCTATCTATCTATCTATCTATCTATCTAAGTAAACATAAAGCTCTATATCAACAAAATTTCGCCGTTTGCATGGAAAAAATTAAACAAGACTTGCATAGATGGTCAACCCTTCATCTCACACCAGCTGGAAGAATTAACACTGTTAAGATGAATATTCTTCCTAAACTCCTTTTTTTATTTCAAAACATCCCAATATACATTAATAAATCATTTTTTAGGCAATTAGATTCGACAATAACCTCACTTATTTGGAATTCAAAACATCCACGCATCAAAAGAGCGACCCTACAAAGACAAAAGGCAGAAGGTGGCATGGCTCTACCTAACTTCCAGTTTTATTACTGGGCAGCAAATATACAGGCGATAAGAACCTGGACACAAATAGAAGAACATACACAGGCTTGGTCCGCAATAGAAGTAAAATCTTTGTATTCCCTGCCCTGTGCTCCAATAAACACACGTTATCGGCAATACACTAATAACCCAATTGTGCTCCACTCACTTAGAATCTGGAACCAATGTAGAAAGCATTTTAAGACGGAGAAGCTTCTATCTGTGGCACCCCTGCAAGAGAACCACCTCTTTCAACCTTCACAAACATACGCAGTTTTTAATATTTGGAAAAAATTTGGAATTAACTTGCTTAGAGATCTTTATATAGACAACATCTTTGCATCCTATGAACAATTACATTCCAAATTTAACATTCCAGCTACACATTTCTTTCACTATCTTCAAATCAGGAACTTTGTTAAACAGAACCTTCCAGATTTTCCTCATCTTGCATCCTCATCCATGCTGGAAAAAATATTGCTAAATCTCAAGGATTTAGACTCCATCTCTACAATATATAAAATAATTTTACAATCCCTCCCTTTCAAAGATTCAAGAAGACACTGGGAAAAAGATCTTTCAATTAATATATCAGAAAAGGAGTGGAAAGTAGCAAAGCAGAGAATTCACTCAAGCTCCATATGCGCAAAGCATACAATTATACAACTCAAAATTATATATCGAGCACATCTGTCTCGACTAAAACTTTCCAAAATGTACCCAGGGCATGATCCAACCTGCAAACGTTGCAACCAAGTCCCAGCCTCACTAGGTCACATGTTCTGGGCCTGCAACAAATTAACATTATTCTGGACAAACATTTTTAATTACCTTTCAGACAGCCTTGGACTCATAATCCCTCCTAACCCATTAACAGCTGTGTTTGGTGTTCTTCCAGATGGGTTTAAAGCAGAGAAAGACAAACAAACTGTGATTGCATTCACTACACTTTTGGCACGTAGACTTATTCTCATAAACTGGAAGAACCCAAACTCTCCTCTTTTAAGTCAGTGGTAAACCGATGTGTTATATTATTTGAAGTTGGAAAAAATCAAATACTCAGTTAGAGGATCCGTACAGACTTTTTTCAAAACATGGCAGGATCTAATCAGTAATATTTTAAAATAAGTTTATAAGGCACAGAGAATTTATTAATTTAGGTATGTTTACAAGCCTTAAATTTAACGCCGTTTGGCTTGCTCTCTCTGTCAGAGGTGGGGATCGATCTGTTCTTAATTTTTTCACTTTGTAAAAACTTAATTGCTTTGTATGAATTGTAATAAAATTAATAAAAAAAAAATAAATAAATAAAAAATAAAAGGAGTAGAAAATAGCAATGCAGAGAATTCACTCGAGCTCCATATGTGCAAAGCATACAATTATTCATCTCATATATTGAGCACATCTGTCTCGCCTAAAACTCTCCAAAATGTTCCCAGGACATGATCCAACCTGTGAACGCTGCAATCAAGTCCCAGCCTCACTGGGTCACATGTTCTGTGCCTGCACTAAATTAACATCATTCTGGAACAAAATTTTTAATTACTTTTCAGACAGCCTTGGACTCACAATCCCTCCTAACCCATTAACAGCTGTGTTTGGTGTTCTTCCAGTTGGGTTTAAAGTGGAGAAGGACAAACAGACTGTGATTGCCTTCACTACACTTTTGGCACGCAGACTTATTCTGATAAACTGGAAGAACCCAAACTCTCCTCTTTTAAGTCAGTGGCTAACCGATGTTTTATACTATTTGAAATTGGAAAAAATCTAATTCTCAGTTAGAGGATCTGCACAGACTTTTTTCAAAACCTGGCAGGATTTAATCAGTAATATTTTAGAATAAGCTCTTAAAGCACAGAGGAAACAATTATTTCCGCATTTCTTTTTCTTCTCCATTCATCTCTATTGGCCTATTAAACTAATCGATTTAGGTATGTTTACAAGCCTTAGGTTTTACTCCGTTGGCCACGCTCTCTCTCTCAGGGGTGGGGGTCAACTTGTTTTTTTTTCAATCCTATTTTTGTAGAACTTGATCTATTTGTATGGAATGATTACAGTAAAATTAATAAAATTTTAAAAAAAAATGATTATCTTAACTGTGGGTGCACTTGGGAGATCTTGCTAGTTGTTATGAGTGCCTGTAACTTAAGAAATCCTTCTTATTGAAAGTTCAGTTAGACCTTCTCCCTGCCTCATCGCACATATCGACATGGTGTCAGAAGTGAGGAATTCAGCAGGACAGATAAACGTTGCATCCCTGATTATGCACAGCAGTATTAACATAAGCCAGCGATTCAACTGGTGGTCATAACACCGTCAAACAAATAGAAAGAGTGAAAAGACAAGTGACAAAACAAAATGGCAGACAGTTTGAGCTGTCTAGACCCACTCATTTTTGATAGCAACATTGCTGAGAACTGGTGCAGATTTGAAGGAGAGTATGAAATATTAATTGAAGCAGCACACAGTGATAAACCGGCCAAGACAGAAGCCAACATACTCCTCAATTAAGCAGGACAGACAGTTACGCACCAGCAGTGGGATCAAAACAGTGGAGTAGAAATAACACGAGCAGAATCGCGGGAGGATCTCAATTGCTTAAAAAGAAGTTCAAAGAAATCTGGAATCAGGAGTCAAATTTAATAATGGAGAGACACAACTTTAATACCAGATATCAAAAGTCTGGTGAAACAGTGGAGGCATAAATGAGTACTCTAAGAAATTAAGCTAAGAATTGTAACTTTGGCATATGAACAGATGAGCTAATTCATGACTGATTAGTTTGTGGTATTTCAAGTGCTGACGTCAGGCGCGTCCTAAGCTGAAGGAAGATGCACAGCCAGTGGTTTGTGCCCAAAGAAAAGCCCCGAAGCTAATTAAAATCTGCTTAATTTAGGAGATTTAAAGATGGTCAGCATTAGGAGTTATAAGGAAAGTGGAAAAGTCTACAGAGTGAGTGAACTCCATGGTGTGCGATAAAAAAAGCAAATAAAGATTTACGTGTATTTATGGATCCCAAAGACTCGAATGAAAACATAAAAAGAGAATGTAACCAAATACCCACAAGAGAAGAACTAATAAGTGAAATGACGGGTGCAAAGCTGTTTTTACAAAGCTTGATGCACTTCAGGATACGAGAGATATTTTCTTCAAAAATAAAAATGAAAATTATAAAATTAAAAATGCAATCTCTCTTTTGCAATTTCATTTTCAGCCTGAACCGCAATGAAATTGTAAAAATGAAAAATAAAAAGCAAATAAGCACTGGTGCCACCTGCGGCTCAATAAACTTTTAATTTTCCACTCTGCATTTTCATTTTCAAGTTCTCAATATGCAAATAGTGAGGGTCAATGGGAGAGGTTGGCAATTTCCCACAATTCTTTGTTCCTCGTAGCCATAGAGCCACTTGGATTGACAGAACACTTCTCACTTCAACTGGGTTTAATTCATGTGACTTTCATCTTTTCATCACCTTCACAGCAAAACCATCTCACAAAATCCAAAGACCTGAAGTAATTAATTACAATATTTAACATGACAGAAATTAGCCTTTCATTATGCCATAATTTCCATTTATTTACACTGAAGTAGAAATGGGATGCTGGATTCCAAGCTCTTTACATGCATTTTTGAGTTGGCTCACTATACTTGACAGGACTGCTTGCCTTTTGCTGCACCAGTTTGAAAAGGCTGTGTGACAGTGTAGAGTTACCATTTTTATAGGTGCTGTTGCTATTAATGCAGCCATTGTGAAGCTTGGAGAGAAAAAAGGATTGACACGTAAAGAGCTCAATACATCCATCTTGATACAACAGATGCCAACAAACTTTGAAGGTGCATCCATTTTCTCAGTCACTTCTTCTGTTCATGGTCATGTAGAGCTGCTCCTTGTCCAGGCAGTAAATGCTAAATGGAGGAAAAAACCGTAACCAATAACCAATGAAGTGTTCTTTTAATGTCGTTAGCTCTCACATAAACTGATTCCTCCGGCTCACAAGAGAGGACACCTTAGCCTTCACGGCACTTGCTTGACCCCGTCAATCGGCAGCAGCTGACCTGAGGGATCCGGGTCACGGCACCATTTCTGTAACCGACTGCAATCTGCTTTTTCCTGCATTGTGTAAATGATTGTCATGTAGGCACGTTGGGTAAAAACACAAGCTTTTATTTTCCTCTTCCAGTAAATCTTTGGAAAACAAAAGGAAACAAATAGACAGAGCGTCATATACACTTCTTCTTCCCTCTGCCCCTACAGCATCCACCGTGCTTCTGGCATTATTATTTATACAAACACATTGCATATAAAACTATTTACACAAAAATTACTCCAATTTTCCAAAGGAAACTACTTACAATACACATAGCTTTATACAAAAAAAATCCTAATTTTATAATTATATATTCTTAACAAATGAAAATAAAAGAAAATATATATATATATATATACTGTATACTGTATAGCATACCTTTGCAAAACAAAAGGAAAGAAATAGACAGAGCATCACATACACGTCTTCTTCAACTGGAACTGCACAAAGTGTCCCCAGAATGCACACTAAGCACTTGTAGCAAAGTGTAAAATGTTATCTTTAATTTTATTTATTTATTTTTTTTGTTATGAACTTCCCCAAAAGTGTTGATCCCTGTAAATAGTTAATAGTATACCAACAATATAATCTGTTGTAGCACGAGCGTTAATTAGCTTCACACCTCCCAACCTGCGTGCACCACGTTTTTGGCTCTAATGCCAGAAGCATGGTGGATGCTGTAGGGGTAGAGGGAAGAAGACGTGTATGTGACGCTCTGTCTATTTCTTTCCTTTTGTTTTGCAAAGATTTACTGGAAGAAGAAAATAAAAGCTTGTGTTTTAACCCAACGTGCCTATGTGACAATCATTTACACAACGCAGGGAAAAGAAGATTCCAGTCGGTTACATCTGCTCCAGTAACTGAAGACAGACGAGAGCAGAGGTCAGTGGCTGTTTGTGGAGTGTCATGTTCGTGTGCTTAGGGGACATCTTCAGGGGTCCCAGACGGCTAACGATACTGCCCAAACAGAGAGGAGGCGCTGCCGCTAATCACATCTCCCTTTTTGCTTACAGTTCTGAGGCTCAAATATCGAAGGACATGTGACCCAGTTCTGCTTCAGCCCTTCCAGGACCACCAACATATAAACACTGAAACAACAGCAGCCGGCATTCATTCTTGAACCACGACTGAGGACGACTGAGCGCTCTCATCTAAGCAATACTTTATTGAAGTTGTTTGCACCCTCGTGTGATATTTGTCTTTTCACTTTCTGCCAGTTATTAAACAGTTTAAGCATTGCAGGACAAGTAATTTGTAATTTGAGGTTGAGAGGAAATGAAAAACATGTATCGTCAACTGACAATTTAGTTGAATTATGGAGTTCAGTAAAATGAAAATAAAGAAGATGGATTGTTGTAGATCTTTATTTATATTATGATGACGCCCAACATTTGGTAGCTGAGTGTCCAGTGCCATAGGAAGTAATATGTGCCCGACACTTAGGGCTTGGCAGGAGGAGGAATTTTAGCCAGGAAAAATATACAAGTACCAGCACTGATAACTAACTCCATTAATTTGAAGACAATGCTGTTCATAGTGTTGGGCACTTTCTCATAATATGGGATAATATGGTGGCTAATGCTGGACAGTATCAAGCGATGTGAAGAACATCCGTGAGAAAAAGGAAAGAAAATCTCAAATTACTTGTATCCCATGATCCACTTTGTTATTTGCTTGTAATGTGTGGAAGAATAATTTTAGGGTAACATGGCATTCATCTTTAAGAAATAGCATAAAGGGTTAATAAATGTCAGAAACGAGATAAAGGTCAAGCAAACAACAAAATGTACACTGAAATATAAGAATTGGTTTAGGAAAAATACTGAGATGGTCATGTAAATGAAGAATGTACAAGAAGAAAGGTGGATATAATATACAAAATGTACTGAAGGATGACTAAGAGATCAGCAGATGACCTAAAAACAATGAGAATGGACAGTCGTTATAGGTACAGACATTTCAAGGGTGGTGGGACAACTCAAAAGTATAAGAACCAGAATATAATATAATAGACTTTTATTTTATATAAATCATTTGGGCGTAAACCAACGAACCAACCAGAGTGAATGTATGCATTGGTCGACACTGTATGTAAACTCAGTAGTTTATAACATGAACGTCCATTCTTTGTTTTCTCTGACCAGGCTGTAATGGACTGATTTTGATGAACGCTCCCTCTAAGGTATTTTGTTGAGGAGTAATTAAAAGATACAATGAACAGCTTTTCTCCTGCCTGATTACTGAATTAGTTAGAAGATGTTTCTTTCTTTAATAAGATGTTAACTTTCTGTCACACAAGTTCACAAGTAAAATGTGAATACTAATTTCACAAATGACTGATTACATAAAGAGCACCAATAAAGACACTCGTTTGTTTAAACAAAGTTGTGTGAAACTGATGACCATAACTGGAGTCCACACTATCAGTCCATTAATTCATTGTTGAGCGACACTTGAAGGGGGCTGTTCACTGCTGGGACCCTGATGGTGTCACAACCCTCTTTCTTGATTTATGTAACATGTCACATCCCCCAAAGTCTTACACTACATGACCAACTCTGCTGGCATTTCAATTATGGAGGTGCTAAAATTTTAGGGACTGAAAATATTTGACCAAAACTAATAGAAAAAGCACATTTTAGGTCAAAAAAGTAAAAAGTCAGATATTTGGCTGAATGTGTGACACTGTTTGAAAACATTTGAGGTCCACAGTCACAAACAGCACCTCCTGTTCCACAGGGAGTGACAGACACGTCACACTGCCGAGGATTGTGGTGGTCTGTTTAAGTCATCGTGATGTATGGTGAGAATCTACAAAGAGCAACAAAAGAAAAAGAAAATGGAAAAATGAAGGGAGAAAGAGAAAGAGAGAGGATCATAGTGGGAGGAAAGGAACTGACTGGGACAGCAAGCAGGGACATTGATGAAGTTGAACTTAACAAGCAAAGTGAATCAAGGAATGGACACCACGACAAGCTCACTCCACTCATCATTTGTTACTGTTTTTCTTATTTATTTTCAGTTTTCTTTTAAATATTGCATTTAAATGAAATAATAAAAAGATTGTAATTGAACAAAAAAGCAGGAATCAAGAGTGAAATTCCTTTAATTTATGCTTTAAACAATGACACAAAAATAGATCTGTAAATAATAATTAAAAAGAGATTGCTGTTTGGTGTTCAGCCTTCTGTTTTTTTATTTAATTTGACTTTGGCCGAGAATTTTAATTTTGCTGCTCCACTCATTTCATTAACTTGTACTGGGGATCTGTTTGCTCACCAGGAGCAGTTATTGGATGAACAACAGAAAATATAAAAAGTTTATAAGATGAAATAACCTCTGACATGAAAGACGACTTTTAGGTTTAACTCTATGACTCTTCAACAGAATGTTTCTTACTCATAATAATTACACACTCGTCTGATGTCAGATTTTGACATTTTCTTCTGAATGCACAGCCTATAGAAAGCTGAACACCTGAACTTCAGGGCTTGTGATTTGGTTGAAGTTTCCTTTATTTCATCATTTTCCATTGTAAACAAGATCTGATTTGAATTGACTTTCCACCTCAGTAGACGTCATGACCACCGTGTAAAACTGGGCTGTGCCCACCTGATCTGCAATATAAGGAGGTGCTGCTGCTGACCTGAACAGACGTCTGAGCGTCAGCACCACCGCCATGATGAGATTTGCCGCCCTGCTGGTTCTGCTGTGCCTGTGCTCGATGGTGATGGCTTCTGTGAGTTCTGACTTATGACATTTATACACAAATACGACTACAAAACCTTTTTTTGCAGGTTCCCTGTTGATAATTTTCTTCCTTGTTCTTTTAAACTGAAGGTGATCTGAATTCTATTTTCTAATTCCTAGACTCCTCAGACTCTGATTCTTAATTTTTACATTTCTGACCTTCCAGCTGACTCGCAGAGAAATCAACTTCAACCATAAAAGCTGGAAGAGCTGGTGAGGTGAGGTGAGTAGAATCAGAGGATGTGCTGCTGAAGGATTTCTGTCAGTTCTGTCACTGGTCCATCTGTCATGTGAGAGGCAAACAGGGGATTCATCACAAACAATTTAATCTCTTAAATCTCGACTGTAAATTAAAATAAATTAAAATATATTTTCTCACTTGAAGCTAAGGTTGTAGCTTTAGAACAAGTGTGCCATCAAATGCCTGACAAAACACAGGAGTTGTAAATCTCGACAGTTAAAGCTGAATTCAGGTCTTTGCTGAAGAAACTCGTTTAGTTTCGGTCGCATGTAAACTACACAAAGAGTTTAGAGCTGCAAGTCCTGGACGTTACTTTGTGCTCAGTTAATGAAAGTCAGAATTGTATGTCACAGTCTTCTTTAGTAGAGATAATTATAATGAAATTGTCATCAATTCTTATATAACCATTTGGTGTGGGGGGGGGCGCCACCAATCCCTAAACCTGAGACCCAGTAATGTCTAACCCAGTCACAGGTTGAAATAATGGATATTTATAATCCAATTAGCACTAAACACAATGAAACTCGGCCAACACCAAACAAACAGTAAACCTTCTCCTCTCCTTCCTCCTCCAGCTGAGTGTTGCCCACAGGGTTTCATGGGAAGTGCAGCCTTGTCAGGGTCAGAGTCGGGAGGCGGTGGGCTCCTTTTATACTGGACCCAGTACAGCTTTTCATTATCAAGAATGACTTGTGGGGAGTTCTTCTGAGTTGTTTAGGATCCTGGGTGGTCCTCCACTGACAGTGCAGCCTTTTGGCACCCGGGGACCCCGAGAGGGATGCACATCAAGAAAATCCCCTTCCCATGAACCCCTGGCACCTTCCACTTTAAGTCATGTCGTTGTCCAGCGGGATGCCTGCCTGTCCTCTGTGTCACTCACACCTAGCAGGTTGTCTCACTTTTGATATCACGTAGTTGTTAATTTATTTCTTTATTTTCAATTTAGTATTGTGTTGTGCGTAAACATCGCCATTTCAGGTACAGCAATACTGCCAATCGTGTAATGCACATTGCACAACATTTTCTTTGTCATTGTTCTGTGTATATAAAACACTGAGATGCACTTGATTTACAGTCTGAGTTTTTAATCACATTTATTTAAAATCTTTCATTTTTGCTTAACAGTAGAGGAAGCTAAAAGGCACTTCATTGAACAAAGTGGTGTTTGGACTTTTCTGCTCTGTTTTCTTGAATTTGCGTGTTTAGATTTTTATTACCAGTTTATGACCCAAGCCCGACTCTTTAGTGTTCTTTTTCTGTTCATTCCTTTATTTTTTGGATTGTGACTGTATTTACAGTCATGTTTATAATTAATTTCATTACATAAATCATTTTAGAATAATGTTTCTATTATTTTCATCCAAATGTTCTTCCTCTCCTATCTCCTATAGACATACATTTTTTTTTATCTAATCTTGATCTACTTCAGATCACAAAGCAAGCAGATTCTTTACTTGAAACCCCAATCCCTCCTAACCAGTCACATTTAGCCCACCCTGCCATGAATAAGAGCAAACGTCCTGAGCGTGACGGAATTCTGTCTAAACATTGAGGAGCATTTGGAGAGCAGACATCCAGCTGTGAACTTCAGATGTTTCACTCGTCCACTGCCAGCTCTCACCACCATCTGGCCTGAACATGAGGTCACTTTACTGCTGACAGTAGTATAGGGGCGTCACTATTATACATCATCAGATTTTGACAGGTGTATGTCCCGCCCCCCTGGCATTTCCGGTACCCACCTACTGCCACCTGGTTAATGGGCATTTCCCCCCGCGCTCTGATCTCTGCCTGTTGTTGGGTGCGCTGTTTGACCGGCATCGGACCTTTTGTCAATCGTGCGTAAGGAAAATGGTCGGGCGATCTTAGCCTTGATGCTAAACTGCGGGGGTGATCATCTTTGTGATCCGAGACAGACCTTTGGGAGCCTGTAAGGTGTCAAAAAGGTAAGTCATCAATGGGGCGGAGCAGACATCCTGCTGCTATCTGTGTGCAGCACCCGAGGTGTGTACAGAGAGCGTGAGTGACAGACCCAGCGAGAGGATGTACAAGAAAACTTTAGAGAGAATCTATTACACACCCAAGGAACCTGGCAGTGCGTCTTAAACACACCCATGGGTATACCGTTACCTTGCCCACCATGTAAAAACCATGCCCTTTATAAAGCAAGGCATATTTCAGATACCAAAAGTGTTTTAAAACAACAAGTTTTATTCAATGATTCAAAAAAGATGCCAAAGTGTCTTAAAAAACAACAAGTTTTATTGAAGCAAAATTCCAAACATAGCAAAATAAGATCTGGTCTTTACTTTGAGTTACAAATTGTTTGCTATACATTAAAATTGTTTAAAGTATGAATAAAAGCTGGAGAAACAGTCGTAAAATAATCACACAAGCTTATTTGTATACATATTTGCAATTCACTTGAAAAGAAACAAAAAACACAAGAAAAAGCACGCAAATGAAAATTCAAAACCAGGTCCAAACCCATCAGTGAGTCAGTAATACACCTAAAATAAAAATGTTTAAGTCAGCACATACTTTATATATTTGTATTTCACTAAATTATGCCAGCTTATTTTCTCTGTTTGGAACAGAGCCAACCACATAAAGCTGGTCTTCACAGGCTGAATCAGATGTGCGTATCCATCAATGAGTGTCTCTCTCTGCTCAAATTCAACTATAATATCATCCACATCATTCTTGATAGCTTTATGAAAACAAGGGAGATTGCACATTTTTAACAAAGCAGCACACAGGACACAAGTCTATCTCTTCTAGCCCTTTGGAGCTTAAATAAACTGTTTATATGCAATAAATGGTTTAGAGAACCAAATCCTACAAATGTGTCCGTCTGGTATCCATTTATTCTCTTGACATTCAGCACATTTTTCTCCTAAAGGTTCAACAGAGCTAAACACATAAGCCCAGACGACTGAGCGACCAATTAAGGTCATGATGAATCTTTTTCTAGCAGATATAAAATAAGGAGAAAACCTTCTATAGGATGTATTACGTGTCACGCTGGGCAGGGACCTGGTTTTCCTTGCTTCCGAGTCTTGGTTCCTCTGACAACAGAAACAAAATACAAACAGTTAGCCGACAGAAAATACAACACAAACAGGTCTTGTTTAGCACGGATAATGCAATTTGCTTAAGTTTCTGTAAATCGATTTTGGCTTTAAAAAATAACTGTAATGGTGATTCGAGACAACTTCAAAAGCTGCTCTCCGAATCTTGGGTTTTGCTGCACGTTGCATCTTTTGTATAAGCTGAAAAGTGTTTACTTCAGCAACAAACTGCTTCAGACAGTTGAGAATATGAATTTTTGTCGGTTTCACAATTCTTAACCCGCACAATGGTTTAAACATAGAAAACGCCATTTGTATTAATCTTTTAATACTGATCTGTCGACAGATGCTGGAAACACAAGGGTGCATCTCCTCAGAATCAGATTCTAGTAAAAGACAAGTGTGCCCATCCTGAGATTCGTCACCCAAACGGCATGCTAAACAAGACCCCGTTAATACATCTCTTACACAGCTACTGACCACGTAAGCTACAACAGACTTCACACAATGCTTCATTAAAATCAATCCGGCTCTGTGACTGCGATGGCTGACAGGTGTTTGGGAAATTACACACAGGTCTTGAGACTTCAGATTTGAAGTTGAACAAGCTTTTACACCGTGTTTAAAGACCTCACCGGCCATCTTAAAGTCAGTCTAATATGGGGAAAAAAAGAAAAAAGTTATATTCCCACACGATACATGCATATTCCTGACGGGATATCAGCACAACATAGAATTCTGGACATTATTTCAGAAGCCAACTGGACAGCTTTCTCAACAGAATCGTCATCACTGTTGGAGCAGATATAAGCCACACGTCTTAAAAGACACAAAAACGTACCACGTGTCATTACAGGAATAGTATTTCCTATTGATCTATAGATACATCTAGTCACACGTGAAATAGCCGTTAGGGTTTTTAAATCGGCCCTTCTGTCCGAAAAAAGGAAACACACCACTAAGGCAGACATTCTTTCAATAAGGCTTTCAATGTCACAAATTAAATCTTTAACATCTGGTTTTAAATCATCTTTCTTTTTATTGATAAGACCTTTCAAAGTTGCTGAAAGCACTTCATTTGTATAATACTTGGGCTCTCCGCATGTAATCTGTCAAGTTAAAATAAAATAAAATCAGAACCTATTTTGTACCGCCATTCAAATAGACTTAACAGAATTGTTCTTAAAGTCCAGACTCACCATGTCCAAGGTCGTGCTGTCTAGGCCAGGTGTGTCCGTCTTTTTCTTGTCAAACGTCGTGCTGCATCCAGCAGCTGCGTCAGTCTTTTTCGCGGGGTGGCGAGTTTCTCTTTTTGGCACCTCCTTTAAAGAAAAAAATAAAATAGGTGTGAAAGCCAAGAAAAAAAAAAAAAAAGAAAAAAAAAAAGGCAATACACCTGTGAAAGCCAAGAAAAAAACATCTCTGAAAGCGAAGAACATTTATAAAAGGCATACATTCAAAATTACCTGATTAGACTTATGTGCTTCACCTCCACATTCTACAGACTGGTATTCTTCTAAAATGATGACATCGTCATCTGCTTTATGGGTTGGTTTCATTGTTGCAGAATCCATGTCTTGCTTCTTAAAACAAAACAGATGATTGTGTGTCGCCGAGACGGATAGATAGACAGATAGATACTTTATTAACCCCCCAGACAGACAGATAGATACTTTATTAAACCCCAGCAAGAACTCTTGACTGGCCAAGCAACACGGGGACACGGGTAAACTGGGGGTGTTAAGCTCCGATGCCGCAATGGACCAGAGAGAACGCTCGACTGGCCAAGCAACACAGAGACACGGGTAAGCTGGGGTCAGCAAGCTCCGGGTGGACCAGCAAGAACGCTTGACTGGCCAAGCAACACAGGGACATGGGGTATGCGTAGCCGGTTAAAACCTTGCAAAAGTGGTGGACTCAGCCAGCCTACTTCAGCTCGGTCAAAAGAATGGTTAGCTGTAAAACAAGCGTCAGTGTCTCCTTCTGACTTTAATAGCGGCGGACAATGCCAGCCTGCTAGGTCTCAGTCATAGGGAGATGACCACCAGCGCTTACCACAACATACCCAATTCTTGTTATGGAGGAGGCCTGAGGCTTTGAGTCCAATCACCCGTCTTTAAATATGCTTTTGGGCGAAGCTTTTACAACGTTAGGGCCAATCAAAACGTTTAAAGATAAGATTTTTTTTAGATAACCCGCCAACATATTTTAACCAATCAACAAACACTGGCCTCATGTTGAACTATCCAATGGAATTACACCATGCTGATTCAGGCATGCGCTGAGTGCATCGAGCGCGTCACATGTTCATAACAGCCAATCAGGAAGCAGACAGGTTGGCGGGCTGTGAGGAGTCTATGCGTGAAAAAAACAACATGGCGCTACTGTCAAAATGTATGAACTATGTTAATGGAAAAAAAAAAAAAATGTATCAGCATATGAATTAAACAGTAACAGACAAAAATATCGTAACACGTACAATGATGGCACGGGTATTCGGGCGGTCGTTTTTCTAAGCCAAGGAAATCGGGGTTCGCATCCCGGCAGACAACAAAAGTAAGCCATGTACTTTTAAAAATGTGTATATTATTATGATTATGCATACAGTGTTTTATTCTATCATAGACCTATAAAGTAAATGGTAAAATGGAATTCTCTTGTTATTCTAATACGCGCCATTTAATTTATGACAGGCCTAGAGGCTGGTAAGTCGCGTTACAGAAAATGGTCTTGTAAATAAATAAATAAAAATCCGGTAAAAGCGTTTATATATATATATATATATATATATATATATATATATATAGGTCACGATGGTGTGTACGTTTAATTAATTTTTTTAGCCCTGGTATGATTAACGTGTGCCTTAAAAAGAAGAAAAAACATTATTTTGGTGCATATCAACCATTTTATTAATTAACTAGGATATATTAAGAAATAAAATGTGTATATTTATGATGATTGTGCATTACGATGTCATTCAATCATAACCCCAATAAAAATGCAAAAGGTAAATGGATTTCTAGGTTTCTTTACAAATTTTACAACAGTTGCCACTCGTTGCGATAAGACGCGTGTACTAACACCCGGGGCCTAGTTGGAACATTCTAGATGTAGCCCAATTACATAAAATGAAATAATAAAATTCATTGGAAAATACGTTTCACCGTCTGTCTATAACTGATAATGGTGGAACATTCCAGAGGTATTACATAAAATAAATGATGCAATTTAATTGTAGCATCTGTTTTACAGTTATATTTTACCGTGTGTCCATAAACGATAATGTTTAATTATGTCATGTTAGATGGTTATCTGTCTATTATATATATAATCGACTTGGACAGAATTACACATTAAAATATTTTAATGCATTCTGCACTCCTGGAGCGTTATGGAACGCTTCTTGGATTCGGATGAATTTGATGCACACTTTTCAGATCGACATAGAATTACTACCGAAATGCCCGGTAAGAGTTTTATATATATGTAATTAGTGAAAATAAAATAAATAAATAATGATAATTCCATAATTCCATTGATTTACTTCCTAATGGCTATAAGGATGTCTGTATGTACAATGTTAAATTTTAAAATACAACCACTACCTTATTATTATTATTATTAATAATATTATTATTTAACAATGATTTTCAGCACGTGAGAAATTGCTTGAATCTCGATTAACGACGGCCTCACCGAGAAAGAGCACCAAAAAGTCAACAAGACACGTTTCAACTACCCTAATAGGAAGTGTGACGACGCCTCGGCAGACTACAGGTATGAAAATAAAAAGAAAAAACGTTTGATGTTTAACGAATCATTTAGTTATTAGTACCAATATGGCTGCTCTATTTTGTATTTTTGCATTCACATAACAAGTAAAAGCGGGCTGTAATCTGTAAGCCCTGTTGTCCATGCATAGCGCTTACAGAACCCTAGTGTTAGCCATGTGCATCGCATTGGAGAGTGCCCGAAGGCTTGCCAATGTGTGCAAACCGGTGATAAGAATTTGGCGGACAACACCCTAACGTGCCCGCGTTGACCCCTAGCTTGTCTCTGTGTGCAAAAATCACCAATACGAGCTTTCCTCCCCAAAGGCCTCAGAAATAGCGACACACACCCAACATGCCCAAGCTTTTTTCTAACCCATTTGACCATTTCTGAGGCCTTTGGGGATCGGCGTGTTTAATTAATGGATTATGTAATAGTATTTATATTATATAGCTATTACGATTGTGGTTAATTTAATTTTTTTCAGATATTGGGCAATCAGTTGGTAGCATTTCCAAAGTAAAAAGAAAACAGAGAAAGCAACAGCGAAGTCTGGGAAGCAAACCATTCATTCACATGATAAAGTTGATAACCCTGTGTATCATTTAATCAAGAAATGGTTGATGTGTGCTATAAGAATTATTAATTCATTTAGCATCAGACATAAAGGTGTACAGTTTTTATCAAACTTCATCGAGGAGATATTATGTCCTCATAGTGATATTTTAAAAAAATATCTTCTGATGTCTATTTTAGCCATTTATGATTCTGAGCACATTCTAGCAGAGGAACTTCAGACAGCTTTGCAAAGATTGTATAGGCTGGAAAGCTTGATCTTAAAAGATTGTACAAGTCTGGGTGCCAGTTCAGGTACAAAATCTATATGACTAAGGCATTATAAAATGAAACCTCATAACACGTTTTTAAATACGATCAGAAAGATTAAAAAGAAATACAAACTTTTGGCCGATAAGCAGAAAAGGCGACTGCAGTGTTGCCGTAGACCCAGAATTCATCGGGCAAAAGATCAAACAGATTCTTTGGCTCTTAATGCACATGTTGAAATTGTAAGGGAATCTGAAAGACGGATGAAAAGATTTAGAGGTACAGAGCATGACTATGAATTCTGTTTTATCAATTTGGATAGAATTAAGTCATATACGCATGCCATAAACATTGTACATCAAGGTATTCAGGATATTTTAGACGAGTTTGCAAAACAATCTTTATTCTCAAAAAAAGAATCTAGACAGCTTTGATGCCAGAAGCTTTTTAAATTATGTGTCTCAGATGCTGCAAAGTAATACTGAGATAATTACAGATTCCTCTCTGCGATTTGTAGTAACCATTGTGAAAAACATGCAGGGTGGAGCAAGGCTTAGAATCAACACATTGCTCTTCAGTAAAATTATTAGTACTAAACGACGTCTATTAGTGGATTTCTCACATCGGGGTAATTTATGTTTTGCAGGCGCTGTCATCCGCTTACTCAGTCAGAAAGACAGACCGGATAGTGACATTCTGCAAAAAGCTAGACAAATGCATATGCAATTGGGATTTTCGGAAGATAAGAAAATATCATTATCAGATGTAGAAAAATTTGAGCGTCTATTAAATGTTTCTATAAAGGTGCTATACATGCATGAGAGTGCATGGAAATACTTCACAACGGGTCCTATGCCGACAGATAATAAAGTGATTTTTCTTCTGTTACACAGTGATCACTTTTTTGGGATTTTAGATGTGAAGAAATTTATCGGGGCTAATTATTTTTGTGAAATTTGTCATGCCGCATATTCTCACACAGATCGCCATGTTTGTGCCAATACTTGCAGGGCCTGCCTCGATGCTTCTTGCATTGAAGTAACAGGCTGCTTAATTAGATGTCCGATATGCAAAATCATCTGTCAATCAAACGACTGCCTCAGTAAACACCAAAATAAACAAACATGCGAGTGGAAAGAATACTGCGTTAGTTGTCAGTGCTACACGGCCCTTACCCACATTTGCAAACCGAGGTTATGTCCAAATTGTAAAGAAGCTATCACCAGCTGCGACAGTCACTTATGTTATATGCAACCGTTATTAAAGACTCCGGTATCAAGAAAATATATATTTTATGATTTTGAATGCAGGCAAGAGAACGGAATCCATGAACCGAATTACATATATGCATTACACATGGACGGTAACAGAAGCTGGGAGTTTGCCGGAAACGATTGTGTTGAAAGATTTATCTCTACGTTTATAGATAAAAAGTTTAAGAATTACACTTTTATTGCACGTAATGCAAAATCCTATGACAGTTATTTTGTAATTAGTCAATTAATAAAAGAAAAAATGAAAATGGATTTGTTAACGATTGGCGGAAAAATCATGTCGATATCAGTGAAAGGTTTAAACATCAGATTCATAGACTCTTTGAACTTTCTAGCATCAGAATTGTGTAAATTACCGCAGGCTTTGGGTTTTAAAGGGGCGAAAGGTTATTTTCCTCATTTTTTTAACACTGCTGAAAACCAAAATTATGTCGGGCCTAGACCGGCTGTAGAATTTTATGGTGTAGAAAGTATGATGCCAGACGAGAAGAAAGATTTTCTTTTATGGTATTCTAAACACAAGAATGACGTATTTGATTTTCAAAAGGAATTAAAAATGTACTGCCGTTTAGATGTTGAAATTCTAAGGTCGGCGTGTATCTTGTTCAGGTAAGAGGTTATGGAGATCACCAAAACAACACATATTGATTTAAACGAGCAGTTTCAGGCCAAATACAACATATTATCTATTGATCCTTTTCAATATGTTACTTTAGCGAGCGTCTGTATGGCAATGTTTAGACTTAAATTTTTGCGTGAGCAAACCATAGCTTTGCCATTACAAGACAGTTATCACAGAAAACAAAAGAGGTACTCTACTCCATCCATCCAATGGCTCATGTATATAGAGGCCGAAGATAAAATAGATATTCGGCATGCGTTAAAACCCGGAGGTGAAATGCGTATTGGAAAATATTATCTAGACGGGTATGCAGAAAATAATGGTATAAAGATGGCTTTTGAATTTAACGGATGCTTTTACCATGGTTGTAATATCTGTTACAGTGAAAAATCATGGAATAGTGTTACAAACACGACATTTGGTTGGCTTTATTCTAAAACTATGGAAAAAGTTAACTACTTAAAAATGCAGGGGTTTCAGGTCCATCAAATCTGGGAACATAATTGGCGGCGTCTGCTTCGTGAAAACATCCGTGTGCAGAATTTTCTGAAAACAGCACGTCTGCCTCAGATTTTGAATCCCAGGGAATCTCTCTTTGGCGGTCGAACAAATGCATCACGCTTATACTACAAGGTGGGCGCTGGTGAAAAAATCCATTACTATGATTTTACGAGTTTATATCCTTATGTGAATAAAACCAAAAGATATCCAATCGGTCATCCAAAAATTATTTATAAGGATTTTGAACCATTAGAAACGTATTTCGGATTAGCCTGGGTTAGGGTGTACCCACCCAGAAATCTTCTATTCCCTGTTTTGTCATGCAAAATAAACAAAAAGCTGTACTTTACACTTTGCCAAACGTGTGCTGTAACACAACAGCAGACACCGTGCACACACACTCACGAGGAAAGAGCGCTTACCGGCTGATGGACAACACCGGAATTGCTTGCAGCCATTCAGCTGGGATACCAAATTGAAAGCATATATGAGATATGGCATTTTGAACAAAGCTCTACCGAACTTTTCTCAGAGTATATTAATGACCATTTAAAAGCTAAGCAGGAATCTTCGGGTTATCCTGAGAGCTGCCTAAACACAGAACAGCGTACACAGTATGTATCCATGTTTTATGAAAAGGAAGGTGTACAATTAAGCGAGCACCTTATTAAAAAAAATCCGGCCAGAAGACAAATTGCAAAACTTTTTTTAAATTCCTTCTGGGGTAAGTTTGCACAAAGACCTAATTTGCCACATACATCTTTAGTTACGGATCCAGAACAACTGTTTGAATTATTGTTTGCCCCAAATTATGGGGTATCTACTTGTGATTTTATTGATGATGAATGTGCCTGTGTGACTTGGACATACGATGAAGATCGTTACAGCACACCGGCCAATGTAAACATATTTATTGCTAGTTTTACTACAGCTTATGCAAGATTAGAGTTGTATAGTCTTTTAAACAAACTGAACGAAAGAATACTATACTATGACACGGATTCAATTCTTTATATTTCCAGAGCAAACGAATGGGAACCAGAAATTGGATGCTATCTAGGGAACTTGACGAGCGAGGTACCAACGAATGAATACATCACTGAATTTATAAGCACTGGTCCAAAGAGTTCTGGTTATAAGCTATCCAACGGTGAAACCTGTCTAAAAGTTAAAGGTATAACATTAAACGTTAAGAACTGTGAAAAGGTGAATTTTCAAAGCTTAAAAGAACTGCTATTTGACTATGCAGAAAATAAAAAACTGTCTTCAGAACATAAAAATATCAAAGTTGAAGATTTTGGTATTGTCAGGGTAAAACGCAGCTGGCATATAGAAACCAGAAAAATAAAAAAAACACAAAATGTTGTATATGACAAGCGCGTATTAACAAAAAATTTCACCTCATTACCTTTTGGCTATTGAGATAAATACATAATTAGTAATGGACGTTCGTTTACAACACCCATTTTCCTGTATCTTAAGTGGGCCGAGTAACTGTGGAAAATCTTTTTTTGTGAAAACATTACTAGAATCAGGGACTAAAATAATGTCTCACCAACCACAGAATATCCTGTATTGTTATTCCGTTTGGCAACCTCTCTGTACAGAATTGATGAAAAAATTCAGATATATAAAATTTATAGAAGGTCTCCCTGACTCCCTAAATGATGATGTATTGTTGCCCCGTGATAAAATAAACTTAGTTGTCGTGGATGATCTCATGCAATCTGCCTGTAAAAGTAATGAGTTGGAATTGGCATTCACAAAGTATGTTCATCATAGAAATCTGAGCGTAACCTATATTGTTCAGAATCTTTTTTGCCAGGGAAAGCAGAACCGAACAATTACCTTAAATGCAAAATACATTGTTTTGTTTAAGAATCCGAGAGACAGACAACAAATACCAATATTGGCCCGTCAGATGTACCCTACAAGGTGGCGCTACTTTCTCGAAGCTTATGAGGATGCCACCAAGTCAGCTTTTGGGTATCTACTGGTAGATTTAAATACGAACACTCCAGATGACTTTTGTCTCAGAGCATCCACATACCCATCGCAGCGCCCAGTAGCTTACGTGTTTAAAAAGCCAAAGGATAAAAAAATGTGATTTTAGTGGCCCCGGTGTCATTTGGTAAAAGACGTCATCCTGATCAACATGTCGTCCAGGATTAAACAAAATTTACAGCTCATGCGATTGCTTATAAAGGCTAAACCAAAACAGAGAAAGTCCATTTTGTGTGAAGCTTCTGACGATTTAATTCTGGCTATTTGTGAAATTGCACTCAATGCAATTAAGGGTAGCTTACCTTTAATTTCCAGACAGATTGGCATTCTTAAAAAAAAACGCATATTATAAAAAATCGGAGCAATAAAAAAGTTACTATTAAACAAAAGAAACGTATTATAAATCAGTCTGGTGGATTTATCGGTCAACTACTCGGCATAGCAATCCCTTTACTCACCGGTCTAATTTCAAATCGGTAAATGGAGCACACTGAAAAAATGTACCTTGTACCAGAACAGCAACTGGGGCAAGTCCAAACACCTGTCGGTGGAGAAACAGATATGACAAAAAATACTATTTTACAAAATAGCGCCCTATCACCGCATGAAAAAGTGGAACTGTATTTTCATACTTTGCAGCGTTATCTGAGTCTATTGAGACAACGGGAATCACAGAAGTCTACATTGACTCTCTTTCTACCAGAAACTGAAGTGCCATCCCAGACCACATCGTTGCACCCGAACAATGACACGGGTGATATTGTCATAAGAGACGTTTTGGAATCCGTCTCTCAGAGACAGCGGAAAAATACGGAAATGCTAATTCGGAAAATGACACAAAACCCGTCCACAATGTCCTGGAATGAAAGAGGGGAATTTTTATATAAAGGCACACCTGTTATTGGCACAAATATGGTTGATCTGATCAAGTTCGCTACGCAAACACAAACATTAAACAAGAGTGGAAAACCAAAAGGTTGGGATTTATTCTTTAACGCTATGGCCGAAATTAACGTGCCCGGGTCCATTTTTCCGAACATGGGCGTTCGGGCTTTATTTCAAGAGATTAAAAATGATACAAAGCCGATTCAACCAGCTAGTAAACAGCTTGGCCCGACTGCATCACGTGATTTTCCATCCACGCTCGACCGGGCCTCTGGCTATGCAACTGAAACACCCAGATTATCTAGACAGATGAGAAAAAGGCCAGTCTTTAGAAAAGGTCAACTATTTAAAAAAAACAGATGGCTAACAGTATGAATACAAGTATTTTAAAAATAAAATGTAGAAAATAGTGTTTTAATATGGCTGTTTATTATTGTGTATTATGAGCATTATTAGTATTTTAATTTTAGATCATTTTGTTTAATTGTGTCAAAACTCTGAAAATACTTTTATATCACTGTATTAATGATTAGAAAATTAAGGAAACAACTTCTTTAATGTACAGTGTTTTATTATTGTGTATTATGACTATTATTAGTATTTTTATTTAGATCATTTCTTTTGTTTGCTTGTATCATGACTCTGTTAATTCTGTGAAAATACTTTTACATCGTGTGTTATTACTGTGTGAACATTTAAAAAAAAATAAATAAATAAATAATAAATAAAATATTAACATACAAACCCTTTTAATTTTTATCTGTCTGATTATTGGATTATTCACTATAATAACCACAGACATTTTTATGTTGGTTAATAGCTCATTTATTTTATTTTATTTTCAAACAAGGGAATACACATAATTGTAACTTTCTTTTTTTTTTTTTCTGCATATATATAATTCAGCAAAAGCACACACATGACTGACTTATTTCTGATTTCTGGGTAAACATGTCCAGTTTCATATTTTCAGTTTGTCTCCTTTTTATTTGATGATAATATCTTAACAACCATCTGGTCATTTAGATGAACATCTCCTGAGTCCAACGCCAATATCTGCTTCATGTAAGTCCTTTGTTTTTTTGATTCAAATAGTAAATACAATGGTGACCACAGCTTGTGGATAAAAACTCTTGTAACTGAATACGGTTATAAGTGATGCAGTTAGCATTAATCTTCAAAAATTTCATAATAACTTGGAGAAATATTTCAGAATCTAGGGGAATTCCATAAGAGTCAAAAAATTCAGCTTTTCCATGATCTGCAAGGTAAATGGCAATCCAGTGCTTTCCGGGTTTATCATGGGGATCTGTGTTTACGATCATAAACAGAGGTCTGGCAACCAACTTCTCCTTGGGCAGTTGATCTGAAGGGAATACATCCAGAAAATGGCTGCGTGTCAGTGGCCCCGATGCAAGGGTGGTCCTGAGCTGCTCGGTGTCCAGAGGCTGCACGTCTGAACATGTCTACAGCTTAACTGTAGTCGTAAATAACTTGACAACGCATGTTAATTTCAATGATGTTTTCACAAACCGCACACACAATCATATTCAGTGTATCTTGCAGCGGTTCAGTAAATCTTATTTCAGTCCTGAGGTTGCCTGTTTTGATGAGTGAATCGTGTCCTGGTGATTCCATATCAGTGCTTAGGTTGAATGTAAAAAGTGAATCCCCTCTAGCAAACTCTTCACGCTCGACTAACAGGGCCTTACCTTTCATCCTCTTGTCTGCGGTTTCCACCAGTTGAAAATATTCTCTGACACAGTGACCATTAGCAAAATCAGGCTGCAGAGGCTGCTGGGTATCTGCTCTCCATCCAGGTAAAGAGCCATGAAGTTGATGTTGTTATGTTTAAAATTAAAGGGCTTGTGTGTGAAGTTACCACTGAAAGCTGCATTGTCAACAAACCCCAAAACAACCAATTTTGGCAGCTGTCCCAGAAACAGGTTTTCCTGGTTGCAGACACGACTACCAGTAGGTATGCTGAACACTTTCATCTGAACCCGATCGATTGGGTATTTTGCGTTGCTGGTCATCAAGGCCTCTGCATGACCCAGTCTGACTCCAGGGTTCACTTGAACTCTTTTCACAAACAATGATGCGGATAATATGGTGACCTTAAATTGATCACCATTGCTCATCAGACAAAAATCATCCTTATTCCGTACCAACTTTATTTTCACATCAACCCCATTAATTAATAATTTCTCTTGAAAGAACAGGTCTGCATGGATGTGACCTAATAAATCAACCCTGCGGCTTCTGGACGAGTAAGCAGCCCTTTTATTGAATCCCAAATTTGGGCCATCCAGAGCAGTGACTTCGTGGTGACCGGGTGTGTCTTTATAGAACAGTCCAGCTGAAAATTGTGTTTTCAGGGTCTCGTCTCCGTAATTTAGTACGGTTTCGATAAACGCTCGATATGGGTAACAGTTATTACTCTGGCTAATCAGTCTGTCCCCAACGGTGATGTCCACCTGACTGAACAGAAGAGCAATCGGGTAGTTTACAAGGGCAACACGTGAATCGGCGGCCAGAGTTGTTCCATCACTTTTATGTATTTTACAGCTTAAGTATAGGAGTGTGTTGTTGAGGTCCAGGTATTGATCATTTCCGGCAATCGAAAACTCAAGTGTTGCACTTTCTGACAATGCGGTGAGAGGCGGCACTTCAACATAGTAGCTTTATTCAATGCTGGTTTGTGTTGGTGACAGCTGAAATACGTCCAGTTCCGATTTTGCACATTCATCTGACGCACAGTGTACAAAAGCCATGTTTAGAATATATCACCAGAATTTTGCTTGGTTATGGATCTTCTCTTGGTTGACTTTCTTTTTCTTTTGGCAGAGTGTCGAGCTTTTTTCCTCTTTTCTCTCTTCCTGGGCCGTGCTGGTGGCCCGAGCAGTGCTAGATGGGGTGTGTGTCTTTTTCTTTTAACACCTCTCTTTATAACAATCATACCAGAACCTTCTTGTTGGGGTGTTGTAACTTTATTCATTACAGCACCGGCCACGTGACTCATGACATCATTAGCGATGCTTTTCACTGCAGACTTGACATGAGGTTTAGCAATTTCTAGCCCAAGCCTAAACAGAGGCACTGCTTTTCTGAAGAGAGCTTTAAAAATACCACCAATACCACCACCGTACTGGACCGGGAGACCATGAAACCCTGGTAGACCATTGTCAGCTTGTGTCTTGTAATAAGTTGCGTAGGTCTGTGGATCTCCATAGTTTTTTGTTACAAGCGTGTTTAAAAATTGATAGATCTTGCTGGACGAAAATGCAACTTGATTATTACTTTACCATACTGGAACGGAACTGGTTTATTCTGGTCCGTCTTAATTTCAATCCTTATAGTATTGAAGCTTTGCACGGCGAGAGGTATGTAGTGTGGCTTTTCAAAAAATATGGTGACATTTGCACCGTCTTCACCTTTTATGTTTACACATCTCAGTAGTGGCGCATGCGTATCTCCAACAAGTTGTGGTTCGATAATATCTGTATACACGAACATGGTGGAAAAACCACCTGGGATATCAGCCGGGTGAAGTGACTTATTAGACGGCTTATCATGATCAAACCCGAGAATGTAAGACAGCTCCCCGGGCACTTGGAGCAAAATGCCTTTATCACCCATCAGGCAAACGGTTCTACTGGGAGGATTGTATTTGAGTACTGGCTTAGGTGATGACGGTTTGGTATTAATGACATGATTCATTTCCAACAACAATGCTTCTATATTCCTGAAATAGCCTTTGTTTAAAGTGTATGTCCATTTTGTTGATCTTGTTTCCTCATTCATTAGTATAAAAGGTGCTGGCTGAGTGATGGAATTGAACGTTTTTGGGTAAGTCAGTTCCACCAATGCCACTTCCCAGTCTCTGGACAGTTCTATTATCTTGGCTAGCTGAACGGTGAATGATGCTATCGTGTTGTTGGGAAAAGTCCTGGCCGATGAATTACTCGGCAGTGTCACATAAAAGCCATTTCTGACTGTAGACATTTTTTTTTTTTTTTTCTTGCTTTCTCAACTCCTTATGTCTTTCATTTCTGAAGCCTTGACCCAACTGTTAAATTTCTTGCCCCAGCCAAGCCATTTTACCAATACATGCTTGTTTCTACCACGCCCACGAGTGGCTAGAATTTTCTGGATGTGGTACACCTGATTAGTATCGGGGTTTAGTTTTTGTAACTCTTCTGCATAAAACGTCCCTTGAATTTCATCCCCTGCGTAATCTTTTAGTTTATATTCAGGTTTGATCCGTTTAAAACAGTCCACGATAATAAATATTTCATCTGTAAACGACTGCTCATACCCTTTTTCGAATACACCTTTTAATTTTGAAACGCAGACATGATCACCTATTTTCAAAATGAACTGAATAGAATTTCTTTGCCCTGACCTGCCATAGACTGTTTTCCAAACACTCAGAGCATTTTCAGGAGTCACATCTACAGGTCTTGTTTTAATCGTGTTGTGAAAACTGTGGTTATAACTCTGCAGAAAGTCTGACAGGACGTCTATATACTGAAAAGTATTGGTATATGTAAAATATTTCCACATTTTGGACTTTAAGGTTCTATTGAACCGTTCTACTATGCTGGCCTTTACATCGCTGTTTGTGACAAAATGTACAATATTGTTCTGTCTTAGAAGTTTTTGTACCAATGTGTTATGAAATTCTTTGCCTTGGTCTGTCTGTAGCTTCTTAGGAACTCGACCCTGTCTAAAGATCAAACTAAAACCCCGAGAAACTTCTTTCCCTGTCTTGGCCTTTAATGGCACAGCCCAAGCATATTTTGAGAGCACATCGATACAGGTGAGGATAAATTTATGATTATCATTGAATTTTGAGTAATAACACATCTCTACCAAATCTGCTTGCCATTGGTCATCAATCGTCAAAACAATGGTTCTGTTTCTCTTGAACCTGAGCCGTGCTGGTTTGTGCACACTATAGGTATATTGTCCTTTCATCCACTCCAATACGTTTTTTCGCTTAACATTTTTCCGACGACTTGATGCATTTCTCAACAAGCTGTTAACACCACCAAAACTGCCAGGTTCCTTGGGTGTGTAATAGATTCTCTCTAAAGTTTTCTTGTACATCCTCTCGCCGGGGTCTGTCAATCACGCTCTCTGTACTCTCTGTACACACCCCGGGCGCTGCATGCAGATAGCAGCAGGATGTCTGCTCCGCCCCATTGATGACTTACCTTTTATGACACCTTACAGGCTCCCAAAGGTCCGTCTCGGATCACAAAGATGATCAGCCCCAGTTTTAGCATCAAGGCTAAGATCGCCCGACCATTTTCCTTGCGCACGACTGACAAAAAAATCCGATGCCGGTCAAACAGCGCACCCGACAACAGGCAGAGATCAGAGCGCGGGGGGAAATACCCATTAACCAGGTGGCAGCAGGTGGGTACCGGAAATGCCAGGGGGGCGGGACATACACCTGTCAAAATCTGATGATGTATAATAGTGACGCCCCTATACTACTGACAACACCCTTGTAACTTCTGTTTTTTACAAACCAACAGACAGACGGACCTACCTAAGAAGTGACAGCTTCCACCCCAAGTATATAAGGCGCTCCATTATTTTCAGCCAAGTAATACGGTACAATCGTATTTGCTCAGACCCGACAAACCGGGATCAACAACTGCAGGAGCTCAGACAAGATTTTATCAGACAAGGTTATACCCCCAAAACGACAGACGCTCAAATAAGAAGAGCTACTGCCATACCCAGAGACCACCTTCTGGAATATAAAAACAAGAACCGCATCCCCCTTGTTGTCACCTACAACCCACATCTTGAAACACTTCGAAAAATTATAAAAGAACTTCAGCCAATGCTAAACAGCGACCAAACACTGAAAAATGTATTTCCTGAACCTCCCCTCTTGGCATACAGACAACCACCAAACCTTCAGCAACTAATTGTCCGACGCTCTCTAAGTGAACCGACAGAAAATGGCTCAACTCCCTGCCTACAGAAAAGATGTCAAACGTGTGCCCACATCTACAATACAGACTGTATAGTTATACCACACTGCCGACTTGAACATCACATAAAGGGATCATTTTCCTGCAGATCATCTAATGTCGTCTACCTAATTCTCTGCATGAAATGTCCTGACACTGAACTCTATGTGGTAGAAACTGGACAAACACTCCGTCAGAGAATGAATTTACACAGATTCCACATTAAACATGGCAACACAGATGTTCCTGTAGCGGCCCACTTCAACAGCTATGGACACTGTGAGAGGGACTTTAAAGTCACAGGGCTTATGGGCAACTTCAAAACACAGCAAGAGAGAAAAGAATGGGAAGTTAAACTCATGTTAACATTTAATACATTACAACATGGCTTGAATAAAGAAAAGAGTTTTATAGCCAGGTATAAGGACTGTTTGCATCTCTCAGACTGACACAGATAACCGGACTACAGACCCACATTGTTTTGAAAAACTCATCACAAACTTCAAAGGACTTTGTTGGACAGTCATCTTATCCGAAGATCTTGACCATACATTGTTCTTCTCTCTCTAGCCTGAATGAATCTATTAATTTTTTACATTTAAGATTTTTCCTTTAAAGATTTACCATTGTTGTTTCTTGTCCTAGTGTGTGGATATAAACACAGGAAACTTCAGTTTCTGAATTACATCTTGCCTGAAGAAGGGGCCTGAGTTGCCTTGAAAGCTTGCATATTGTAATCTTTTTAGTTAGCCAATAAAAGGTGTCATTCTAATGTAATTAGCAGAATGTAAAAACAGGTAGCCAGATGCAGCATTTATTTTTTTAACCAATTTATTTAAATTGTGGTCAATATCTCATAGTACAGACTTTATATTCCTTAGTTCATTGGCCACTTCTCTTACAGCGTCCACTATTGCATTTTGTGACCCCAGAACAGTCCATCAGCACACAGCCAGATGGTCACCCAGTGGTTTTTGTGCACTGAGGTGTGTGAGCAGCCAGCATCTGAAGATGTTCCGGGCACAACAGCAGCATCATGTCATTAGTACGGGGGTCAGCTTTTATAGTATTGTCTGAAACAAAATAAACGTTCAGTGGGCTACAACTTGCCTTTTTGATATCTAAAAACTTCTTTTTTATTTCGGGCACTGTGCGACTTTCTGAAATTGAACTTTCCAGTGTCTCCACCACGCTGTATCACTCCATCACAAACAGACCTACGACAGGAAAACCTGAACAACAGCACCTCAAAGCAGCCACAGAATGACTGACTCTTCCATGTGTTGAGGGAGGAAAGGGTCACTCAGATATCATTAATTTACAAAACACACAGATTCAAAATGTAAGAACAGCAAACATCAACACTCCACAAAGCAATAGTTCATGCAGCCTCAACCTCCACACCACTTAGCCTACAAACCACAGACAACATGACAGAAGACTAACGACACAACTTCAAACACAAGCATGGACTCAGAAAACACTGCATGGCAGACATTGTGATGAACTCGATCAGCTGTGTGTGGATACTATGGCGTCAAATACCTGGTGTCAAGGATGCCAGGGGCAACGACCCGGCCGGGACGTCTTGAGGGACCGGAGGAGGGTCTACGCTCACCGTGGATCACGTGGGGGCCACCACCCTGGTTCCTTTGGGGGCCACGGGTTGAGGGCATGGAAGCCCAACCCTGTAGGGGCCTGTGGTCACTGCCACACCAGGAAGTGCTGGAGGGAAGAGAAGCAGGGACACCCAGATAGCTTCCGGGAGAACAGCCGGCACTTCCGCCACACTGGGGCGTGTCACCGGAAGATTTCTGGGGAGCACCTGGAGCTCATCCGGGTGTGGATAAAAGGGGCCGCCTCCCTCCAGTCGATGGCAAGAGTCGGGTGGAAGTGGACGGAGCTCGGAGGAGAGGAGTGGAGGCGGTCTGAGGACTGAGCAAGGCATTGTTGTGCGGCCAGGACTTTAAGGGGAGATTGGTGCTGTGGCACTGGGTTGTGCATTTGTAAATAGTGTAAATAAACACATGTGTGGAGAAAGAACATGTCTACCTGTCTGTGTCCGAGCTGTACCCCACACTGGCTAAGATTTAGTGAGCTGTTTGGTGAAACTGAAGGGTTCATGCTAGCTATAAAGGATCAAGTAATAAATACAAGGACCTAGAGAAAATCTATTCTAAAGGAGGCTAATATGACAGACAGGATGTGTAGATACGGCCACCTGGAACAAGAAGCAATCCAACATAATGCATTAGGCAGTGAACTCCTGACACAGACTGATGGCATGGCAGACACAATCAGATGGCAAATATCAAGAACTGGCACTGCAAAACAAACTGTTGGACATATACAGACCAGAGTAGAAGGGCTAGAAAATGGCACCCATAAACTAGACTGGGACTGAACTAGACTGACAGACCAAACTGTCCACCATAACAGACCTGTTGACCTTTCAGGCCTTTCATTAACTCATCTGATTTACAGACAATGCTTTACAAACTTCCAAACTGCATCAGGCCCCCAGGCCACACAGAACTGAGGGTCGTGTTCAATGGTTTCGTTTAAAAATGAAATGCTGAGCTCTGGCTGGTGTGGTCTAAACCAGGGGGCACAGAGAGGATCATGGGAAAGGAATGAAGTGCAGCACAGGAA
>JANRMT010028174.1:20352780-20364145 GCA_026402145.1 Polypterus bichir lapradei
TTTTTTCCTCAGAATTCTACACACAACACCCCATAATGACAATGTGACAAAAGTTTACTTGAGGTTTTTTGTAAATTTATTAAAAATAAAGAAACTGAGAAATCACATGTACATAAGTATTCACAGCCTCTGCTCAATACTTTGTCGATGCACCTTTGGCAGCAATTACAGCCTCAAGTCTTTTTGAATATGATGCCACAAGCTTGGCACACCTATCCTTGGCCAGTTTCGCCCATTCCTCTTTGCAGCACCTCTCAAGCTCCATCAGGTTGGATGGGAAGCGTCGGTGCACAGCCATTTTAAGATCTCTCCAGAGATGTTCAATCGGATTCAAGTCTGGGCTCTGGCTGGGCCACTCAAGGACATTCACAGCGTTGTCCTGAAGCCACTCCTTTAATATCTTGGCTGTGTGCTTAGGGTCGTTGTCCTGCTGAAAGATGAACCGTCGCCCCAGTCTTAGGTCAAGAGCGCTCTGGAGCAGGTTTTCATCCAGGATGTCTCTGTACATTGCTGCAGTTATCTTTCCCTTTATCCTGACTACTCTCCCAGTTCCTGCCGCTGAAAAACATCCCCACTGCATGATGCTGCCACCACCATGCTTCACTGTAGGGATGGTATTGGCCTGGTGATTAGCGGTGCCTGGTTTCCTCCAAACATGACGCCTGGCATTCACACCAAAGAGTTCAATCTTTGTCTCATCAGACCAGAGAATTTTGTTTCTCATGGTCTGAGAGTCCTTCAGGTGCCTTTTGGCAAACTCCAGGCGGGCTGCCATGTGCCTTTTACTAAGGAGTGGCTTCCGTCTGGCCACTCTACCATACAGGCCTGATTGTTGAATTGCTGCAGTGATGGTTGTCCTTCTGGAAGGTTCTCCTCTCTCCACAGAGGACCTCTGGAGCTCTGACAGAGTGACCATCGGGATCTTGGTCACCACCCTGACTAAGGCCCTTCTCCCCCGATTGCTTAGTTTAGATGGCTGGCCAGCTCTAAGAAGAGTCCTGGTGGTTTCAAACTTCTTCCACTTACGGATGATGGAGGCCACTATGCTCATTGGGACCTTCAAAGCAGCAGAAATTTTTCTGTAACCTTCCCCAGATTTGTGCCTCAAGACAATCCTGTTTCGGAGGTCTACAGACAATTCCTTTGACTTAATGCTTGGTTTGTGCTCCAACATGAACTGTCAACTGTGGGACCTTATATAGACAGGTGTGTGCCTTTCCAAATCATGTCCAATCAACTGAATTTACCACAGATGGACTCCAATTAAGCTGCAGAAACATCTCAAGGATGATCGGGGAAACGAGATGAACCTGAGCTCAATTTTGAGCGTCATGGCAAAGGCTGTGAATACTTATGTACATGTGATTTCTCAGTTTATTTTTTTTTTATAAATTTGCAAAAACCTCAAGTAAACTTTTTTCACGTTGTCATTATGGAGCGTTGTGTGTAGAATTCTGAGGAAAAAAAATGAATTTAATCCATTTTGGAATAAGGCTGTAACATAACAAATTGTGGAAAAAGTGATGCGCTGTGAATACTTTCCGGATGCACTGTAACATGATTTATCCACTGACTTAAAATAGGAGAGTTAGGATTCTTCAAGTTGAGTAAGATAAGTCTACGTGCCAATAGAGAAGTAAAGACGATTAGTTTGTTTGTCCTTCTCCACCTTAAGCCCCTCTGTGAACCCAAAAGCTGTCAGTGGATTAGGAGGGATTGGGACACCAAGGTTGTCTGAGAGGCATTTAAAGATTTTGGTCCAGAATGATGTTAATTTGGCGCAGGCCTAGTGAGCTAGTGAGGCTGGAGCTCGATTGCAACATTCACAGGTTGGATCTCACACTGGAAACACTTTGGACAATTTTAAACGAGATAGATGTGCTCGATAAAAGATTTCAAGTTGAATTATTGAATGTTTTGCACATATAGGCCTCGAGTGAATTCTGTGCATGGCTGCCTTCCACTCCTTTTCCCAGATGTTGAGTGAGAGATCCTTTTCCCACTGTACTTTAGGATCTTTGAAAGGAAGGGACGTTAAAATGTTTTTATATATTATAGTCATCAAGACTGATCAATATCACTTGTGGAATAGAAATACAGTGGAACCTCGGGTCACAAAGTAATTTCCCCCATAGGATTGTATGTAAATACAATTAATCCATTCGGACCGCACAAACTGTATGTAAATATATTTTTTTAAAGATTTTTAAGCACAAAAATAATTATACCATAGAATCCACAGTGTAATAGTAAACTAAATGTAGAAACATTGAATAACACTGAGAAAACCTTGAACAGAGGAAACTAACATTGCAAGAGTTCACGCTACAGCCTTACGAAGCGCTATCTGTAAACACTTTTTTTAATGAGCTTCAAGCACAGGGAAAAAAATGAAAATTTGAAAAATCCGTAAAACTAACCATAACAACCAGGAAAAGTAACCATGCATGAGTCGAGTTCTGGCATGAAGGAAGTGAGCAGGAAGCTGGGTGGAGAGGAGATTACAGTTTTGAGGTAAAGTCCCTCTGCGCGATGCACGTCTGACTGAGAACAATGTACTGTACAGGGAGAGAATGAACACGTGCGAAAATCATCGGATCGTACGAACCAGAAGGGAAACTGGCTTGTTCGTCACCCAAGTGTGTGGTCGTGAACAGATGCAAAATTTTGGCGAACTTTTTGGTCGTAACCCGATTTGTACGTGTTCAGAGACGTTCGTGACCCGAGGTTCCACTGTAGGTGGGAGGTGAGGAAAATTGGACAGATTTCATTTAGCAAAGTTTCTTATTTGGAGATAGTTAAAGAAATGCGTTGATGGGAAGCTAAATTTGGAATGTAATTGTTCGTAGGATGCAAAGACGTTGCCCATGTAGAAATCTCCAAGTGATTTAATCCCAAATGTTTTCCAAACATTAAAAACATTTGAGAGGATGGGAAAATGTGGTTCTCGTGCAGAGGTGCCACAGATAAAAGCTTCTCATGTTTTGAAGTACTTCCTACATTGGTTCCATATTCTGTGTGAGTGAAGCACAATTGGGTTGTTAGTATATTGGCGATGACTTCTATTTATTGGGGTACAAAAGAAGGAATATAAAGAAGTGTTGCAGGATTTAATTTCTATTGCAGACCAAGCCTGCATATGTTGATCTATTTGTGTCAATGTCCAGGTTTTTATAGCTTGTATGTTTTCTGCCCAGTAATAAAATTTAAAGTTAGGTAGAGCCCTGCCACCTTCTGATTTACCATGTATATTTGCGTATAAGTCGGGTTTTGAAAACCGAAATATCAATCATAAAATCAGACCCGACTTATACGCCCGTTCAAAAATACAATACTTAATTTTTATTTTTTACATCTTCTTGCCTCCTCCATTCTCACATCAGCTTCTCAGACACATTGAGTTTTGTTGCAGCAGAGCAGTTACTAATTTCTTTCACTACTTCAACAACATTTAATTTAAATGCAGCTTCATATTTTCTTCTGATCGAACACTCCATCGTAGATAAGGGATGCTCTTATGATAAAGGTGTATGAGGGTATGAGATGTAAAAAACACAAATCAGTGCAAACATCACTTCAGAATAGTTTGTGTATGACCATGTGGTCACATAGGCACAATGCATAGAAATAAAGGTCGTGTGCTCCGTGGTTACTCTCTCAGGTGGGCGTTAGCATATCATAATCTCTTGGACCCATAGTGTGAGTTTTCCGCATTTGACTTATATGACCGATATTATAAAATACCAGAAATTATACAGTAAAATCAAGCCTCAACTTATCCACGGGAGAATTTAAACACGAGTAAATACGGCAGGTTGTTGTAGGTTTCTTGGGGGGACCCAATGGATTTTTGCTCATTTCATTGCTCTTTTAGGTAACCTTAGTAGGACGTCTCGCTTTCGCCACACAAACTGAGTGATGGCATGACATTGGCAGGCTTAGCGGCCCTGTAGTTGGTACCAAAGTCGGTTGTTTGTATACTGGATACAAGCTGCTGACTGATTACTGAGGTCATCCCCACCACCTGACTGACAATGATCACGTGTTTTCTACGTTTCTGCTTACTCATCCATCTTTCATTTGTTTTTTTTCACAGCTCACAGCCAAAAGAAGCAAACATCTTCCAATAATCCAAGTTATCGTCGGCTTTAATCCAAGCACTGAAGACAGCTTTGGGTTCATTTAACTCCACAGTCAAGAAGAAGGAACACAAATCAAGAGAAGAACTCTTGGAACATGCCGGAAGACAACAGCACCGGACTGGAGTCGGTCTTAGCCTCGCTGGTCCAAAAGTACGTCAGCAACATGACGGCGGATGTGAGCAGCCAACCCCGGCGTGAAGACGACACTATGGGCGCTCTGTACATCCTCCTGATGATGGGCTTCTTCAGTTTTTTCACGTTCGCCATCATGTTCAGCTACATCCGTTCCAAGAAGCTGGAGCATTCGAGAGACCCTTACAACATGTACATCGCCACCGACTGGCACGAGGGCAAAGGGCCCTGCTACATCATTCAGAACAGCATGGTGGCAGAGAGGCAAGACCAGGTCATCCCAGGCTGAGAAAATAAAACCGAGAGAGTGAAAAGGAGGAAAAGTCCAACCGTAGACGCTCACCCCTCCTCTTTGTCAGTGGTCTTCTCCTTCATGAACCTCCAAGGTGTTTTTAATATGAATGTTATTTTTTAAATCTCCTTTATTATTCGTAATGTTCCTATTGTTTGATTGGTTTGAAGGTTAAAGGACACTTGGAACAGTTAGATGAAAGGGTCTGACTTGAGAGTGATGTGCCCAAACGCACTTATATCAGGGTCCACCAAGCAACCTGAGCCGGGACCCTCTGTGATATTTACGTGCGAACGCCTGAGACTGGAATTACACAGACGGACTACTGAGTCGAAGACCACCTAGTGTTGTACTGGCATTCACTTTTGAAGTCTAGAATCATTAAACGGTGGCACAGCTTGAGTGCCGTGTCTGGGGGGAGTCTGCACCTTTGGCCTCTGAGCTCCAGGGGCTTTGGTGGTCTGGCATTTTAAAGGAATTGGCAATACTAAATAAAAGAAAATTAAGAATAAATTGAAATAAAGAATGGTATTAGCAAATGTGTATGATACGCAAATTAAGAAATGAAGAAGTCAGACAGGTAAGTGTGGATGTGTGTCAGTCATATATAAAGACTAACATTTAAAATAAATTGGCCAAAACTCGACTTAAAGGAATTAAGTGGGTAGGACTGATGAGCTCTGTTGGGCTGAATGGCCTCTTCTTGTCTTGACTGTTCTAATGTTCAAATTAAATATTAAGAAATAAATCTCTCTATTACATAAAAATATCCTGAGATGAGACGAGACTTTTGCCATGAGATTTTTTCAAGTCCGGCCCTCCTCTCAACCAAATTCAAATTCTCAACTCTCAATCGTGTGAATGCTTTTGTCAGACACAGTTCCTGCGCTCTCAGCTCTTATAAATATTTACGTTTTCCTCATTTAAAGTCGTTTATGAAAAGTCCTCCATTTCATCCTTTAAAGAAGCTTTTCTGGACAGCATCTTTATACATACAATCTATTTGTTTCCTTCGTTTTAGTCCATTTCTGGACAATAATTTTATACGTTCTAAATGACACGTCAATGACTAAGCGAAGAAGAAAGGGCAGCGCGTCAAAAAGAGGCCAAAAAGCATCGGAGAGAAAAGAATTAAAAAAAGAACAATAATAATGTAAGTGCAAATTTGGAAAATGAGGAGAGTAATAATCAGCCCGGACCAAGTGGAACTGAAAACCTCGTAGGTCCAAGCGGGGACAGAAATAAAAGACAAAGAGTACAAGACAAAGTAGAACAATGTAAAGAGGTTCAAAAACGTTTGTGAGATACACATGCAGAGAAGGTTAGAAATTATGAAAGTACTAAAATTTAAAAAAACTGATAGTAAAGGTCGCATTAGCACTAACAAACAGAAATTATTACTCTGTGAAATAGCGGAACAGCGAAAAGAGATTGAATATATGGACATAGGTGATATGACAGAAGTATGTAGGTATTGTTTGGCTTTAAAGTTAGTCGAAAACGTAGATCATCTAATTCGTGTTGCCATCAGGGAAAAGTAGTGTTGCCTCCCAATGAAGAGGCTTATCCACGAGAATTAAAAGATTTGTTGGTTGGTGAAAGTGAAATCCATAAACACTACAGGCAAAATATCCGAATCTACAATAATCTGTTCGCGTTCGCATCATTCAGTGCTCAAAACGTAGATTTACACGATTCAGGACCATATGCTATGAGAATCTGTGGTCCCACAACAATTAAAGCAACGACAAGTTTAATTTCAAAGAAACCACAATTTGGTCAGGTGTATATTTATGATCACGGAGAAGCGAAAATAGAATCAAAAGAATTAAATGATTGGACGTATTCGAAATTCTACAGCTAATAATGGACATAATCCACATGTCCAAAAGTATCGCACTTGACACAAAATTTATCTGAAAAACATGGACACAGAAGTTTTCTTGGATTTCTATATGAATCAGTAAGATCACGCTCACATATACAATAAACCAACATGTGACGAATTGTCAGCGATAATAGTTTCGAAAGGCAGAAATATCAAAGACAGAAGTTTAAAAAGTATTTGCGTGTTAATTTCAAAGCCAAACAGAATGAAAACGTACAGTATAATGCAACGAATAACTCTAACACAATATGAAACATAATTTTCTTTCAATTTATTACGTTTTACTATTTTTTAATATGGTCAATTACTTGCTGTAATGTAAAATAGTTCTATTATGCATATCTAACAATTCCCATGAATATAACAATCTGTTTAAATTGTACATCCAGTTACCCATATGCGAGCGGCAGAGCCGTGAAGTGGCTGGCGCATAGCGCCCACCTGGAGTTTGGCGAGCAAAGCGAGCAGCGGGCAGAGCCCCCCCTAGTAAAGATATAAATAAACCCTGCTTTGTAGGTGTAAGTGTGGGTGTCCATAATTAATACATTCTAAAATAGAAATAAATAAAACAAAACATTGGTCAGTAAGAGTAAATGGTCAATGGTAAATAAATGATAAGCTGCAAAATAAACAGATAAATAAATCAATAGATACACCGGCCACGTACTGTAAGTGCAGATAAGTATCAGCAATACTTCTACAAGGCCTTAAAAGAAAAGAAAAAAAAAGCAGAAGTAAGTGAGGACGAGTGCGTATGATACAGTAAATAAATGATAAACCTTAAAATAACCTGATAAGTAACAAAATCAACAAGGTGTGAGGGACTAATAAATGATCAACATTAGCCCAGTTGATATGAGGATGAGAGCAAGTGATACATAAGGGCTAAACTATGAAATAAGCAGAAGCATTAATTTAAAAAAAATAAATAGATCAACCATGTGTTAGTGAGTGTGGATACGTGTGAGTGATAACTTAATAATAAAATCTAAAAGAAATGAGCTTGCCAGATAGGAGTAAATGTGGGTGTGCAAGAGTGATACACAAATACAGCACACTGATACGGCACACTGCCGCACCCACCACACGACAGACCAACTCAGGATCCCACATTAGGACCCGAGGGCAGCCATACAGCAGGTGACACCTCAGCACCACACTAGTTCAGATGGACTGGAACAGTGAGAGGTTTTTTATGGTGGCTGGTGTGCCAATCCTGATTAATTCAACTGATGTTGAAAGTCCCAAAACAAACCATAACCCCAGGTAACATCACTAATGATGTGGTCAGGAACATCAAGAGGTGTTTCTTCATATCCTGACACATCCTGCTTAAAATTCAATAGTGAGGATCACGAGACCCCATCTTCATCTCCAGTACTCCATACTGAAAATCAACATCAAGTTCAATCAAGGTGTGTGTTGTGTTCTCTTTCTTGAGTTGCTCTTCTTTAATCCATGAACTAGTAGAGCAAAGAAAGAAATTTGATGACCGAGGTTCTGCATGTCTTCATTGGTCAGACATTTCATTGATTTGGCAGTTGGGTCTACCAATTAAGACAAGTCCGTTAAGACACATCTGTCTTGGGATTGGACTCCACAGCTCTATAACAGAAAAAGTGGGTCCATAAAGGAATGAAAATTCCCATTCATATAATACAAGTCAGTAATAGTTTAACTCGATTTGTTTATTTAACTCTTTCAGGGCGAATTTTGACTTTTGTTGAAATTCAGGGGTAGAGGACGGTGATCGGCTGTAAATGATGACAAAACTTGCCGTTATGTTTTAATTCTATTATCTTTGTTAGAAGGAAAGTTAGCTTCCCTAATTTGACTTTGATTTGATGAGTGGCGAAGAGTAAACAACCTCTAACATGGCATCGACATCTGGCGAGACGTCAAAGCAAATGCATAAAGTAAAATACTCCGTGGACGATTTGTTGCGTATTAATGCTGAATCAGACTCGGACTTGTCAGACTCCAAATGTAATACAAGTGATCTGGAGAGAGACGGAGATCGAAAACGAAGGTGAGTGCCAGCATCAGCGAACGGCTCCCAGCTGATGGTGATGCTGAACGTGTCTGTGTAGCTGATGCACCTATGGCAACGTTCATCTTGGAGGACCACCACTTACAATGACAAGAGGTACAAACCAGATTGCGTCACTCTGCGAATGCCACTGCCGCCCACTTGCCATGTGGAGAAGACAACAAGGGGGGCAGCCAGCCAGCCTCGCATTCCTGCTGGCCATCGAGCTGCCCCTGCGCAGGTGGCAGATATGGCGATAAGGTGCCAGCAGCAGCCACAGCACGCAGCAACAGAGGTTTTATGTTGATTTCTGGGTGAAACCTTTGCTTTGTATGCTTTTCAGAAAAACTGAGTTTTTTGGAAAAAAATATTCAGACCTTTAAGAGTTTAGAAAAAATAAAATAAAAAGGGCACAAAGTGGGTACATTATAGGGCACTTAGACCACATGAGTGTCAAAGAGCATCAGCTGTGGGTATAAAGAGGAGCTCCGAGAAAGCTATGCAGGCTAACCTTGAAGCTTCTGTTTCAACTTCATTTTCAAAGTAGCATTCCAGATTTTGATTATTTTTTTATATTGTGGCCAGTAGGGGGCGATCTTGAGCAGACCCCTAAACCCCATATAACAAAGGAGACCCTGCAGGTAAAATGAAGACTGAAGAAAATGTAATTGCATACAAGGACATGTCAGCATAAGGGGTGGCAACAGCATAAGAGTGGACTTGAGCCAACATTGGCTAACCCATGGTGTGCCACTGGAGACCCGGCGGGGTATCTTCTCCACTTACTGACATTTTCAACACTCACTGCCCTCCCTGCACCTTCCTGTCCTCTTTAATATTTTTGTTGCACTGTTATATTGTAGTGAGCATTACTTGTGTTCTGTTCTATTGTGTTTTGTATTATTGGCCTCCTTCTTTTTGACACCCACTGCACGCCCAACCTACCTGGAAAGGGGTCTCTCTTTGAATTGCCTTTCCCGAGGTTTCTTCCATTTTTTTTCCCCACAAAGGTTGATTTTGGGGAGTTTTTTTTTGTCTTCTTAGAGAGTCAAGGCTGGGGGGCAGCTGTCAAGACTGGAAAACACTGAACAACAATGGTGTGCATGGCAGGGTTGCAAGAAGAAAGCCACTGCTCTCCAAAACAAACATTGCTGCTCATCTGCAGTTTGCTAAAGATCACGTGGACAAACCAGAAGGCTATTGGAAGAATGTTTTGTGGACAGATGAGACCAAAATAGAACCTTTTGGTTTAAATGAAAAGTGTAATGTTTGGAGAAAGGAAAACACTGCATTCCAGCATAAGAACCTTATCCCATCTGTGAAACATGGTGGTGGTGGTATCATGGTTTGGGCCTGTTTTACTGCATCTGGGCCAGGACGGCTTGCCTTCATTGATGAAACAATGAATTCTGAATTATATCAGAGAATTCTAAAGGAAAATGTCAGGACATCTGTCCATGAACTGAATCTCAAGAGAAGGTGGGTCATGCAGCAAGACAACGACCCTAAGCACACAAGTCGTTCTACCAAAGAATGGTTAAAGAAGAATAAATTTAATGTTTAGGAATGGCCAAGTCAAAGTCCTGAACTTAATCCAATCAAAATGTTGTGGAAGGACCTGAAGCGAGTAGTTCATGTGAGGAAACCCACCAACATCCCAGAGTTGAAGCTGTTCTGTACGGAGGAATGGGCTAAAATTCCTCCAAGCTGGTGTGCAGGAATGATCAAAAGTTACTGGAAACGTTTAGTTGCAGTTATTGCTGCAAAGGGGGGACACACCAGATACTGAAAGCAAAGGTTCACATACTTTAGACACTCACAAATATGTAATATTCGACCATTTTCCTTAATAAATAATTGACCAAACATAATATTTTGGTCTCATTTGTTTAACTGGTTTCCCTTTATCTACTTTTAGGACTTGAGTGAAAATCTGATGATGTTTTAGGTCATATTTATGCAGAAATATAGAAAATTCTAAAGGGTTCACAAACTTTCAAGCACAACTGTACACTGGCGTCATTTTAGGCCGGAGTTATACTTCACGCGACGCGACGCATGCTGCAGCGGACGCTCCTGCTACGCAAGCGTTGTAGTGTTCATACTTGCGCGCGTACTTTACGTAAATCTGGAGGAATCCACCAGGTGGCAGTGCGAGATATTATCACGGTGAGAACGTGTTCGGCTTCTCTGTATTGTGAATTGCCTAGAACACCTATTAAATTCTGATGACATCTTACCGCAGTATCTCTGAAAAGGATGTTTATTGATTAAATCCATCAATCCAGGGATGTGTCCATTCCAGCAAGCATTGGGCACGAGTGAGAAACAGTCCCTTGACGAGGCCTCAGCTCATCGCAAGGTGAATACAAGCACACACATACACTAGCGTCACCAAATCCCCAAATCTGCATATCTTTGGAAGGAAACCGGAGCACAGTGTGGAATACAAGCAGGATATACAAGCAACATAACTACCTGCGAGACAGCAGTGCTACCACACCACCACCGTGACACCCCCATGTGTGTAATTATTCCCCCATGTGTGTAATTAACAGTATTCATTATTTAAACGAAATTATATGTAAAATGTAACATACACACTTTAATGCATTTCATCATGAAAGTGATATCAAGTATAAATCTAAAGATTCTAAATGTGCAGAGAGTTGGAATATCATACATTTAATTTGTTCTGTATGGCGATCTATTGCTGCTTTCCGCTGTTGTCAGGTTCAAGAAGCTCGTAGCGATTAAAAACTGGGATGACGTTTACGATAGTCTGCTTTAATGATAAAGTAAACTACGAGGTTAAAGTGGACAATTCGAGATTAAAGCCGAAATTTCCACTTTAATCACAAAATACACGTTTTCACCGTGTC
>JANRMT010028174.1:20420411-20447717 GCA_026402145.1 Polypterus bichir lapradei
GGGGGGATTGTGTGATAAGAATTGTAATATATTCGGGGCTCTCTGGACACTCGGGGCTCACTTCATGAACTGAGACAGGCTTTATGTGCTCTGCAATTGTTTTCTATGCTTTGCAATAAAGTCTTAAATTCTGACTGCCTCGCTGAGATTTCTCGTCAACAGTAGCAGCTTATTATAAAGTTTGTATTGATTATGTTTAATAAATATTTCATCTCTGTTGAACTGTCTTCTCTTCTGTTTCATCCACTGGGGTGCTGCTAACAAGTTAAGGACATCGGGAATTATAAGGCGGATTGGTGGATTGGGGAAGTGGCACCACGATGGCAGGTATAAGACCCATCTCGCCTTAACGTCCCGTCAGCATACTCATTCTCAACTAGACTTAAAGAGTCTTCAGAAGCAACGGGAGGGCTGAGGTTGCAGCTGCAAGCTTCAAAATAGCTACAGCTGCTGGTTATCTGAACACATTTGGTGAACATGTTGTTCAGGACACTTCAGTAGAACATTAGCACATTAGAGAAAGGTAGAGGAGAATGGGCCATTCAGCCCAACAAGCTCGCCAATCCTATTCATCGCTAATCACATCAAGTGATAGTCCCTAAAGTCCTACTCTCTACCACTTGGCCATTTTATTCCACGTTATCTATGGTTCTCTGTGGGAAGCAAATCTTTCTAACGTTTATCTGAAATTTACCCTCAGCAAGTTTCCAAGTATGACCCCCATGTTGTTTTTATGGAATTTCTTTTCATCCTTAAACTGCCACATACTTGGGGGGTTAATGCACCCCCGGACACCAAATATTTTTTTGCTGTACTTTTTAAGGAAACATCTCAATACACCAAGAAAAAGTGAAATTTTAATGGAACACAGATTGTTTTCATGCAAAAAGCATCACAATTACTGCAACACTGATCATGTGTGCTGGCAAATTGCATTGGGAACCAACTATAGCCGGTTCCGGCAGTTTAAGGGTTAAAGTAACACCTGGGATCACCTTTGCAACTCCTCATGAAGAGGGTGGCTCACAGCTTGTTAGTTTCAGACATTTTGGAGAATGTGAACAGAGTGCCCCCGGGTAGAGTCCCACAGTTCTCTAGGATTCCCTAATGAATTTCATTGTGTGTGCTTAAGTTACAATTCTCCAAGCTTCTCTTTTCTTCTCCACATTCTCTGTCATTTCTTTGGTTCTTCTCCTCAAAGATAAGGTGCATGTGGTTTTAAAGGAAGGTCGATCCTTCTCCTGAACGGATTAAAGTCACTTCTAGTTACAAAATCAGTGTCTTCTACTAGGCAAGTTCATTTTAATTGTCATTCCTTGAATTATAGGTCTTTGCCCCGGCTTGAGTTCATGTCATGTCTTTTGGCTCAAGAAGTACAATACAATACAATACAATTTATTTTTGTATTGCCCAAAATCACACAAGAAGTGCTGCAATGGGCTTTAACAGGCCCTGCCTCTTGACAGCCCCCAGCCTTCACTCTCTAAGAAGACAATGGAAAAACTCACCAAAAAAACCCTTGTAGGGAAAAAAATGGAAAAAACTTTAGGAAAGGCAGTTCAAAGAGAGACCCGTTTCCAGGTAGGTTGGGCGTGCAGTGGGTGTCAAAAAAAGAAGGGGGTCAATACAATGCAATACACAGAACACAAGTAATCCTCAGTACAATATAACAGTGCAATGGAAATATCACAAATACAGAGCAGAATTGAACAGTAGATGATATCACATAATAGGATTTGGATTTGTTCAGAGAGTCCTGGAGACCTCGGCCATCAAGATGTCCCCCCACTATTGGCCACAGCTAAGACAGAGCTGGCCCAGCCAATCTGATGTGAGGACCCCTCTACCCAACAATTCCTGCAATCCTCCATCAAAGATGACTTTACCTTAGGCAGGCAAAACAACTTGGCAGTTGGATTGTGGCACCAAGTGGCCACATTTGAGTACCGAGAAGAGAAACCGAATAGCTGATGGTTAGTAACATATTCTAACTATCATTTTACTTATGTTTTAGTGCTAATGACCAACAACAGTAATGCAGTCTATAAAGTTAATCAGCAGCTCTAGTCAGGGTATACTAAACTGAAGAATTGAGTCTTCAGCCAGGATTTGAGAGTGAAGGGACATCTCTTATAGTGGCAGGCAGACCACTCCACAGTTTAGAGACACTGTAACTAAAAGTTCGACCTCCCACTGTTATTTAATTAATCTTTGGAATCATAAGCAGACTGGCATCTTGAGATCTTAATGTGCGCTCTGGTTTGTAAGTCATGATAAGTTCAAACATGGCTGCAGAAGTCTGCAGAGGGGTCTCTGGAATGATCTCATTTCAACTGTGATTTACAGTAATCCCTCCTCGATCGCGGGGGTTGCGTTCCAGACCCCCCCGCGATAGGTGAAAATTTTAAGCCCTTATAAACTCTCCCGCACTGTTTATAAATATTCCCCGCAGAGTTATACAGCATAATCCCTTTGTATTCTCTTAGATATTAGGTAAGATTCATTGAAATTATGTATATAAACACACTGTTTATATACAGTAAAACCTAAATATTATTTTAAAGATATTGAGTGTCTCCGATATCACATATGTTACAGCCATTACGATAGACAGACCACCAGCAATAAATACGTACAATGCAAGAAAAATAGTATACAGTAAATGTGTGTACAGTGACACTAAACGTACGTACATGTACTAAGCACTGTAAGAAGAAAATTAATTATGGTTACTCACCAACAATGACACAATGAGTTTAATTTTACTGCACAACAAAGGAGAGCGTTACAGCCCTTGTAAAGGAGCCACTTCAGGCGATTGTGTAGCACTGCCGTTGTTCTTCTTCTGGCAGTCTTCAATCCAAATCCCTAAAGCAGATTCCATCCAGACTACTGCCTTATTACATCCACTTACAACTCGTTTTGCACCCTGGTTAAAAGGACGCTGCAGCCGTAGATCTTATATTCCTTTCCTACTTTTTAAATAAAAAGAATCGTAGCCTTCAACAAATCCAAAACGTTTACCTTTTCGGCAATCGTTAACATCTTCTTCTTGCGCTTGGGCACGGCCCCTGAAGCAGTAGCAGATTGTTTTGGAGCCATAATGAAGGGCTTGACTATGCACAAAGATAAACACTAAAGAGCACAACTCTTTACACAGCGAAACACGTTGATTTTGAATGAGCAAGACGAGACTTCCTGGTTAACACTGCATTCAGCACGCAGGAGCTCAACTGCGTGCTCTGATTGGTTAGCTTCTCAGTCAGGAGAACTTAACTGCGTGCTCTGATTGGTTAGCTTCTCAGCCATCCGCCAATACTGTCCCTTGTATGAAATCAACTGAGGAAGCATGTACAGGAAGTAAAAAGACACATTGTCCGCAGAACCCGCGAAGCAGCGAAAAATCCGCGTTATATATTTAGTTATGCTTTCATATAAAATCCGCGATAGAGTGAAGCCGCGAAAGTCGAAGCGTGATATAGCGAGGGATTACTGTATAACTATTGTTTTCAGATGAAGTCCAGGAAAATCCTGGTACAAGCTGTTATTAAAGCAATACATTTACTGGAGTAACAATGGAGTTGCATTATGTGTAATAGTTTTGATATCAAGTGTTTAACAGATATTATCTAATGTTAAATGCAGTACCTAGCAGACACATAGCTGTGGATTATTTATTACCGCCATACAGACCTCAGGACCTACATGTTGTTAAAGGCTGCTAATGTTAGTTGACATATTAAGTGCTCTGAGTGTCGTTGCATTAAGGACATGTTTGTAACTTTCATCGACTCACACAGGTTCTCCTGCTTAATAGTTAGTTAGTGGTGGAATTGCAAAAAAGTGCCAGGCAATCAACTTTGACATCCAAAAAGAGCAAACAACTCAGAAAAACTTCAACTGTTGGTTAATTTTATCCGTATCCTCATTTATATCTATAGCACATTTTCATACAAATGATGTAACTCAAAGTTCTTTACAAGATGAAGAAAAAAAAGGAAACAATATAAAAAGAAGATTAGGCAATACTAAATAACAGAATAAGAATAAAGTAAAGTCCGATGGCCAGCAGGACAGAAAAACAAAACTCCAGATGGATGGAGAAAAAAAAACAAAATCTGCAGGGGTTCTGAGGCCACGAGACCACCTAGCTCCCTCTAGGCATTCTACCTAACATCAATGATCTCAATCAGTCCTCATAGTTTTCACGAGAAAGAATTAGATGATGATGGCCATGTGGACATCTGGCCTTTGATCCATCAATGTGGGGACATCACGGTGCTTTGATCAGATGGGAAACTGGAAAAAGAACAGCAGAGAAAGTAGGGGTTAGTACATATTGTGGAGCCATGATAAAAAATGATCATTCAATGCATATACAGAATATCAGGGTTACACTGAAATAAAGCTATGAGAAAGCCACATTAAAGTAATGGGTGTTTAGCAGTTTTTTAAAGTGATCCACCGTATTAGCCTGGTGTGTTTCCATCAGTAAGCTATTCCAGATTTTAGGTGCATAACAGCAGAAGGCCGCCCGCCTCACCACTTCTTTTAAGTTTAGCTCTTGGAATTCTAAGCAGAAACTCATTTGAAGATCTAAGGTTACGATTTGGAGTGACAAGAGAGTCAGGGTCATCAGGAGCTATTGATAAATACAGTTGTGTGTTATCAGCATAGCTGTGGTAGCTCACGTTATGCCTTGAGATAATCTGATCTGATGGCAGCATGGAGATCAAAAAAAGCAGCGTACCCAGGAGAGATCCTTATTATTATCTTTATTGTTATTAGTAGTAGTAGTAGTAGTAGTGGTAGAAGTAGTAGTACTGGTAATATTAAAATTATTTTTGTTGTTTTTGTTTCAGATATCTTTAGCATTTTCATTATATTTTCTTGACTGTCCTTGGTCCTCCAGCAGTATATTACTGTGGTATTACCTGTGGTGGGGTTATATTCTGAATGAGTAATGCCAAGATAGACATTGGATTGTATCCTCACTCCCATTCTCTCTCCGGCCAAGTTTCCTTGTCCTGTCTTATTTTTTCATACGTGTTTCTCCTACACCTGAAACACATGGGTTCATTGGAAGTTCTCCTCTGGTTCCGTGTAGATCGTTAACAATATTTATACTGATGGTTTTGCTAACCATCAAATCTACAGAGGACCTTCTTTCACTCAGGTGATGAGTTCACATTCATATCTAGTCCACAAGGTTTTAATCATTTTCTACTGCAGCTTGTGAACAATCTATGGTGGCCACCAATGGGGAAACTGATCTCAATTGTAATATAATTTACTTAAATAAATAAATAAATAGTCCCGCCTGGACTATTGCAACTCACTTTTCTTTGGTCTGCCCCAAAAGTTACTACATAAACTTCAATTTGTTCAAAATTTGGCTGCTCGTATAATTACTAAAACACCCTACTCTGATCACATCACACCCGTTATTCAGCAGCTTCATTGGCTGCCAATAAAGTTCAGGGTCAACTACAAAATTTTAGTCCTTATATATAAGGCCATTCATAATCTTGCCCCCACATATCTCTCTGAGCTCCTACAAGTCACTAAACCCTCTCGCATGGTCAAATCCTCTTCTTCCATTAACTTAAATAATCCACCAGCACGTCTTGTCACGATGGGATACCGAGCATTTAGCAGATCGGCACCTTCTCTATGGAACTCATTACCTGCTTACCTTAGGAACATGACTACCCTTCACCAATTCCAGGCTAATCTCAAAACTCATCTGTTCATAATTGCTTATTCACTGTAACTGTTATTGGTGTTTTATCTGATGTTTTATTTGGGTTTTAAATTTTCTAGTCATTGAATGTTTTTATTTTTTTAACCTGATTGTACAGTGACCTTGAGTTTTTTGAAAGGCGCTCCAAATAAAATGTATTATTATTATTATTATTATTATTAAAATTATTTATTTGAAGCTGTTTAAACTATGTTATCTAGTTGGATATTTATGTTTCATAGGATATAATGTATTATACAAAGCTTCCATATACTTTTTATATATGAGGGTCGTTCAAAATGTTACCACACTTTTATATTTTCGTTGGAAACGGTGAAGGCAGGAGGAGTAGTGATTGGTCGTGTCTGAGAGTGTCATGTGACTAGTTCTGTCTGATAAGCTATCTGCCCTAGCAGTTTAGTATAGGAGTTGACACCCTGTGGTGAGGATTGCTGCGAAACTTAGAAATTGCACCAAAGAGGAGCAGCATTCTCTCATATGTTTTTTTGTGGGCAGAAGGTGTGCCAGGAACACAAATTCATCTCTGCATGTGTGCTCAGTATGGAGGTAAAGTTCTCTCTCGTAGAGTCATCTATTAGTGGATTGAAATGTTCGAAAATGGCCGTACTAGTCTGACGGATGCAGAGCGCTCCAGACGTCCAGCTACAGCCACAACCACGAGGAATTTAGAAAGAACCCTGATGTGAAAGCAGTGATGCATCAGTGGCTACGCGCTCAACCAAAAACATTTTTTGTTGATGGCATCAAAAAGTTGGTACGACACTGGGAAAAATACATCGCAAAGGAAGGTGACTATGTAGAAAAGTGATGTCATTTGCTTTGAAATTCTTAATAAATAGAGTTTCAAAAAAAATTGCTGGTTTCCAGCCTAGCAGGCCCCAGAAAAGGGAGATGGCTTTCAAAGTTCAAAAAAAGAAATTCCCAAAATATTCAAAATACCTACAAGAGTCCAGATTACTGTAAACCCCTGGCTTGGAGATGAAAGTGCACTTTTTGAATGTCCCACATGCAAGAGGGACCCAAAAATTCCTAGGAAATCAGCTGATAGCATGGGATTAGGGTGTAGGTATTGAGTAGACATCTTGTGATTGGTGTTCTTTATTCATTTTTTTCTGCTTTCCTGAGAAGTTTCTAGAACTTCCTGGTGTCCATTCCAGGGTTTTAAAGTTCGAGGAATGTGATCCAAAAATGTATTTTGTCCTTTCTTGATTCGTTATGAGGTTGTCGTTGTTTTGCATCCTTTTGAGGTGCCATTTTGTGACTTTCATTTTAGCTGTTATCGAGAAAACTTCCCAGGGGTCCAATGGCAGTGTGTGTCCCTATAAAGGGTCATACTTTACATGATTTGTCTGACTTCCTTTCTGTCTTACAGTTTTGCTTCTTGTCAGTTTGTTTATATTTTATTCAATGAGTAATGTTTTTTTGTTGAATTTCCTGGTTTGCTTGACTTAATTTACATCAGTCTCTGGTTTTATCTCATGAAATATGGATTTTTACTTTGCTTCAGGGTTGCCTTTTAGGAAACTCAATTCTTGCTCTTTTTGAGTATTTTCTTAAATTTCCATTATTATTAATCAATCTTCACTTTATGAACTTTCTGTGTTGCCCTTTCATCTACAAGCCAGGGCTTTACAGTGATCTCTACTCTTGTAGGTATTTTGAATGTTTTGGGAATTTCTTTCATCTTTTTTTTAAACTTTCAAAGCCAGTTTACTTTTCTGGGGCCTGCTAGGCTGGAAATCGGCAAGTAGTAGTTCTAAGTAAGCTGGACTGGATGAGTCTATTCTTGGCTGGACTGTAAAGTTCCTGGCCTGCTTTATGGCTACATTTTGGAGGCCTCTCATCCATATACCATGCTTGAAACTTCATTTCGTAACATAAATAAAAATATAAAATTGTGAAGATTTGGCTGTAATGAAGCAATTGGGTGCTCATTGTTCATTCTTTAAAATAAATGGGGCAGTGCATCAATATACATTTAGGTGATAGTTTAGTAAAAATTTGGTAATATTTGTCTCATTTTGATTATCTTCGTTACACTTTCCTTAAAGTCCTTTGTCCTCCAGCAGTATATTAATGGATAAACTAAAAAGCTTCATGTGTGCTTCTAAGTATTTTCTTTCTTGGTGTTACAACTTACTTTCTAACTTCTATCGATTTCATTTCTTGTTTAACCTTACTTGCTTGGAAAATTATCATTTTTTGAGCGTGGTGCATTCTCCATTTTGTTTCTGCTTCATCTTCCTGAAATAAACGATGATCTTGGACTAAAATATTCATTCTGCTTTGGAAGAACAAAACCACACATCAACAGTCATATTAATCAGTCTGCTGAGTAACATCATGCAGGATTAATCAAAGGTATATTTCTGACATTTATTCTAGAATTGTGGACAAGACTTGGATGATTTATTTTTGTCCAAAACAAAAGCAGCACATCCGGTCCCATCGAACATCAAGACAACAATGATCATGTTTTACGACACAAACAGATTTTTTAATAAACACTAGAATTACCAAAGCCTATGAAAAAAATCATAAACCAGCCCACCTTAAATCCGTTCGCACCTCTCCGTCAGCATCTTTTGTCTTGTAAGTGTGTCGATAAATGCAACTAGCAAGCACCCTGCTACCCCCACCCTGGCCTCGCCACCCCATCACGGCCACAGAAAGGGCAAAAAGCTCTCTCAGCTAAAGCCTTGTTTGTCTGGGAGTGAGGTACTGGAAGCTGTATAGTGTAAATTAGGGGTGTCAAACTCCAGTCCTGGAAGGCCGCAGTGGCTGCAGGTTTTCATTCTAACCATCTTCTTCATTAGTGACCAGTTTTTGCTGCTAATTAACTTATTTTGCCTTTGTTTTAATTAACTTGACTCAGACCCGAAGTTCTTTCTTTTTCCTTAATGAGGAGCCAAACAATAATGAGACACAAAATAAGCTGCCACATCACCAGCTAACCACATTATCTGAACATAAAGAAAGGTGATGGCCTCAGTAAGGCTGATCTTGACGATGTTCTTAGAAAAAAAGAAAATCAACAGTTTTGGAAATGTCTGCTGTGGCAGAATGAGAGCAGCAACAAGCCATGGAATTAAGTAATTGGTTTAATTAACAGCAAGAATTGGCTTCTCATTAAAGAACTGGTTGGAGTGAAATTGGCAGGAGTTTGAAGCCCCAGTTTAGCTGGTCATCTTTTGGCTCGTTTCACATCTCATTTCTGTTTGGCTGCCATTCAATGAAGAAAAGAATCGATTCAGAGCACTGAATCCTTAAAAACAGGGCTATTAAAAATAAGGGAAAACAAGTTAATTAGCAGTAAAAACTGGTCACTGATTAGGGAAAGGGTTAGAATGAAAACCTGCAGGCACTGCGGCCCTCCAGGCCTGGAGTTCGACACCCGTGGTGTAAATAATATATCATTATTTGGAACACATGCATTTCATGTGTGTTTCGTGTCTACAAAGATCTATGTAAGTGTAGCATGACAGGAAATGCAAGAAATGTTGAACACATAACTAAAATACAAACGTTTTTCATGTTTTAGTACTAACGACAAAATGTAGACATGAAGTGTATAATGTGTGAAGACTGAAGTCCAAATATCAAATCAGCACTTTCACAAAAGGTATAACAAAACAAATGCGCTTTTATACAAGACTATAACCTAAGAAAAAGAAATCAGGTAAGTGTACTTCATTGTCACAAATTCTTTGGTAGTACAATGGTAAGAACCACCGACTCATAATCAATAGATTGTGGGTTTGAGCCTTGCCGCGTGCCAAAATAAACGTTTTGAGTAGTAAGCTGCTCTTATTGTTAGTATTATGCAATAAAAACATACATTTGATTTGAGTCTGTAACAGCCAGTGTAAATTTATGGTGAAGTTAGCATTTTTTATTCAGTTTTATTCTCTCAGTTGCGTTCACGCTCACCCCAATCTGACACTGCTGTTTTCAAATAAATACATACTATAACAGAGGTGAACTCAGATGAGGATGAGGGCTCTACATTGTAAAAAGAGAACAGAATCCCTCCCTGCAAGAAATGTCCACTCACATATAAGAACAACGCAGCTACACCGGGGCAAAGGAGAAAGATGGCACCGTTTGGATGCAGCAAGAATTCCAGCGTCATGTTGCCCAGAGGGGACTGGGCGGTCTCATGGTCTGGAATCCCTACAGATTTTATTTTTTTTTCTCCAGCCGTCTGGAGTTTTTTTTTTTTTGTTTTTTCTGTCCCCCCTGGCCATTGGACCTTACTCTTATTCGATGTTAATTAATGCTGATTTATTTTGTTTTCGTATTGTGTTTTTCATTTTTCTATTCTTTATTATGTAAAGCACTTTGAGCTACTTTTTGTATGAAACTGTGCTATATAAATAAATGTTGTTGTTGTTGTTGTCATCCTGCAAGTCAGTCTGCCCCACACATGTCCTTCAATGAAACAGCACAGCTTACAGAGCTCAGCTAGTTATCCTACAAAGTCCAGTTTGTGATTATGCTTTGTGGTGGTCTTTACATATAAAAAACATTTATATGTTACTTATATGAAAACCTTCGCTTCCTGGGTCCTCCCTGCGTGGAGTTTGCATGTTCTCCCCGTGTCTGTGTGGGTTTCCTCCCACAGTCCAAAGACATGCAGGTTAGGTGCATTGGTGATTCTAAATTGTCCCTAGTGTGTGTGCTTGGTGTGTGTGTGCGCGCCCTGAGGTGGGCTGGCGCCCTGCCCGGGGTTGTTTCCTGCCTTGCACCCTGTGTTGGCTAGGATTGGCCCCAGCAGACCCCCGTGACCCTGTAGTTAGTTTATAGCGGGTTGGATAATGGATGGATGAATTATACAAAAACCAGATCGAATGTTATTTACCTTGATTTATTTACTTATCTTCCTACAGCGTAAAGTTACAAATAAACTGCAGGACTTCCTCTGTTTGATCGACACGGGCACGCTGACACAATACATGTGCCATGAAGTGACTTTATCTGCAGGTGGAAGCTCCTCACAACTGTTGCTATGGTTCTGCCTTTGTCCAAAAACGCTTTCATAAGCTTTATGACTTTAATCTTGGAAAGTCTTTCTCCTGCGGGGCGACTGGGGTCTTTTCCTGAATAAGATTAAACACAGTTGCGTTGGGTGCAATTTAAGGTGGACTGGGTTTACGAATTTTTTTTTTTTTAGGCTTTGGTAATTCTAGTGTTAAGAATTTGTTCAAGTTGTTCATCAGTGACATTACATTACAACCTTGCCTTGCACCTCCAAATTCATCTGACCTAATTCCCAGTTTTTGATATTTAAGTTGAGACTGAAAGGAAAATGATTTACTACTGTGGAGGAAATTCACAAAAAAAAAAAAACCGCAGGCGTCTCTAGACACGGTAACAAAAGAAGAGTACAGGAAATGTTAACAGGAATGGGAGAAGTGCTGCAACATGAGTATTACATCTCAAAGGAATTAATTATTTTGATGGTGACTGAAAAGGAATTGCTGTATAGTAGGTTGTATAAAAAGATTTTTTTAACAATTTTAAGATTTTTTGGGCCCCTTCCTACAATTTGTATTAATTACAATTACATACAATTAATTATCTGTTGCAATTAAGACAATTGTGTCTTTATGTGTACTCATTATGTAATTTGTAAAGTCTGTATTTGTATTTTGCTTGGAAAAAAACTGAATTGAATTTTTATAGTCAGTTCATTGAATGCCACAACCAGCTATAGTTGGTACCCAATGCAATTTGCCAGCATACTGGAGCTGATCAGTCCGTACCGTACATTCATTGAGCAGCCAGCTCATGACCACTGGTGCCCCAGCAGAACTGCAGCATCACTGTCCCTGGGATTGAGCCACTGCACTAGATTGGCCTGACAGCATCAGTGTTGGCCTCTGTGTGCTTGCATGCAGCCAGTTCAAGCGCAGTTGGCGCAGTCAGTGATTTACTGAATTTCATCAATGGCGTCAGTTGCACCTTGTACATATAATAATAGAATGTTGCAATCGTTTTTTTTTAATAGTTTTTACAGTTCATTGGCAGTGTGTAAGATGATCAGTGTTGCAGTAATGTTGATGCTCTTTGCATGTAAACAATACGTGTTCCATTAAAATTTCACTTTTTCTTGGGGAATTGTGACGTTTCCTTAAAAAGTGCAGCCAAAAAGGATTTGGCGTCTGGGGGTGCATTAACCCCCAAGTATGTGGCAGTTTAAGGGTTAACAGGCTTGAGCGTTGGGTTGGTATTTGGGGTACTGCTCTTACCTCAAAGGTCGGACATTTTTTGTACATGTGGTTAGCTCAACATCTCCTACTGCTTTGATAAACGGTGGGGTACCCTTGGGGTCTGTTTTAGGTCGCTTCCTCTTCTCTTTATATGTATTACAATTCTACTCTGTACTAAACAAATATAATATCCCGTATCATTGTTACGCTGATGATACCCAGATTTACTTCCCATCGCAGTCGGGTGAAATGGAGTCTGTGACAAAGCTTTTTAACTGCTTAGGCTGGGAGCATGCGTTGATTACGACACGTTGCCGCAAACCACCCAGACTGGGGTTTGAGTGCAGCAGGTGACACCTCAGCACCACACTGGAACACTGTGAGGCTTTTTTTTTTTTTACAGTGGCTGGAGTGCCAATCTTACCACCAAGTTTTCGGAACGTGTTTAAAGATTAACATCATACCCAGGACAGAGCAATTGTAGGTTAAGGGCCATGCCCAGGGGCCCAACGCAGTGGAGTCATTTCTGCCATTTATGGCGGGACCCTTGCCGGAACAGATCCCTAGCCTCAGAGCCACCAATCTGCCCAGATGATTTAAACGTCCCGCAATTAAACGAGTCAAAAGCTGAAGTCATTCTAGTTGGTCAATCTACTGTTACCGGAAACATTGCTAGCACATTGGGTCCACTTGTCCAGTACTTAAAGCCTTGTGCTAAAAATCTTAGGGGTTGATCTTGGATTCAGGTTTTAAATTTGACCAACAGATAAAAGCTGTCGTAAAGAGCAGGCGATCAATAAAGTCAAGCCATTTTTTGTCAGTTAATGACCTACAAAAGCGCATTCATGCTTTTGTTATGCCTCGTTTGGATTATTGTAATGCCCTGTATGTTGGGATATCCCGTACGATGCTGTCTCGCCTGCGAATGGTGCAGAATGCAGCTGCTAGAGTTTTAACCAGCAGCAAAAAAACGGATCACACCTCTCTGGTGTTGACCTCTCATTGTTGGCTTTCTAGTTAGTTACAGGGTAAATTTTAAGATTTTAGTGTTTGTTTTTAAAGCCCTACTTGGGTTGGCTCCACCGTACTTACTGTAGCTGGTCTTTCATATTCGTCAGCCAGGCAGCTGAGGTCTTCAGATCACCTGTCGCTTACTGTCCCACACACACAGTTGAGGTTGAGGGGCAGTTGTGCCTTTGAGGTGGCGGGTCATAAATTGGGGAACAGTCTGTCCCTCGTAATAAACTTGGCTCCCACGCGTCATCGTTTCTGCTAAAAATGCACTTTTATTCACTTGATTTTTAGCTTATGAGTGTCTGTTTATATTGTTTATACTGTGTTCATCTTATCAATGTATTTTTTATTTTATATAAATTTATATAAGCTGTTTATGTTTGTGTGTTGGTGTATGTGTGCTCATGTATGTAAAATGTTTTCATTTTGTTTTTCCTTTCAATAATTCTTTCTCTGACTTTTATTTCTTACTGTTACCTTTTATTCTATCTAAAGCGCTTTGGTCAACTTCTAGTTGTTTTAAATGTGCTACATAAGCCAAATTCCGTAATTCTTCAATTGAATAAGTGTGGAACAACCGTGACTCTTCCTAGAGCTGGCCACCTGGCCAAACTAAGCAATTGGGGGAGAAGGGCCATGATAAGAGAAGTGACCAAGAACCTCTGTTTGAGCTCCAGAGAACCTGTGTGGAGATGGTAGAAACTTCCAGAAGGACAACCACCACTACAATGTTATGGAAGAATGACCAGATAGCACAAGACAACCCTTGGAGTTTGTAAAAAAGTACTCTCAGATTATGAGAAACAGGACTCTGATCTGATAAAACCAAGACATGGTGGTCACATCTAGAGGAAACCAGGAGCTGCTCATCCCCTGTGTAATACCCTTCCATGGTGGTGGCAGCATTATGCTACGGGGTTGTCTTTCATTATTCAGGCACTGAAAGACCAGTCAGGGTGGAGGAAAAGATAAATGAAGCAAAATAACAGAGATATCCTTAATTAAAACCAGCTTTCTGGATCTCAGATTGTACCAAAGGTTGACTTTCCAACAGGACAATAACCGTAAGCACAAAGTAAAGATAACACAGGAGTAGCTTAGCGACAACTCTGGGAATGACCCTGAGTGGCCCAGTCAGAGTCCGGACTTGAATCTGAGTGAACATCACTGGAGAAACCTGAAAATAGCTGTTGACCGATTGTCTCCATCCAACCTGACAAGAGCTTCAGAGGTTCTATAGAGAAGAGTGGCAGAAAATCCCTGGATCCAGGTGTGTGAAGCTTGTTGCATAGGACCGATGAAGACTCCAGGCTAGAATCGCGGCTAAAGGGGCTGCAGCTACAGTAAGTAACGGGTAAAGGGTTTGAAGACTCAATGGGCAGTTCACGTTTTTATTTTTAAAAATTCCTGAAGAAGGGGCCTGAGTTGCCTTGAAAGCTTGCATATTGTAATCTTTTTTAGTTAGCCAATAAAAGGGGTCATTTTATTTGACTTCTCACTACAAAAATTCCTAAAATCCAGTGCTTGTTTTTGGGGTGACGTATGGCTCAGAGGTGTACAGAGGCACTGTACACTACAGTATGACTTTCCTCTTGACCAAAAATTTACATGTGTAATATGTGGTAAATTCTGCCAAAAAAGTTTGAACAAAAGTAGGTTATTGGGAAAGAAAGACACATCTCACACATTTTTAATCTAAATTATGGCTTATTTTTTAGTCTCTTGTAACTTGAATGTTAAATTCATGCAGGCACAATTCACATCATATCTATGGTTTGCTAAAACATCAATGTACTTCAAGACCAAGTGACCTTCAGGCTACAGTGGATGCTGACACCAAACCTAATCTCAGTTATAGTGCTGTTGGAAGTGAAGACGAGCTGTTCCAAAAATGTTATTTTCTTTTGCGACCAAATATTACATGAAAACAACAACAATCAGAACGTAGAAGCTTAGACGTAAGTTCTAACCAACATTTTCAGAAAATCAAAACAAATACAGAATTAGATAAAAAGAACTTCTCCACTGGCATCCCTTCCTCCATCTCAGCATACACCCTTCCACCTAGTCCTGCAAGGCAGTGTTTCTCAACCTCTGGGTAGCGACCCACTTTTGAGTTGTGAGTTGCAAATTGCTATTGCTCCTAATAATACAGTCGACCCTTGATATACGACCGGCCTGACATGCGAACAACTTGATTTACGACCAAAATTTTTGTTTTGATTTATGACCAACATCTTGCGCTACGACCCGAATGTGGTCACGTGTATCCGCTTGTGCGATTGTAAACAAACAGCCGAGAGCGTTCGTAAGCATCAGTCTGAGCCCAGATACATGTGTTTGTGGACGTAATTTTGGTCAGTGCAGTGATTTATCTATATATATAATTCACTAAGACCATGGCAAGCAAGACACATAATTGCTAAGGAAGGAAGAGACGGTAACGAAGGTAAAGAAAGCGATTGTTAAGGGATGTTAGCTAGCGGGCTGGCGCAACACATGATGATGTCATCAGGCTGAGTCAGCACCGGCTTGCTTTGGAGCGTATTATTACAGCAGTTCACAACACGACCAGCTTTGAACTGAGTGCTCGACTACTGTCATTATTAACTTGAGAAACAGCGATCACAATCGAAACGAAGAAGGAAATTGTGTGGAAATATGAGAGTGGTGTTCGTATGACCGATCTCGCTAATATGTACAGCATGTCGAAATCCACCATCTTGACAATTTTACAAAGAAAAGATTTGCATAAGGAGGCTCCTTCTAAACAATAACCACCTTCCGTTTCATTCTCCTCCTCCTCCTCCTCCCTTCCTGCAGCCCAAAGATGTCAAATTAAATGGTGAGTACAGTGTGAAATTGTTGTTTCTGGTAGGTTACGCACTTTTTATAACTTTTTGGTTAGTACATTAGAAAAATTATTGGTGTTTTGGTAAATGATGCACATTATACAACCCTTTTTTATTATGAAAAGGTTAAGTAAGTGTTGCTGTGAGAGGTTCGGAGCGCATTATGGGTATTTCCATTATTTCTTATGGGAAAATAGTCTTGACTTACAACCAACTTGAGTTACAACCAGCCCTCGTGAACGAATTGAGTTCGTAAGTCAAGGGTCCACTGTACTTGGTTACAGTGGGTCACAGTGGGTCATCGCTCTGCAGATCATGCTCAATCCTCTCCTCTGCTCTGATGATCGCACTCAGCTCACTAAGGGGGGACCTCCCTATTCTGATGATCATAACAAATTCCCCCCAAAGAGCTATAATGATTGTGCTTGAATCACCAAGGAACTCCCCTGGGTGCGTCACAAAGACAGTTACATGGGAAAAAGTGGGTAGCAATGACAAAAAGGTTGAGAAACTGTGCTTTAAAGGAAATGAGCAGCAATGTTAGGCTAACAATACCCAAGCAAACCCACGAGAGGAACAATTCACCACAGCAGCCGCTGAAGGCTCAGAAATTAAGAAATATGGCAAGTAAATAATTATCTGCATTTGTGCTTGAGTAGGGAGTATAGATTGCCCTGTACGCATTTGGAAAGGTTGTGTCTGTGGTCAAGTTTCGACCTTGACCAGTCAATTCCTCTTGTTATTTTCTAGGAGTAAACATGGCTGCTCCGCTCTCTGTTTGTACTGAAGAAGAACAGCAAGCAGTGATCTACTTTTTATGGGCTAAAGGTATACTAGTGGCAGAAGGTTTTCTACACAATATGGAGACAGACTTTTACAATGGTGAAGTGTTTATGAGTGGATTGAGAAATTCAAAATGGGTAGGATAAATGTTAAGCACAAAGAAAGAACAGAACGTCCATCCAGATCACTTCCAATGACAATACTGAGCAAGTCTGTACCATGATTCTGGTGAACCAGCGAGGAATGCATCTCCTGTAATACCCGCAGCCAATAAAAAGCCGATCACTGCGTGCTGCTCTTCTATGGTGCAAATGGAGAGTGGAGTGGCCATGTTTACTCCTAGATAAACAACAAGAGAGACTAACTGATCAAGGTCGAAACATCACCACTGTGACCACAGACACACCACATCTCTACTGGTTCATGGGGAAATCTATACAGCCAGTCCAAGCACTCATAAAACTGTGGATTGACTTGCCCTCTTAATAATAATAATTCTCACCAATCAGGTGCTACCTGACACTGGAAAAGCTGCACGATACACTGCCATTTTGCAATATTTCCACTGCATGACCCGTGGATCTGAAAGGAGAAAAGAAGATTGCAAAATGTTTTCCAGCAAGACAAGGAGGACTGATCAGATTTCCAATGAGGGGCTAGGACTGTCTTAGCCAGAAATCGTTCTCTCAATGGCCAAAAACCGAAGTGAAGCTGGAGGGAGTGTAGCAGAGTGCTAATAAGGATGCAAAATGACAACTAACCTGGGTAACAGAGGGTCTTTAACACAGCTGGTTAGTTTACATGCATGTCGAGTTTGTGAGGGACAGAATTAATGTTACAATAGTATGGAAGAGCCAAGACAAGGTGATCAGAATAAACATACTGAAGCTTGACATCCTAAAAAAATCAAGTGATCTGTCGCGCATTTCATTAGTTGAGAGCTAAGAGCCTCAAAAATCTCAAATATAAAGCCTTTAAAAGTTCTCAGGTTTTCTACCTTAACTCTACAACTTGATAGTTTATTCAAGGCTCCCAAAATGCTTTGTATGTCTTCAGTCTTACATGAAATTAGGTAGGACTCGATAATTACTGTACTGGTGTTATTAGTGAAGATCTTTTCAGGGAAAAAGTAACAGCATTTGCAGTCAAGAAGCCCACAGGAGAATGGGGGCACTCACTCTGGGCACCACCCAAATGAGATGCCCACAAATTGCAATTGAGGGCCAATGAACCTGCAACTTCCACCACAATCAATTGACCCACTGGAAATTGCAGTCAACATCCACAACTCATTAGCATCCTCCTACATGGAAACCTTTGACCACAACCTATCTGCACATGGAATCCATTCACTGTAATTGATCAACAATTAGTAAAACCATCTTCTGAAACCAATCCCCATTTCTCACCATCCCATGGTAACATTTCACCACAGCTGATCAGCACAAGGAAACCATCTACTGTAACTGATCAGCAATCAAAGAGACCGTCTTCTGCAACCGATCCCCATCAACAACATGGAAAACCATCAACTACAACTGATCTACACAGGGAAACCATCTACTGCAACCAATCACCAAGGATATCATCCACCAAACAAAATGTGGAAACCAATATACACAACCAGCCACTGTCGGCAATTCTAATTTGCCCCTGCGTGGATATGTGTAAAAGTGGGACATGCAATGGAACCGGGCTATTTCTAACCTTTTTTTGTGCCATAAGCAGTGTAACTAATTTTGGGCCATCACCTCTCTTCACTCCACATTTGCAATAGGACCACAAACGGTCATTTAGCTTGATTAAGCAAGACAAATGTCCATGCCCACGATGTTGAATTATATTAAGTGGGTTAGAGAATTTTTTTTCATTTGGTTTACTTTATTAATCCCTTAGAGAGGAAACTGTTTTTTCACAAGACCCGTGGAGCTCAGAGTGCAGGGTCAGCCATTGTACAGAACCCATGGAACAATTTTCAGGTTATGGGCTTTGCTCAAGGACCGAGTGGAGTAGCATTCCTTCTTAATGGAGCCGGCAACCATCCAGATACTTATCCTCAGAACCCCCCCACCCCCAAATCCCCCCCCATCACTCCTTATAGACTCTAACAATATTTGATGGATGATCTGATCACCGTGCACGACCTGGACCTGCATAGATAACAACACTACTACAGAGGACCACCTTTCACTCAGGTGGCAAATGTACTTTTGTGTCCTGTCCACAACCAAAAGGAGAATATTAAGATTCCAGAGTACAGCAGGCACCAATCAGGAACCTGATCTCGATTCTAATATGCTTTAAGCCAGCGTGTCTCAACTATTGTGTGGATCGCAAGTTGCAAGTGGCCATTGCGACCTACCAATCCCTTGACAGTGTTGTGTGATTATTCTGTTTGTTTCTAACTGTGCTCGTTTCACCAGCCACCCCCCGAAACGATTGACAGGGTTGCTCAATATTCCTCCCTCTTTCTAATTGTCTACGTTTCACCAAGGGAGACTACACTACACCACCTCCTCCAAACTCCCTGCTCTTCAATTGCTGTCTGTGGGTTGCAAGTGAAATTGCATTAACTGGGTCCTGGGACAATAAAATTTGGGAAACACTTGTTTAAGCTATTTGAATTATATTCTATGTCTGCTTATTTATTTTTGCAGCTTATTTCTTAATTATTATGAATTACTGTATTCTTCCATATACGTATTACTATATAATTTACATTATATATTAATCTGCTTTATTGAAGGAAAAAAGACAGAAAAGTAAAACATTTGGATATTTATTAATTATTGATTATTATTTATTTATTAACCCTAGCATTTGGGTTTGTAAATAGCTTATGTCTTAATATGGATATGGTACTAATTTTCTCAAATTCAGCATCTTCCTTATTCTATCTCGGAATTCCTTTGTTCGCCAACAATATATAATTGGATTCAGCAGGGGTGGGATTACATTCTGAATGACTGATGCCAGCATATGAGCATCTAGAGATGCATCAGGTAGCATATTTGATATGTGCACACCAGCTCCAACAAGAAAGAAGACAAGAAGGACCAGCAGGTGGGTACTACAGGTAGAGAAGGCCTTTTGGCGTCCCTCAGAGTTAGTGATCTGGAGAACTGACATGAGAATCCTTGTGTAGGACAAAAGGATGCAGACTAGAGGCACTATGATCACAGGCAAGCTTACAGCCAGTATTACATAAGAGCTAAGAGAAGTGTCACTACAGGCTAACCTCAGAAGAGAGGAGCTGTCACAGAATGTGTGGACCACTACATTGGACCCACAGAATGGCAACCCATGGATGACAGTGAGTGGTGCAATCATGACCATGAAAGCACACAGCCAACAGCAAATGATCTGCTTCATGACTATACTGTTGTTCGAAACCGTGAAGTAGTGGAGGGGCTTACAGATAGCAATGTATCTGTCATATGCCATGAGTGCAAGAAGAAGCGACTCTGATGTGTTCATGGCCCCGCAGATAAACATCTGAATGAAACAGCCTGTAATAGAAATGGAGCAGGACCCTGCACTGAAAACAGACAACATTTTGGGTATTGTAGTAGTGGAAATAATTATATCCACAAGAGCTAGATTGGACATTAACACATACATGGGGCTATGCAGTTCTTTGTCAAGTACCCACATCATTACTATAAGCAGATTTCCAAAGACTATAAAACAATAGAAAAGGAGCAACACTCCAAAAATGAAACTCCTGCTGTTCTTATCTCGAAAACCTGGGAAGCTAACAAGGATAAACTCTTGAAACATTCCACCAGTTTGGTTCCGTCTCCACATAGCGGATGTTTGTATGCCACGTGAACTCTGGACCTAAAATGACAGAAGAAGAGAAAAAGTATAATGTCACATTCTTAAAGTGGATTTTTGTTTTTAAAAATAAACTTTCTTTAAAGGTTTAATTCTGTCTTCTTCAAAAATTGCTTCTCTTCCCCTATTTTTTCTTTTTTTTATTTGATCTGCTTTACATGAGAATTGAAAAATAATGATATCAAGACTGCAAACATGGAAAAGATAGATAGATAGATAGATAGATAGATAGATAGATAGATAGATAGATAGATAGATAGATAGATAGATAGATAGATAGATCCAATGAGGAGGCATACCAGCCTAACTTGGTGCTGTTCCCAAGTCCGGATAAACAAAGCAGGTTAGTGACAAGAAGGGAATCCTGTAAAAAAGTGGGAAGACATGAAGAGGAAGAAAACACCATCCACCTTGACATTTTAACTCCATGTTTATTTACATGTCATGTTACATATCAGTCCCTGTGTTAAGTCAATTTGATTATCTACAGTACTTAATTTCTGTAAGTGATAATGCCAATACAATAGCTAAGAGATTTATTTCACTCTTACTATATTGGATTTGTTAGTATTTTAGAACATTAGAACAATTGAGACGAGAACAGGTCATTCAGCCCAATAAAGGTCGCCAGTCCTGTCCACTTATTTTTTCTAATAAAACATCAAGTGGAGTTTTGAAAATCCCTAAAGTCCTACTGTCTACCACACCACTTGTCTCGTATTCCAAATGCCTGTGGTTTTCCGTATGTAAAGAAAAACTTTGTAATGTTTGTGTGAAATTTACTCTTCACAAGTTTCCAACGGTGTCCCCGTGTTCTTGATGAATTCATTTTAAAGTCACAGTCTCGATCCACTGTATTGATTCCCTTCATAATTTTAAACACTTCAGTCGTGTCACCTCTTAATCTTCTTTTTTTTAAACTGTAAAGGCTCAGCTCTTTTAATCTTTCCTCATAACTCATCCCCTGTAGCCCTGAATCAGCCTAGTCGCTCTTCTCTGGACCTTCTCTAGTGCTGCTATGTCCTTTTTGTAGCCTGGAGACCAAAACTGCACCCAGTACTCCGGATGAGGCCTCACCTCACCAGTGTGTTATAAAGCTTGAGCAGAACCTCCTGTGACTTGTACTCCACACATCAAGGCGCTATATAACCTGACATTCTGAACACTGGCTGGAAGTTGATAGCTTAGAGTCCACTATGACTCCTAAATCTTTCTCATAAGGTGGACTCTCACTTTTCCGACCTCCCATTTTGTATTCAAACCTTACATTTTTACTTCCTAATTTGGCGACATTGCCATTTAATTGCTTAACTTAAACACTTAGGGTCACCTTCCACAAACTTCTCATCATGCATGCAGGAATTTCTGTCCATTCCTCCAGACTTAATGGGTGTGGGTCAGGTAGGTTCCTTGCTTTTTTTTAGTTACTAGAGAGTTCAGGTTGGGGCTTTGTGCTTTCATTTTGCTGTCTTTGTGCCTTTTTCTTATAACTTTGAAGGTATGTCCTGCTGGAAGGCCAAGCTGATATGAATTTGCGACCAAGCTTATGTCTTGATGTGTTACTGCAGAACTTCTAGATAACTCTCCCTCCTCATGGTGGCATTTATTTCCTGAAGTAGCCAGTTCCTTTACCTGCACAGTATAAAGCTGCCACCTCCAAGCCTTACAGCTGGTCAAAGTGTTCTTTGGCTCACCAACCTCACACTTCTTCTTCCTTATATATTGGTGCTCATTAGGAACTAGTTCAAAAGACTGCGTTCATTGAACAAGCTCATTTTTCTAAGAACATAATGTATTTGCAAGTGAAGAACTTGAATGTGAGCTTGTTAAGATTTAGGTGACATTCTGGATCTGGTTTAGGTCCACATTAAACGGTTTGCCTTACCCTGTAATGTAGGAGTGGAGCCAAATCCGAAAATCCGGTATTCGGATAAGCACAAATAGTGGATTTTTATGAATATTTATCTCGCACGAATTTTTTGTCATTTATTTGAAAAAATGACGTCAAATCAAATAGGCGCTGTCGGTGTCTGCCTGCTTGTGCTTACGCTGCACCCCTCGTTGACGCGAGCACACGGTGAAGCTCTGCTTTCGCTTTTAGGAAAATTTTTTATTTTAAATTTTTCCCCGTCAGACATGCAATATGTGACATGAATTTCGACCAGCCGTGTAATCGATTAGCTCAAACGCTGGTTCCACAGTCACCATTTGTGTCACACAGTTGGAAACAGAGCGGTAATTTATACGTATACTTGCATCTATTCCATTTCTTTTTTGACAGGGAGGATATTAGCATATATGGTTATACGTGTTTGTTGCTGGGTATAATTCAATAAAGTGTACTTAAATAGAAAAGTCTTCCTAATTATTGTATTTTATTCAAGAACACTGTAATAACCTAATATAAGACGTGCAAAATTGAAAAAAGTAAACTCACGGGTCATTTATTTTCACTCCTTAAAAAATACAAAATGAACTGAAAATGAACCAGTTCAAAATTAAAATGGTGAACTATGAACATGAATTTATTCCTTTTAATCTGTGTGAACTAAACTTTGAGTGAGTTCTTGTGAGGTGTGAACTTGCACAACGCTGGGAACGAACAGTTCGATTTGTGTTACATTCGACTACAGAACACTCCTCGAAAAAAGCCAGGGATCTCCTTTGTAAAACTTTGTGTGAAAAATGTGCACCCCAGAAAAACAGGAAAATGAGTAGGCCAAAAAAGAATTTATAAAGATTTATAAAACCTGCCATACCTACACATTTCTACGCAATTTATAAATCACAATCACCTCGTAAATATGCATACGCGAGTGCACCTTATCTACCCTAAAATGCCCATATACTGTATGCAGGATGCCTAATCAACCTCAGAGAAATGCAATCACAATTCTGCAGAATTCCATTAGCTGGTCGAACAGCTCCCTCCTGCCACCTGCACTTAAGAGTATCTGGCTGTGCTCCACAATTGAGAGCACCAGATCATGAGCAGCATTATAGCCCCTCTATGTGATGGTCAGCATCGACTCCACACTCCATTAACTGACGATTATGAGACATGTGCTGTCTCTTCTTGAGGAATTGCTAAGGTCGGGGTTGTCGAACTCCAGTCCTGGATGGCCACAGTGGCTGCAGGTTTTCATTCTAACCATCTTCTTCATTAGTGACCAGTTTTGTGCTGCTACTTAACTTCTTTTGCCTTTGTTTTAATTAACTTGAATTAGGTCACTTAGTTGTTTCTTTTTCCTTAATTAGCAGCCAAACAGTAATGAACCACAAAACATGAACAGCTCACCACAGTGTCTGAAAATAAAGAACATTAGAACACTTTAGATGAGAGCAGGCCATTCAGCCCAACAAAACTCGCCAGTCCTATCCACTTATTTCTTCCAAAAAAACATCAAGTCGAGTTTTGAAAGTCCCTAACGTCTTACTGTCTACCACACTACTTGGTCTCTCATTCCAAGTGTCTATCGTTCTTTGTGTAAAGAAAAACTTCCTAATGTTTGTGCGAAATTTACCCTTCACAAGTTTAAAATTGTGTCCCCGTGTTCCTGATGAACTCATTTTAAAATAACAGTCTCGATCCACAAAGAAAGGTGAAGGTCTCAGTATGGCTGATCTCAGATCACCAAAACTTTTTGACAGTCAAGTCAAGTCAAGTTGGGGAGCATGCACTGGTACAGTGCTTCGCCACACCCATCACATGACGAAACAGCTTGTGATCCCGGTTGGCAACCCCCCAGGGCAGACACACGGTCCAGTCCCACCCTCCGGAAATGACCCTCTATCTGCCGCAGCCAAGTGTTATGCGGGTGACCCCTTGGCCTGGTCCAGCCACTTGGGTCCCAAACAATGAGGATCCGACGAACCGGATCACACTCAGGGAATCGTGCCACATGGTTTTAGTGCTGTTTTGATGGTGTTCTTAGAAAAAACCAAAAAATCAATAGTTTTGGAAATGTCTGCTGTGGCAGAATGAGAGCAGCAACAAGTTATGATATTCAATAACGGGTTTAATTAATAGCAAGAACCGGCTTCTCATTAAGAAACTGGTTGTAGTTTGACACGCCAATGTAGCTGGTCATCTGTCAGCTCATTTCACGTCTCATTTCTGTTTGGCTGCCATTAATTGAAGAAACTAATCAATTCAGAGCACTGAATCCTTAAAAACAGGGCTACTGAAATGAATGGAAAATGAGTTCATTAGCAGTGAAAACTGATCACTGATTAAGAAAAGGGTTAGAATGAAGAGCTGCAGTCACTGCGGCCCACCAGGCCTGAAGTTCAACCCCTCCTGCCTTAGGTGGTCACAACCTTCTCTCAAAGCCTATGCACCCTGAGATGGCAGGGCTGGAGAGCAGAGAATTACACGTATCGGTAACAGTTTAGTTTAGGTACTGCAAAAATGCATCCCTTACTCATACACTTCTTCATAACACTTAGAAAGCCTCGGTAAAGTGCTGATTCATCTCTGCAATGTGACCTTCCAACAAAACTTCAGTCTGGAGTGGTGTGAGGTGATGTAACTGAGACACATGTCTGTTGATATTCCATATTTAGTTATAAAACCTGCAAATTCCTTCATATTAACAAGTGATTTTACCAGCATATCAAAGACTCTTAACATGACACACTGAATAGAGATGAATACTGTAACTTATCAACTTTAGTTTTAATGTTTTAGAAGCATAATGAGGACCAAAAGAAGCATCTGTTAAGGTCTTGTTATATAAGAGTAAATAAGTAATAGACGCATTATTACAGTCCCTAAACTAAACTGTTCTCCATGTATCTAAATGGCCAGCGGCAGACTGAGCTGCTTACCAGGGACAAAGGTTTCTGTGTGGCAGTGTGCACTGCTCGTTACATTAGGAGACAACTGAAAATTGTGTTTCTACTATTCTTAGCATTGGGGACAGCTGTTATATATATATATTCATCTGCATCAAAACTAGTTCATTTCATTAATAAGTACAAACTGAAATCACCAGTTGAAAATTAATTGAAATTCCGCAGGAAAGCACAACGCTTTCTTTTTATGTTTATCTTTGTACCTGCAGATTTGCCCTAAGTCAACAACGACATTTGTTTCTTTAGCACATTTCTATACAAGGGATGCAGCTCAAAGTACTATACTGTACAAGCAGTTAAAGAAAAAATAATTGGAAATAAAGAAAAAGATGTATACAAAAAAATAGATAAAATGCCAAAAATAAGATTATAGTAATACACACTTAAATACTACAGATAAAGCAGAGTCCTTAATTATAGTCTCTTATTATTTGGTAACATGATCAGATTACAAGACCACTGTAACCTGAGGCTTACCTATTGTTTGAATATTTTTATTTTCAAAAAACATCACCTGGGATTTAAAAAACTGCAAAAGGAACGAAAAAGCATGTGGTAAGAAGAAGAAGAAGAAGAAGAAGAAATCAATAGCCTAAAAAGCGAGCAATATCTTAAACCACATCATTTCTCAATTCAAAAGGATCTGTTTCACTTATTATTTATATTGACATTGTGGCAGATGGCCTGCTCAGCTGGGACTCCTGGAAGGACCGGGAAAGGAACCACGAGAGGGGAGCCGCCCTGATCTGCATGGGGGAAACGGGATCAGAGCTTAAAAGCTCAATCCTGTTGGGGCCTATGGCATTCTGAAGTGCTGCTAGAAGAAGTTCCAGGCACACCCTCAGTGCTTCTGGGTACTCATGCGGCACTTCCTGGTGGTCAGAAGATCATCAGGGAGCACCTGGAGCACATCTGGGTGCAGTATAAAAGAAGCCACCTCACTCCATTCAGAGAGCCGGAGTCGGGAGGAAGAGGACTGAGCTTGTGAGGAGCAGAGAAGAATTGAGAGAGAGAGTAAAGGAATTATGTGAGCAATTATAGTGGATTTGTGCATTGTGCATACTCCTAAAGAGTAAAATAAAACAGAGCAGAGAGCTGAAAAGGCTTTCATGAAAAAGACTTAAAACAATTCTGTGATAGTGGTGCAGCCTCAAGCATTACCAGTTTAAGTCAAGGTGGTGCTAAACCGGAACATTTCTTTTTTTTTTAAGGTAAAAGTGAGCCATTTTAAAAGAAAGGCACTTACCGTTATGGATTGAGGGTGCTGCCACAGGAAAGTGTGGCCGTCTCTGCGGGTGAGTGCTGTGAGGTATGACGTGTCTGAGCACACGGATAGCCTGTATAATGGCCAGTCAGTACAAGCTCCCTTGCTGGTGGTTCAGCTTCACAGACCGGTGTCCTCGCAGCCTGCCCGTTGTGAGTGGTTAGAGGTGTGGCACACCTAGAAGAAAATACCAGCATTGGTAAGGAAGGTTATGTAAGAGAAGGGGACCCCACATTTCAGTAAATAAGGTTTGCTTACTGGAGCAAATGCTTTGGTGTGCGTGAGCTCAGCACAGCCGTTGGCCATCCATGGAGATTATGCGCGTACAACCAGCAGTTGCTCGGAAAGTGTCACGGTATGCAGTGTGAACATGCCAGCATCTACCTAGACTGGTGAGAGGAGTAGATGGGGGTGGCGGATTGGCTGGGTAATCTTTGCTGGGTAAATTTAAGGAGTTACTGGACAACAGGAGGTGTCGTTGTACCTAAAAGCGAGAGTTAGGGTTAAGGACTGCTGAGCTATAGAAGGAACAGTTCTATCTATCTATCTGTATAGTGCCTTTCACATCTATCTATCTATCTATATAGTGCCTTTTATATCTATCTATCTATATAGTGCCTTTTATATCTATCTATCTATCACCTTTCATATCTATCTATCTAGTGCCTTTCACATCTATCTATCTATCTATCTATATAGTGCCTTTCACATCTATTGTATCTA
>JANRMT010028174.1:20457196-20471113 GCA_026402145.1 Polypterus bichir lapradei
TATTGTGTTTTTTATTTTTCTATTCTTTATTATGTAAAGCACTTTGAGCTACTGTTTGTATGAATATGTGCTATATAAATAAATGTTGATGTTGATGTTGTTGTCTAAAACTCTCCAAAATGTTTCCAGGATGAGATCCAACCTGCGAATGCGGCAATCAAGTCCCAGCCTCACTAGGTCACATGTTTTGGGCCTGCACCAAATTAACATTATTCTGGACCAAACCTTTTAAGTGCCTTTCAGACAGCCTTGGACTCATAATCCCTCCTTACCCATTAACAGCTGTGTTTGGGGTTCTTCCAGATGAGTATAAAGTGGAGAAAGACAAACAAACTGTGATTGCATTCACTACACTTTTAGCACGCAGACTTATTCTGCTAAACTGGAAGAATCCTAACTCTCCTCTTTTAAGTCAGTGGGAAACCGATGTTTTAAACTATTTGAAATTGGAAAAAATCAAATATTCAGTTAGAAGATCTGTACAGATTTTTTTCAAAACCTGGCAGGATCTCATCAATAATATTTTAGAATAAGCTCTTAAAGCACTGAGGAAGCAATTATCTCCTCATTTCTTTTTCTTCTCCATTCATCTCTACTGGCCTATTAAACTCATCAATTTAGGTATGTTTAAGTTTTACCCCGTTGGCCATGCTCTCTCTCTCAGGGTGGGGTCAACTTGTTTTTCAATCTCAATCCTATTTTTTGTAAAAGTTGATCGATTATTTTTTTTTTTTTAATAAAAAGAAGAAAGAGTGGTCAAAAGTCAGCGCTCTACTATTAACAACATGGTGTCGCGATATGATGTTATAAAACATATTGTAAGTATTACATATTGCAATAAATGAATGTAAACCTCACACATTATAACAACATGGAAGATTGGAACTACTGTCAACGTTATTTAAAAAAGCATTAGCGAAATCTCGTCCTAAAAAGAGAATAGTTGTGTGCAACATCAATTACTACGAGGGATGTTCAAAAAGTTTCTGCACTTTTATATTTTCGTTAGAAATGATAAAGGCAGGAGGAGTAGTAATTGGTCGTGTCTGAGAGTGTCATGTGACTAGTTCTGTCTGGCAGGCTGGCTGCCCTTGCTGTTTAGTATAAGAATTGTCACCCTGTGGTGAAGATGGCTATGAAACTTATAAACTGAACCAAAGAGGAAGAGTGTTCTGTCCTACGCTTTTTGTGAGCAGAAGGCGTGCCGGAAGCACAAATTCATCTCTGCATGTGTGCTCAGTTTTGGGATAAAGTTCTCTCTCGTAGGGTTGTCTATGAGTGGATTGAAATGTTCAAAAATGGCCGCAATCGTATGATGGATGCAGAGCTCTGTGGATGTCCAACTACAGCCACGACCACGAAGAAATGAAGAAAGAACCCTGGAACTGATTCACAAAAACAGAAAAATAACAGTTGAAGAGGTTGCAGGAGAACTGAATGGGAATGTTGGCATGATGCATTGCAAAAGAAGGTGACTATGTTGAAAAGTGATGTCATTTGTTTTTGAAATCTATACTAATAAAAGGCAAAGCCCTCACTGACTGACTGACTGACCCACTCACTCATCACTAATTCTCCAACTTCCCGTGTAGGTCAAGGGCTGAAATTTGGCAGGCTCATTCCTTACAGCTTACTTACAAAAGTTAAGCAGGTTTCATTTCAAACTTCTACACGTAACGGTCATAACTGAATCCTACTTACGTACATATATACGGCCAAAGCCTGCAGCTCGGTCTCCGTGTGAGGCGGAGTTGCGTCTCCCATCACCACGCCGCCCACGTAGTTGGCTGCCTGCCTATATTGCGTCCCCCTTACCCACGCCTCCCACGTAATTGAGTGCCTGCCAATATAAGGCTGTCCGTCACCAGCAATCCGATAGACACGCTGCTGCTACGAGGGCTTTGTCATGCCTAAGACTAATTTTCGTGAGATACAAGTTTAGTGAGAAGACGCAAGGTATAAACGAGACTTTTGATCACCTTGTAACGGAGTTAAAATTGCTGGTGAAGGACTGTGCTTATGCAAATGAAGATGAGATGGTCAGGGATAGAATAGTATTTGGCACAAACTCAGCAAAAGTGCGACAGAAACTTTTAAGTGCCGGGTCTGAGCTAACATTAAATAAAGCCGTGGACATCGCAAGATCGGACAAGATAGCAAACCTTCGTTGCACGTAGTCCGAGTGGCTCACGTAAACTGACTGTGAATGCAGTACGCAGACAACAAGCAAAAGCTCCAAAGAGCGCTGAACAAAAAACACATTACACAATTGAGAAGGCAGCAAAAGAATATGAAGCGAGTGACGCATACAAGCATATTCATAAGTGCAGCTACTGTGGAAACAAAGCACATGGTGCAAAAAGTCAATGTCCAGCTAAAGGAAGACAGTGCAAACAAAGATGAGATGGTCAGGGATAGAATAGTGTTTGGCACAAACTCAGCGAAAATGCGAGAGAAACTTTTAAGTGCCAGGTCTGAGCTAACATTAAATAAAGCCGTGGACATCACAAGATCGCACAAGATATTCGCGAGATTAAAGTTTAATGAGAAGACGCAAGGTATAAACGAGACTTTTGATCACTTTGTAACAGAGTTAAAATTGCTGGTGAAGGACTGTGCTTATGCAAACGAAGATGAGATGGTCACGGATAGAATAGTGTTTGGCACAAACTCAGCGAAAGTGCGACAGAAACTTTTAAGTGCCGGGTCAGAGCTAACATTAAATAAAGCCGTGGACATCGCAAGATCACACGAGATAGCACAACGACAGCTGAGAACCTTCGATGCATGTACTCCGAGCGGTTAACGTGAACTGACTGTGAACGCAGTACGCACACAAAAAGCAAGAGGTTCAAAGAGCGCTGAACAAAAAACGCATTACACAATTGAGAAGTCAGCAAAAGAATATGAAGCGAGTGACGCATACAAGCATATTCATTAAGTGCAGCTACTGCGGAAACAAAGCACACGGTGGAAAAAGTCAATGTCCAGCTAAAGGAAGACAGTGTGAAAAAATGTGGTAAATTGAACCACTTCGCTAAAGTTTGCAGGACTGGGAAAGGTAAACCCGTGCATGCAGTGTGTGATGTCTCAGATAAAGAGGAAGACGAGCTGTTTATTGATGCAGTAAGAAAGGAACAACCCTCTGAAGCTGAACAAGCCTTTGTACACATATCAATAGGAAAGCAAGGTGTAAAGCTTAAGTTTAAATTAAGTTCATAGACACGCTGCTGCTAAATATTCGCAGGCAAATCCCCAACTTAATACCGGGAATGCCTGTTAAACATCTTAGATTCACGAGTACCGATTTGGGTAGTGAACACTTCGATGAATGAAACCTGTTATCTTTACAACCGTTGACAAACACGGAATATAACTTGAACACAACACATCCTCCAAATACGAACCTGATTGAAAGAAATAATGACAATCAAATCCTTGATGACAGTAACACTCATAACAGTGACAAAACAATTACATTGACAATCATGTTACATTATTTTTAAAATGTTTACTTTTCTTTCTCATAACTTCTTTAACACACTACTTCTCCGCTGCGAAGCACGGGTATTTTGCTAGTTCTTAATAAATAGACTTAAAAACAAGTCCGGAAACTTTTTGAACGTCCCTCGTAATTGCATTAGTTTAGATAAACTTTATTAATCTCAAGGGGAAATTTAGATGGATATAGCATCAGAAACATAAAAACAAAGATACAGATTAACAGGACAAATAATACAGCCAATCAATCGATCAAACAACCAATAATTGAATAAATAAATAAACAGGACAGCTCTCTGTGAAGAGCTCCCCATTATCTCTGACATAGACCCTGAGCCTCACAAACTGCTGTCTGTGGGTCAGGTAGTCTATAATCCAGGAGATTTGGGGGGCATCAAGATGGAATGCCAGTCAGTAAGGCAGAATGGTGTTAAAGGCATCGGAAAATTCAAACAATATTGTCCTGACTGTGATGCTAGTTTTGTCCAATTGGGAATAGGCTCTGTGGAGCATGTAGCTCAGAGGATCGAGACGTTCTGAAACCATGGGTTGGAGTTAATTTAGGACCAACCTCTCAAAGGTGTTCATGATGTATGAATTAAGAGCAACTGGGATCAAGTGAATGACTTTTCTTTGGCACTTGGACCGCACAGGATGTTTTCCAAAGTTGGGGAACCTTCTGCAAACTCAGGGAAAGGGAGAACAAGAGCTGAAGGACCCCACACCCAGACCCACACCTAGTGCAGGCTGGAACATGTTTTTAGCACCCTGAGGCTGACTGACTCCATCCAACCCTGTAGCCTTGTTCATTCAGAATTTGCCCAGCTCTCTCCTCACTTGATCAGCAGAGATAGACCACCCAGGAATTGAAGGGGGGCAGAAACAACAGATGTGAAGATCATGCAGGGTACAGAAGGCAGTTGGGATTCCAGAACCTTGTCAGTTTGCTCTTAGACTCAAGCAGATCAGTGGGGAGTGCTGACAAGAATGAGTCAAGGCTGTTGAAGAACTGGTTAAGGGTACGGTTAGGGTCATCAGCTCTGTTCTTATCCCCTTCATCAGCAGGTTTTACAGCCTGCTTGTAGTCAGTGATAGTCTTCCCATCCCAAACACTTCCTTCGGGTTGTTCTACTGTAACTTATGTTAAAGTTTGTCTCTGTAATGGGCTTTCCCCTCAATTCTATCTGCACCTGCTTGATTTCCTCCTTACCTTCAGACCTGAAGTCTCTTCTTCTTATTCAGTAGGTCTTTCAGGTGTTTTATTACCCATGGTTTATTGTTTGGACAACAGTGCGCTCTCTTAGTTATTCATGCAAAACTTGATGTAGTCTGAAATACAGTGGCTGAGTCCCTGAGCGTCTACATAATGTGACTCATCCAGTCACTTGTAGCAGTGCTACCATGGGTAGAATTCCATTTTCCAGCAGCCCAAGGGGGATTACCCTCATTGGATGACAGAAACGGAAGCAAGGGCTGCTGGGGACGAGAAAGGCCAGTGGGAAAGTTGAAAAAATGGGCCTTGCGGAGCAAAAGTGGGGATTTGTGTTTTTGTGTATCCTGTCCGACGTGTCTTCTGAAAAGTCAATTGTTCCCTGGATTGAATGGACTGTCTCATGCCTGCCTGTCATGTTATAGTGGTGGATTAATCATTGTGTGTCTTCAAAAGGAGCACTACTGTAAATCTCACCCCTCACTGCTCAGGACTACTGGTAGGACTGTTTCATTAATTTATACCGAAGCTGTTCCCGTGTTTGTCATCTTCTCAGCAGACCATTTCATCTACTGTACTTTTGCCGCATTGGACTGTATAAGGACTTTTTCAGGCGTGTTTATTGTTGGGGTCATTGTTGTGTTAAAATGGTATCGCCGTAGGGGAAGGGGAGGTTTGTCTGATTGTTGCTGTTTTTTATTGGGTTTTCCATCTAATATATTATTTATTCATTTGTTGGTTTTGTGTCTCTGCCTGTGAGTGTGTGAGGGTCGGGCCAAGGCTGGGTGCGTTCCTGGAATCCCCTCTAAATAAATAAATAAATCACTGTTTTATTGATGGTGTAAATCTTAGCGCCACCGGACCGCTACACACTGTTTCCCTTTGTCCATTCCTGCACTGTCCTGGTGGTGATTTGCAGCTGTTGGTCAATGGGCTTACATGCACGTGTGAATTGTACCAAATTATGGTCAGATCTGCCCAGAGGTGGCAAAGCAATAGAGTTACATGCCTCTCTAACATTGGCATATAACAAGTCCAGGGTGCTGTTTTCCTCACTCATGATAGCAAAACAAATCCCCAGCTTTATGGGAGATGCTTTGAGCTTTTCAGGTGGTGGATCTAAGCCTAAAAGTCTTGTCATGCTGAATATTTTGTTTAAGCTGGGGTACTGTGAATTCTTTTTAAATGTCCTGTTTGTTCATTTTTTAGTGCTTTAGTTATTATCATTGTATTATTGTTGTTGAATATGTTTACTTTTACAGGCTTATATATTTATCCCTGGTGTTTTGTTTTCGCTTGATTCCTTCCCAGACTTTTTTTTTTTGTCCTTTTTGTTAACTTTTCAGTTTGAATTACTAAGCATGGTTTATTTCTATTCATTTTGCTCTCATTTATCATTTAGTCAACATGTTTAATGCATTTTTATTTTTCTTAGGTTTAAAAATATTTTTCTACCCTTTCTTTAAACATCTTTACGTTCCCTTAATTTTTTCTGGGTCGTTCCTCAAGAGGCGGTGTCACCTGCCCATCACAAGTGAGAGACCGCCCCCAGCCTGTAAAGACTAATAGGTAATGCAGTCCGTTGCCATGTGATTTGGTTGAGGGTAGTTTATCTGTAAATAGTGCTACTAATTTTTGCTTTTGTCTTGAGATCTTTATTTAGTATTTGGTACTGGGACTTGTTTGTTTTCAGATTATCAAGTTGGCAATTATTTTGCCTCTTGTTTGCTCATTTGGGCATTTTATTATAGCATCCTTGACTGTAGGCCATTTATCAACCAAGAGTGCCTTACTTTACGTACTGTTCCCTACTATTGGGTGGAGCTCTCACCCTCAGCCCTTAATAAACCTTGCAGCACAAAGCATATGGCAAACCTCTGGCTGCTCCAGTTGCTCAAAGAAATCTACCTTATTTCTTCAATTACTCTAAATATGAAGACAAAGTATAGAAAGTTAAAAGCAGCGTGGTATTTATTACATGAATAATATTGCCAAATAGAACAAAAAATAATAGAAAATAAGATTGATAGTAAAGTCTGGATATATATGATATTTATTAAAAGCATGCAAAAAGGTAAAGATGACCAGAATGAATATCGCAGGTGGCTTGTGATCTAGCACTCGTAGTTGTTCATTAGATGCTTTTCTGATGATCAGAAGGAAATGGTCACGTTTCTGGCTGTCAATATGATGAATGAATTTCCAAGCAATAAAGTTTATAATGTTTTAACACTATAATTACCAAAACCTATGGAAATACTTGTAAATCTGGCCCACCTTAAATCCCTTCGCACCTCTCTGTCAGCATCTCTGTCAGCCTGCTATACCATCTCCCCCACCAATGCAGTACGGGCCCAGCTCAAGCCTTGATTATCTTGGAGTGAAGTCGATAAAACTGAATAAAAAAAAATCAAGTGACAATGGGATACCAAGAAGGCTTGACACACCAGCGTTTGTGTGTCCCTCCAGATCAGAAAATTTCCAGTTTCATTGTCTCAAAACACCACTCACATCTACAGTTATTCTCAGTTTCAAATAAAAACTGCATCAGATCTGTGGTGTTGGGTGTTATATCATGATCGTGACTGAGAAAATAAAAGTGAAAAAAAAAATGGTAACTTTTACAAGTACTATAAATTTACACCGGCTGTTACAGATGCTGCCCTGCGGTGGGCTGGCACACTGCCCGGGGTTTGTTTCCTGCCCTGTGTTGGGTGGGATTGGCTCCAGCAGACCCCCCGTGACCCTGTAGTTGGGATATAGCGGGTTGGACAATGGATGGATAGATGTTACAGATGCAAATCAAATGTATGTTTTTATTGTATAATATTAACAATAAGAGTAGCTCACTACTCAAAACAGTAAATTTGCGAGACACCCTGGACTGATCCAGCGGCCTTTTGATTACAAGTCAGCAGTTCTTAGCGCTGCACCATGGAAGCTGTCGTATTTTGTGAAAGTGTTTATTTGATATTTGGACTTCAGACTTCACACATTATACAGTTAATTTCTACATTTTGTCATTTATTACTAAAACATGAAAAACATTTCCGTTTTAACAATGTGTTTACATAGATTGTTGTAGACACAGAACACACATGAAATGTATGTATTCCAAATAACAATATATTATTTCCCCTCTAAAACTCCAGCACTTCAATTTAAGATAATCAAGACTTGATCTGGGCCCTTTCTGCAATGGTGGGGGAGATGGTATAGCATGTTGCTTGCTGCTTGGGCTTATCGACACATTTACAAGACTAGAGATGCTGGCAGAGAGCTGCGAAGGGATTTAAAGTGGGGCGGATTTATGAGTTTTTTCGTTGTCTTTGGTAATTCTAGTGTTAACAATCTCCTATGTCAAGCTATAATCTCCAGTTCCATGGCATCTCCTTCTGGTCACAGATTGTAAAGTAATCGGGTACAGCTTGAACAATAGTATGTCTTCCTTTCCCAAGCTGTAAACCAATTTAGTCCTGGTGCCCTTCCCTTCACAGGTGATAAAATCATCACTACAGCTTGAGGCATCTCCTGAATTCCTGCTCAGCTCAAACAGATGGTACTGATATTGGTACAATTCTGGAAAACAGATGGCCTTTGATGTTAACTGTCCATGCATGTGACCTGTTGTGTTCATCTGTTGTTTTGTCTTAAGCAAAATATAATGAAAATATAGACCACAATTCACAGATTTTGTACCCCACAACAGGGATGGAGGAGAAGAGGACAGCCATAGAAAAAGTGGACAGATTGTCTGAATGGGGGATCTGAGGGAGAAAGGGGTATCAGGCATGGAAGTTTGTAACAGATGACAATGCATGAGGCTGGTTAAATATAGTAACCCCACATATAAAGTGGAAAAAGCTTTAGAAAAAGAAGAAGATACAATTTCCCTTTTTTTTTTTCTAACAAATCCATCTTTATAAAGTTTTCTTCTAACCTTGCTCTATACAAGCCAAGGGCTGACAGTGACTCTCTCCCACATTTTGAGTGTGTTTTGTGACTGTACAGAATATCTTTTTGAAGTTAGAGAATTATTCACATTTTTGCCAGGTGTAGGCTGAGGCCAGACACTCTAGTTGAAGCCATTCTGTCTTTTGGTACATCTCCTCTGGGCAAGCTGGAATTTCTGGCCTGCTTCCTTGGATGTTATTGAAGGACTCACAACACCTTGCTGCAACCTGTGAGGTTAAATCACAACGATATCCTAAAACAGACGGAAAGCCCTATTGAAAGAATAGGAAATCTCACAGGAAAAATTTCAGAGTTATCACAAAAATGAATTTCAGCTATCTTAAATTACATGCAAGGTCAGACATCTCAAAATGAGCTGTGAGATATCTAAAAGTGTATTGGAAATATTTTGAAATGCATTTGAGATATCTCAAAGCATATTATAAATTAAATACAGTCTAAAGGAATATATTTTGAGACATCTAGAAAAGAGTTTCAGACATCTTATGAGGTCAACTGAATTATGTGATATCTGAAGTTCATTCTGAAATGTCTCCGAATGTTAATTCAGTTTACCCATGCAGGGTGGTAATTAGAATTTTATTTAATTGACTGCTACACCAAATCCATTATGACCTTACTTACCGTATATACTCGTGGATAAGTTCTTCCACGAGACTTGATTTTACTGTATAATGTCTGGTACTTTGTAATTTTGGTCGTATAAGTCAAATGCAGAAAACTCACGCTATTGGTCCAAGAGATTACGATATGCTAACGCCCACCGGAGACATTAACTATGGAGCACACAGCCGTTTTTTTTTCTATGTATTGTACCTACATGACCACATGGTAAAACCCTAACTATTCTGAAGCGACGTTCGCTCTGTTTTGTGTTTTTTGAATCTCACACCCTCATACACCTTTATCGTAAGAGCATCCCTTATCTATGATGGAGCGTTCAAACAGAAGAAAACATGAAGCTTATTTTAAATTAAAAGTCATTGAAGGGGCAAAAGAAACTGGTAACTGCGCTGCTGCAACAAAATTCAATGTGTCTGAGAAACTGATGTGAGATCGGAAGAAGCAAGAAGATGTAAAAAAAAAAAACAATTAAGTGTCATATTTTTGAACGGGCGTATAAGTCGGGGTCTGATTTTATGATCGATTTAATCAGACCTCGACTTATACGTGAGTATATACGATAAAACATAAGCTTTTTTTTTCCATTCATTACCATAACTTATTGATAAAGCCATGTCGTATGTATTATACTTACTTTTAAATAACCTTAACCCTTTAAACTGAACCTCATTGTTTGTGAGCTGCCGGCGGGACCAATAAAGAAATAAAAAAAAACAAAATAATTAAAAAACTATATAAAACCATTCAATCCCTTAATGCTATAATTACAGTACAGTGTGTAGCCACTATGATGCCACATACTTCAATACCATGTTGCGATGATTTTCGTTCCTCCCTCAAAGATGGCCGAATCGCTGTCCCCAACAATGTGTACAATCTGGTGGACAGCCAATTATCTACTAGATAGATAGATAGATACTTTACTTTATTAATCTCCAAGGGGAAATTCACAAACTACGAAATGAGTTGGGGGAGGGGTCCCAACTTTCAAATGACACTTTCTAGCTTTTTTCATTATCTATATATATATATATATGTTTTGGAAATACGTTTTTTGAAGCTTGCAGTTGGTGGTGGTGTTGCAATTAGTATACGCAGTATAATTTCTTTACCAACTGTATACATTCTGACAGAGTGAGATCTGCCCTTCAAAATGACACATAAGCCATGGGTCTTCAATAATGGATATGTAGGCTATGGAGGATTATGTGAAAAACTGCTTACAAAATATAAAAGTAGACATATTACTTATAGATATTTCTGTAATACTAGGGTGTTGTACCATGTTAGCCATTATGAATGTAGTGAGAAGTCAAGCAAAATGACACCTTCTATTGGCTAATTAAAAGGTTACAATATGCAAGCCTCGATATGCGTAACATTTTTATTCTGTGTGTTCTTGACACATCCACTCTCACTTTTATAGAACTTGTAAGCTCATTCCAACACCTATGGAAATAAGAATAACATTCAAAGTGCATTTTTGGTTAAAACATTACAGAATTTTGCAGCTTATTCTGCTGTAATATATGTGCATAACATAACAATAATGTTAATATTCTGATAGAGAAATGCCTGACGTTTCTTTTGAGGGGAGGAACATGAATATTGAGTGAAGGGTGACGATGATAATAATAATAATACATTTTATTTATATAGCGCCTTTCCCATGCTCAAGGCACTTCACAGAGTTTAAGAAAGAATGTCAGGGTGTACAGTATATAGCTTTGTACTAAACCAGATAAATAAATAAAGAAGAGTAAGATAGTAAATTCAGAGAAAAAGCCTAACAAACAACACAATTGATGGTCTAGCACACACACACACAGGTTACATGAGCATCTTGACATGGAGGTAAACTGAAAGAAGGGTAATAAAGTTAGGTAGAGCTAAAAGGCTTCCTGAACAGACACGTTTTGAGTTGTTTTTTAAAAGAATTCATGGAGTCAGCTGATCTGATTAATTTCGGTAGGTCATTCCAGAGTCTGGGTGCTATACAGCTGAAGGCCCTGTCACCTATAGAGTGTAGATTAGTGTGGGGCACAACAAGATTACCAGAATCAGAGGACCTTAGTGGGCGGGCAGGCACATAGTGATGGAGAAGGTCACTGATGTAGTTCGGTGCAAGGTTGTTTAAGGCTATGTAGGTTATTAGTAGGATTTTATATTCGATTTTGTAAGACACGAGGAGCCAGTGACGATGGAGCAGGATGGGTGTGATGTGCTCACTGCTGCTGGTTTGTGTAAGGACTCTTGCAGCCGAGTTTTGAATAAGCTGGAGCTGTGATATAAGATTAGAAGGGGCACCTGCCAGCAGTGAGCTACAATAATCAATGCGGGATATGATAAAAGCAGGGACAGGTTTCTCAGCATTAGAAAAGGAGAGGAAGGAGCGAACATGGGATATGTTACGGAGGTGAAAGTAAGAAAGTTTCTTAATGTGATTCATATGGGTGGAATAAGAGAGGGAGGAATCAGAAATGACACCAAGATGCCTTGTAATCAGAAGAAGGTCTGATGAGATAACTGCCAAAATTGACTGAAAATCAGCTCATTTTATTAAGCTGCACTTTAGTCCCAATTTGCAGGAGTTCAGTTTTGTAGCGATTTAATTTTAAAGAGTTCTGCTCCATCCAGGTATTAATTTCACTGAGGCAGGTTGTGAGCTGAGAAAGCTCTGATGAAGTTCCACTTTTAACATTGAAATAGAGTTGAGTATCGTCTGCATAAAAATGATAGCCCAGTCCAAAGCTACGAATAATATGGCCAAGGGGAAGCATATAAATACAGAAGAGCAGAGGGCCGAGGACAGAGCTCTGAGGAACTCCTTGTGTGACTGGCACCAAGCTGGATCTGCTGTTGCCAAGACTAACAAACTCTTGCCTATCACTCAGATAGGACTTGAACCACTGGAGGGCAGTGCCAAAGATACCCAGCATGTTCTCCATTCTGGACAGTAGAATGTCATGTCTGACCTGAGTGTCAAATGCTGCACTGAGGTCTAACAGAATTAATATGCTGGTTTGCCCAGAGTCTGCTGCCATAAGCAAATCATTGGTTACCCGTAGCAGTGCAGTTTCACAGCTGTGCTGTACCCTGAAACCAGACTGAAAGGGTTCCATCAAGTTATTAGTGGTTAAGTAATTGGTGAGCTGGGAGGCTACAACACGCTCAAGAGCTTTTGACAGGAAAGGTAAGTGGGAAATAGGCTGAAAATTGTTAAGATCGTTAGCATTAAGACCAGACTTTTTTAACATGGGGGTTACAGAAGCGATTTTAAAAGTGAGCAGCACAGAGCCAGTGTCAAGGGATGAGCTTATTATTGTTGTAACAATCGGGATTATGGCATGAAGGCAGGATTTAAGTAGTGTCCTGGGGATGGGGCCAGTTAAATCAAAGCAGCAGAAAATGAACAACGACGAGGCTGAGCTTAAAGAGTTAATATCTGTTCGGTAATATCTTATTGATTTTCAACACCTTCCTTATACTATCTCGAATGTCCTTTGTCCTCCAGCAATAGATTATTGGGTTCAAGAGAGGTGGGGTAACGTTCTGAATGAGTGATGCCAAGATGCGAACATCGACAGAAGTACTGGGGACTCGGTTGGCTATGTATACACCAGCACCAACCAGAAAGAAGACCAAGAGGACCAGCAGGTGTGATCCGCAGGTAGAGAAGGCCTTCAGGCGTCCCTCAGAGCTGGAGATGTGGAGAACTGAAATGATGATCTGGGTGTAGGAAAACAGGATGTAGATCAAGGGGCCTATCATCACCAGCAATCCAATGCTTAAAACAACATACGTATTGGGAGTCGTGTCACTACACGCTAACTTCAAAACTGCTGAGTTGTCGCAAAAGCAGTGAAGCACTATGTTGGGTCCACAGAAGTGCAGTTTGAAGGTGAAAGTCACTGGAATGATCATGATAATGAGAACACAAAGCCAGCAGCAAACGATTTGCTTCAGGACCAGGCTGTTACTTGTAATTGTGTAGTAGTGGAGGGGCTTACATATGGCAACATATCTGTCATAAGCCATGAGTCCAAGGAGAAGGGACTCTGCTGTGGTCATGGCCCCACAGAAAAACATCTGCATGAAACAAGATGGAAGAGAAAGGGAAATGGAGCCTGATCTAAAAAGGAATAACATGTTGGGAATGGTGGTAGACGAAATGATGATGTCCACAAGAGCTAGATTGGAAATTAAGATGTACATGGGAACATGCAGCTCTTTGTCTTGTAGGAAGATCATAATTATAAGCAGATTTCCTAATAAAATAAAAATGTAGATTGTGAGCAAAGTCCCAAAAATGGTATTTCTGCTGAATCGGTCTTGAAATCCTGGGAATCCAGCAATAATGAATTCTTGGACCATCACTGCAGTTTGGTTTTGTCTTAGCATGAGGGGGTCTTCAGTCTTAAAAGGACAAACTTAAGTCTGGTCCTAAAATTGGAAAATAAAGATGACATTAACATTCCATAGTGCATCTGGATACAGTTGTTTACAGTTCCTTTCAATCCCTTAGATACATTTCTCAAAAACACTAACACCGTTCTCAAACTTCACAACTTCTCAGAACTTCACAGCATTAACACTGGAATCCCTGA
>JANRMT010028174.1:20510133-20533019 GCA_026402145.1 Polypterus bichir lapradei
TATCTATCTATCTATCTATCTATCTATCTATCTATCTATCTATCTATTAACCCTCCACTTTTGTTCAGGCAATATATCAAGCTCTTACATTTAAAGAAAACTTTACCGGGTGTTAAATCTTCATATTGCAACCTCTTGGTGACGGTAAAGGGGTAAGAAAGTAGACTTTCCAGTTCTTCTATTTGTGCCCACTGACTTTCAGTTAATTAAACATTTTCATTGCCCAGTTCTTCAAGAAGGTCTTTTAGTTCAAGCAAAACACTTTACCACCAAATAAGTGCTTCCCCAGCGTGTTGTTTGATCTGAAATGGCTCCTTTTCCTGCACGTCTTTTCAAAATGGCATCTGTTTTAGGGCCCCTGGCTGCAACAGTTACTTCCCTCAATTTACCAATTAGAATAGCTGCATGACGATCTTTCAATCCGTCTTTTATTGCAAGTTGCAGAGTATGAACAGCACAATGCATAGTAAGCTTAGATGCTTCTTTAGCAATGTTATCCAAAATTTCACTATTCTCTTTGGTTTCACTTTCTCCAATACTTGCAGAACTGTCTTCCTCTAATATCTGTTTGTCACTTTGATATGTAGTTTCAGGAGGCACACAGACGTTTTAGTTACTTAAAATGTCTCTAGTTAAGTCCTCATTTTTAGTCAGCTTCCTTCAAAACAGGCCACATGCTTGTCTCAATATGGCTGCCGAGCTGTGCTCTTCATTGTGTTGTCCTTTTCAGTTCATGGTGTGTGAGATGGTCTTTCATCAGTTGGTAAGAAAGAGAGAGAGGGAAAGCAAGCAAATTTATAGGTTTTTCTGTCCAATCCCTACAGCCAATAGGGCGTCATGGTACTTAAAGGCTTCTGATATACAAGCCAATCCCAAACAGCCATACTTCAGACCAATGGGGCACAGAATACCTTCACGCCTGCCCCCAAAACAATTTGTTAAGGTGGAGCTTGCCAGCTAGGTAGTTGGCCTCCATGCTGGGGTTGATTGAGAGAATCATGCAGAGAATCACCTGCCAAACTTGTTTGAGGCAGTCTCACCAACCTTGTTGGAAAATTACAAAGAGACTCTGTCCAAAGGCTTCATGTGGTTGACACCAGTTCACCATCTTTTGGGGCTGACTTTATGTTGGGGCAACAGCAGTCGTGGTTTGTACTTCTTGTCGTTGTAAGTGGCGGGGCTCCCAGGCAAACATTGCTGTAGGTGGGACAGCTGTACAAACCTGTTCAGCTGGGGATCGATCAGCTGATGCCGGTACCTCACATTCTCTTTCGATCACTGGTATCAACACTGGAGTCCAACAAGTCAGAGTCCAATTCAACGATAAGAAGCAAAACGTTGTCCACGGAGTATTTTGCTTTACACATTCGCTTCAATCTCTCACCAGATGTCGAGGCCATTTTTGCTGTCGTTTGATCCTCACTACTCACACAAGTGCAGGGAATCTTGGTCAGACCAACACAGCTAATGTTCCTTCTAGCAGACAGTGTGGAACAAAAAGGTTTTTCACTTTTTACAGTTGATCACCTCCATCAACCCCTCCTGTTGACAAAAGTCGACATCCGCCCTGAAAGAGTTAAGTAAGCAATTTAGGATATTTTTGTTTAAGCAGGCCTTTGAACACGGCTGAGTAGTCTCTGCTTGGACTTTCGGCTTGTTCTTAGTTTTGTTCTTCTTATTCGATTATTTCTTATTGTTTTTCTGATGTCACCTCTGTGAAAGGAGCGTTATAAGTACTTATTACTACTGTAATAAGTTTATATGTTTAATATGTCACTGTGCTCTGTACAAATATTTTAAATTGTTTTTTCTTTTCTTTCTACATGCACAGCTGAGCCAGGTTTAGTACAAAGGGACTCAGCATTTAGACCTGCTAGTCCAAGCATAAGATAAGATAGACAAAGACAAGTGGGCAACATGCACTATTTCTGTGTGACATAGCATGACATCGGATCTTTCTTTGCCTTGTTTGGAATGGCATGATTTACCTAAGCAAGGGCATGCGCATGAAGAAAGAGTATAAAACCTTAGAACATTGCCCGGCACACCTTTGAAGCCGACGGATGGATGGGAGATAATGTCATCCAATCCTAAAAAATCCCGAAAATGGAAGACTGTATACATCAAGATCTCACTTCGATAAAAGTCTTGCTATGGCTTCCTCATCTGTTATGCTGCGTAAATCGCCATTAAAAAAAACTAACTTATTTTCTCTTATGTGATTTCTTACCACCGTGTCACTATGGGAGGGGTATCACCTTTTAATATTATATCTATATAGTTTCGGGTTACTTAAGACGCCGCAATTATGAAAGAACTTATTCCAACCAGGGAGCTAGTGCCCCCTAGAGGATAACACTTACTTACTTTTGAACACGGTGTGTAGAGCACTTCTTGGTAACATCAGCTAAGCTGTCTACTTAGCCCCTACTTTCCTGCACAGCATGATACCACACTCCACACTGCAAATCCTGCCGACTACGCCAAGTGTATTGCCATTGACTCACACCACAAGCCTTTTGAAATTTGCTGATTTCAAGTTTTGTAATTGCTGGGAGCCAGCCAAGAGCCAATGATGTCTGGGCTACAATGGCTCTAAGAAGCTGTTTCTTATCAGCCTATGCTAAAGGATGGCCTTGGCTGAGCAGAGGTGATGTCAGCTGAGCTGTCCTTTCAGCCCCCACTGTACCGCACAGTGCACTCCATACTTCAAATCCTGCCGACTACACCAAGTATATTGCCATTGACTCACACCACGAGCCACCTCAGTTTGCAGATTTGCACTGCGGTAACTGCCGGAGGCCAGATGGCTCTCCGTGTCAATTTCTTATCAGCATGAGCTGACTTTGCCGGGCAGACACTGCTTCTGAACACGGTGAGTGGAGCACTGCCTGGTGACATCAGCTGAGTTTTATCTCCATCACGCAGCCCCCAACCTATTGCACACCTCCACAGTATCTAATGCTGTTTTATGTAATTCATCTCCAGCACTTCCTTTTCCTTATCTTTGATTTACTAACAAATGCATGTAAAATATAATGGTATATATTATACGTCACATTTTCTTCTTATTCTTGGTCACAGTTATCAGAAGATTTTAAGCTTGTGATTAAATTTTTTTAAAACATATCTATTTATAACATGACCATTAACTAACTGAACATCTTGTTACTTTACTAAATCACCTAAAGACGTTATTTGATTCTCAAATTTCTAAAGGTTTTTTTACTCATAAAAACTCATAAAGTGTCATATGTTATTGTTTAATTTTTTTATAGGTCTTGAATATGAAAGTAAGTCATAGTGAAATGACTAACTACAATAAAAAGAAATTTGACAACAACTTTGCATATAATAAGACCTAACAAAAATGAAGTGGGCAATGCTCAACCCTAGAGAGCAAGCCCAGATGGGGCACATACAGGCGTGACATGTCAATATTGTTGTATGATGGCATCATCAAGTAAACTTAAGTTGTAATATTAAGATGATGGGATACTTTATGACCATTTACCTCATCTACAATCAGTGCTAAATGGACTGTTAGATGAATTATACACTTGTTTGAAAAGTACAATGTATAACTCTACCAGACTAACTAACACGGCTTTCCTTTCAAATGTTTTTTATTTTGTGCCCTGGCGTTTTGAATATATATTTACTTATCCAAGGCAACTTACAACATCTGAGATGCAATTGGTTACACTTCTTTTCTAATTGAAGCACAGGCAGGTCACACAGTGTCAGTAGAGGGATCTGAACCCACATACTTCTATCGCTTCTTGCTGCTCTCATTCTGCCACAGCTCTTCCAAAACTGCTGATTTCTTTTTTTTCTAAGAGATCCATCAAACTTTTTTGTGGAGCTGAGCAAACCAACATTGCTGAGACCTTCACCTTTCTTTATTTTCACATATTATATAATGGACACTGATTAACTCATCATGCGTTGGTTCATTTTGTATCTCATTATTGTTTGGCTGCTATTTAAGGAAAATTGAAGCAGTAAAGGGGTCTGAGTCTTAAATAGTCTTCTTCTTTTGACTGCTCCCATTAGGGGTCACCACAGCGGATCATCATGTTCCATATCTTCCTGTCCTCTGTATCTTGTTCTGTCACACCCATCACCTGCATGTCCTCTCTCACCACATCCATAAACCTTCTCTTAGGCCTTCTTCTTTTCCTCTTGCATGGCAGCTCTATCCTTACCATCCTTCTCCCAATATACTCAGTATCTCTCCTCTGCACATATCCAAACCAACGCAATCTCTCCTATCTGACTTTATCTTCCATCTGTCCAACCTGACCTGACCCTCTAATGTACTTATTTCTAATCCTATCTATCTTTGTCACACCCAATGCAATTTTTAGCATCTTTAACTCTACTACTGAGTCTTAAATAATAAATCAATAAAAATGAAGATGGAAGAAGTTAATTAGTAGACAAAACTGATTTGAATCAAAACCTGCAGCCACATTAGCAGTCCTGGACCAGAGTCGGAGACCCCTGCCTGAAGGGAATTACCCAACATGAACTGGGAAAGGTCTGGTGTGAGCTGATTTTTGGGAAAACTGGGAAACAAAAAAGAAATGGAAACTGAAAAGGAAACTGTCAGAAAGACACAAGTCCATCCCAAGAAATGGATTTGGGAGATTGGTAAAAAGCCAGGAAAGTGAAAGAAGAAGACATAATTTATTTTAAAGAGCTCCCTCTTTGGGTGCTTATGATAAAGCCTGTGTCGGATTCTCCGGTTAGGCAAATTCCCCAGTGAATTGAAGACAGGATTCTTGACCAATGAATGAGGGAGACCTTCAATTCAAATGCACAGCATTGTGGGAATAACATCTTTCTTGTTCATGATCAATGCAGAGGTTCCAGGAGGAAACTGTTAATAATATTTTGCAAAACAAAAAAAAACACCAGTTACATAAGATATTTTTTTCTATTTCTGTTGATGCTTGCCACCTTCCAATCATGTTTTTGTACTTTCTGCACGAAAACATGAGATTGAAAACCTTTCTCAGCCACCACTACAAACTACATGAGTAAGTAACATATAAAAAAGTATAATTTTTGAATGGAGTACTCCTAAGTAAATAAACCTTTTATTATTTTAAATGATTGTTTCAACCTTAGGTACATATTATCTAAATCCCAGTCCTCAGAGACCCCCAAACTGTTTAGGCTTTTGCTAGCTCGCAGCAGACCTGTACCAACCAATCAGTACCAGCGTACTAAGTCATGTGGTCCCCATATGATCCTGCAGTGCACAATCTGATGGGTTCCATATTATGAGTCACTGACATGGGAGCCAATAACAGCTTACTACCTGAGACATGGCAACCCAGGTGCTGTGAGACAGCAGGGCTAGACACCATGCTGCTATATCACCATTAATTAATAAAAAAATGATACAAATAATAATTCAGACAAGACAAGCACTATATGGAATGATTAGCAAGCAAGTTTTGGACCTTCTTTTCTTCTTTCATAAACTTTGACTGCTAATTTCAAAGATGTATTTGTGGTAGAACAACATTCATCTATCAATTCATTCACTTTTGAACTGGCCTGATCCACTTAAAGGTCATAAGGGGTCAGGCCTTTCTGGCAGGAAGAACCAACCGTGGATGTGGTGCCAGTCCATCACAGATGGGATCTACTCACCATGGAGGTAAATAAGTGTCACGGATTAGCCTAAAACACACATCTATGGGATATGGGAGATAAACTAAAGTACAAGGAGATACAATATGGAGTGAACATGCAGATTTCATACATATACAGTAGAGACCAGGCCAGAATTTGAATGGAATAAATAAATCACCCAAAATAATAAGACTAGCATTTGTACCAAACACCAAGGTATACCTGATCACAACACCATAGTTATACAAAAAGAAACACACTTTAACTCTTTTAGGGCCGATGTTGATGTTTGTCACCACGTAGCCCTGAGGGCTGATATCGACAAAAGTCGATTTCCAGGGGTAGAAGGGGATAATCAACAGTAAACCTCAATAAAACTGTTACGTTTGACGTTGTCTCTTTTTGCTAGGAGGAATGTTAGACTCGTTGTCTAAGTGGCATCGACAAATGGCCAGAGAGAGAAGTGAATATTCAGTGAATGACATTTTTGCATATTATCTCTGAGTTTGATGCAAGTGATCTGGAGATCGAAGAGGTGAATGAAGTACCATCATTAGCTAATCAGATCCCAACTAATCGGCCCCCAGCTGAGCACAGTTATGCAGCCAATGCGCCTATGGCAAGGTTCGCCTGGGAGGAATCCTCAAACATCGATCCATGGGAGGCAAGCTGGCTACCGGACTTCACAAGATGGCATGGCTTCCTGGTGGACTCAATGGATTACCAGCCACTGGACTACTTTAGGCCGTTCTTTCCTGAAGCTGCCTGATGAGACAAACAGGTACGCAGAGCAAATTTTTGATTCCCGTGCTGAGTTTGCACCGCATTCTCGTTTTTTCAAAGTGGAAGCCCACAACAAAAGTCAAGATGAATGGATACGTGGCATTGCAGACAGAGATGGGACAGAATTGCAGGAGGAGCACTCATCTAAATGTGCTCTGTCCCCTGGTGGCTTTGAACAGGTTATGTCACGTGACGTACGTGATGTACTTCTGAAAAGTTTTATGAAGGTGTTGCAACAGACGACTGAAAAAGAAGCACCAGTGCAACACATATTACAGGAAGTGCAATGCCTGCAGTTCTTTGCTTTGAACGTTACCACACTTTGCAGGACCATACCATGTAACAGGTAGGAAATATGTACAGTATGTGACATCACATAGTATATTCGAATCCTGTAAATGCCAATAAGGGACTCTGCTCTGTTGGGCCCTTGAGCAAGGCCCTTAACCTGCAATCAATCCATCCTAGGTATGACGTTAACCTGCATCCAGCCCTGCATGTAGGCCGAAGTGCCCAACTCCAGTCCTGGAGAGCCACAGTGGCTGCAGGTTTTCATTCCAACCCTTTTCTTAATTAGTGATCTGTTTTTGCTGCTAATTAACTTCTTTTGAATTCATTTTATTTGACTTGCTCTTGAAGACTCAGACCCCTCAATTGTTTCTTTTTCCTTAATTAGCAGCCAAACAATAATGAGATACAAAATGAGCCTAAACAACTGGTGTCCTTCATGCAATATCTGAAAATAAAGAAAGATGAAGGTCTCAGGAATGCTGATCTGCTCTTAGAAAAGAGAAAATCCACAATTTCAGAAATGTTTGCTATCGCAGAATGAGAGCAGCAACAAGCCATGGAATTAAAAAATGGGTTTAATTAACGACAGGACTTGGCGCCTAATTAGTCATCTGGTTGGAGTGAAATTGGTTGGAGTTTGAGGTCCTGACTTAGTTGGTCTTCTGCTGGCTCACTCACTTCACATTTCATTTCTGTTTGGGTGCCATTTAAGGAAAGAAATGAAGCAATTCAGAGAAACGATGAAGAAATTCAGGGAAATATATCTTAAAAAACAAGTAAATTAAAATGAATTCAAAAGAAGTTAATTAGCAGCACTAATTAAGAAAAGGGCTAGCATGAAAACCTGCAGCCACTGCGGCCCACAAGGACAGGATTGGGCACTCCTGATGAAGGTCCTCCAATGTGCAGGGAAAAACCTGGGGGTCGGTGGCAGAACTGGCACTCCAGCCACCATAAAAAACCTCCCACTGGTTCCACACCACCCATCTGAACTAGTGTGGTGCTGAGGTGTCAACCATTGTAAGGCTGCACTCAGGTCCTAATCTGGGATCCTGAGTTGGTTTGTCGTGCGGTGGGTGCAGCAATGAGCTGTATCAGTGCCTGCTCCTAACCCCTCGATGTGTGAAACCATTGCTTTGTGTGTTTTTTAGTTTTTTGGAAACAAATATTCCGCCCTGAGACAAAAGGAAAAAATATCAGCCCTGAAAGAGTTACCATCAAGAAAAATCAACCAAGCATATTATAGAGATTGATTCGCTTTGTCTAAGCCTCAAAGCTTGGCTTTATTTGTCTACTGCAGTAAGTTGTGCACCTCACTGTCTCTTACTAAGTGGATTTGCAGACACATCTTTACCAGCTCTCCATCTCAGGGGTTCTTCGGTAACGTTTTGTTCCTCCTCAAGGTTTTCCAAAAGCTCTGCTGAATCTCTTTAGACCTGAGGCAGTAGATGATGGGGTTCATGAGAGGTGGCGTCACGTTCTGGATCAGCGCCATCAAGATGCGCACATCGGCTGAAGTTCCCGGAATCCTGTTGCATATGTAGACGCCGGCACCAATGAGGAAGAAGACAGAAATGACCAGCAGGTGTGTGGCGCAGGTCGAGAAGGCCTTTACACGGCCCTCGTGAGTGCTGATCTTGAGGACTGAGATGAGGATCCTCGTGTACGAGAAGAGAATGTAGACCAAAGGAGCAAACAAGACAGTAAGGACTATACTTAAACCGACGTAGGTGTTAAGGCTGGTATCAGTACAGGCTAACTTAAGCACTGAAGAGTGGTCACAATAGCAATGGACCACCTTGTTGGGTCCACAGAATGGAAGTCTGTAAGCCAAAATTATGGGAATGATTGCAAGAAATGATGCACAGAGCCAACAGCAGGCAATCTGCTTTATAACGAAGGCATTGCTCATTAACGTATGGTAGTGCAATGGTCTACAAATGGCCAGATACCTGTCGTAAGCCATTTGTGAAAGAAGAAGCGACTCTGAAGTGGTCATGGTGTGACAGAAAAACATCTGAGTGAAGCAGGCTGAGATTGTAATGAGAGTAGAGTCTGAGCTAAAAATGGCCAGCATTTTGGGAACGGTGGTGGTTGCAATAATTATGTCTACGAGGCCGAGGCTCGATATAAGTATGTACATCGGGATGTGAAGGTCTTCATCACGTAAAAAAATGAGGATTATGAGAAGGTTTCCCAAAACAATGAAAAAGTACACAGTCAGCAAGGAGCCAAAAATAATGTTCTTGGTATCCCGTTCCTGAAGTCCTGGAAAGCCAATGATGATGAAGGCTTGGATGGCTTCATTGGTATCGTTCAGCCGGGACATGGCACACCTTTAGAGTTCAGACCTGTAAGACAACACATCTGTATTTCATCTTTTATAATCATTTCATTTCCTCTATCTTTGTTAAAGTTCATCCCTGTTGGTTTGGAATCTGCTTTTTCCATGACAAGGTTGTGGAAAGCCTGAATCTGTCATGGCATCATTGGGCAAAAGGCAAGACACAAGTTTGGAAAGGATGGTAGTCCACCGCCATATAAAATATAATGCATTTCAAACCATTGGATTGTCTTCAATGAATCTAATGTGCAGTTCTTTGAGACGTATGATGGATCTTAAATGTGCAGTGGAACCCACATGGTCATAGGAGAAATATGGAACTTCTAGACAGAGGATGACAAGATCAGGAACTGAATACAAGTCCCCGTATGTAATTTACTCCTCATGTGCCAGTTCGGAGAATGAAAAAAATGGGAAGATGTTAAGGATGGCTTAAATTTCACCTTAAGAATATAATAGTAATGCCTGACAGGAACACCTGATGATGACTGCTGGGTTAGGCTGCCCTGTGACTCTGCACTGGAGAAGCAGGTTAAGAAGATGAATGACTAGATGGCAATTCATAACATTAAGCTACCCAATAATAATGTATGAATCCATCCATTTCCTAATAGAATACACCATTTCAAGATCACGGGGGTCTGGTCATATACCCGTAGCACTGGGCACCAGTCCAGTTCAGGGCACACACATTCATACACTCACTCACACATGGTTAGTATTGAGTGCCATTAATGTTATACGCTTAAGCCTTACAATGCACTAGTTAGGCCTCACCTGGAGTACTGCATGCAGCTTTGGCCTCAAAAAAGACAATGAAGCTGTAGAGAACGTTCAGGAAAGAGCAACTAGGCTGATTTTCAAAGTATGGAGCATGAATTAGGAAGAAGGATTGAAAGAGCAGAAGCTAATGGAGATTATGAGGTGACATGATTGAGCTGTTTAAAGTGATCAAAGGAATTAGTACAAGAGATCCCAGCTATTACTCTACAATGAGTTCTTCTTCATACACAGACAACACTGGAGACACTAGCTGTTCATTCACCCCTAACTTTTTTAAAATCCACCTCACCACCTCTCCCGGCACACTGTCAAGTGCCTTGTCCAGATCTATAAATGCATTACCTGACTGATGCTCTTCTCAGGCACGAACCCAAACTACATTTTGCTGTCTTTCTGCTGATCTCTGATTCTCAGCATCCTCTAAAAGCTTGACTGCTCAACAATGGATCTCCCCTTTTCCTTTATACTGGAATGACCACAATTCTTTTCCAGTCTTCAGGAATCCTCCCATCTTACACAATCCTGTCCCACAGTTTTATCAACCATGAAACTTCAGGACCTTCAATTGCATTTCTGACAGCCCTCCAGCTTGGGTCCATTGCTACCTATCTTCCCTGTTTAGTGCTCAAAAAGAACAAGGGGACAAGGTTGAGAACTTGTTAAGGGCAGAATTTGCACAAATGTTAGAAACTTTTTCTACACTTCTTCACTCATAGAATTAGAGACATCCATCCTTCTATCCATCCTCTTTCGCTTATCCAATATCGGGTCGGGGGGGCAGCAGCTTGAGCAGAGAGGCCCAGACTTCCCTCTCCCCGGCCACTTCTTCTAGCTCTTCCGGGGGAATCCGAGGTGTCCCAGGCCAGCAAGGAGACATAGTCCCTCCAGCGTGTCCTGGGTCTTCCCCGTGGCCTCCTCCCGGTTGGACGTGCCCGGAACACCTCACCAGGGAGGCGTCCAGGAGGCATTCTGATCAGATGCCCAAGCCGCCTCATCTGACTCCTCTCGATGCGGTGGAGCAGCGGCTCTACTCTGAGTCCCTCCCGGATGACTGAGCTTCTCACCCTTAACTTTAAGTGAAAGCCCAGACACCCTGCGGAGGAAACTCATTTCAGCTGCTTGTATTTGTGATCTCGTTCTTTCGGTCACTACCCATAACTCATGACCATAGGTGAGGGTAGAAATATACATCGAATGGTAAATTAAGAGCTTTGCCTTACGGCTCAGCTCCTTTTTCACCACGACAGACTGATGCAGAGCCCGCATCACTGCGGACGCCCCACCGATCCGTCTGTCGATCTCATGCTCCATTGTTCCCTCACTCGTGAACAAGACCCCGAGATACTTGAACTCCTCCACTTGGGGCAGGATCTCACTCCCAACCCTGAGAGGGCACTCCACCCTTTTCCGGCTGAGGACCATGGTTTTGGATTTGGAGGTGCTGATTCCCATCCCAGCCGCTTCACACTCAGCTGCGAACCGATTCAGAGAGAGCTGAAGATCACGGCCTGATGAAGCAAACAGGACAACATCATCTGCAAAAAGCAGTGACCCATTACAAGAATTAGAGACACATGGAATAAATCAACAAGTAATGTGATGAAGAACACGACTTTAGGGATCTTCAAATCTCTACCTGATATTTTATTTGAAGAAATTAGGTGAATAGGATGGACGAGGCTGTTGGGCTGAATGGCCTGCTGTCAACATGATTATTCTAATGCTCAAGAAAACAATGGAACCTTCCTGATACTGAATAAAATGACAAGGTGAATTGTGAACAACCTCCCATTCTCTACTTTGAAGGACATTTTCTTAATTTTGTGAAATATCTGGCTACAGTGTTTAATTCTTTGTCAACTTTAATACACAGTTCCCAATGTTTTATAGAAGTATAAGTTTAAAATTCTGTTATTAATAATTTTAACAGGTTTTTTTGATTAAGTGGCAAACCATCTCTCATGTACTATTTGAGTAGATCTTATCCTACTTTTGTAAAATAACCGATTAAAGCTCAGACTGTAAATGTTGGCAGCTTCTTCCCAGTATTTCAGACAATACATGTCTCAAGTGTCAAACAGGCCCCTTTGGTCCCTTTTCTTACATTTTATGAAATATCAGGGTAAAGTATAAATAATCTCATTCTACCTTTGAAAAGGCATTTCTTGAATTTTTATCAGATACGAAAGTCAGAGTTAAAGCTACAAGTATAAATTAATAAAATGACACAATAACTGGGGCTACTTCATTATCCTATGAAATAACTTTTTATTTCGTAAAATGACCCTTTATTTTGACTTTAACGGTTCCTTCCTGACATTATATGAAATAATAAAGTACTTTGGTAAAAAGCAAAAAAAGTAGACTTTAATGATATTCTACCAACATGTTGGCAAACCCAGGTGTCACTTGTTCCCATTAGTTATTATATTCAAACTGTGTCACTTTTTGTCACATCACACTTTAGCGCGACAGTTTCCTGGCCTTTAGCATCTCAGGACAATTCGTTCTAATCCACTTTGCAAAAAGCACCTGGCAATGGGGTCTGTCCAGTATTTAACATCCTTTGCACAAGTAACTGCTCAAGGACTTCACCCAAGTGCAGCATCTTCAGGTCTGACTACAAGACAGTAAAATAATATTCTACTTTATTTGCTGTACTTTATTGTACAGTATATTACTGTACAGTAGAATTGGTCGTATTATATTGTAAAATAATTCATGGAGTGGTTTCCTATGGTTTTACTAAACTGCAATTGTAAGTTCTATAAATTGAAGTCCCGTATGGACCATTTCATACCAATTTTTTCAAACATGATAAACACACAAGAGACAATGCTGTCCTGCCGATTACACCATTATATTTGTTATAAACCAGGCATGCTAGTATTTATATTGTTCCGAAAGAACAAGTCAGTGACCTCTTTGATACCCTTTATTTATTGTAGAGACGTGAACTCCCCAACAACTTAATTCTTTGCTAAATCTATTAACATCACACATTTTGTTTCTATCTATTTTATACAAGTACCCTTCATATCAACCTGTATATCTAGCATTAGATAATTCATTCTCACATATAATTTGATATTAAAAACATCCATCTATCTACTATATGTAGTAATAAAAGACTAACACTAATTGTTCAGTGCATCAGAGCAATCTGATTGGTCAGTTTGTCTTTGGTGTGATTGGTCGGTTTGTCTTTGGTGTTACAATGAAAGTGAGAATGTGCGATGCATGAAGAGGAGTTAACGGCAGATGCTGAAAGAGTCACCTTCAAAGACGCGAAGTACAGAACCGGAAAGGATGTGAAGAAGGCGCCTCGGAAATAATGACAGTGTCTGAGAAGCATGCTTTATGGGAATGCACTCGAGAGAGGGAGTGATGGTGAAGAGACATTAGACCAGCACTTCCCGATTGTTGCTGGGGGTGCCAGAATCCATCGAGGAAGAAAAATGAAAAACATTATTTGTACAAAATCTTAATTTATCTATCCATTCCTAAATAATTAAATGGGCAGGCTATTTCGTATCAGTGCAATACGCTGCTTGTTAAAACGAATGACTCCTAATCTTACGTGCGCTTAGTGCTGCGTGGGTATTATGAACTATCGTATCTGTTCAAGTTCTATTTAAAATTTTTAATATAAGTAAGTTTTATTTAGTCGACAGAAATATCTTTGGTAGGAATGTAAGTTAAATTTAGTCATCATTTCATAAATTTTTCTTCACCATAGAAATTTAAAGACTAAATTCAACTTACATTCCTACCAAAGAATTTTCTGTCGACTAAATACAACCTACTTACAGTATATCCACATAGAACTTGAAGATATGTTTTTTCGAATCTGACCGCACATTTTAGATTGACTTGACGCGCACTACATCGAGCCTGCGTGCTATTGTGCTCTCGCTTGCCTGCCTCAATAAGTCACCGTCGCTTCGCTCTTACTTTTTTACTGTTCATTTAATCATAGCTAGTCGTGAAAAAATTAGAAAATGGAAGGAGGATTACACTGAGTATGGCTTTACCAAAACAATTATTGATGGCGAATAAAGTATCCATTATTCATAAAGCTTCAATTGGTGATCTGATTTCCTGCGTTAACCTCATATTTTTTCACACTTCTTCTCAAACCAAGGGGGTGTGAAATCGGCCTCGTCCGTCACAGGGGATGCGAGGGTAAAATGAATTGGGACGTGCTGCATTAGACACACGTGAATACAAAATAAAGAGTCATTGAAAGTGCATGTACCGCAGGAGATAGCAAAAATGTTTTTATTATTCTTTTGCCTGTCTTCAACAGGTACTGTGGCTAGCTCAAAATGAAAATGAAAATGTCCTGAAATGTTCAACTTCTTATTTAAAAAAATTAAAGGTTTTGGAACATTAGAATATCAGGACACTCGAGACGAGAACAGGACATTTAACCCCATAAAGCTCACCAGTCCAATCCACTTAATTCTTCTAAAATAACATCAAGTCGAGTTTTGGAAGTCCCTAAAGTCTTACTGTCTACCACACTACTTGCCTCTTATTCCACGTGTCTGTGTGCGGAGTAAAACATCCTAATGTCTGTGGGAAATTTACTCTTAACAAGTTTCCATCTGTGTCTCCGTGTTCTTGATGAACTCATTTTAAAGTAACAATGCGAAGATCAGTAGGTGATTAGATCGATTGTATGATTTGTACTCTTTCAGTTCTATGAGCAAAAAGCTTTCTTCAATGCAGATCCAAACACAAAGCAAAAAAAGTGGATAAGAAGCTAGAAAGGAGACACCATAAAGGTGAACTAATACCAGTAATATTTTTAAAATAAAATTCTCTCATAAATACAATTGAAATTGACTGTGGCATATATTATGGTCCCTGAATACAACAATAAGTTTACCTTACCAAAAATGTCTTCTTCTTACCAGCTCTCAAAATGCACTGTCTTGAGCATACAGGTTGAGCAGGGCACATTTATATTCTGAAGCACCAGTTACACTTCTTGAGTCTCTCAGGAAGTCGCTAATTGGGGACTGGGGAATTGTGGGTATCAACTCCCTAAAGAAAATCTGAAATCCTCCTGTCTGGGCTCACATGAATACTCCGTAAGGATGCAGAATTGTGTTCTAGTAGAAGAAATGTTGGGTTATATCAAGACATAAAGAAGGCAAACATCCATCCATCCATCCATCCATTTTTCAACCCGCTGAATCCGAACACAGGGTCACGGCATAAACAAAAAGAACATTCTCAAAGCAAAAGTAATTCTGTCATCTTTTGGTATCTACTTTAGTATTATAGAGATTAATGAAATTATTTCTACTTCTAGTAAGTGGATTATCAAGCACATTTGCCTTTATTATTATTACTGTACTTTTATGAAAATGTTCCAAAATCTACTTAGTATTTTTATAATTGTAAGATTGTTTTGTAAATTGTGTTCTGAGATTATCAAGGTCGTCACACATGTGCATCCTGGGTAACACCATTCAAGTATGCAATACCTCATTGGGCCAACAGGGGGCGCTGTTGCTAACAGCCTCGTCTTTTTTCTGCTCCTCCACAGCACCGAGGAGGCGCCCCTTGAGGGAAAATAACCCCGCCCCTCCTAGCAGCAGGGCTATAAAGGTCCAATGCCTACTGATGTCGACGGCTCATTTGGACCCGGACTTGGTGGAAAAGTGGAGCTCTCTGTGACTGAACCAAAACCATTTTCTCAGAGCCAAGAAGGCAGTTTATTTTGTTTCTCTTTTATCCTCTTGCATACTGTTTTTTGATTTGTTTAATAGGAAAATTTAAAGCGATGACCCTGTTGGCAAACCAATACTTTTTGGAGCCTACCTGTAATTATTCACCCATCCACAAGGTAAAAAAGACAGCGGTTTCAAAGTAATGTGGCTTTACACTCACTTAAACATGGTGTTCAGTTGCATATTGATTAGCACATGTAAGTAAGAAACTCCATATAATGTTAAGTATTCTCCTAAAAAGAAAGCTAAAGGCAGAATCATATGACAATTCATAATAGAATAGCCTTCTACTAAGAAAGGCTAATTTATCAGAAATGTTTCAAGTGAGTATCAAGTTATGAGCCGTATTGATTTGCTCAACATGATAGCAGCCATGACTTTTATTACAGACCTGAGTTCAAGCAGTCAAACTGTCTCCTTTGCCACAACTATTATGGAGAGTCACTCCATCCATCTTTTCTTGGTGAATGCAGCTTTTGTTGTTCAGAAAACTCCATACCTTCATTTGAGTATCCAGTGATTACCCCACAGGTCTTCAATCCATCCAAGAATCAGATTGTTCATCTCTACACTGCTGCATTTTCTTGATATGAATTCTGAGGCTGTACATTAAGAGGAAAACACCTTTATTGGTAAACAGGCATATTGGACATACTGATAGGAAAAAATCAATAATTCGAGCTGAAGTTCAAACATGGAGAATTTTGTGAGATTTAAGAATGCTAAGGGAAAAGTTACTGTGATGGAATGGCATCTTGTTAAGGGTTGGATACCCTCTGTTAAAAAAATGGATTGTTGAACAAAACTGAGTTTTAGGACGAGAGTGAAAAAACAAGTCTTATGAACAGCTGTCATCCAGGTGAGAATATCCTTTTGACACCACTCACCTCTTAGCTTCAGTATTGCAGCTCTGTCAGGAAATGATCTACTCAACTCTTTGTTGTCCCTGTTTGGAGATGATGGTCTTCTTGCTCCTTTGTCATTCCTGCTGGTGTTACAATTGGGGGTCAAGACCATAAAAAGGAGAGACCTGGAAGAGGTTCACCTCAAGGAAGCCTGACCTCCCAGCTCCACAAGCTGGCTTTGCACCTGTTCAGGCCCACTACAATGGGGAACTGGCTATTATCTATCTATCTATCTATCTATCTATCTGTTATATTGTGCCTTTCACATCTATCTATCGATCGATCTATCTATAGTGTCCTTCACATCTATCTATCTATCTATCTATCAGTTTCGGTTGATTTAGGATGTAGATGAAGTTCTTGATTCCAGAATGTGATTAGTCGACCAGCTGACAAGGAGGAGAGGAAAACAAAAATCCCCTAAGATTGGTTCAGTAATAAACCTCTGGAGGGCCACGGTCAGAAGACAGAATAGGCAAACAGATAAATAGTTAGGTCAGATGGTAATCAGTTTCTGTATCGTTGGAGTCAGGAGGACCTAGGCCAGCTGGTCTCCCACCCTCCACTGGGCACAGTTGGTACAGTTAGCACAGTCATCAATAAAAGTTTTCATGTCCTTCTCGTTTCCTGTAGTACCCCAGGTGACTGCTGAATACAGCACTTTGAGTAGGTGCGGGTGACACATAGCGCCAATCACACGGGACGCGAGGCGACAAACACAAAAAAGCAATGGATTAATGCTTTGTGCTTATTAGCACAGCAAAGTGCTAAACTAATCGTCAGATCCCTATGATATGTTTTAATTACTGGAAATTCAGATTAAAAAATGAATTTTTTTAAGCTTTTTGAAACATTCCACAGATTTAGCCTGGCATATTTCTGTCGTTAAATTACTCCAGATTTTAGGTGCATCAGAACAGAAAGTTGCCCCACCAGGGGCCACATGTATAATGGTGTGGGTAGCATTCACCCTAACACATGGTGTACACACCAAAAACAGAAATGTACGTATGCACAACAAAATCCAGATGCATAAATCTGTGCCACCAGTTTGTAAAACCAAGCTGAACACTTGCGTACGCAATGGATTCAGCTGGCGTGAGAATGTGCGGGGCTTTATGCTAAGTTTAGTTTTTATACATCGCGATGTGTGGGTGGAAACAGACGTACACAACATTTTTGTGCATACTCACCATTTATACATGAAGCCCCAGTTCTTTTACGCTTTGCTCTTAACATAATGAGCAAAGCAGAATTTGCAGATCCAAGACTGCGATTTGGTACAAAAGGAAACAGGCATTCTAAGACGTAGGTAGGGGCAAGATTGTTTAAAGCCTTATATACAAGTAGAATTAGTTTAAAGGACACTGGCAGCCAATGTAAAGATGTTAGTATTGGGGATATATGCTCATATTTTTTTCCTTTTGGTTAAAATCCTTGCTGCTGCATTCTGGACAAGCTGTAGCCAATTTACGTCCTCCTTGGGAAGTCCTGATAGGAGAGCATTGCAGTAATCTAGTCGGCTAAATACAAACGCGTGTATTAAGTTTTCGGCATCTTTAAATGTGATAAGAGATTCCAGCATTATTGCAATGGTCCATAGATGAAAGAAAGCATATTATAATAATAAAATTAATATGTGATCTGAAATTAGGGTCAGAGTCACTAATAACACCTAAGTTCTGGACCTCTGCTTTGATTCATGGGGCCAGATGTTTAATTCCACTTCTTAGATTCTTACTTTGTTTATTGCTGCCAATAACTAACAATTCTGTTTTTTCCTGGTTTAGTTTAAGGACATTCAAATTTGTCCATTCTGTTATACTAGTAAGGCAGCGGATTAAAGGGTTTAGAGCCTCTGGGTCATCCTGTGCATTGGATAAATAGAGCTGTGTGTCATCAGTATAGCTATGGTAATTTACATTATACAGTATTTTGAAATTTTCTGGCCTAACGGAAGCATGTAGAGTGAAAATAATAATTGATCCTGCAGTGACCCATATAGATTATCATGTATTTTTGATGTACAATCTCCATAGCTGACAAAGTATTTCCTTCTGGTTATATAAGAATTAAACCAGCCCAAGACAATTTCCATTGGGTAAGCTGGTTTATAAGAATATCATGATCTGTAGTAGCAAATGCTGCGCTCAAGTCTACCAGATACTTTATTTGCATCTGAAGTAATTTGTAAATCATTTACTAATTTAACTAGAACTATTTCAGTACTATGATTTGATCTTAAACCTGACTGATATTTATCAAGAACAAAATTTGTATTCAAAAAAGTAATATGTAACAATACATCTGAAAGAAAAATAAATATAAGCCAGGGAACACATGTTGCCTTAAACATGACAGCTGAGAGAAGGTCTTCTCGCCTCTTCATTATACCTGCCTGAAAATGAACTTCCAAAGAAGAGAGACTTGTGTGGAGTGTCTGGACGCCACCTCTTGAAAAGAGGGCTGCGTAATTTTTCAGTCAGGGATGTGGATCTGATTGAAGTAATGTGTTTATTGAATTGTTGTGATGTTTTTAAAATTCTAGTTTGTGTATTGTACTTTTTAATGTTGTTTTGGGTAGTTTATATTTTGTTTGGTTTATGACTTTATTCATTGTGCTGTTCATTAGTGTTTTTGTTATCTGCCCTGTCTCCTCTATGAAGAGCCCAAGGAGGCAGGGCCACCAGATTACGCAGCCCTTTTTGTTTTGTTTTGTGATTTATATTTATCCCACTTTTTGACACTCATTGCATGCCTAACTTACCTGGGGGGGTCTTGCTAATTTTTTTTTTGGTGGTTGGGGGGGGCCAAAGCGTGGTTCTTGTATTTCTGGAGAGTCAAGACAGGTTGGCTGTTAAAAACAGGGCCTGTTAAAGCACATGGAGGCATTCCTTGTGTGGTTTTGGACTATAAAAGAAAAAAATTGCTGCTGTTGTTGGACTGGTGCCCAGCACTATACATGGAAAAGCTGCTGGTTTTAAATTGTTTCTGAAGCCCTTTTTGCAGTACCCAAACTATAGTGTGACCCATTTATGCTCATGTTTTGGGGATGGCCATCTGTGTGTAGTTTTTAGTTTGAGGTATCATTTTTTTTTTTACTTCCATACTCTCCATTAGCACCCCTTCTAGACTTTTCCTCAGTTCATTTGTCTGTTATCCAGCAGTGGCTATTTGCATTAAGGACAACACTGGCAAAATTGCCCATGCCTCTTGCTGGAAGTCTCCTGATTCTTTATTTTTTGGTCTGGGAGTCTTCCTTTCTTAATCTGATCCTTTTGGACTCGTCAGCGGCATGGATCAATGGGGCATCTGGCTCTTATGTTGATAAATGGACAGATATGGTACAGCTGGTCCGGGCATTGATGCACCCAGGTCCTGGTCGCATCCCTAATCTTTAGCTCTTCTTATCCACACGGGGGATGATGCGCCTAACTTGCTGGTCCTCCTGGGCTCCTTTATTCTCTTGTTGTCGCTATTCATTTTCATATAACAGGGTTGGGTTGGAGGGTTGGATTGGATTAAGTTCTTTTGTGGGGTGGTAGAGTGGAGGGTGGGCACCAAGCATGGGGTTTTATTCTATTGTTATTCCTATCAGAATGGCTTAGGTTCACCTTTAAAGTGTATAGTTTGGTTTGTGTTTTGTTTTTGGTCTGTTTGATTGTAGGCCTTCCTGGTATCAACTTCAGTTATGTCCTTGGTTGTGATCCATCTCCTGTTCCTTTCTTCTTGCTAGTTTGTAGCAAAGAAGTTAGCTGAACTGCTAATCTTTACTTGGCATTTAAAGAGTTTTTTTTTTGTTGTTGGCTTCAGCATTTACTTCAGGAAAACTCATTAGCTCCATTTTGGGGCCTGTTCAAGCAGAAAGCCTGCCTTTTCAATTTGGGGCTAGACTGCCTGGGATGAGGTTTATCAAGATCTGTAAAGAGAGAAGCCTGGCCTTTTGTGTGACTACCTTGAATTTTGCAGTCTTTATTCTGCTTTGTTGTGACAGGATTCACAACACTGTCCACTTTCTTCAAGCTCTGAAGATGACCACTGTAATAGAAGGCACACGTGGGCTGGCATCCCAGCCAGGATTGAACAAGGATACGAGAATACAGAGGGGACTGGGCGGTCTCATGGTCTGGAATCCCTACAGATTTTATTTTTTTCTCCAGCCGTCTGGAGTTTTTTTTTGTTTTTTCTGTCCCCCCTGGCCATTGGACCTTACTCTTATTCGATGTTAATTAATGTTGATTTATTTTGTTTTCTTATTGTGTCTTTTATTTTTCTATTCTTTATTATGTAAAGCACTTTGAGCTACTTTTTGTATGAAAATGTGCTATATAAATAAATGTTGTTGTTGTTATCTGGCCATGAGACCGGTGCAATGGAAGGAATGGGAGAGATGAGCACTGGTGAATATTTTCTCCTTCAATATTCTAGAGGGCAACACCCCTGGGTTACAATTCCCACACGGACACCTGCAGGGCATGCTGGGGCATATAGACCTGTGGGGCAGCCCTGTTGGGTGTCGTAGGGGCTGCTAGTGGGAGCTGCTGGGATTCACAGTCCGTACTTTCAGGGATTTCCTTTGGACTCGGAAGTGCCTCCAACAGGATCTGACCTAGCACCGGAAATATTCCAGGGTCATAGATAAAAGAAGCCGTAAGTCAGAGTCAGGACAGAAGCTGAACAACACTCGCCTGGGAGGAATCGAGGAAAAAGAAGAAGGAAATGTTTGATTTGCTGTGCTGTATTGGGCTGTGCTATAAAAGAAGAAGCCTGTTAAAGGTTTTTTTTAAATAAAAAATACGTATTTGAACCTGGGATTGTGTCATTGAGGTTGTGTTCAGGGTTTGGAGGGTGCTGTTATACTCCCTACTGGTCACACCATTAATCTCAGTCTGATTTTGCCTTTATTTGCATCTTTATCCACATCCACAGGAACACCAATATAAAAATGACTTTTCACTCAAGTTGTCTAAAGATGATCCACCAAACTGCTTGTTGTAGCAGTCATCACCATTTATGTGGTGCTACTCCCATGGTGGGGCCATCTTGATCCTCATTAAATGGAGTAACCCTTCCTCGTCTCTTTTGCATCCTCACTCCACATGTGATTCGTTGATACTAATGTAACTGAAAGGACTCTATTTTATCATTTTGTGGTAATGTGCTTTACTGGCATTACAAGTGGTTAAAAAAATGGCTTGTGTCCTCTGCAGTGTTGAGAGAGGGTCATTAGTTTTGAGACAAAATAGACAAAGTGTGAAGAAATAACGCTTGCCTTTTTGTCCGTTCAGAAAGTGCAGAGGGATGTCTTCACTGACAATATGAGTGGCTTCTGGGGAGCTCTGCGGCGGGTTTTGTGCGAGAGTGGAAACACGGCTCTGCTCTACCATTTTTCCAGCTGGGGTGGCATTATCCATCTCCCATGTGCACATGCCTCCCACAACCTCATAGTGTGGTAAGGGCAAGAGACAGTGTGACATGCCTTAGTTTCGGCCTGCCGTAGCTTATAAAGGAATCCCATATTATTAGTTGTCTTGGCGGTAGCCTGAGTGAGGAAAGAGGACTTACTTTCAGTTTGAAGAGAATCACAGTTCGTGCCCCAAATGCCGGGATAGCTATGTGCAGACGCACCTGCATTTTAGTAGGAATTTTGTGAGGCAGGAGATAGCACTCTTCAGAGAAGAATGACATTCAACAGCTTAAATGGTCGGCGTGATGGCGCTGAATATACAAGGGAATTTCTGGTCTCCAGTGCTGGTCTTCTGGCTAGACCGCACTGAGAGAGGTACTTGGTAGAGCGTTATTGTGAGTTTACCAAGCTCGGCGACTTGTGCCTTGACTGTTGTAAATATTTTTTCCTTCATGTATATATTTTGATGATTATTCCTTGATTAGCTTTGGTGGAGGTATTTATAGGGTTGGGGTTAATGGTGCACTCAAACTTTTTGTGGTAAGACCCTGTACTGTACATTGTATGGTGGAACAGCTTCCTGAATTGGAGGAAGACGGCTTTATTTTTGTGTATATGTTGGTCTCAATAGTTTTTGTGCATTTTTCTTTTTTATTTGAGACTTTCAGTCAGCACTGTAAATAGTGTACTGTATATATCATCATTTTTTCTCTCAGTTTCAGAGCTGTTTTTCCATGTGTCCTTTGCAGTATTGGACTGTGTATTGAAATTTACAGTATATATATATATATATATATATATATATATACATACACTACCAAAATACCCGCGCTTCGCAGCGGCAAAGTACTGCCTTAAAATTTTTATTAAGAAGACAATTAAACCTTTTAAAAAATGAGGGAAAATATACCAATAATTATTTGTTAAGGATCTCTTTGTATGCCACGTTGTCAGTTCAGCCCTCCAGTTGCAATATGACC
>JANRMT010028174.1:20533419-20550315 GCA_026402145.1 Polypterus bichir lapradei
GTCAGTCAGTCAGTGAGGGCTTTGCCTTTTATTAGTATAGATATATATATATATATATATGGTCAGCCACTGGCGCCCTGTGCTTTTCACAGATGAGAGCAGGTTTACCCTGAGCACATGTGTCAGATGTGAAAGTGTCTTGAGAAGCCATGGAGAATGTTATGCTGTCTGTAACCTCGTTCAGTAGGAATGGTTTGGTGGTGGGTCAGTGATGGTCTAGGGAGGGACACACAGACCTCTACAGACTAGACAACGGCACTTTGACTGCCATTAGGTATCGAGATGAAATCCTTGGACCCATTATCAGACCCTATGCTAGTGCAGTGGCTCCTGGGTTCCTCCTGGTGCACGACAATGCCCGGCCTCATGTGGCGAGAGTATGCAGGCAATTCCTGGAGGATGGAGGAATCGATACCATTGACTGGCCCCCACGCTCTGCTCTCCTTACCTCAATCCAATAGAACAGCTCTGGGTGGGACATTATGTTTCAGTCCATCCGACGCCGCCAGGTTGCACCTCAGATATGTCCAGGAGCTCAGTGATGCCCTGGTCTCCCAGGACAACATCCGTCGTCTCATTAGGACGTTGGCAAGCATGCATACAAGCACGTGGGGCCCATACAAACTACTGAGTACGATTTGGAGTTGCTGCAATGAAATTTCAGCAAAATGAGCTTGCTTCCCTGCCACATCATTTTTTCACTTTGATTTCTGGGGTGTCTTTGAATTCAGCCCTCTGTAGGATGATGATTTTCATTTCTAACAAACAATGTGCCATCCTTTCATTCCAAACACATTACCATATCAGTCCATATCAGTAGAGATAGCCAGCAGGATTTTTTTCCCCATTGAGATTTGATATGTTGTCAAAGTGTTCCTTTAATTTTTTGGAGCAGTGTATATATATTATTTAATTATTCTTCTTTGTGTGCCTCACCTTGTTTTTGCAAAACTCAACCCTTTCGTGTCTGTGTCTCCCTGTCTTACATCATCATCCTGGTCATGGTTGGTCCTGTGTACTAGACACCTAGAGTCTAGACTGGTGCCCCCATTTCCCACTAAACTGGGTGTCATACGTGTTTCTAACATAGTTTGGGTGTTTATGAAAGGTGAATGTTGTAAGGTTTAGTGACTTTTGCTTTTGATGCATTGTAATTTTAGAAGTGTATGCAAACTCTGCATTAGGTAAACAGTGTTATACTCAAATGAACCCAATTGAATTTTGATTCCCTTTTTATTTTCAGGGCTTCGTAAAACAGAAACAGAAAAGAAGAAATATCCAGCCGAAGAGAATAAACACAAGAGAAACAACAGATATAAAGCAGAGAGTAAATGGGCAGCTGGTTGTAGGCAAATTGCTTCATTACTACTATCATTACTTTCAACCAATTACAGAACCTACTTGATCCAGTTTGAAGATCGCCTGGACTTGGAGACTTTCCAGGCATCTTTAGACACAGTCCATCATGGAGTACATTTAACACAAAAGTCGACCATTTTCAGTTTACCTCATGTAATCTAATTCGGGGTATTTGGAGAATCACCCGAGACAAACATGGAAAAATGGTGCTCTGGTGAGAGTTGTGAGGGACATTTAAAACGTTTCCACACTGTTTTTTAACTCTATTTATTAAGAATATCAGAAACAAATGACATCACTTTTCTACACAGTCACCTTCCTTTGCAATGCAGTTTTCCCAGTCACATGACACTCTCAGACATGACCAATTACCACTCCTCCTGCCTTTACCGTTTCTAATGAGAATATAAAAGTACAGAAACTTTTTGAATGTCTCTCGTATTATTTCTAATTCTGGTGTGGACACCCATTCAAATGTTAAATCATTATGGACAACACCATTAATTAAATAGCTAGCACTTTGCACAGCTTTTCAAATTCAGTGGTTTTCTGTAATTAGTTTGTCACTGCAGAATGAGTCAAAATGAATGTGAGTTGAATAACAAGCTCACATTATATATCTGCAGTTTACTGTGAACTTCTGTCTGGCAATATTTTACATCGTTTTAAAGTTTTTACAAAACTCTCCCTGATCTCTTTTGTCCGCAGGCAATAGATTATCGGATTCATCAGTGGCGGAGTCACATTCTGAATCAGAGCTGCCATGATTCGCATATCTATAGAAGTACCGGGGACCCGGTTGGAGATGTAGACCCCAGCTGCAATGACAAAGAAAACCAGAATGATCAATAGGTGTGTACCACAAGTGGAAAACGCCTTTAAACGTCCTTCAGAGCTGACGATATTGAGCACCGACCTTATGATCATTGCATAGGAAAACAAAATAAAGCTCAGTGGAATGAAGAGCACAGATAAAGCTATTGCTAGGCTCACATAACTGTTGAGAACTGTCTCCGTGCATGCCAGTTTCAGTACAGCTGAATGATCACAGAAACAGTGGATCAACTTATTTGGTCCACAGAATGGAAGCTTGAGAGCCAAGATGACCGAAACAATTGCTACAAGGAACCCAAGCACCCAGCAGCAACTGATTTTCTGTAACACAGCCACATTGCTCATGAGTGTAAAATAATGTAACGGCTTACAGATGGCTAAATACCTGTCGTAAGCCATGAGTCCAAGAAGGAGAGATTCTGTGGCGATCATAGTGTGGTAGAAACCCATTTGGGTGAGACACATGGAGACAGAGATGACCGTTGATTTGAAGCTAAAAACAAGGAGCATTTTTGGAATCGTGGTGGTAGATATTATTAAGTCCACAAGGGCCAGGCTGCAAATTAACATGTACATTGGGATGTGAAGTCCTTTATCCATTACAAAGACAACAACGAGCAGCACGTTCCCCAGTAGAATAAGGGAATAAACAGCTAGGAAGATGGAAAACAGGATGTTTCTGCTCTCAGAGTCCTGGAAAGTAGGAAATCCAACAATAATAAACTCCTGGACAGAAGTGTCCGTTTGATTCAACAATGACATGATGGATCTTCAAATGTCAATTATCTGAAATGAATAAAAACAAGAACATCATAAATGAGACAAACGAGAGGAGACCATTCAATCCATCAGGCCCGTTTATTTAGCTAATAGCTAAGCTGTCTCAATATCTCATCCAGATGCTTCTTAATGGCAGTTATGGTTTCTACTTCAACTATATACAGCTAGGTCCATAAATATTTGGACAGAGACAACTTTTTTCTAATTTTAGTTCTGTACATTACCATAATGAATTTTAAATGAAACAACTCAGATGCAGTTGAAGTGCAGACTTTCAGCTTTAATTCAGTGGGTTGAACAAAAAGATTACATAAAAATGTGAGGGAATTAAAGTATTTTTTTTCAACACAATCCCTTCATTTCAAGCAATTGGACAAATTAAATAAATGGAAATAAAATGTTCATTTCTAGTACTTGGTTGAAAACCCTTTGCTGGCAATGACAGCCTGAAGTCTTGAACTCATGGACATCACCAGATGCTGGGTTTCCTCCTTTTTAATGCTCTGCCAGGCCTTTACTGCAGCGGCTTTCAGTTGCTGTTTGTTTGTGGGCCTTTCTGTCCGAAGTTTAGTCTTCAACAAGTGAAATGCACGCTCAATTGTGTTAAGATCAGGTGACTGACTTGGCCATTCAAGAATTTTCCACTCCTTTACTTTAATAAACTCCTGGGTTACTTTGGCTGTATGTTTTGGGTCATTGTCCATCTGTATCATGAAACCCAATTAATTTGACTGCATTTAGCTGGATTTGAGCAGACAGTATGTCTCTGAACAGCTCAGAATTCATTCAGCTGCTTCTGTCCTGTGTCACATCATCAATAAACACTTGTGTCCCAGTGCCACTGGCAGCCATCACACTGCCTGACTCCACCGTGTTTTACAGATGATGAGGTATGCTTTGGATAATGAGCTGTTCCACGCCTTCTCCATACTTTTTTCGTGCCATCATTCTGGTAGAGGTTGATCTTGGTTTCATCTGTCCAAAGAATGTTTTTCCAGAACTGTGCTGGCTTTTTTAGATGTTCTTTAGCAAAGTCCAATCTAGCTTTTCTATTCTTGAGGCTTATGAGTGGCTTGCACCTTGCAGTGCACCCTCTGTATTTACTTTCATGTAGTCTTCTCTTTCTGGTCGACTTGGATATCGATACGCCTACCAAGCCCTGGAGAGTGTTGTTCACTTGGTTGGCTGATGTGAAGGGGTTTCTCTTCACCATGGAAATGATTCTGCGATCATCCACCACTGTTGTCTTCCGTGGACGTCCAGGTCTTTTTGCGTTGCTGAGTTCACCAGTGCTTGCTTTCTTTCTCAGGATGTACCAAACTGTAGATTTTGCCACTTGTAATATTGTAGCAATTTCTCGGATGGGTTTTTTCTGTTTTCGCAGCTTAAGGATGGCTTCTTTCACCTTGCATGGAGAGCTCCTTTGACCGCATGTTGTCTGTTCACAGCAAAATCTTCCACATGCAAGCACCACACCTCGAATCAACTCCAGGCCTTTTATCTGCTTAATTGATAATGACATCACGACGGACTTGAACACACCTGCCCATGAAATATCCTTTGAGTCAATTGTCCAATTACTTTTGAGCACCTGAAATGAAGGGATTGTGTTAAAAAAATACTTTAGTTGCCTCACATTTTTTTCTGTAATCTTTTTGTTCAGCCCACTGAATTAAAGCTGAAAGTCTGCACTTCAACTGCATCTGAGTTGTTTCATTTAAAATTCATTGTGGTAACGTACAGAACCAAAATTAGAAAAAATTTGTCTCTGTCCAAATATTTATGAACCTAACTGTAGCTCAGTAATGAAAATAACGAACATTCATCTTTACGGTCATCAGTGACTGTGACCTTGTGGCACATGATTTGTGTGAAATGGCTGGGATGAGGATCGGCACCTCCAAGTCTGAGGTCATGGTTCTCTTCGAGAAGAAGGTGGCTCGTTCTTTCCCGGTGAGGGGGGAACAACTGCAGGGGAAAAGTGGAGGAGTTCAAGCATCTCAGGATCTTCTTCACGAGTGATGGAAAAAGGGAGAATGAGATTGACAAGCTGATTGGAGTGGCAGCAACTGTTCTGCAGGTGCTGTAGCAGTCCGTGGTGGTGAAATTGGAGATGAGTCTAAAGACAAGGCTTTCGGTTTACGGACCATTTTGCATCTCTGTTCTCGTCTACGGTCATGACTGACAAGAAGTGACCAAAGGATGTGACTGTGAGTACAGGGAGAAGAACTGAGGCTTCTTCACAGGGCCACTGAGCTGGCATTCCATGATAGGGTTGAGAAGCTCAGCAATTCGGGGGAGCCTCAAAGTAGAGTCGCTACTCCTTTGGATTGAGAGTAGCCACCAGAGTTGGCTTGGGCATGTCATATGAATGCTCCCTTCGAGCTGCTCCGGGCATGTCCGACTGGGTGGAGACCCTGTGACATAGCCAGGACATGCTGGAGGGATTATATCTCTCGGCTAGCTTGGGAATGATTTGGAATTGTCCAGGAAGAGCTGAGATCTGTAGCTGGGCACCAGGAAGCCTAGTCTGACCTGTTCTTGGTTTGCTGCCACTGTGACCCTCACTAAGAGAACTGGTTTTGAATTTTAAAATGATTTGAGGTGTAGATATTGTTTTATGAAAAAGAGATAAAAGAATTAAAATGCTTCATTAGAATAATTTTTAAAATTAAAGTACTTGGACATTACTGTGGTGTGTTTACTGTGTAACGTTAATAATTGTAGCTACAAGAATTGTAATCAGAATCTGGGAGACAAGGTGAGGTCAATAATAAAAAAAAAACAAAAAAATGGTAAGGATAGCTTTATTCACGGATCTTGACTTTGCTGACAATGCTGTGATCTTCGCAGAGTCAATGGAGGCTCTTATCAGGTCTGTGTTTGTGGGCTTGCATGTGTCCTGATAAAAACCAACAGCCAGGCCTTTAATAACCTCTTGGGCACGGCCATCAGCAGTGTGTCTGTTTGTGGACAGAGTGTCGACCTTGTCGAGAGGTTTACTTACCTTGGCAGTGACATTCATGTCTCTGGTGACTCTTCCTATGAAGTCAGTAGACGGATTGGGAGGGCATGGGGGTCATGAGGTCGCTGGAAAGGGGTGTGTGGCGCTCCCGATATCTATGCAAAAGGATTAAGGTCCAAGTCTTTAGAGTCCTGGTGCTTCCTGTCTTGCTATATGGATGCGAGACATGGACGCTATCCAGTGACCTGAGATGAAGACTGGACTGGACCATTGTGTTGCTCATGGAGTCCCGAATGAGGCACATTACCTGCATTGTGAAGGAGCGTCAGTTACGGCACTGTGGCGATGTGGTGCGTTTCCCCAAGGGTGATCCGGCTCGTAAAATCCTCGTTGTTGTGGACCCGAGAGCCTGGACCAGGCCAAGGGGTCGCCCACATAGTGTAGTGGGTTTGGCAACGCACTGTACCAGTGCATGCTCCCCAACTTGACTTGATAGCTTTACGTACCAAAGCACAATACAAAAATCAAGGAAATTTCAGACACGAGGCTTTGAATCTGTCAGCTCAGATAGTGATGTGATTCCCACAACCCTTTTTTTTTAAAAAAAACAGAACATTACAGTGGTATTCAACAGATTGAAAATATTATGATAACCAAATACAACCATTTATTTCAAATGAATTAAAACCAAAGCAAAGAAAAAACAAAAATAGAAAAAACAACTACAGTCAAAAAAAAAAATGAGAGTAAAGATTCAATCCCAACCCTTGATGACCTTTGAACCTGTCACATCGTTAACCACTGAGGACACGCCCCTAACAACAAAGGAGTTGTCCTAAAAATAGAATGACAAAATGGGGGAGATCTTAAAATAAACAAAAAGGAGTGAAAACGGCACAGGACATTTAGCGAAAACAAAAAAATAGTGTTTAATTCAAATTCTAGGGATAAAAGAAACAAACTAAAATGTGCTGAATCTTGAAAAATAAAATTAAGAAAAATCAAGAAAAAAAATTATGGAAAAATGAATAAATGCAGCCAATATAACAGCCATCAGGTTCCAAAGCTGAACCTAACGTGGATGCCAGTCCCATCATGCACTCCTACGCCACTCCAGTTTGGAGTCACTGATAAACCAAACATCCTCACACTGAGAAAAGTGGAGCAAGCGGAAAAAAACCTCACACATGGATATGCGAGGAATAGACACGCCACTATAAATATGAGTTCTTGGTTTCCTCGCATTTTTTTGTTTGATTTGTTTTTCTTGTTATTCTGGCAGTGCCATTTTCTGCTTTATTTTATGTGTGATGGCCATTTTGTTTACGATTGCTACAGCCGAGTCAAGCGACACATTGTGTGTCATCACGTCCTCCTATTGGTGATTGTCACACACTGTGCCGAGTATCCAAGTTTTCAGATCCACTTCTCTTTACAAAGCCTTCTCTTCAGAATAAGGGGAAGCTAAAAGGAGACTCCTGTGAATATGTTAGTATGAGGACCTTCTGCTTTTGTTTCTTTTGGTATATTGTGTTTCTGGCTTTGATATACGGTTCTTCATCTTATCAATATTCTGAGTCCTGCCTGTTTAAATGGGTTGAATTTCCACCTGCTACTATTTGAAGGGTCATTCTTGTGTGCAAAAAGTCCATAGGTATGGATGTGAGGAGCAAAAAGAGTACTGCAGAAGACTAACACTCCATAGAAAATGCACAAGCTCATTCCTTCTAGTTAACATTGATATCACAGACCAAAAAGTTGGACTTATAGTTAAATACTGTGCAGCAATAAGAAATAATAATAATAATAATAATAATTCATTACATTTATATAGCGCTTTTCTCAGTACTCAAAGCGCTATCCACACAGGGAGGAACCGGGAAGCGAACCCACAATCTTCCACAGTCTCCTTACTGCAAAGCAGCAGCACTACCACTGCGCCACCTGTGAGGACAGAAAGTGTTTGTATGTCGAAAGGAGTGTTGATATGTTTACCCTTAATACAAATGTATTAATGTATCTGCATTACACAAGAAGCAATGCAGAAGTAACAACTGAATGCACATTATTATCATTGAACGGACATTTTGTCTGCTAGTCAGGCTTCAGTCTGTTTCACTTACTCTGAGCCAGTAGGTGGCACTGTTGTGCAGACTGCAGCACTTCTTCCGGCTGATCTCATTAGGTGTTGTAACATAATCTCTCTAATATAAAAAAAAATCCCGTACGGCATGGAGACGTCAAGATCACGGATCACGGAAGACAGTTAAAAGACCCGTGAGGACTTTAAACATGAGACATTGTGCCAAGAGATTGACTAGGACATTCTCGTGATGACGTAGAACATGAGATTCTTGCAAGACATGCCCTACTTACAACCAATATCAAATAAGAAAATGGGTCAGCAAAACATTCAGTCATGTGAAGGATTTGAGCACACACAGATCCAGTGTCTCAGCGCATATAAAGCATATAAGGACAATACATTATAAATGAAATGTCAACGACTAAGCGAAGAAGAAAGCAGCATGGACAAAAGAGACTCAAAAGTGTTGGAGAGAAAAAAGAGCAAAAAAGAAAAAATAATCTAGGTGCAAATTCAGAAAATAAGGAAAGTAATTATCAGCCTGCAACAAGTGGAACTGAAACAAAGCACGTCCAAACAGGCTCAGAATTAAAAGACAGAGTAAAAGACAAAGTAGAACTTCATAAACATGTTCACAAGTGTTAGCGCTATACACATGCAGAGCAGGTTAGAGATTATGAAAGCAGTGGAATTTGAAAGGCTAAAAAAAAACGTATGCGCAATACAAATGTGGAGACAGTTAAAGAATATGAAAGTATAAAAATTAGAAAGTATAAAAAAAAAGAAAGTAAAGATCGCAGTAGCGCCAAACAATGGAAATTATTACTCGAAAAAGGAAAAATAATCACCTCGGACCAGGTTTCATTGAAAAAAAAGCAGGACAAAGCGAGGTCAGAAATAAAAGACAAAGAGTAGAAAACAAAGTAAAATATCAGAAAGAGCTTAAAAACCAAGGGGGCCAAACACATGCAGAGCAGGTTAGAGAAAATGAAAACTGGAATTCAAAAGAATCAAAAAAAAACGTAGGCGCGAAACACATGCAGAGCAAGATACAGAATATGAAAGCAGCAAACAACGACAATTTTAAAACAAAGAAAGTAAACATCACATTAGCACAAGAAAAGAGAAATTATTACTTGGAGAAATAATGAAAAGGCAAATAGAGATCGAATATATGGACATAGGTGATATGTCAGAAGTATGGAAATATTGTAAGGCTTTGAAGTTTAAGTCAAGAGAATTTCAAAAACGGGGTTTACCTCACATGCATTTATTGGTTACTTTGCAAAAAAAATTATTAACTGACGATGATGAAGATCACTTTGTCTGTGCTGAAATTCCAAACAGAGAATCCTATCCTGAATTATGGTACAAAGTCATTAAACAAGTCTCACTGACCTCATTTAAAAGATTCAGCATATTGGGACATGAAAGATTCCAAGAACTGTTTTTACAGAAGTTCTGAAATAAAAGTGAAACTAATGAAATAGCAACAATTCAAAGAAAAAAAAAATCATACATGTGTGTATCCGGAAAACAAAACACGGGGGTTGGTGAGCGAAGCCCCCTAGTCTTATATATAAATGTCTACACGTGGAAGTGTGTGTGTGTCTGTCCGGTCCAGAAGTGAGAGGTGGAGTCGGGCTAAGCACTCTGCCTCCGAGGAAACAGAAAACTCTCTTAGCCGCTAATAACACAAGCGAGGCCGGCACATCAGCAAAACGAAACCTCAGAAGAAAGATAAAGTCGCTTAGCTGCTTACAGTATATCGGCAAAACAGTGTCCCTTTTATTTTTCCTCCCACTGCTAATACATAAGAGAGGTGAGCACATCGGCAAAACGAATCCTCCTAGGAGAGAGACGCCCAGAGCAGTTCATTTCAATTACCTGACATCTCTACATTTCAGTTTTTTTTCTGACGATTTCAATAGTTTCTAGGACCCTGGACTTTTTACAGCACGGGCTTACACAGTTAGTTATAAATAAAATGGAATAAATAGTAAGTTAAATTAGAAATACCCTCAACGTCACAGAAAAAGTCATGCTTCATTAATCTTATATGACAGGAAAAACCCCAACCTTTAAGCTAATTAGTCATAAAAAAATGTGGTAGACACATTTTGAGCTCCAACTCCCATTGGCACTGGGCAGTGGTTTGGTCTGCAGATTTAGTTTTTTGCTCCACTATCTTACCAGCTGGAGTTTTTCTTTTTCTTTTTTTCTGTCCTCCCCATGCATCTGACCATAGCATCGAAGTTATTAGAGAGTTAAAATCAGATCCCTAATTAAGGACTTACTTGTATTTCTGTATTAATTAAGTACATTTCTAATACTAGCTAAAGAACTCTGCTCAAGGACATTTGTAAAACGGATTAAAGACAGAAAGCAAAGGTTGGTGTGTTTCTTGGTGTTGCTATTGCTAGCTGTCCCATCCGTCATCCACCCTGCCCCTCTAGCAATGTCTCTACCCCTGTGAGTTTGTTCTTTTTTGGTCCCATTGGATTCCAGAATTATGGTGACTCCTTACTGGGTTGTAACCCTGAATGCTGTCATGTCTGACTCACCCTCCTAAAGTTCAAGCGGGACAGTTCATACTGCTTAAACTAAGAAGAAAAGCTAACAACTCAGGAGTTAAACAACTTCTTCTTCTTCTTTCGGCTGCTCCCATTAGGGGTTGTCACAGTGGATCATCATCTTCCATATCTTCCTGTTCTCTACATCTTGTTCTGTCACACCCATCACCTGCATGTCCCCTCTCACCACATCCATAAACCTTCTCTTAAGCCTTCCTCTTCCCTACCAGCTCTATCCTTACCATCCTTCTCCCAATATACTCAGCATCTCTCCTCTGCAAATGTCCAAACCAACACTATCTCACCTCTCTGACTTTTTCTCCCAATCATCCAACTTGAGTTGACCCTCTAATGTCCTCATTTCTAATCCTGTCCATCCTCATCACAACCAATGCAAATCTTAGCATCTTTAACTCTGCCACCTCCAGCTCTGACTCCTGCTTTCTGGTCAGTGCCACCGTCTCCAACCCATATACCATAGCTGGTCTCATTACCGTCCTGTAGACCTTCCCTTTCACTCTTGCTGATATCCGTCTGTCACAAATGACTCCTGACACTCTTCTCCACCCATTCCACTCTGCCTGCACTCTCTTCTTCACCTCTCTGTACCACACAGGGATAAAAAGTTCACTGGGATCCCCACAGCCAAAATGTTAGATTCCAAAGTGGTCAGTTATGTCTGTAGGGTCCTAGAGAGCAGCTATGCAAAATTTGGTCTGCATAAGTAAAAGGCTGCAATTGTATAGGAAACAGACAGACAGACAGACATTCCATTATATAGATAGATAGATAGATAGATAGGAGAGGCACTATAAGCTAGCTAGATAGATAGATTTTAATACAGTGTAGTAGGCAGGATAAGATAGATAGATAGATAGGAGAGGCACTATAAGCTAGATAGATAGATAGATTTTAATACAGTGTAGTAGGCAGGATAAGATAGATAGATAGATAGATTGTTAGTATTTCATTTACTAATTCATCAATACTTTTTGCTGCCATGTAAATGGAAGTTTGACAATTTGCTGTTGAGTTAACTTAAAAACGTTGAGAACAGTTGATTTTTGGCATGGTATTTGTAGGTGTGTCTGTGGAAAATCTTAATTGATTTGCACATCTAAAAATGACAATTTTTATTTGCAAATTGTGGAGTTTCTTTGTGTTGTTTAGAGCTGCTGGATGACTACATCCTAGCAAAGAGAGAACATTTTACAGCAAACAGTCTCCAATGTTGAGGCCTGTGTGTGACGATACATTCCAAAATAAAACTGAGCTGTCTTCTTCAAGTTGCCTTGTGTTTATCCTGTTACAGGTTTCATGTCATTTGGTACGGTGCTCATTCTCATAGTCTTCAAAAATAAATTGATTTACGTCCAAAAACAACAGCCATAGTCTGCTAAATTTAGCGTTTCAAAATAGGCATTTCAAAAATAATAAAGCAAGTGTGGAAAAATGGTTGGATGGGTGGATGGATGGTACTTTACTGTTCTGACATGAGCAAAGTTTTTGTGTTTATCTACTTGCAGTTAGTATGTGTGGGCTGCTACAAATATCTATCTATCTATCTATCTATTATATAGTGCCTTTCCTATCTATCTATCTATCTATCTATCTATTATACAGTGCCTTTCATCTATCTATCTATCCATCTATTTATCTATCTATCTAATAATTTCAAGAAAAATAAAATATTGATGCTACTAAGTTATACTGAGCCAATGAGCATTTTTTTTCGTGAAGGTCACTGTACAAAATGCTCTTCATCTCTATGTAGTTTAGCTCAATTGTTGTATTACACTGTCCTTGGTCTCTGTATTAAAATTTACAATCAACATACACATTTTGGGCATGAAGACACCAGTTTGTGTACTCTGCAAGATGATCAACTCAAACAATGTTAAATTTTAAACAAGTCCACCCCTGTGAACACAAACCTCTTGTATGTCAGTATTATGTAAAATAGCCCTGAATGCAGGTAGCAGAGACTGTTTTTATATCCTAGAACACCATTCAGGCAGACACAAGAGGATGTTTGGAGACCCAGCTCTGACAATCATGAGCCCAGGATCTACACAGAGATCTGTTTAATTGCAAGGCATCCGTAGTAAGCACAGCACCACTCCTAAATAATTTTTAAAGATTACAAAGGTGTACACTGGCAAGTTTAAAGTGGTAGACTATTCTATTTATTATACTTGACAATTTCAGGTTTCACAATTAAACTTTTTAATGGAATATTTTCTGAGCACCAGTCAAACTTCCTTCATTTTTGCTTAGTGATAAAAACTGCAGTACTTACCAACTGGTGGGCTGATCTCTACTAATGCAGGCCAGCTCTTTCATTTATATGGTTTGCTTTTGAGGAGGCGGGGACATCTTCACTAGGGAACCAATTAGAAAGAGAGAAACAAAACATGCCACAGGGCCATGTAGGTTTGGATTTTTTTTTCTCCCTAAATAATAAAAACCATCATTTAAAAACTGCATTTTGTGTTTACTTGTGTTATATTTGACTAATGGTTAAATGTGTTTGATGATCAGAAACATTTTGTGTGACAAACATGCAAAAGAATAAGAAATCAGGAAGGGGGCAAATAGTTTTTCACACCACTGTATCTATCTATCTATTATATAGTGCCTTTCCTATCTATCTATCTATCTATCTATTATATAGTGCCTTTCCCATCTATCTATCTATCTATCTATCTATCTATCTGGGGGAATTGCAATATAAATGAAAATGAATACCTAGTAGTAAAATGCGACTGAACGCTTGATATGTTTCTATACAGTGGATTCAGAAATTATTCAGACTTCTTCACTTTCTGTACACTTCAATGTCTGGTAGATTTCATTTTACATGGATACATTTGCCAGTTTTGCTGATCAATCTACACTCAATAACCCATAATGGCAAAGTGAAAACATGTTTTCAGACAGGTTAGCAAATGTATCAAAAATAAAAACCTGAAATCTTTCAGTCACTAAATATTCAGACCCTTAGTTTGGGATTTTGTGGACGCCCCTTTGGCAGCAATACCAGTGTTGAGTCTTCTTGTGTAAGTCTCTCCAAGCTTTGCCCACCTGCATTTTAGCAGTTTATTCCATTCTTCCTGGCAGATCCTCTCCTGCTCCATTGGACTGGATGAGACGTGTCATCTTCGGGCCTCTCCACAGATGTTCTAGGGGTCTTAAGTCCGGGCTTTACCTGCGCCATTGTGTCAGAGATGTGTCCAGAAGCCTTGATCAAGTAATATATAAATGATAAAAACTCTTGAATTGGGTCCGTTGATAATTCAAGTTTTAGACACAAAAGAAATCATTTACAAAAATAAAAATTTATGAAATAGAGCTTTAAAGGGGAACTCCTGTTTTCACACAACCTTCACATGTTCACTGCCCCAGTGTCAATTAGCACATTTGCTTTCCTGACACCAATGTAAAGTCAGAATTTTATTTTAATATACTAATTAAAGACATTTTGTTATAGAGGACAACTCACAATAAAAATGTATTTTCCCTAATAAAAAAATTGTAGTTGGCGCATGGAGCAGAAAATGTACATAGCTGGCAGTCAATGTGTTAATAATGAGTGCGAAAGCTACTTTAGATATTATATTTTCTATAAACTGAAATCGTGTTTCTGTCTAAGCAAGATTTCATACAGAAGATGAGAAGCACAAGTGGAAGAAATTAAAACTCCACATGTGAAACTGTGCATAAAAGAAAAAAGGAAGAAGAAAGAACAGAAAATGGTGATGGTAGCAACTGTTAAAAACATTAGCCAGTGCAGTGTATGGCTCCCCTACCTCTACAAGCCCATTTGTGAAACACGACCTTCATCATGATGTTATGTCACTAAAGCGTCAGGAATGGCAGTTAACCAAGATCTTTTATTGCTATTCTACATATTTTCCGCTGTTTGTCCATTGATTTTTCTCTCACCATTTCTTACCACGTAGTGTGCCAATGTCGTTTTAGTTGTGTTTCTGCATTTAGGGAGAGCTGTGTGGTACGGACAGGGCACAGCACCTCTTGCTAGTTTTTCTTCCGCCTTATTTCGTTAGAGCACTCGTACAGGGCTGGATTAGCCATTAAGACAAATAAGCAAATGCTTAGGGCGTCCGGGGAAAGGGGAGCATCGCTGGAAATTTTCCATTGCCGGATTTACCATAGTGCAAAACTGCAAAATAAATATTATTTTCTAACTTACTCTAAGTTTTGTTTCATTTCAAAAAATAAAATGTAACTTTACAGTTTATTATTGTTTATATTTTGAATTAAATATATGAGGGGGTACCCAAAAATAACCAGAATTGAAAAAAGAAATTGTTTTAATAATTTTCACTTACTAAAACTTTACTCTCCTTCAGAGTCCTCTCCATGTGAATGAATGTATTTGTCCCAACAGTTTTCCCACTGATGGAAACATTTTTCGAATTGCTGAAGAGAGTCATTGTCCAATGCCTGCGGCAATTTTTCTTTGACTTCCTCCACGGTACAAAAACGCTTTCCTTTGAGTTCTTTTTATTTTTTTTTTACCACGCTTCTTTTAACTTCACCTGTTTGTTGTCTGGTATAAATCTTGTAATCAATATTTAACCCACTTCCTCTTGTCCAAATGACTTAAAATTTTGCACACTTACTCACTTCCGATGACAATACATGAATCAATAATCAGTTTCATTAATTGATCAATTAATCCGTGTTAAATAAGAAATGAAATTTTCATATGAAGAATAGTTAAGGATTTCACCAATAGATGGCGCTAGTAACAGATAAAAATATTAAAGGAAGTGTTAAAATATTGATTACAAAATTATACTAAAACAAACCCAAGACTAAAAAGTTAAAAATAATATACAGTGGAACCTCGGTTTGTGAGTAATTCGGTTTACTAGTGTTTTGCAAGACGAGCTAAAATTTTTAATAAATTTTGACTTGATAAACAAGCGATGTCTTGCAATACGAGTAGTATGGATACTCTTTGTCTGCTGAGCGTCATGTGATCACAACTGAGCTGATGGTTCTTCTCTCGTGTGTGTGTGTGTCTCTGTCATGTGCGTTTGTATCTCTCTTATGTGTGTGTGTGTCTCTCTCTCTCTCGTGGGCAATCATCTCCTATTCTCTGTCTGAGTCGGCGTGCCTCACTCATATAGTCAACATCCGTACGAGCATATACTGTTTACTACGGCATTGTGACTGTGTGCTGTGACGTGCAAGCCCCCATCTTGCACCCCAAAACACAAAGTTGAGTCTCAGTACTTTAACAATACCAGCTTTATTCAGCTTGAAACAGCAACAGCACGGTTATTTACTGTAACGGGATCTGCCAATCTCCTATACACAGACACAGCAGTCAGGCAGGGTCGTTGCCAAGTAGCACTGTGCCCTGCACATTTATAATGTTCCTTGTATCACCCATCGAATGCAGGCGCTTATAGCATGTACATGATCTTTTCAGATTTGCTTTGACGGCAAACTGCTACAGCGCTGGGAGACTGTGATTGCCTTGGGATGCTCTTCCACGTATGGTCACGTTGGGTGGAATCCCACATGAGTTTAGAAACTCACTCACACCAGCCATAATTCTTTTTAAAGGTAAAGTGCAGGTTAATTTGTTTTATGTATTTTTACTTTATATTTTGTATTAATCATTTTTATATGAGTAGTTTTGGGTTGTGGAATGAATCATCTGAGTTTCCATTATTTCTTATGGGAAAATTCACTTTGATATACGAGTGCTTTGGACTGCGAGCACGTTTCCGGAACGAATTATGCTCGCAAACCGAGGTTCCACTGTATATATAAAAAAATACTTTTTAAAAACCATGCTTATATTAAGTTGTGGAGTGGTGGCTCTAAGGGTAAGGATCTGCACTGACAATCAGAAGGTTGCCAGTTCAAATCCTGTAAATGCCAAAAAAGGGACTCTGCTCTGTTGGGCCCTTGAGCAAGGCCCTTAACCTGCAATTGCTGAGCGCTTTGAGTAGTGAGAAAAGCGCTATATAAATGCAAAGAATTATTGTTATAATTAAAAAGTGTATTAAAAAGTAAAAAATAAGCCTCTCATACATCACTCGTAAAATAAAAGCGTGGGTGCTTTTCATCAATCAATAAAAACTTAGCAAAAGTGTCCACGCATTTATTTTACGAGTGATGTATGAGAGGCTTATTTTTTACTTTTTAGTACACTTTTTAACTTAATACAAGCATGGTTTTTACAACAGCAACAACAACATTTATTTATATAGCACATTTTTATACAAAAAGTAGCTCAAAGTGCTTTACATAATAAA